>JAWKAU010000020.1:3816392-4460196 GCA_033398695.1 Orobanche coerulescens
GCCACGGTCGCGGCGCGAAGGCCTCCCGGCGATGACCCGTCCGGCGACTTCGGCATGACTCGGCCGTGCCAAGCGACACGGTCGGGCGTCTTTGGCGATCGGTTACAGCTCATCCGGAAGGGTTCGACTTCGGCCGTGCGGGCGACACGGTCGGGTCTGAGGCGAACGCCCGGCACTTTCCGGACGAGTATGGCACGGGCCGTGTCGGACGACACGGCCGAGTTCGTTCGGCAGTGATCGGCCAATGAGCGGTTGAGCTAAAACGACCATAACTCTCTCGTCCCGACTCCGATTGACTCACCGTTTGAACCATTGGAAAGCTAACTCGATGCTCTATAATATTGAAAAGATTTAGAATTTTTGGAGTTACCAAAAATTAATGGTGATCTAACAAAGTCGAACTCATATGAGGAAAGTTGAAACAATGAACAATAACGATACACAACTCGAAGTTTTTCCGAACGGTGAACATGGTGAATGAACATGATTGATGAATGATTATAAATGAGTGAAAATCCACTGAGTGACAATCACCGAATGAAATTACTGAATGATAATGACTGAATTACAACCGGGTATTACATACACCCCCCCTTAAAAGAGTTTCGTCCCCGAAACTAAGGGTCAAACAACTCGGGATAACACTCCCGCATATTCTCCTCGATTTCCCAAGTGGCCTCTTCGACTCCGTGTCTAGACCACTGAATCTTGACCAAAGGGATCGTCTTGTTCCTCAACTGTTTGATTCGCCGCTCTAACACTCGTACAGGACGCTCCTCGTACGAATGATCATCCGCGATCTCGATTTCGTCGAATTGAAGTATGTGACTCGGGTCGGCAACATACTTCCGCAACTGAGAGACGAAACACATTACGAATTCGGCTCAACGCCGGAGGTAACGCCAATCGATAAGCTAACTTGCCTACTTGATCCAAAATTTCAAACGGTCCAATGAATCTTGGGCTCAACTTCCCCCGTTTTCCGAAACGGAAAAATACCTCGACTCGGGGATATCTTGACCAAAACATGGTCACCCGTCTCGAACTCTAGTAGTGGTCGGACGATTATCCGCATACGATTTACTGCGACTGAAAGTCAACATACGACTCTTGATCAAAGCTACCTTCTCCCGGACGGCTATAAGCATATCGGGCTCGGTGCCGATTGATTCTAACAAGTCATCCTAACACAAAGGAGATCGACAAAGACGACCGTACAAGGCCTCGTAAGGTGCCATCTTAATGGAGGCATGCCAACTATCTTTGTACGTGGACTCAAACAACGATTGGGCTTCCCCATCGTTTACTAATCGAGGACGCATGCCCTCAACATGTCCTCTCATGCGAATAGTCCTCTCGATTGTCCGTCTGATTTGAGGATGAAAAGCGATCGAGATTAAGCCGAGTTCCCATAGCACGATGGAATGATTTCCAAAAATGGGATACTAATCGTCCGTCACGATCGGAAGCGATACTCTTAGGAGTACCGTGCGGTCTCACTATCTCCTTGATGAACAAGCTGGGCGATCTCTTGGGACTCCACAAATCCTTGATCTCAAGGAACCGAGTTGATTTAGTTAAGCGGTCGCGATCACTCGGATCGTATTTATGCCACGATGACTCGTCGGCAATTCGTGATGAATTCCATAGAAATGACTTCCCACTTCCATTACGGAATAGGAGCGGTATCGGCATGCTCGCGGTCGGCGAGGTTCCATCTTGACTTGTTGTGAGTTAAGCATCTCGAAACAAATTGTGACTTCTCGCTTCATATCACTCCACCATAATTTTGTTTCAAGTCTTTGTACATCTTCTTTGGACCGGATGAACGAGAATAAGGGTAGCATGAGCTCTCAAAATAGAGTTTTTCAACTCGACAATCGCGTACGCACAACCGGTTCTTAAACCTCAAAAGTCCATCCTCGTGGACCACGAATCCGAGGGCTTTCCCTGAGCCACATCTTCACGAATGCGCAACAATGCCGGGTCTGAACCACGATTCTCCCCGATTGCATCCTCGGAGATGATGAAATCTCTAACATACAAAGCTGTCCACTGAACTTGCTGAAGCGGACCTCGATCTCGGGTCTAAGGAATTCTGTTGAAGCTCCTTCGAACTGTTAACGAGCAAGCATCTGCTCCTGAACGGACTTACGACTCAAGGCGTCGGTGACAACGTTCGCCTTGCCCGGGTGGTAAAGGATCTCGATATCAAAATCTTTGATTAGTTCCAACCACCGTCCCTGTCGCATATTTAACTCCTTGTGAGTAAATATATACTTCAACTCTTGTGATTGGTGAAGATCTGACAAGTGATTCCATAAAGGTAATGACATAAAGATAATGACGCCAAATCTTCAAAGCGAACACCACGACTGCTAGCTCCAGGTCGTGGGTTGGATAATTAACCAGTTAATCCGAGGAAAATTCGGATTTACTTAATATCTTTCGGAGGTTGCCAATCTCGGATAGTCTCCGACTTCTGAGGGTCGACACGAACTCTGTCAGACGAAATTACATGCCCGAGAAAGTCATTTCGGACCTCCAGAACTCACATTGGGAAAACTTTCCATAAAGTTGCTCTCGTCTCAACACGTCGAGAACCTGAAGAAAATGAACCTCGTGTTCCTCTCGGCTAAGAGAATAAATCAAAATGTCGTCGATGAAGACAACAACAACTGATCTAAAAAGTTGATGAAAACCCGATTCATTAACTCCATGAATACCACAGGTGCAATAGTTAGCCCGAACGGCATAACTACGAGCTCATAATGACCATAGCGTGTATGAAATGCTGTCCTCGCGATATCCGACTCTCGAATCCGCAACTGGTGATATCCAGATCTTAAGTCGATCTTGGAAAATACTGAAACTCCCTGAAGTTGATCTAAAAGATCATCAATACGAAGTAAAGGATACTACTCTTGATCATCGCCCTGTTCAACTCTTGGTAATTAATACACACACGAGACGAGCCATCCTTCTCCTTGACAGATCACACTGGTGCTCCTCACGGGGACGCAATCGGTCGGAGATGACCTTTCTCGAACTACTCCTCAAGTTGAATCTTCAACTCATGCATTCTAGTCGGGGCCATCCGATACGGTGCCTTCGATAAATGGGACGTACCGGCTCCCACTCATTCCTGAATTCCCCTACTCTATGTGAAGGTAACTAGATAACTCGCCTGGAAATACATCGTCAATCGATGACAACGATACCACGAATGATTGAACATTTCGATTGCCCTAGAATGGTCAATCGATAAAAAGAGATACCAATAATGATTGAACAACTCGATTGCCTTAGAAAGGCCAATCGATGAAGATGATACAATGAATGATTGAATAACTCGATTGCCTTTGAAAGGCCAATCGATAAAAATAATACAATGAATGATTGAATAACTCGATTGCCTTAGAAAGGCCAATCGATGAAAATGATACAATGAATGGTTGAATGACTCGATTGTCTTAGAAAAGCCAATCGATGGAAATGATACAAGGAATGATTGAATAACTCGATTGCCTTAGAAAGGCCAATCGATGAAAATGATGCAATGAATGATTGAATAACTCGATTGCCCTAGAAAGGCCAATCGATGAAAATGATACAAAGAATGATTGAATAGTTCGATTGTGGAATTTCTCTGCTTCCGCCATAATAGAAATTCTACTGGAACAACGGGGATTACTTCCTTGAAGCACACATTCGACAACTAACGACGGAAAGATAGCGACCAAACGCTATCAAACACTGAGGATAGTATCGAGACGGTTAAACCAACTAATACCGAAATTACATCGTCCTCAGATAAATTCACCACGATTAGATCCATCAACCAATCGCGGTCATTAAGCTAATTCGGTATGATTCCGAAAATTCTTCCATCGTCAGGTAGACCGATGGTATGATGTCTACAAGCAATAGGACTATCCCGAAATAAGTCTATTCAAGCATGATTCGAAAATGAATGAATGCGGTGTACCAGCATCAAAAGGTACACACAAGTTGAAATAAAATTACGAGTATACCTGAAATCGTTCGGACCACCGGATCGTCGATCCTCCTCATCATATGAATGCAGGACTTCTTGGTCCCGACCAGACGCTCCGTCGATAAATCTGAGCTCCAACTCTATTTGCTTCCATTGTCTTAAGCAGCGATGACAAAGCGATCGATTCAAAGCTGGTTGCTTCGGGCTTGAGATGCGCGGAGTCGACTTGGAGTCCTTTCGGCAAAAACGGGCCTTATGTCCAAAATTCCCACAATTATAGCACATGATAGACTGTCTCGGACACTTGGTGCTGACATGACCAAGATCCCCACAGTTATAACAGGTGATGGCTGAATTGGCCGCTCGTGGCTGAGATCCCGCACGATTATGCGCCGTAGGAGGTCGCTCAGAAACGATAGGACTCACACGAGGCTGCTTGAAGGTTGGTGACCGCTTTGTGGGTTGATTACGCGTTGATTTCTGTTGACATATGCGGAGTTCTTTGCCGGCAATTTCCTTAGCGGTGGCTCAAATGCGGGAGAGTTTGCTCGATTAATCCGGCCCAGTGGCGCAATGATGATTGAGCAAGCGCACATGGGTCATCATGGCACATAAAAGTGAGTGGATCAACCCGAACATCTTCTCGATCGAGCGAGTCACAGGCACGATTTCCGTGACAGTGATTATTTCTCGGATTTCGGTCCGCACCACGGCCTCTCCCGTGCATCCTGACAGCCTCTCTCCATCTTTGAAGTAGGAAGGTCGCATAATGATTATATTACCCGCATGATTAGCACGTTATGATTATGTCATGAGATGATGAAAATGAGTATACATGCTCTAACTTAATGATTATATGAATGATTTCTTGAAGTTACATGATTATCGATGAAATTCTTGAAATGATCATCTTGAATAACTTAACAAGATTGATAATATGATCATCCAGTTGACAACCGAGTAATGAAATGAATTGAGTAATTAATGAGTTAACATGATCGTCACGATTATTAAGCGAGTAATGAAATGAATTAAGTGATTAATGAGTTAACATGATTGTCCTAATCACAATGAATGATGATGTTTGAGGATTGTTAATTGATGAATGATGAATGAATGACTATTGCGAGAAATTATACCATGGCGTTAGAAATCTTACGGTTCTTAGGTCGATTGGCTCGGCATTTGCACAGTCACACGTGGCGAAAGTCCAATGATACTAGTCGATGACGATGATTTCAAATAAGACATGACTCGGAAGGTAGTATTCAAAACCACGCTCCGATACCAACTCAAACACCCCAAACTAGGCGGATATTACGGTCCGTAGATCCCCAACCAGGACCCACCGGGCAAATGAAAATGAATGAATTACACAAGATAAATGTAGTACCGAACTACATTACAACAATAATTACTCCGATGAGGAGTTTAGTTACAACACACCAGGATAATACGAATACTAGTGTATTTTATATGAAGATAAAATACACAACAACGAATGAAACGGAGTATTCAAATGAAAGTTTGCGGCGGAAAATAAAGGACAAAACATGAATAAGCGAAAGATCGGGGCCCCTACTAGTATCACTAGGACTCCTCGACATCAACATGCTATTCCCATGCGTTTGCCTTGCCATGACACGAAAAACAAAATCCCCAAAGCGGTCGATTACAAAGAACAACAATCCTCAAGGGTTGAAAAATACACAATCATGATTTAGCGAAGTTAAGAAATATTCTTAGTTATGAATTACGGAAGAGGAGTATCATAGTACGCCCGTAATGTTACGTGCAAGTGTACAACACCCGTGTACCTAATTAGTCTCACGAGACAATATGACCCGTGTGCACGGTCTAATGTATCAGTGAACCCAATACTGATAACCATCGTGTGCCCGACTAAAAATTCCACACGTACACACCCGACCACGCAATATGAACCCTGAAGGTCACATGAACGAGAATGACCATAATGAATATCAATGAATAATAATTAGACAAGGCCAAGAATGACTCACCGAGATGAGAGTAATAATGAAATGAATGATAGCTCAACGAAAAGATTGGAACCGTCGTTCCTTATGACTGAAGTGATTAATTGACAATAACAAGTTTTAATATGATTAATACAATGATGAATGAGTTATGATTATGAATGATCAACAACAAAAGGTATGAATATCCTTTTAACCGAGTAAGAATTAACTTACTCAACACCGATGAAGAATGTCCGTCCACGAACAACGTCCTAAATGAAGTGTCGGTCGCACGAACAACCTTAATTCAATACAATTACCGACAATCCGATCAATATACGAATTAAACACGAATATAACGAACTTAAAACGTCGATACGATTAAACTAAGTTCATTGGGGCATTATATCGAATACGTTGTATCCAAACTCCGATTGTTTACAATCAAACCTCGATATCCCAATATCAAAATCCCCAATTCCAACTCGATTTACAAGGTGTTCTTGAATAATCCCTCAATAATCCAATGAATCCTTATACAAACTCATAATCATATACATATCCCTTCATATATCATGATTATAACGTCCAAAACATCCTATTTCAACACAAAATCGAAGTCCAAAGTGTTGAAGGAATTACCTCTTGATGATCCAAGTGCTTTAATCCGAAGAATACGCGTTAGATTGATTATCCGGGCTTCACGATCGAAAGGAGATGAAGAAAATCAAACACCCAAATGATTTGTGAAGGAAAAACCTTCCCTCAAGCTTCCTCTCTCGGTTGCAAGTGAAAAAAATGGGAAAGGAATGGAAGAAATCTTTGAAAAAAGCGAATTTAAGGGAGTTGATGCTGCCGGACACGGCCGTGCCGATCGGCACGGTCGTGTCGCAATTGGCCGACGATTGGCCGGCGATGACTCGGCCGTGTCTGCGCTTGACACGGTCGCGGCGCGAGGGCCTCCCGGCTGACCCGTCCGACGGCGACTTCGGCATGACTCGGCCGTGCAGCGACACGGTCGGGCGTCTTTGGCGATCGGTTACAGCTCATCCGGAAGGGTTCGACTCGGCCGTGCCGGACGACACGGTCGGGTCCTGATGCAGACACTTCGGCACTTTCCGGACGAGTACGGCACGGGCCGTGTCGGACGACACGGCCGAGTTCGTTCGGCAGTGATCGGCCAATGAGCGGTTGAGCTAAAACGACCATAACTCTCTCGTCCGGACTCCGATTGACTCACCGTTTGAACCATTGGAAAGCTAACTCGATGCTCTATAATATTGCAAAGATTTAGAATTTTTGGAGTTACCAAAAATTAATGGTGATCTAACAAAGTCGAACTCATATGAGGAAAGTTGAAACAATGAACAATAACGATACACAACTCGAAGTTTTTCCGAACGGTGAACACGGTGAATGAACATGATTGGTGAATGATTATAAATGAGTGAAAATCCACTGAGTGACAATCACCGAATGAAATTACTGAATGATAATGACTGAATTACAACCGGGTATTACAAAGACGACAAATACAAATATGGATACCCGTAACTTTCAAGAAATTACAAAATGGCCCAAAATGCCCGGAAATCACGATACGTGATCGAATAACCAAACCGAAGTTCACAACACGTCTAACAAAGTTAAACGGACTTGCGGGAAACTCGAAACAGCAGTTTCGGACGAGATTCGCAAGAATCGAACTCAAGTGCGGAAAAGTCGCTAAAAAGCACAGAACTCAACAAAACAACACCGAAACGAACTCGGATGACAAAAAGTGTAGAATTAATCATTCTCAGAATGACGAAACGGTCATGAGCGAGCCGTCAAAACGGACTCCGGCCGAAAAAAAAGAAATTTACTAAAAATCGAAAATTGCGGATATTACAAATGTCACGTATGGTGCAAATTACTTTGTCAAGGTAAAAAACCTTGGCAATATTTCTCATTGTCTCAGTCCCTGTCCGTGACAAAGAAAAAATGTTGTAACACAAAATGCCAAAATGACCGTGACAAAGACCAATTGTCACGGTCTAAGACCATGACAATATTATTTGTCCCCCCTAAATTGCCACGGACTTTATCCGTGACAAGTGCCGATTATCACGGTTTTAGACCGTGACAATTTGTCTGTTTTGGTGTAGTGTCGGTTGATCACATAACATGCCGTAAAAATTGCTTCGGCCCAAAAGTATTGTGGAAGAGAGTATTCGTTAAGCATAGTCCTTGACATTTACTCCAAAGATCGAATTTTCCTTTCAACAACCCCATTTTGTTGAGGCATTCTAGGAGCCGAAAAATTGTGATTAATACAATATTTGTCACACAAAAGCTCAAACGGAGTGCAATGAAATTCACCTCCATGATCGGTAATAGAAATTATAGAAAGATTTTTCTCATTTTGTACCAAACGGCACCATTTAGAAAACTCAAAAAATGTATCATCTTTATGAGCAAGAAATCTAACCTAAGTAAAACGAGAACAATCATCAACAATAACAAAGTGTAAAGTTTACCATTTAGACTAACATATCTAGATGGTCCAATCAAATCCATATGCACAAGTTCAAGAATGCGACTAGTGGAAACTTCGAATTTTGGTTTGAAAGATTCTCGAGTATGTTTCTCTTTTATGCAAGATTCACACAAATGTTTCTTATTAAATTTGAGTTTGGGTAATCCACGAATAAGATCATGTCTCGATAAAATAGAAATAATAGGTAGAGATGTATGCCCCAATTTACGATGCCATAAATATGCATTATCATCCAAAGTAATAAGGCACTTTTCATTAAATGAACTTTTATCATTAAGATCAACAATATAAATGTTTCCACATCACAAACCGATAAATGCAATTTTATTATTTCTAAATGCCGTGCAATGCGTTTGTTCAAAGAGAATTTTAAAACCTTCATCGCATAGTTGAGAAACGCTGAGTAGATTATGATGCAAACCTTCAACAAACAATACTTTGTTAATAGAGGGAGAAAGTTCCTTACCGACTTTACTGATGCCCTTAATCTTTCCCTTTTCATTGTTGCCAAAGGTCACATGTCCTTGTTCTTGATATTCGAGGTCCTCAAACAAATCCTCGGAGCCGCATATGTGCCTTGAACACCCGCTATCAATGTACCACTTGCTTTTCCTTGGTGCTGGTACCTACAAAAATAGTGTGTCTCGGTTGTTTCGGTACCCAAGCCCTTTTGGGTCC
This sequence comes from Orobanche coerulescens, assembly GCA_033398695.1. NCBI lineage: Eukaryota > Viridiplantae > Streptophyta > Magnoliopsida > Lamiales > Orobanchaceae > Orobanche > Orobanche coerulescens. The sequence goes on from JAWKAU010000020.1 coordinate 3,825,586, forward strand.
TCCAAAGTTAACTATACTTATAGCATTTGGAACAATTGTCCCTTTTGGAACCCATATTTGTTTAACTTTGATGGTTCTCAATTTTGAACGGACGTTAACATTATGGACTCGTTGTTCGGGAGGAGTTTTTGAGTTCTCGGTTGTGGTTTTCTTTATTTTGTCAAGATTGATAAGAGATTGTTCTCTTTTAAAAGGGTCGAAACCAAGACCATGTTTTAGCAATGGGGATTTTTGAATGGATAAAAGCTTTTTGAATTTCTCATTTCCGAGAGTAAATTTATTCAAAATATATTTTAACTCCTTTTGAGTTTTCGTCAACTCAATTTTCAAAACATTTTCCTTCTCAAGACATAATGTGTGATCGATTTCAATAGTTTTGCCTTTATTTTGAAGAGAGGAATTTTTGAGTTCTAAAGATTTTATTTTCCTCTTTAAAGACATATTTAATTTAACCATCTCGTCATATTCCATGTTCAAAGATTCAAACGCACTTAATAACTCATCGTCATGATGACTTCTTGTGAATCGCAAAAATCAAATAAATCATATTCATCATCATTGAGTTTGGAACTTACCTCGATATTGCTTTCGGAGTTGAGCGCCATGACTGCGAGATTCGCGTCTAGAGATCTTTCAATCTCCTCCTCGTCATCACTCCAAGAAGCGATTAGAACCTCCTTCTTTTTTAATCTTTCGATTTGAGGCTTTGAAGAGGATCCTCGGCATTCTTTGGCATAGTGACCGGCTTGACCACGTTTTCGACAATTATTGTCAAACTTTTTTATAGGAACATAGCCATTCTTCTTTTGCTCCGCCTTGCCATCCCAACCGAGAAAGCTTCGCCTTCTTTGAATTAGATTTTTATACCTTCTAAAATTCTTGGCGTAGAGAGCAAGTTCCTCGTCATCTTCATCTTCGGGAACATCTTTCTCAACATCGCTATCAACATTAATTGCGACTACTTTTTCACGAGTCTTTGGTTTAGTGCCTCTTGACTTGAGCACGATCTCATAGTTGATGAGTGACCCGATGAGGGCGCTAAATTCAAGTTTGTTGAGATCTTTGGACTCCTTGATTACCATCACCGTAGCATCCCATTATCATGGCAACGAGCGAAGAATTTTCTTAGCTTTGTCGCTACTAGATATAGGCTTTCCAAAGGATGCAAGCCCGTTGGTTATAGCCAAAAATCGATCCAACATATTTGTGATCGTTTCCTCGTCTTTCATGGAGAAGAGTTCGTAGTCATGAAGTAGCATGTTGATTTTAGTCTCCTTGACTTGGGTGGTTCCTTCGTGAGTAACTTCAAGGATTTCCCAAATTTATTTTGCACTTTCTAGGAAGATATCCTATTGAGTTCTTCGGGATTGAGAGCACAATATAAGAGTTGAGTAGCACGAGAATTTATATGTGTGTTCCTCCAATCTTCATCGTTAAACTCATCAAATTTTTTGAGCGACCCATCTTCTTTTGTTGGCGAGTTTTGGACCAAGAGCAATGACTTTCCAGATTTCAATATCATAGGCTTGAACGAATATAGCCATTTTCTTTTTCCAGGTCATGAAGTTGGAGCCGTCGAAGAATGGAGGTCGGTTGAGAGCATCTCCTTCGATTTGTCCCAATAAAGCCATTTTGCGGTTCTTTTTTCCTCAGGTGTTTAAACCCTTAAAAAGAGATCCGCTCCGATACCAACTGAAGAGATAAATTCATCACTAGAAGTGGGGTTGAATAGTGGTAAATGCGGAATATTAAACTTTCTCGCGAATAAGAAATAAAAAGTGCGGAAAGTAAAAGACTCAACGATATATAGAGGTTTGGCAACTTGCCTACGTCCTCTCTCTGACTTCTTTTTCTATTGGTTAAAAAAACCACACACACTTCATCTTCTATCAGTCCGAGCACAACCATTACAACCGCTTGTCTTCTATTGGTCCAAGCATTACCACTCTCAGAATAAACTTTTATATCTAGTGTTCTATCGGAACTAGACAATCCTCACTTACGAATGTTAGAGTGTAATCTTAACAATGCCGGATCAAAGATCCTAATAACACCATATTAGTGACTCTTGATTCATTTCACTCAAGCTCATGTATGAGTGATGCAACACTCACAACCAATAAGGAAGATACAAAGTATATGAAATATTACAATGTGTATCACTCTTGTATCTTTTCTTGTCACAACTTAAAATGTAATAAACAATAGTAATCTGAGCTCAATAATGCTTTGAATGCTTTGAATGCTTGAAGTTGTGTATTGAGATACCCAAATGATATGGGTATTTATAGAGTGCAATCCTTCTTTAAATACTGATATTTGTATTATTAGCGTGCGCTAATAATCCTTCATAGCGTGCATTATCGGTGCTTTGACTTGGCTGATCTAAACGGTCAGTAAACTGTACCAATGGTAAAATACATGTCTAGCGTGCGCTAGATAGTCTCCCACAGTGTGCGTTATTGGCTGGTCAACAGATCTTTACTTTTGACTTTGGATTATTTCTGTTTGTCTCCCCAACATCTCTTTTCTAACGAATAAAAATGAACGTAGCGTGCGCTAGTAAGTATACATAGCGTGCGCTAGTATTAGTCAATTTTTGCTTTTCAACTTTCCGGGATTCATGCGTTGACGATCTTGTCCAACGGTTGAATATCAAACGGTCTGATGCCCTGTTTAACTGAAACGCGATAGCGTGCGCTAGACATAAGGTGGCGTGTGCTAATTTTGGCAGCTAGCGTGCGCTGATACGTGAATCTTGCGTGCGCTAACCATCAGGCAAATTTCCAACTTGACTGCAGGTGACTTGCCTGTCTGCATATGGGCCTCGATAGCGTGCGCTATTCTGAATGCATAGCGTGCGCTAGTAGCATGTTTTGACTTCAATGAAACAGCTTGTTGAGGTGAGTTTTGTTAAATGTTTTGAATCCAATCATCATCAAAATACTTTGAGTCAACACAAGTATCAAATACGAATTCCACCTTACCATCATACCATAAATGTAACACAAAATATAATATATAAAGGGAGAGACTTACATCCACTTGTCGCACGAAGATGATGGTTGCACCTTGATACTAATCACGATCAACATCACAGACGACGCGTCGCGAAATGACTTAGTTAGACACAATCCGACAAGGGAAGACTCGACAATAACCAATTGCACCCGACATCCTAGGTTTCCTCAACCTAACCTATGCATAAATGTAACATCCCCAGAGACTCTCCGTAAGAATCTACCAGGCTAAATACTGAACAAGACATCACATATCATGCCGACATGGCGAAATAACAGACCACGAGACCGATTTGGTCTTTCATCATTAACATACAACGCAAAGATAAATAACGCTTTCAGTACTTATACCCATGCACGGGTCAAATACACTCACAAATAGAAAAATACGAGAGCGGAAAAGACCATACAATAAACTCCAACTAACTGCACCCACACCTGGCCTTCATGTGATTAGTATCATTCGTCATCCATCATCATTCGTAAGGATCTTGTGGTTAGCTCCCCAAGAACCTGCATGTACCTGTACGCAATACATATATCCACCCCCCGATTACTCGGGGGTTAGTAAAATTCCACTATTTTTCTAGTGCAAGTATTCAAGTCATATCAAATATATGATGCAAATATTAGTCATATCAAACCATCAACAACAACAAGATTTTAAAGGATTTTCCAAGGGTTTTAATATTTGTAAAATGCTTCACACCTTTAAAATGTGAATTATCACCTCGGCATTTGAAAGAAAATCCGAAAAGTCTTTTAGGACCTCAAGTCCGGAGCTGTAAAATCTTTCCAAAATCATTAGGGTCTCCGCCCAAATCATCTTCCGCAAAACAATATTTGCTAAATCGTTAGGGTCTCAGTCCAAAGAGTGCTTCCCATTCCAAGAGTCTAATAAAATAGAAAGAAATATTTTGGAAATTATCGGGATCACAACCCGTTTTATTTTCGAATCCCGACACACGAAAACATTCACAAGTCCATGCCCAAATACCAATACCTCACAACCTAGGACAACTATATGCATATGTTATTCTCGTACCATTCTAGCCAAGTACAAAAACCTTATCTATATATAGTAACTTAACATCGAGAACAAATATTGTGATATTCCGGACATATCACAATTAGTCATCAGTAAAGACATCACTCGAAGGTAATCATCGTGACAAGGCACAGCTGTCAAGATGCCAAGTCCCCCTGTGCCCCATCGAGCAATCTCCAGGTGAGAATACCACCACCTCAAAGGTAACCCTCGTACAAGCCCACCCGACCAAGTCCCTGTGTTCCCCGTCGAGCAATCCCCAAGTGAAAATACCCCGAGAACATCCTCACAACACACAAATATCACAAATTCCACAATTTGCAGTTGCAAAAGCCTCGAAAGTCGATCACAATATATATAGTCAAGGTACCATGTAGAATGGCCAGTTTATACGACACTTACTCACAACCAATAAAGAACACATTCAACACTACCGACATGACTTCACAACAACCTAACAATCCTGGGCGCATCAATACCTATCGATATAGATTTTATAAACCTCATAGCAACACCACACTACCCATTTACACCATTACGGACTATAATCACCTAGATATGACTAATGACTATACACAATTTAACTTACACAACACCGTGATCCTTAAAACATCGCTACACACCACTAAGTGTGCTACTTAACCGACATCATGTCTTTCTTGACATGTCCCTACGACAAGTAACAAACTGACACTAACCTAATACAACAACATAACGCCTACGACGACCATATAATCACACAATTGACAAGAATGAACAACCATCACAATTTCATTTAACAAATTCAATTCACACGATATAAATCGTATACACAAGAACATTTACCTCGATAATTGATGTTTAAAGCTTCGACGAACACGGCTCACTCGATCGATCCATTGAAATCCCAATCCTATTATAAATACATAATAGACAATTTAATATAAGGGTCTAATTTACTATATTATAATTACAAGGTAATTAATTAGATGGTATATTACCTCAATTGTGTCTAACGAAAAATCGACTAGGCCAAATGACCAACGATACCCAATCCGGATTCATATCTCGATTTAACTGGTGATGGTATCATAATCCAAATTCTGACCGATTTCACAAAATACGAACTCCAAACTCGGCCTCACTCCGTAGGCCCAATCACACCATCCCGCTCGTTGACTAAAATATCTAAACCTCCATCTTGCCCAGGTGTTCCCCGTTCACAATTCCAACACAACTACATATACCACCACAATATATATATATATATATATATATATGTAACACCCCCAAATCCCATTAAGTTATTACAGTGCCGTAGACCCCACGCCACGAGATCCACCAGGAGAACATGACCAAAAAAACAACAACAGACCAAAAGGGGAATCTCAGTCCCTACTTTGACATCCAACATAATATTCCGATATGGAATTTCAACGACAAAAGTGGGCCTACATGGCCAAAATAAAAGTACAACACATCCACGAGCCTTGCTCGGATAATACAAAATGACAACGACTGAACAAAACTGGAGTGCTCCAACTGTCTTACTGACATGAATGCCAAAATATCTCGGACTAGTATCGCTCGAATGCCTCGTCGCCATCGTCATGCCCCTGTGTCTCAACTCTCTCCTCGCAAGCGCCTAAAACATGTAAACATGTTCCGCCCCCACGGGGTCAGTCATCCATATAATGAATATCAAATACATGTACAACATGATATGCATCCAAAGGCAGAATAAACAGTACAAAAATGGTAGCATGAGATGCTCAAAAACCAAGGTAAGAATCGAGCATTCATGAAATACTATGTTCACGGCATGCGATCGGTACCAGCTCAACAAGTTAGAACACAAGTGCCCAATGGCGAATCATCAACATAGAACACCACAGTGAAATTTCCCGAAGGTAAACCAAACCAGAACTGAAATAAATACGAATCACAATGCCCGAAGGCTCCAACGGAAATACTAATACATCACAATGGCCTGAAAGCCCTCAGCCGAAGCTGCCACAATATCACAATGGTATGAAAGCCCTCAGCCGAAGCTGCCACAATATCACAATGGTCTAAAAGCCCTCAGCCGAAGCTGCCACAATATCACAATGGTCTGAAAACCACTCAGCCGAAGCTGCCAATCATCACAATGGCCCGAAGCCCAAACAACCCGAAGCTGTAACACATGACATCATTTAATGACCGTGACCTGCTGAATTGAAGGTGCTGGGAAACCAACCGCGAAGGTTCAAGGCCCAGACTTACCCATAATGAGATCACCCAGTGACCGTGACCTACTGAACTGTAGGTGTTGGGAAACCAACCGCGAAGGTTCAAGCCCCAAGCTTACCTATAATGAGATCATCAACATGACCGTGACCTACTGAACTGTAGGTGTTGGGAAACCAACTGCGAAGGTTCAAGCCCCATGCTTACCCATAATGAGATCATCAACATGACCGTGACCTACTGAACTTTAGGTGTTGGGAAACCAACCACGAAGGTTCAAGCCCCAAGCTTATCCATCGAGCACTAGCTGCGACTAGCCTCCAAACACAATTAATCACAAACGACAACGATCCCAAGATTACTGAATTCACAAGAATAATAGCGTGCTGCCTTGAGTCGGCCAACACGACAACAATAACTCACGGATGGGCACCGTCCTCGGCAATCCCAATTCAATTACCTCGACTGCCTTGGAATGGCCAATCGATCACAACAACTCAACGGATGGAAACTATCCTTGACAGTCCCAATTCAATACATCGATTACCTTAGAACGGCCGATCGATAACAACAATGCAACCGATGGGAAACGTCTCCGATAGTTACAACTCAACAAATCGATTGCCTTAGAATGGTCAATCGACAACACAACACAATGGATAGGAATCGGCTTTGCTAATCCCAATTCAATACGTCGATTGCCTTAGAACGGTCAATCGATAACGATGGCACAACGGATGGGAATTATCTTCGATAATCCCAATTCAATACGTTGATTGCCTTAGAACGTTCAACCGATAACAATGACTCAATTAGAATAGATGTCCCGGTGTCTTAAACCGACCACCGAAAATAGAGATAATAATCGGATACATCAAATGCCTTCAATCGGCCAATACAATAGCAACAATACCAATTTTATAACAACAATCTCAATGATGCCTTAGACTGACATCAACGTCAACAATAATAAATGATACATCGATACCGTAGATCTCAACAATGACATCAAGAGTCTCGATGCACGGTTTGCTGTTTCGAAAAAAAATACAAACAGAACTAATATACTAAGAATTTCAGCTCCTATAGTACGCATGTCTCCATGGCTTTTTCCCTGGATCATTCTCGGTTCCACACCACCAGTGCCATAGGAAGTCATGCCCTCGATCTAGATAGATAGCTCTACCTTCGTATGATCTGTCGGAAGCAAGAATCCAGTCTTCTGGATGGGTGATCCGATCTCCTCTTTGATGCTTGGATTTCATATCTAGCTGGAGAGGAAGTTTTCCGTCTTCTAACATCTTCGTGAATTTTTCTGCAGCATCTGCTAATGTTTTATAACTTTTGAAGATGGCGGATTCCCTGACGAGTTTAACAAAATATCTCATCAGTTCATTTTGCCTCCATTTCTTTACTTCTTTGGGAGTGGGATTGCGGTTGGTTGGCAGACAAAGTTCAGAAGGTCTTTGGATTAATCTTTGCCAGGGGACATTGGTGTCGTTAAATTCGGGTCGAGAGCCTGAAATCTTAAAACTTTGAGAGGGAGGGGCTAGCTTATTCAATTCAGCGGTAATGCTGTCTTGAGCAGCATTAAATTCCCTTTCGTGCTGTAACCTTATTCTCCTTGCAGCTTCTCTTGCTTCTTCCCCCTTTTTGGCATCATCAAGAGGTCCTAGGATCTCTAGTGAGGCATCCTGTTTCGTCTCAATATTTGTCATTCTCTCGACAAGGGTGGAAAGAACCTGCGACATATCCTTGATACTTTTGTCGTGGGCTCGCAAGTGAGAAGTGGTTTCGATCATAGCTGCCGCGGTCTTCGCCTCAGATATGCGAGTTTTGGTTGCTCTTCTCTCAGGAGTTGATTTTGCATCTCTTACAGATTGGCAAGGGCCTGTTTGAAGACTTGGGGTAGGATAGTGAAAGCTTCGACAACACGAGAAACTTCATGCTGCAACCCAGTCATCTCTTCAACGGCAGAGGTATGCATCCAATTCAGAGCTTTTTCCACTAAAGACAAGGCATTAACTGCATCCTGGATAAAGACGGTTTGAAGGCCAAGAGCACGCAATCGCTCTTTCCTAGCAGCAGTGATGGGAGAATCCGGTTTGGCAAAATTTTCGGCTCTATTTAACCTTCTCAAATTCACGGCAGGGCGTGAATTGAGTTGGATATCCTCAGGTGTAGTACCGTCGTCGGATTCCAAAATGGTTGGTGGGGCGGGATCAGCTGATGCGAGTTCAGCGGCAGTGGGTGCTGTATCCTCCTGTTGCGAAGATGCGTCTGTAGACATGGATACAGGAGGGACTGATTCCTCCTGTTGTCTCTCAGCATCTGCTTGTTCCGGCAGAGGGACTGATTCCTCTTGCTGGATGGCGCAGGATACTTCTTCTTCTTCTTCTTCTGCGGCAACAGGCTCGGGTGCCTGTTCCAAAATAATTTTTTCTTCCTCAACTTGAGGGACTGATTCCTCATCGTCAGGAATATTCTCTTGCTGTGGCGAAGGGGGCTCACTATGGTTTATGTCCCTTCATCATCCTTGGTTTGAGAGGCATCTCTGTCTTGAGCCTCCTCATGACTCATTCTCAGACCTGCTTGTAAAGCATCGTCATCGTCGTCTGAGTCATCGTCATCTTTTGGATTTTGGGGAGAGTCATCGGACTTATCTTTTCCTTTTCTCCTGGCGTCAGATTTTTGCAATAGATGGCTTTCAATCAGTTCTTTGCAGTAGAGATTGTCCCATTAGATCAGGGCCTCAACTTCCGTCGAGTCCATCACTTCCAATACAAATCTCTCTTCATGGCTCCAGTTGCTCCAGTTGTATAAGGTGTCATACGGAGCTAGCCTGTAGCTTTTCCATTTAAGGAATCTTTCGTAAGCATGATCAATCTGCACAGAGAGAAGGGTTTTGTTGATAATGGTGTCCGGGGAGGGACTGCGTACAACGTCTGAGTCCGCTGTAGCGAGGGATTCCTCTACAGGTGTGGGATCCTGTATGGAAGAAGGATTCCTTACAGGGGATGGTTCCCCGAAGGAAGGTGGATCCTGTACGGGTGTGGGATCCCGCATAGGAGAAGTAGCTGTTAGCTCCAAAGGGGCAGCCGACTCGCTAGAGTCTTCTAAGTTGGCAGATGTCCGATCATCCGTCCTAGCCGCCAAAGGCTCAGGATCTACTGTCGATACAGTAGCGGGCACCTCTTCCACAGGGGTTGGGCCCTGGGGTAGTTGTTCGGTGGGTTGCGCCACGGTGGAAACTTCCTCGGAGGTTTTGGTGGATTTAGCTTTAAAAGGCCTACTTAGCTTCCTTTTCGGCTTCTCAGCAGCAGTAGGTGTCCTGCTGTGAGATCTTTTCCTCTTCCTTGAAGAATCCACATCCTGGGACTTCAAAGAAACATCCCTTTGATTTCCAGACATGGGCATACTTGGGATTTTTGGGTTGTTGCAGACCAGAGTGCTATGGTTATACGCTGTAGGCTTGACGCCTCCTAAGTAGATACGGGAGTTGATTTTCTTCGCATCTGCGGATTGTGAAAGTCCCCATTTCGTCAAAATATGGTTTAAAATTAAACCAAACGACTTCTTTTGAGTGGCAGGCTTGGATATTTCCTCCTGCAAGCGCTTCAAAATAATCTGGCACTAATTGACCTTTTCACAGGTCAAAATAGCAACCATAATCCTAAATCTCAGATTGGTACACATTTCAAATGCACCAGTGCGGTTCTCAATTATCCTGCAACAAAAATCATGCAAATACACGTATGGCAAACAAAAGTTCCTTTGTGACAGGTGGTGTGAACCACGTCAACAATAGTTGAGCCGGTGAACAGCCCATTGTACTTTGTTATCAGCTCTTGAGACCCAAAGGTTTCAAGTTCTTCCATGGTAAGGCCATCAGCAGGTAGCCTGTAAATGTTCTGAAGAAGATCTCGATCGATACAGATCTTCACTCCTTGAATGGTAGCAGTGATATCAGCGACGTGGCCTCCCTGGGCCAGCGGCAGAAAACGAACGGCGGCGTTGAGGTAGAACTCCTCAACCAGATGGACGTCGTAATTCTCGGTGGCATGACTTCCAAGGCGGTAGAGGCCTTGCTGACGTAGTCGGGTGGTGATGAACTCCAAGGGTTCGACATGATTAGTTTCAGAGAGAATACGTTCAATGATGACAGATCTGGAGAAGATCCGTCCATCGATGAAGTTCGAGGTCTTCTTGAGGGCGATGGCAAAGGTTTGATCAGCCATTTGATGATTCTCAAGAAAATATGAAGAAGATTAAAAGAAATTTGCAGTAAAATGCGAAGAAAACTTGTAGGCTGTATTTGCTTTGAGTACTCTTAAATTTTGCAGAAAGCGTAAAGAGTCTCTAATGGCAGTATCAGTCCTTTTATATTGGGCGGCGAAGAAGGGTTTCTCAGATGAACGAATGGTCAGATTTAAGGGATGGGAACCGGTTTTTGAAATGAACGGTCAAGATGGACTGAGTGTAACTGGTACACTTATCCATTAAAATGTTAAAATATGAGCGGGTCCCACTTCTGACATTTGTTGATACCCTATATGCCTGAAACGACGGTTTTAAAACATTAAACAATTTTAAAAAAAACATCGCGGCTTTTGAGATTCAGTTGTCCATATATCGTGTAAGGTATTTAATGTAAATGACGTTTGACATGAAAACAGGGCACGTGGACAAAAATTATTTTGAAATGAAATAATATAATATAATATATACTGAATCGAAATCCTATAGTATGTCTTTGTATCATGACGATCTGACGTTCCCCCTTAAAAGGTACATATAGGTTTTAATTCCATACAGCAACTTTTGGATTAATGCTGTATTCATGGGTCACACTGTATTCCCCCTTAATTATTGCACACGTCAGCTGTAGGATGATTCATATATCTTTGTTCACTACTGATCTTTGTATTGGCGTTACGAGTGTACAGATAATTAATGGTGGATACTGTATTCTTGGGTCTTACAGCATTCCCCCTCAATTGTTGAGTAAAAACAGTAAATTACTTACAGGGAGTCGGGCTGTAGCATTCCCAATTCTTGTCTAAGCATGTTAAATCTTGCTGTGTCGAGAGGCTTGGTGAAGATGTTGGCCAACTGAATATCTGTATGAACCTTTTCGAGCCGAACATCCTTGTTCTCGACATGATTCCTTATGAAGTGATGCTTCATGTTGATATGCTTAGTGCGCGAGTGCAGGACAGGATTGCGCGTGATTGCAATTGCACTCGTGCTATCACACATGATTGGCGTATCTCTGGCTTCAATTCCATAATCTGACAAGCATTCTTTGCATCGAAGGATCTACATACGAGAACTACGGCGGACATAGTATTCTGATTCAGCCGTGGAAAGTGAGTTAGCCAATTGCTTCTTACTGAACCAAGAGACAAGTCTAGGTCCAAGAAAGTGACAAGTTCCACTTGTACTCTTCCTATCTAGCTTGCAGCCTCCGAGATCCGAGTCGCTGTATCCAACTAAATCTAATCCGCCTTCTTTAGGATACCATAGTCTTACATCGACTGTTCCTTTAATGTACTTCAGGATTCGTTTAGCTGTATTGAAGTGTGATTCCTTAGGTGCTACTTGATATCTCGCACACACTCCAACAACAAACTGGATATCGGGCCTGCTAGCCGTTAGGTACAGGAGCGAGCCAATAAGCTTCCTGTAGAGTGATTGGTCAACTGGCTTTCCGGCTTTATCAGCACTAATCTGCACGGAAGTGCTCATGGGGGTTGACGAAGATTTGGAAATGTTCATTCCAAATTTGTTGAGAAGCTCCTTGCTGTATTTTTCCTAGTTGATGAAAATACATGTAGGCAACTGCTTTACCTGCAAACCTAGGAAATAACTAAGTTCTCCCATCATACTCATTTCAAATTTACTTTGCATGAGATGAGAGAACCTTTGACACAAAGCAAGGTTAGTTGAACCAAAAATTATATCATCTACATAGATTTGCACCATTAGAAGGTCATCACCTTCCTGTATTTTGAACAATGTCTTGTCCACAGCACCTTTCTCAAATCCATTATTGGTTAGATACTGGGATAGGGTCTCATACCAGGCTCTAGGGGCTTGCTTAAGTCCATACAGTGCTTTTCTTAGCCTGTATACTAGATCGATACCGTCTGTGTTGGCAAACCCTAGTGGTTGTTCAACATAAACTTCTTCTGCAAGGTCTCCATTCAGGAATGCACTTTTGACGTCCATTTGATATACAATGAAGCTCTTATGGGCGGCAAAGGCTAAAAATATCCTAATGGCTTCTAGTCTGGCTACAGGTGCAAACGTTTCATCATAGTCTATGCCTTCTTCCTGACTATAGCCTTGTGCAACTAGTCTGGATTTATTCCTTATAATAAGTCCATTTCGATCCTTCTTGTTTCGAAATACCCATTTGGTTCATATAACCGATTGATGCGTAGGTTTGGGTACAAGATACCATACATTGTTTCTTTCGAAACCATTAAGCTCTTCTTCCATAGATGTTACCTAATGAGAATTATTAAGGGCTGCTATGGTCGAAACAGGTTCGTACTGGGCTAAGAATACAGCAATAGTGCACATGTTGAGTCTTCTAAGCTCAGATTGAGATTTACATTCAGGGAATTGTGATATGTCAGTATCTAGTTCTTCTTGTGCACAAAGTACATTTCCTTGTGTACTCTGTATTCTCCTACGAGTAGAAACACCAGCATCTATGTTTCCAATGATCAGGTCTTGCGGGTGATCTCTCAACCATCTTCGATCGGGTTCTAATTCGGGGTCCCGTACTGTATTGAGAATTTATGTAGATACATCTTCAGCTTGTACAGCGTCGGCTTCATCTATGTCGATTCTTACAGCTGCGGGGTTGATTTCTAGGTCAACAACAGGTTCTATGGGAGTTGGTGGATCTAGGATGGAGAGTTGTTGGATGTTTTGGGTAACATCTTCTACTCCTGTAGGGTCATGGTGAGGTTCGTCGAACACTACATGAACTGATTCCTCGATCGTCAGCTTCCTTTTATTAAAGATCCTGTAAGCTTTGCTAACGGAGGAGTATCCTACAAATATTCCTTCATCTGATTTCTCATCAAAGGTTCTAAGTTGATCCTTCCCATTATTCAATACATAACACCTGCATCCAAAAATGTGAAAATATGAAACTAACGGAGTTTTGTTGTTCCATACCTCATATGCTATTTTGTTGTTGTGCTTGTTGACGATACAACAGTTTTGAGTGTATCATGCTGTATTGGTTGCTTCACCCCAGAAACGCTGTGACAACTTGCTTGCGGCAATCATTGCCCTTGTAGCTTCTTTCAGCGTCCCGTTCTTTCGCTCGGCAACACCATTTTGTTGAGGTGTACGGGCAGCTGAGTATTCGTGATGTATCCCATTCCCCGAATAGTATTGCTCTATAAAGCGGTTAGTAAATTCTGTACCTCTATCGGAACGAATGCACACGATACTCAATGCCTTTTCATTTTGAAGCTTTCTCAGGAGCTCTGGCAGCTTTGATGTTGTTTCCTTCTTCTTGCTTAGGAAAATTGTCCAAGCATACCTGGAATAATCATCATCAACAACAAGGCAGTATTTTTTACCTCCTAAACTTACTGGGTCTATAGGACCGTGGAGATCCATGTGTAGCAACTCCAACACTCTTTGGGTTGAAAGGTAGGATTTGCTCTTCAAGTTTGATTTGATTTGCTTGCCTTTCTGACATGGTCCGCAGACGCTGTCCTTTTTGAATGACACGTTTGGCAATCCTCTTACCATCCCCTGTCTTGAGAGCTTGTTGATCGTCTTGAAGTTGACGTGAGACATCCTCTTGTGCCATAACCAGCTAAGATCTGCAGTGCCTTTGGCAACAAAGCATGGAATTGAGGAGCTCATAGGCTTCCAGTCAGCAATATACATGTTACCTGACCTGCTTCCTCTAAGCATAACTTCTTTGGTCTGGATGTTCTTGAATCTACAGCGATCTATATAGAATTTCATAAACACAATACTAATCACGTCTGAGAAAGCAGACGACGCGTCGCAACACGATTCAGTCAGAACAAGTCCGACAAGACAAGACTCAACAATACTCTTATTGACTTGACAACCTAGGTTTCCACAACCTAATCTCTGATACTATATTTTGTAACACCCCCAATCCACTCGGTAATATTACAGCGCCGCAGACCCTTCGAGTGAGAATCTACCAGGCTAGATACCAAAACAAGACATCAAAACAAATGCCAACATGGCTAAATACGAATCAGTACACCGATTTGGCCTTTCATCAATAACATACAACTTAAACTTCATATACATCTCTATCCGGACTCGTACCCATGCAAGGGTCAAAATACAATGACACTCCCATACGATGGGGAAACACTACAGTGGAAAAGAATAATACAATTAGACCGACAAATCCTAATACTGTCCCTCATGTGATTTGTATCATTTACCTTCCATCATCCTTCGTACCGATCCCGTGTCATGCTCCTCAGAAACCTGCACGTACCTGAATGGAATACAGATATACACTCCTCGATTACTCAGGGGTTAACAAAATTCCACTATTTTGCTAGTGAAAGTATAAAGTTCAAATACGAGCCATACGCAGCATATTCCAAGAGTATAATAATCTGGACTAAATAGTGGTAATAACTGAGTGTCACATGTAATCAATGGTGAATAAATGTAATCGTACAATTCAAGATCAGTATTCCGTAAATAACTAAATCCCATAGCATAACATTCAATGCACACTTGATTAACCATGGAACCACACCAAAGGCAACGGAACCCTCAGAGGACCCGTCGGTCCATCCCAGAGTGGTTAACCCAAAATATTCGTGGAACCGCACCATAGGATACGGAACCCTTAGAGGACTCGTCACTCCATCCCAGAGTAAATATATATAATCAATCGAATTCAATACTAGTATTCCAGAGTAACTAAGCCTCATTGTACGTCACATTTCATTTATATGCACGGTTAACCATGGAACCGCACTAGAGGCAACGGAACCCTCTGAGGCCCCGTCGGGCCCTACCAGAGTGGTTAACCCAAAATATATTCATGGAACCACACCAATGGCAATGGAACCCTCAGAGGACTCGTCAGTCCGACCCAGAGTGAATATATAGATATGATCACAACTACAAGGAGATATAATCCCCAACAACACCAAACAGTACTACCTCCTCACAAGGGAGTCGACAAGCAATACAACACAATATATGCGCACTCATCAAACGAATACACATTCGATCATACAACCCTTAACAAGGGATAAGGGCTTTTATAATCACGTAGCACAAAGGCAATATATTCCAATTCGCAACCACAATACACATATCCGTAGAACTCATTTATTTGCAAAGCACCCGGGCGTTTTGAAAGAAAGCTATTAATGTGATTGTATCAATCCTCTTAAAGTTCGTTATGAGTACTCCATGTAAATACACATAGTCGATTATCAATTATTACATTTACGAAACATGAAATGTATGGGCAAGATACTTGCCTCGAAATTGGCATCCAAATACTCCAACGAACACGGCACGGTCAAAGTGCCTCGGAACCTACTACTTCTGTAAGAAATAATGAAAATACGATCACAACGAGGAGCATGACCAAAGCTAATGGGAAACACCTCAAATCAACGAAGGAAAATGTTCACGGTTCCTCAAGAACACTCGAACCCTCAATCGGGTTGAAAGAATAAAGTAAATGGATATATAATCCATAGAACATGTTTAACAACATCATTTAACACTATTCGATTTATCAAAAATGGATTGAAATCAAAGTCAACAACAAAACCCCCAAAATACATGAAATTAGAGTTCTAAGAATTTTACCTTGATTAAAATGGTGAAAGATGTTGGGATGTTGTTAAATCCGTACTAGGAACTCAAAGATGTTGATGGGTGATGATATCAGGCCAAAATCCATGCATATACACCCTCAAGATCGTCTAGATCGCTGGAAGGAAGAAAGGGGAGGAAGAAATGACGAAAGTTGACCTCTGTAGTCCTATATATACTTTCAACAGTTAGCGCGCGCTAAGGTATGTGTAGCATGCGCTATCGGCTGCAAAATGCCATCCACAACCCTCTGACAGACTACATTAGCGCGCTCTAATAGATGCGTTTAGCGTGCGCTAATTATACACTGTGCAGTCTTTGTTATTTCAACCATAACTCCTTTGTCCGGACTCCGATTGACTCACCATTTGAACCATTGGAAATATAATGCTCTATCATACTGCAAAGATTTAGAACTTTTGGAGTTTCCAAGAATTGATGGTGATTTTACAAAGTCGAACTTATATGTGGAAAAGTCGAAATAATATGTCGATTAATCCGAAACAATATAAAAACTTGCTCAAATGACGAAATGTGCTGAACAAAATATGTCCAAAATGTGTCAATGAACACAAGCAAGTCACTAGAATCGAAAAATATAGAAATGGAAAGTACGGATATTACATTTGCAGTTATAAGTTGATGTACTTTGAGATTCGAGAAAATAGTATGTGTTACAGTATGAGGTAGCAGAATATAATAGTTGGGATATAACCAATGATCTTGAGGAGCTATTATTATGGAAAATCAATGGGTAGGGTAAACTTGGAAACGAAGTTGTGAATTTGGGAAAAGGTTGTGACTTGTTAAGAGGAACATATAGTCAAGTTAGTTCATTTTAGGATGCACGATACTATTTTGAACGTTTGGAAATGATACTTTTCAAAATGATGTGTTTTGAATAAGCTATTTTGCTCGCTAGTGTGAAAATATATTTTCTTAAAATTTATTTGAGAAAAATGTATTGTTATTAAAAAAAAAATGTGTCTTCAAAATATATTTTATCATGGCATAGTTGAGGCAATCCAAAATAGAATAATGATCGATATAACAAGTTGTTGGCCACTAAGTATACTGGATACAGCTTGGAAAGCGTTTAAACAACAAGTTGTATTGATTTTAAATCTGAGTGCGTAGCGGAAGTCTTAAATACAGTAGGTTGCTGTGGATACAACAACTAGATGTGCAGTGTATACTTAATTAATCACAGTAATTAAAACAGTAAAAACTGAAGGTAAATAACACAGTATTTAAAGTAGTTCGAGGTAAACCCCTCTACGTCCACTGGTCCTCCACACAGGAGTAAAAAGTTTATTATAATTACTACGTACACAACTACGTAATTATAACAATATACAATCAATATATCGTTCACAGAGATTGATATAAAGATCTTAGCTTCAACCGTTCACACAGATTGGTTTGAGCTAATGCTTTCACTGGCTTCTTCACACAGAGTTCTGAAGCTTCGTCTTCCTCAGTCCACACAGGGCTGATCTGGGTTTGTTCAAAGATAGAACACGGTATGAACAACAGCTTTGACTTTCTGAGCTTCTAGCTGATGATGTGTTGTTCAAGATGTTGAGCACTGTATATCTTTTTGATCTGAATAGCAGTAAGCTGGAGATATGTTTTGCTCAGAGTATTTCTTTGTAAGCTTGATCGTTCAGTCGTTCAGAAGTTCAGTAGATCAGTAGTCTTCAATCTTCAAATTCTGGAGATATATATAGTCTTTGAAATATATCCGTAAAGATAAATCCATTGAGCAAGATTCCGTTCCAATGGGATGAAAAACACGATCCGGATTTTGCGGGTTTTGAAGATCTTTCTGACTTACAGTATTTAAATACTTTATCCTTTAGTATTTAAATACTTCTTTATCAACAGGACTTGACTTCTGAAGATTCCTTCTTTGTCCTGTTGAGAGCTGTATGGAAGATCACTGTTTTGACAATTCGAGTCAGCTTCCATACTAAGTCTTTTTATAAGACTTCTTTGCTATGCTGGATCTATGACAGGTCTTCGATGCAGGTTGATACTTCAACTTATCGATACAGTTTCCTTACTGTAATGAGGATTGGCATATTGTCAAAACCTTTTATCAACACTATTCGATACAGGGATTGATTATCCTGGCTGTTTCGATACAGGGTATTTGTTATCCCAACACAAGTCATCTACGAAAAAGGGAAATTTTATCGAAGTCTATAAGATTTGGGATTCTATCTTGTGATGGTGAATTGGTATCAGGAGTACTGATGTAGTTAATCATTTGCATTGCATTCGAAAAGAATTATCATCGAGTACTTGACATAAGCGAGCCCAGGTTAACTTTTTAGAAATCAACTTTTAGTCTTAATATATATATATATATATATATGTTTTGAGTTTTGAAATTCTCGAAAGAACTTTCAAAAATGGATTTTATTTGATGAGATTATATGATTTGAATATCGTTTTGAAAATGTGATTGATATACGTACAAATTTAGTGCATAAGGCATATCATGGTGAAGTTCTTAGCAAGACTCGTAAGCTAGATAACATATCAATATGGTACGATGAATAGAGATTCGAATTTCAGCATGGTAGCTTGGATTATAACCTGTTGGTTGATTAGATAAGAAAATTATGTTGCGGTTGAAGTTTCGGTACAGAATACAATTTCGAAACTTTGGGTTTTTTGAAACTCGGGCATGTGTTTATGTGGCTTTACCAGAGTGGTAGTAGCGAGATTTTTGGTATAGTGATTTTTGACTATTGAGTCAACTGGTATGTGGTATTTTGAGTGATTCCTTAGTTAGTGTGGAATTGGGGACCGAATGTACGATCGATATGTGTAACAACCCCAGAATCCACCGAAAATATTACATGACGTAGACCCATTTACAGAGGGATCTACCAGGATAACTACAATGAGACGACAAACGTTTGACCGACAGAGGTCAAACTAGATATTGACACTGACCGATATGGTCAAATATTAAAATACACCGACCGATAGAGTCACATGACAATAAATCCATCTGAATAAAAACTCATTACTGAACTTACCACACAGGGGTCAAGATACAATATAGTGGAAGACTTAAGATAAGAAAACAATACAAAAACATCACATTGAACTCCAACTCTTGATTAGTATCGCGGCTTGCCTTCTTCCATGCTACCCTTGTAATTTCTCTAACGAACTAAGCATACCTGAATGCATGAAACACATTTTCCCCATTTAAGGGATTAGCCTATGAATGGCTAGTACAAGTATTCAGGCCATACAACATATACCATGTAAAGTCATTTTCCGCAAAACATCATTTACACAAACGTTAGGATCTCACCCCAAACTTTCTTCAAACCACAATGCACAATAACAAGATCCAATATTCGACACCAAATCATTACAACCAAGAAACTAAACACATACGACACATATTCTAGTGCCATTCTAGCCAAGTACCAAGATCCTATATAATGTATCTCAATATCGATAACAAAACATTGTGATATTCCAGACATATCAAAGTTATCGAAAACATCAACATAATCCTCATGATGAAAACCACACATGGTAACCCGCGGTCGTACCCATTATTATCGGACCCCAGGGGACCCGTCGGACCCTCCCCGGGTGGAAGCGCAACAACACACACACGTTTACAAAACTGCATGTCTCGATAGTTAGTCACAATTTATACAGTCAAGGCACTTGTTAGATATGACCATTTATGCAACACATAACTACGACCGACACAGCTTAGCAATAACCCAATAATTCTAGACACATCGCTACATATCGCTAGGTATAACAACTGATCAAACCATTTCCACTAACCCAGCTATATAACACCTAACTCTATTCACTCACTCAGTGATCACCTAAACATCACAACACACATCTAAATGTACTATCTAACCGACATCACTTCTCTATTGACATGCGTCTACGACAAGAAACAAGGTGATTCTAACTTAACATAACATCTCTAACGACCCATATCATACAAAATCAACACAAATGAATAACCATCACCAATTCATTAAACAACCTCAATAAACACAATATAAATCGTATAGACAAGAATACTTGCCTCGATGATTAACACACGAACAACTCCGAAGAACGTAGCTCGACCGAAAGCCCCCAAACCTATATACTCTACAAGATAAATGACAAAACAAAATCACTACGAGTAACCGGGTTACTTAACAACGGAAAACACGCCTAACTCCCGAAGGGGAACTCATTTGAACATTTAATCGAACATTAAATGTTCAATACTCCCCAAGAACATTCAAATCGTCATTCGAGTTAACCAAACTCAAAATATGGATATACAATCCAAAGAACACGATTAATAACATCATATAACACCAACCGATTCATCAAAATCAGGCTAGGGTCGAAATCATGAACAAAACCCCAAAAGTCAATTCTGGGGATACAAGAACAATACCTTCGATCAGACAGAAAATGATGGGTTATATAACGTTAATCCTTGTTAGAAACTCAAGAAGGTTGATGGATGAGGAAATCACGACCAACCCTAGCCTCTCAAACCAATCCCGTCGACCGCAAGAAGAGAAAGAAAAGAATGGTGAAAATGCGAACTGAAGTCTGCTGCCCGCCTATAAATAGGCCACAGCACATTACGTACGTAATACGGTAAGAATAACGTATGTAATGGATCTTACGTACGTAACAGAAAAAATGTTACATACGTAATGTTCTACTCAGAGCTCACTGCCACAATTCACCTATAGGCTAACATACATAACACATACACTGTTACATACGTAATCCATCATCAGTATCGTACGTAATGCACTCCTGATAGCGTAGGTAACCAGCTCCGTCAACAGCAGGTCTGAAGTCGGTACAGTGATGCAACTGCCTGATGAATAACCAGACTTCCAGTTCGTAACGAATGTGTGACAGTCCGAAATGGGAACCATCATACTACGAAACACGACATACATGTCACACGCACCAGCACACAATTGATACAACTATTCCGACGAAAAGTCACATTCGACAAACATCACAACACGGTACATCTACCATACACAACGAAGAGAAATTCCAAGTAATCATCCTTGGAACAAACCTACCGGCACAAAATGACAACTAATTCAAAATAATCAGAACAAAATCTCAAGTATTACATTCTACCCCATTAAATATAAGTTTCATCCCGAAACTTAAATAAAATAACAAGGTAGAACACAAACGAAGAAAAAAGGTTCACACAACAAATATCAAATCTCCACGAAATACATAACCCACAATACAACACGCAATAACATCACTGGGCCTCACTGGGCCCTCCACGAGTGGGAGCGGGTCTTCGGTTCCCGAACATCTCAACGACGGTCTCGCAGTGCACCGCATGGTGTCCCAAATGACCGAATTTGAAATAGTTAATCTGCGGCTAGTTATAATTCTTCCGAGTATGGCCCACACGGCTACAGTCGAAACACATCTTCGCACTTCTTAACTTACTCACCACTGGTGTAAGATTCTTGGGCTGATCAAACGAACGAAGAGTCTTCCCAGAAAAATAATTCGAATCATCAGGTTTGCAGGACTCATTTCTCTATCCCCGCGAGGAGCTGTTCGAAACCTTATGTCTCTTACTTTCAGGAACCGACTCTGTCATAGGAATGGCCCTCTCAATGGTCACGTTTGATCTAGGTATTTCATCAAAGTACTGCACTCAATGCCCCTCGTATCCACAATTATAGCAAGCTACCAGCGGCTTCCTACAATTCGCGCGCACATGACCCGGAACATTACATTTAAAGCATCTAGGCAAATTACCAACAATCAACGATATCGCCTTGGGTCTCCTAGATTTTCCAGCTGGCCTAGAAGGTTCTACAACTGATTGATATGGGGTTTGAGGTTTATGGACCCCCATTCCCTTACTTCTTGATGAATCCTCCGAATTCTTTTGCTCCATTGCCACGGACATAGGATTCGTCAATGATAGAGTCATTACGAATGATGGATTTCTGCCAACAATGACATTCTCTCTGGCTACTTGCCTATGATCACGTGCTTCATCATGCCTCTGACTACGTCCACAAATACAACCTCGACCTCATCTTCTCGGCATACTGAACACACAACCGCTCAGCACTATGGAAAACAACATCGCAAAACAATACCCATAATGCCGATTCAGCGCAACATACCAACATAAGGCAATAATAACATCACACAAAATATTCACTCATGAAAGTTACACAAGTACAATTATTATAATTGCAATAAATGGAACTTACGGTAGTAATTGCTGGACCACATGACCAGATCAATAGAAAATTTACGTTCATTGCCTATACAAAAAATACAGACACGGCCACAACAAATCACACGTCATAGTAGTAAATCATTGATAACATTCTTTTTCAAAAAGTCCCCAAGATATTTGTTTAAATAGTAACAATTTTAAATCTAAGTTCATTAAATTTTCCAAAAAAATATTGGAAAATGCTTTTGGCATCTCGGGCTGCTTTACCAAAACTATAAGGTGTAGATCGAAATTGTTTCTTTTTGAAATCATTTGAAAAACCACGTTCCGGAATATTGAAATCCGTCAAAACGTCATCATCAATAGAAATCATATCGACACATATCCTGATCACAAATAACAACACACAAGATATCCCGTGGCCACGCCCCTTAGCATCGACCCCCAGAGGTTCCACTGAACCATCCCAGGGTGGAAAACCATTCATACTCGCACTAGATATTTCCACTGATCAACAATCACGCCGGAATAACATATATGGGCTACAACGCAAACCCAAACCACGCAACACAACAATTGGGTACTCAACCAAGGTTCCTCAACAAGAACGATAATACGACAAATATATCACAACGACTTGACACTATACGATTCAAATCTAGCTTGTCATTTTAAGCATAAATCCACATCCTCCACACACTACACTGTTAGGAATGCTTGTTAGATTTTGATGATTTCATTAATATAAATTCAAATGTTTATTACTTGGCAAAAATGTAAGGAAGAACCAAATGAGTATCTTCCATAGGCCAAATTATGTTAAGTGTAAAACTTGGCAAAATGTAAAGAAGAACCAAATGAGTATCTTCTATAGGCCAAAATAAGTTAGGCTAAAAATCGACTAAGTACTAAAGAATAGCTAAGTTCATCAGAGAGGTACAGCCGAGTCATATCAGAGAAGATCTGGTCAACAAAAATCATCAGGGATGTTTGACCAGACTGCAGTCAAGTTACCTCAGACAAGTCATCTGAACAGGCGAGTTCCAAACAGTGAACATCAGAGAGGTCCAGACTGCAGAGAAGTTAACCTTACATCAGCCTACTCAAGATCAGCCAAGTACTCCAAGTCCACGTCAGCATGCGTTGAAAAGTCAAGTATTACGGAAAGTCACATGCAACGTGAAGAGACAAATTGGAGAGATTCCCGCAAAGGATATGAATTAAATAATTCATCCAGACCCACTTTGAAGACTTTAATCGTATTATATTCAAAAGATTCGGCGCCTCACATACAGAGTCTTCACAACGGTCGGAAGATAGATTAAAATATGGGAATCCAGCCTTGCAACGTTCAGAAAAGAATAAACAAAGAAGTCTCCCTCCAACGGACTGATTTATTCTGATTTCGGTGGCTATGAAGAAATGCTCAAGGATCAACACCTATATATATACGAAGATTTGAAGTTGAGAAACTACCGGTGCGAACATACTTTCAAGCTATCAAAGCATTCAAGCAATCTGAAAATGAAATACAGAATCGTGAAAAGAGCAGTTCTCAAAGTTCATACTTAAAAAAGCTCTTAGTTGGAGAATACAAAAACTCGTGTCTTAAATCCTGAGTTCGGGGTACTTCACTGGTTGAAGTTAGAGACTGTAAAGGCATCCAAGGATCGAGGATCAAGAGGTGCAAGGCAGTCAAATGTGTTACAACGGCATGGATTTCCACTGGTTGGAAGCTGTTGTAGTTTGGTTGAATCACTGTAATATTTATCACTGGTTGAAAATTATAGTGAATTCATCTCCAACTGGTTTGGAGAAAAGTGGATTAGTAGAGGATTACCCCACCTCTGAGACCACTATAATTGCCTGCGTATTTTACTGTTTTATAGCATCATACTTTAACTGCTGCATTCATTGTTAAGTGTTTCATTAGTTGTTTTGTATTCATCATCAGCTGACTTCCGCACGTATTGAGAACAAATGACTCTAAGTCATTTATATATCTATCAGCTGAGGAAACTTACTCTTTAAGCAAAAGAGTTTAAGAGTTTCAATAAGTCTATTCACCCCCCCTCTAGACTTATTCCTGGACGACTTGTGACCTACAAGTGGTATCGGAGAGGTTGGTTCATTTAGTTCACGAACCAGATCTATATCAGAGATATATCTTTACTCTCATTTTATAATGGAACACATGCACTCTAGACTACCTGTGTTTTCAGTTGACGAGTATGATCTTTGGAAGATAAGGATGCAGGCACACTTATCTTCAATCCATGATGACATGTGGTGCATCATAGAGGACAGTCCTTACACCTTCGAGAAGGACAACACTCC
The DNA here is from genome assembly GCA_033398695.1 of Orobanche coerulescens. Taxonomy (NCBI): domain Eukaryota; kingdom Viridiplantae; phylum Streptophyta; class Magnoliopsida; order Lamiales; family Orobanchaceae; genus Orobanche; species Orobanche coerulescens. Next base: position 3,850,325 of record JAWKAU010000020.1, read on the forward strand.
AGAGGAGATCGCATCAGGGAAGCCAGAGAAGATCCCAAAGAAGAGAACAGAGCTGACTCCCGAAGAAAGAAAGCTGGCCAATCTTGATAACCGGGCCAGAGATGTGCTATATCAAACTCTTGACAAATCCACCATGGTCAAGATCAAGAATTGCAAGAATGCCAAGGAAATCTGGGACACATTAGCCCTAATGTGTGAAGGAACGGAGCTGATCAAAGAAAACAAGTTGTCAATTGCTATTCAAAAATTTGACAACTTCAAAATGAAGAATGGCGAATCCATAGACCAAGTGGACACAAGGTTCACTGAGATTATCAATGAGATCAACTCCCTCAACAAATCTTATGGCAACAGGGAAATGGCACTGAAGGTTCTAAGATCTCTCAATCCTGAATGGAGCATGAAGGCAGTGGCCATGAGAGAATCCAAGGATCTCAATAAGATAAAGATCCAAGAGCTGTTCTCTGATCTGAAGGCTTATGAGTTCGAGCTTCCAAGTTCATCCTCAACCGAGCCTGCAGAGAAGGGAATAGCATTTGCATCCGAGTCCCCCGCCAAGAGCTTATCTGATGTAAAGCCTCCAAATCTATTAGATTTTGAGGAAGAAATGGCGTTCATTATGCAAAGGTTCAGCAACTTCAGAAAGAATTACTCCAAATACAAGAAAAATTATAAGGAGAATCCCAGAAGGAACCAGAAAGCCGGAAGCTAGAAGGTGGAGTGCTACAATTGTCACAAGACAGGCCACATCCAAATCGACTGTCCTGAGCTTAAGAAGGACGAGAGCAAGAAGGAGGTGGGCAGAAAAGAAGACTGAAGGAAGGCCCTCATCGGAGAAGATCAGGAGCATGTAGAATCAAGCAGCGGATTCTTCTCAAATGATGACGAAGAATATGATTGTCTGATGGCCAACCTAGCTGATGAAGAGGTAACATCAAAACCCTCTGGTTCAAATAATAGTTCAGCTATGTCACAAGATATGGATCTGCACGAATCTGTAAATCAGCTATTTAAAGATTTTAAGACACTTAAATCTGCACACCTAGCTGTATCAGCCGAGAAGACTCAGCTGCAAGATGAGAATAGGCAGCTAAAAAATGATTTTGAAAAACTCAGCCTAGAACTGAATAAGGTTGAGATAACTGCAGCTGACTTGAAAAACCAGGCTGATGTTAATACAGCTGAGATAAATCGACTAACTATTTTACTTAAAGAAAAATCAGCTCCACTTGCTCATGTCAAAGCCGAATTTACTAAGCTGACTCAGGCAAATAAGACTCAGGCGCAGGAAATAACCTCCCTGAAGGCGTCTTCAACTCTGGAAGAATTGTGTACCAATAAAAGGTCACTATATTCCAAATCAGGCCTTGGATATAATTCTCACACTCCCTCTAGTTCTAAAACCAATTTTATCAAGGGAGAAACAATTGTCTCGACTGTTGAGCCTACATATAAACCGATATTTAAAAACAGGCAACAGCCAAGTCACAAGTCTAGGCTGCAGCCAGGGTACACAAGGCAGCCACCTAGACAAGTGACTAGGCAATGGCCTAGGCAGAAGCAGCAGCCCAGACAACATGCCCACTATTATCAACAACTCTCTAAAAACAGATTTCAAAATGGGAGGGGCAAATGGAAACCTCAAGGTTATCCTAATTTCCAAAATGAACAAGTGTGGAGACCTCAAAGATTTAATAAATGGTCTCAGCCAAGGTTTAGAAATGGCCCACACTATCAATATTTTGAGGAATATCCAGTATACAATCCCAACAGAAGATACAGACCTAGACCTTACACACTTATAAGGGTTATAATAATAACAACTTTCACAATCCAAGGAGAAATCAATTCTCCAGGAAACCAGCTAACCCCAGAGGACCCACACATATTTGGGTACCTTTATCTCTGCTTGTCTGATTGCAGAAAAGGTGGAAGGACTACAACCACATCTCCACAAATTCAAACTTTGGAGGTGAAGAATGGTTTGTAGATTCTGGATGCTCGAGGCACATGACCGGGAACAAGAAGATGCTGTCCAAATACACCAAAGAAAGAGGTCCTGATGTAACCTTTGGAGATAGCTCTAGAGGAAAAACAAAGGGCTTTGGAGAGTTGCACCAAGGAAATATAGTAATATCCAAAGTTCATTATGTCAAAGGGCTCAAGTACAACCTCCTGAGCATAAGCCAGTTTTGCGATGAGAAGAATCTAGTAGTCTTCACCATTTGGAAATGTATGGTGATAGATATCCTATCTGGCGAAGTGAAGCTACAAGGATTTAGAAGGAGAGATGTCTACATGATAGATTGGAACACAGGAACTCCCAACACCTGTTTTCTATCTAATACAGTAGCTGAGAACGGATGGTTGTGGCACAAAATATTATGTCACCTGAACTTCAAAGCCATCAACAAGATTAGTTCTCAGAAGCTGGTCAGAGGACTTCCAGATGAAGCATTCAAAAAGGAAGCTCTTTGTGATGCCTGTCAGAAAGGAAAGCAGACCAGAGCATCATTCAAGCCAGTCCAGCCTACAATTCTCACAACAAGGATCTTAGATCTACTCCATATAGATCTATTTGGTCCTATCAAGCCAAGGACTCTAAGCGGCCGAAAGCATGCACTTGTTGTAGTAGATGATTACTCAAGGTACACTTGGATTATCTTCCTATATAAGAAGAGTGAAACCTTGACCAAGCTACCTGAGCTGCTGAGAAGGATCCAGAATGAGAAATCCCTATCTATCATCAAGATCAGATCAGATAGAAGAGGTGAATTTCTCAACAAGGCGATCACTGATTACAGCGATCAGAATGGGATCCAGCATGAGCTCTCTGCAGCCAGGACTCCCCAGCAGAATGGCGTTGCTGAAAGAAGAAACAGAACCCTGAAGGAAGCAGCAAGGTCCATGATTGCAGAAGCGGACCTGCCCAAGAGGTTCTGGGCTGAAGCTGTCAACACAACCTGCCATACTCAGAATAGGAGCATGATAGTAGGGAGACATGGAAAAACTCCCTATGAGGTTTGGAATAATAGAACTCCTACTGTTGCTTACTTTCATGTTTTTGGTTGTAAGTGTTTCATCCACAACAACGGTAAAACACAACTAAATGCCTTTGATGCTAAAACTGATGATGGTCTCTTTATGGGATACTCACAAAGAAGCAAGTCATATAGAGTATTTAACAAAAGAACCTTAGTTGTGGAAGAAACACCCCATGTTGTTTTTGATGAATCTACTGTTGAGTACAGGAATCAAGTTGAGTTAATTGAGAACAAGCTCAAATCAGCAACCCTTGAAGAAGTCATTGTACATGACACTGGAATGGTGGACTCACCTGCAGACTGGCCTGAAGATCCCACTGTAGCTGCTGAAGACCCAACTACAGATTAGACAGGATCACCAAACCTATCTGATCCAGTTGCCACTGATGAAGACCCATCTGTAGCTGATAAAGACTCATCTGCAGATCAGACCCAACCTGTAGATGACAAGACGGTAGCTGATCCAGTTGCAGACCAAGGAGACCAGAACCCAGCTGATGCAGAAATCCACCAGAGCAATTCAACAGGGGGAACAGACCCAGAAGAAGACGATATCCCCAAGTGGCTCAAAGACCATCCAATCCAGCAAATCATTGGGAAGCTGACTGATGGAGTTAAGACAAGACAGTCAAATCTACCCGCAGGAATGGCTATGTTCTCATGTTTCATGTCACAAATAGAACCCAAGACAACAGAACAAGCCTTGGAAGATTATTCTTGGATAAATGCCATGCAAGAAGAACTGGAGTGGATGGAAAGGAACAAGGTTTGGGAACTAACAGATAGACCAGATCACAAGAAGGTTATTGGCACCAAATGGGTGGCACCAAATGGGTGTACAAAAACAAGAGCGACGAAGATGGAGCTGTTGTTAGGAATAAGGCCAGACTTGTTGCTAAAGGATATGCACAATGTGAAGGAATAGATTTTGATGAAACCTATGCACCAGTTGCAAGATTAGAGGCCATCAGACTATTCCTCGCATATACTGCATTCAAATATTTTGAACTCTATCAGATGGATGTAAAGAGTGCATTTCTAAATGGCATCCTAGAAGAAGAAGTCTATGTAGAGCAACCCCCAGGTTTTGTCAAAGGAGACAAAGTCTACAAACTGTTGAAGGCTCTCTATGGACTTAAGCAAGCACCAAGAGCATGGTATGAAACACTGTCTGTGTTTCTTGAGAAGAATGGTTTTTGCAAAGGAGAGGTGGACAAGACCCTATTCAGAGTGGAGCACGAAGGCCACATATTGATAGTCCAGATATATGTGGATGACATCATATTTGGCTCAACCAAGCCAGAGCTATGTGAGAAATTCTCAAACCTCATGCAAGGAGAATTTGAGATGAGTATGATGGGAAAGCTTAACTTCTTTCTTGGATTACAAGTTAAGCAGATGGAAAATGGAATTTTCATCAACCAAGCTAAGTATACCAGAGACCTAATCAAGATATTTGGAATGGAATCAGCCAAGCCAGCAAGAATTCCTATGAGCACAAGTACTCACCTAGATGCAGATGAGGGAGGCATATCAGTGGATTCAACCCACTACAGAGGACTCATTGGATCATTGCTATACCTCACTGCAAGCAGGCCAGACATATCCTATGCCGTAGGAGTTTGTGCGTGATTCCAATCTAAGCCTAAGCAGTCGCACCAAGATGCAGCCAAGAGGATAATTAAATACCTTAAGTCTACAGTCAATGTTAGACTATGGTATCCCAAGGACGACAAATTCGAGCTGTCAGGATATTCAGATGCAGATTTCACAGGATGCAAAATTAATAGGAAAAGCACTAGTGGAACGTGCCAATTCCTAGGAACCAGACTGATATCCTGATCTAGCAAGAAGCAGGTTTCTAACTCTGTCTCCACCACAGAGTCAGAATACCTAGCTACAGGTAGCTGTTGTGCCCAGATCTTATGGATCAGACAACAGCTGAGGGATTATAATATCATTGCCAATGAAGTCCCTATCTGGTGTGACAACAATAGTGCTATTGCAATAACCAACAATCCGGTTTTGCATTCGAGGACCAAGCACATAGATGTTAAGCACCACTTCATTAGAGATCACGTGCTTAACAAGAGAGTTAGAGTTGAAAGAGTCAGCACAGACAACCAAATAGCTGACATCTTCACCAAACCTCTGCCAGAAGAAAGGTTTTTGGAGCTGAGCAGAGATCTTGGTTTACTAGATTGGGAATCTAGTACAGAATTAAGCTGAAGCATATCAGAGGAAGGACGGACCCAGCTGATTAAAAGAATCAGATCCTAGCTGATGCAGACCTGAAGACGAAGGACGGACAAAGGAACCTAGCTGATCAAAATCTCAGGCGAGAAGTCCAAGGAATCAACTCACCTGATGCAGACCAGTCAACAGTCAACCAGCTAAGTTTTCTAAACTTAACCGACTCTTGAATATTTTATTATCTGCTATATGTATAATAATATTATATTAATTTTTGGTTAGCAAGTGGCATTTAAATACACGTGGCAATCACTTGATAAATCGACCTCCACGGTGACCAGTTAAATCTAACCGTCCAATTTTAAAATCAAAACCTGGACCACCGATTAGAATTTGAAATTTAAAAAGAATCTCAAAAGGCGTACCACCGATTCAAAATAAATCATAATTTAATCCATACATCTTTTCATCTTCTTTATAAGGATGGAAACCCTTCACTTTACCTTTACACTTACCAATCTTTCAAACCCTAGATTTACAGAGCAAAAATATTTTGAACTCCAAATACACTGAAAATCTCATATTTGCAGAAATGGAATCCTATTTCGAAGGCGTTAACATGAAGGCGGTCAAGGACTATATTATATTCTCTCTGGTCGTTGATTTCGATGGTTTATTGGAAGCAAATCTGGAAAATTACGACGTGCTTGACCTAATCCGTTCGATGAAGCTACATGAGATCTACCCATTTCTAGATATCAGCCCTCAACATTCGTACAAGGAGGATGTTATCGCGTTCTACCGCGAAGCCCATTTGATTCAGGCAGGAATTAGGAGCACGGTTGGCGGAGTGCAAGTCGACATATCGCCGGAGTCGATTCATACAATTTTTGGTATGAAACACCGTGGCTTAGCTGTCGAAGCCCTCAAGCAGAAAGCAGCCGACACCTGGATGAAGATCAAGACGGACATTCAGCCGGAGAAGCTGAAGCTCACTGCCAAAAGGAGCGAGATTAAAAAAGTCTATCGGTATGCGTTGGATATAACCAACAAAATCATTATGGGTATGGCCGGCAGTTACGACCAACTGTCGTCGGTGAAGTTCATGGTGTTGGGAGCACTGATTCAAGACGAGGCAATTGATTGGGCTGACTATATATTTAGGAAATTTGTTCGGGAAGTCAACAAAGCCGAATGGATTGCTGATGAGAAGAGATTCAGATCCAAGCTGGCGTTTGGAACACAGCTAAGTTGGATCCTTGAGAAGATAGGAGTGGCGAAGGGAAGTACTGACCCCTTCCACACCAACAAGAGACTTGGTCATCTAGACCAAGAGACTCTGAGGATGTTGGGAAACAACAGAAGAGCAGCTCAGATGTTAAAGGAGCTTTCTGACTCAAGGACCTACCCCAGATATTATTCATCAGGCGAGTCGGACCGACCTGCAGACGTCAACCCAACTGCAGTCGAGTCAGACTCCGAGTCAGACAACACACCAATAGCTGTCCGATTCAAGAGGAGGGGACCAGCCCCTTAGGAGCCATCCATCATGCAGTCATCTCCAGAACCCTCTCCCAAGAGGCCCAATCGACTGCAGTTTAGTCAGGATGAGCAGCCAGACCATTATGCTAGTCCTGCAGCTAGGTTACCTACCCACCTAGAAGACCAGCCTGCTCCAGACAGCCTGGAAACTCAGATCGTACCTGTCCTCACTCCAGCATACATTCCAGAAGAGGAAGAAGCAGGTTTAATCATCTCAATCCCTGAAGCAAACTATACCTTTAACCTGCTGGACAACAATGTTTTCAACCTGTCCATTGAACAATTACAGCTTGTTAAACCACAAGCCTTAAAACACTCTTTTGTTAATATTTTTGAAGAGTGGAAATTTTTCAAAACCCTGTCATTTAATGATCTTCTAGCCTACATTGAAACCAGTGGTTGGGAATATCCCCAAGCCACAGAGGATGTACTGATACACTTTTGTAAAGTATCAGACATAGTTTTGATCCTCCAGGAGAATTGGTTCATGTCTCATTTTAAAACCAACATGGACCAATTCATCCATTCCATAATGTATAGTATTTTTGATGGTTCATTTGGAAAAGAAGATGAGGAGGAAGAAGAGAGAGAAATAAGAATTGAAGAAGTAAATGGAGAAGAAGATGAGAAATCATTATTATAGATGACGAATAAGAGGAGAAGGAAGAGAGAAAAGAAGGAGAAAATATTTTAGTTGAAAAACAAACAGAAGAAGTGGAGAAAACAGAGGAGTTAATTGATGAAGAAGAAGAAGAAGGTGAAGAGGTAGAACAGGAGGATGATGAAGGAGAAAAAGATGATGAGAAAGATGATGAGAATGATGGAGAAAATAAAAAGGATGAGAAAAATGATGATGATGATGATGATAAGGATGAAAGAGGAAATCAGGGAGCGGAAAAAGAAAAAGATAATGTTGATGAAGAAGAAAAAGAGAAGGAAGTAGAGAAGGAAGAAGAAGAGAAAGAAAAAGAGCCGGAGAAAGAGCCAGAAGTAGAGGCTGCAGACAAGGCTGGGGCGCCTGCCCGGTATACCAGCCTGGACGCAGAGTTGGCTAAGGACTCCAGATCAGGGACACCTAAAAAAACCCCATCCGGAGTGCCAGCTGCAGATAGGAGCCTGCAGTCTAGTGAATCATTTGCAGAAGGCTCAGGCGAGCACTCTCCACCATCGCAGATCTCACCTGCAGTGACTGAGCTGATAAAACAAATAGTGAAGGATACTATTGGAGAGTTGCTTGCATCTCAGGTCACTCCTGACCTCCAATCCATCAATGCCAAGATTGATACATTGCTGCAGAGGGAAGTCCCTCAACCTTCTCCCCCTACAAACAACAGAATGCCATTTGGCATGTCTGACTGGATGCACAGGATGGAGCAACAGCTGACCACGTTAGTTTATGCTGGCAAAAAGGGGGAAGATAGAATTCAGGGGGAAGGCAGTATTCAAGGAGAGATAAGGGAGGAGCTTAGGACGAAGAAGAGACAGGATGTCCAGTTGATTACTGCTGGGACATCCTCAGCTAAAAGGAAAGGAGGAGCAGAACCAGAAGAACAGGCAAGAAGAGGAGGACTAGAGGAGGATTTGAGCCTACTCTAGAATGGGAAGGAAAGGAGTTGTGGTTTGTTGAAGATTTTGTACCTTACGAAGCTTTACCCATGTGGGGATCTGCAAGGAAGAAATTCATCAGAGACTACTACATCTGGGAATTACTCCAGGATGATAATTGCTCCCGACAGCAGATCTTCATCAACTTCATGCAAGAAGCTCACCCATAACTCTGGTCTATTTTGATAAAACATGCGGAGGCACACAATGCATATCCCATGATTCCTCCGTTCAGTGCCAAAGAACCTCCTACCTTGGAGAAAGGTAATGCTTTGGATGAACTTGCACTTCAAAGAAAAATCAAGAAGCTGTGTCTTGAGAATAAGTTTTCATCCCAAGAAGAGCAAGACTTTGCAGCTCTTGTTGTAAAGAGGAAGTATGGTCTTGCCCCTGCCAAGTCAAGACCTATTGGAGCTAAACCTTTCAGGCCTGCCAAACAGCCTATTCGAAGAGGCAGATGTAGAGGCAGATGACTTTCATTTTGTACTTGTAATGATTTTTGTACTTGTAAAATTTTCTTGTAAATTTCAATCATAATCAAGTCAGAAAGTTTTATAACAGTCTTTTGAATGATAATTTCCAGTTGTCTCAATACTAGACTGATTTTAGTTTGTGTCTTGCACTCAAGTGCAGACTTGTTTATTTGAATATTTCCTTAAGTTTTGCCATCATCAAAATAGGGGGAATTTGTTAGGAATACTTGTTAGATTTTGATGATGTCATTAATATAAATTCAAATGTTTATTACTTGGCAAAAATGTAAGGAAGAACCAAATGAGTATCTTCCATAGGCCAAATTATGTTAAGTGTAAAACTTGGCAAAATGTAAAGAAGAACTAAATGAGTATCTTCTATAGGCCAAAATAAGTTAGGCTAAAAATCGGCTAAGTACTAAAGAACAGCTAAGTTCATCAGAGAGGTACAACCGAGTCATATCAGAGAAGATCTGGTCGACAAAAATCATCAGGGATGTTTGACCAGACTGCAGTCAAGTTACCTCAGACAAGTCATCTGAACAGGCGAGTTCCAAACAGTGAACATCAGAGAGGTCCAGACTGCAGAGAATTTAACCTTACATCAGCCTACTCGAGATCAGCCAAGTACTCCAAGTCCACGTCAGTATGCGTTGAAAAGTCAAGTATTACGGAAAGTCACATGCAACGTGAAGAGACAAATTGGAGAGATTCCCGCAAAGGATATGAATTAAATAATTCATCCAGACCCACCTTGAAGACTTTAATCGTATTATATTCAAAAGATTCGGCGCCTCACATGCAGAGTCTTCACAACGGTCGGAAGATAGATTAAAATATGGGAATCCAGCCTTGCAACGTTCAAAAAAGAATAAACAAAGAAGTCTCCCTCCAACGGACTGATTTGTTACAGATTTGCAATGGCTATGAAGAAATGCTCAAGGATCAACACCTATATATATCCGAAGATTTGAAGTTGAGAAACTACCGGTGCGAACATACTTTCACGCCATCAAAGCATTCAAGCAATCTGAAAACGAAATACAGCATCGTGAAAAGAGCAGTTCTTAAAGTTCATACTTAAAGAAGCTCTTAGTTGGAGAAGACAAAAACTCGTGTCTTAAATCCCGAGTTCGGGGTACTTCACTGGTAGAAGTTAGAGACTGTAAAGGTATCCAAGGATCGAGGATCAAGAGGTGCAAGGCAGTCAAGTGTGTTACAATGGCACGGATTTCCACTGGCTGGAGGCTGTTGTAGTTTGGTTGAATCACTGTAATATTTATCACTGGTTGAAAATTATAGTGAATTCATCTCCAACTGGTTTGGAGAAAAGTGGATTAGTAGAGGATTACCCCACCTCTGAGACCACTATAATTGCCTGCGTATTTTACTGTTTTATAGCATCATACTTTAACTGCTGCATTCATTGTTAAGTGTTTCATTAGTTGTTTTGTATTCGTCATCAGCTGACTTCCGCACGTATTGAGAACAAACGACTCTAAGTCATTTGTATATCTATCAGCTGAGGAAACTTACTCTTTGAGCAAAAGAGTTTAAGAGTTTCAATAAGTCTATTCGCCCCCCCTCTAGACTTATTCCTGGACGACTTGTGACCTACATACACTTAACGCTAGTTAGGCACAACATTAGCGTGCAATAACTGACTCTTCTCAGAAAATATCTCCAATTCTGAGTTTTAAGTTTAAGTCGAATAGGATTTTTCATCTTTCACCATTTATTTATTTTTGAAAATAAAAATCACATTTTTGTTTTAAAATACAAAAATTTTTTGTTGTGTAAAAGGTTTTAAAATCGTATACTCGAGTTATTTGAAATTAACATCAATAGGCTAAAACTGTTTCTAAAATTCTTTCAAACATGACAAAAGATTGACGACGGTGGCATCTTATAAAATATCAAAAGTACTTCAAAACATATCCTTCGTATTTCATCGCAAGGTTTCTATGGAAGTGCACGATGACTTTGTCAAAACTCAAAACATTTAAATTAAAAACAATGTATACGCTAAGTCACTACTTATGCATACCGATAAAATAGTCACGACAATTTTCTAGTTTAACTCAGACTGTGAAATACTTGTAAGTCATTTAAAAATACATGTGCAGCGGATATAGATAACGATGAGCGTACATTGAGGTAGCAAGAAACAATCAATCAACTCTCTTCTTTGAAAACATATGGCAGACTTGTCCAAAATTTCAAAAAAATTTCAAACTTTACAGTAACCGCCGTTTAACCACACTAATAGAATGTTTTAGAGATCTGATTTTTCACAACATACTCGAGTATATAAAATTTTTAGAAACATATTCAAATACATGCGTAGCCAACATAGTTCTCAATATGAACACGTTTGTAGCAATGAAATATCCTAGAATTTCGCTACATTTTTTCGCATTATTTTATCTGGGTTGTACTGTACAGAGTGGGACCGACACGGTATGGGTGGATAATTTTGGGAACCATGACAGTCGTGCTAGTATGTCTATCGAGGTTATTTTATTCTAGGATATTACATGCTTGATGTTTTTTTCGATGTCGGAGATACTGTATGAGTATTTGTACAATTGTCGTACTTGGTCGACAGTTGTGTTTAAGGATATCGTGCATCAGATGTATCATATGAGAATGTTATCGGAACGAGCATATGTATTCAGTATGCCGTATGTTCGTATCCAGTATGTCGAGACAGACAAAAATAGTTAGATTTTGGCCAAGTATAAAAGGCTATTACGTACGCTAAAGGTAAGGATTTACGTACGCTAAATTCTAAGCTTTACGTACGTTATGCGTAATGTATTACGTACGTAACAAAGGGAATCGGACAGGACCGAGCTGTGGTCGGCAGGTGGGGCCCTGTGTCGGTAGCTTTCGGTGGAGAACGTGCATGGGCAAGTCAAATACGTAATACGTACGCTATACAGGATGTATTACGTACATAATATGAGATTTTACTGTAGCAAGTCAATGTATGTATTACGTACGTTATGGAGAATGTGTTACGTACATAAGGATGTGAATGAAATGAGTCAGGAGCCTCTGGACTGTCGTTACGTACGCTACCAAAGTCAGATAGCATACGTAAATATTGGTACGTACGTTAACTTTGGCATGTTACGTACGCAATGATCTAGAAGTTTATAAAAATGGACGTCTGTCATTTCATTATACTTTAGAGTTTCATTTCGTTTTTCGACCTTCAACCCCCAAAGATGGATTCTTGGTCCTTCTAAGTGGATTACTAGCATAAGGACTTGGATTTGGAGCTTGAGAAGAAGAGATATTGATGATTCTTGAGTTGGTTACTTGTGTATTCATCTTCAAGAGGTATGTTGGATAATCCCTCTCTTCTATCTCAGATTTTGTTGTTGTTGTTGATGTCTTCCTCGTATGATGATGGTTATGGTATTATGGTTATACTTCTTGATGATATATGAGGTGTATATTGAATGAGGATGATGATATGATGATTTATACCTTGATTATGTTAGTCATAATGATGGAATCATAATGTTTTTGGTGTTCTCAGTAGTATTGTTGCGAATCTTGATGTTAGGAGAATATGATAATATACACCTTGAATTGTGGGCAAAGATGATTTAGATGTTAGAACACATCGGATTACGTCATTTTGTTGGTTACAAACATGATTATGGATTGATTCAAATCCTTGAAGATCACTTGAGTTATATATGTCGTGATTTTATGAAATTGGGAAGGATTACAGTTAATTTTGGCCTATGATTATTCGTGATGATAATCGGTAATTTTATTCCAATGAATTTACAAAGATGAGCCGTGTTAATCCGTAATTAAGATTGAAGTCGGAACCAACAATGTTGAAGACATTGTTAGAATTATTGATTATCGAATTTCGGCTTATATTCGTATTGTTAAGAGTTTATATGGTTTGGTTTCGTATGATCGAAATGTCGTTGAACCGTTGGGTTTTATTAGTTGGTTATATCGGTTGTTGATTGTTATCGAACATATTGTTTATTGATCATTGCACTAGGTTGCGTTAAGTGATCGTTGATGATTAACCGTTGTGATGCGATTGGAATTGGAGAATGCATGGATCGCCTTGGTCGGGGCTGCAGAGCTTGTATATGAAGACGACAGGATTGGTAACAACTTCATCGGCATCGAGGCAAGTTATGCTTGCTCAGTTCATAATGTTTAATAAATGATTTCGTTTTCATTTCATTTATGATTCATATAGCAATGGTATCATGGAATATGAATTGTCGGGATGATGGTACGTTTATTATGCTTGGACTGAGATAAATTATAATGTATAAGATTTTAAATATGTTTAGTGGAAATGGAGACGTGAATTATATTTGGACTATTGTACTAGAAGTTAGATATCAAGGCTAGTTATCATTGAACTCGAGATGGTGGTTTGGTATTAATGATGGACTGTACTTCATTCTGGATTGTTCGGATAATCATGTATTCATTCAGGGATGTTTGTCGTGGAAAGGTTAGCGTCTCCAGCTTGAGGTAAATTAATATTGCTAGATTATGATAATCATCCTGTTGCATTATTGCATGTGTGTGTTGATACTTCATGTGATGAGTATGCATCATTGTTTGTTATGTTTTGCAATGTGCTCTTTCGTTGAGCTGTGATCTATTGAGCCGATTTGTTAGGGGATAAGACCTAAATGGCACCTATGTTCCGTGGTATTCCTGTGTGAATACTTTCGTGACCCTTGGTTGCGACCTTGGGGTATTGTGTGATTGCATGAACCGTGTTAGGGGATAAGACCTAAATGGCGCCTACGTTCCAGAGTATTCCTCTGAGATGCTTCCATGACCCTTGGCTGCGGCCTTGGGGTTTATATGTTAATATTATATGCATTGTTGAGCCTGCTATGAACTGTTGTCTGACGGAAATACGACATTGTGGTCGTATTGGTCTTTCATGATCAAGTTATCGTTGCTCACTTAGAAAGTCTTCTGATCCTTGTTGGATATGCGTTTCTTCGGGATTTGTTGTCATGTTATATCGTGGCATATATGGAGTCAGATACGTTCTGATCGTTCATGTGTAGGATTTTCGGGACGGGCACGTGTAGCATATGTTGGTTTCGACCTCATATTGAACCGTGCACATGAGACGTACTTCGTGAGGCTGATTAGGTATGAGACCAGACGTGTATTTGATCAATAGGTTTGTACATGGACACATGTACGGATCGGGCGTATCGTGACGTCTATATTGAGTGTTATTGGTTGGTCGTTCACACTCCATGTATAATCGGATCTGTTCGATAGTTTACTTGTCCTTGAAATCCCATATATATGAATTGTATATGGTTGAAGATTTTATTCTCTCGTGTATATGTCCACGTTGACCCTTTACTGACCTCGTGTGGAATTACCATACCGATGGTCAACTCGTTTGTCATCGACCCTTTATTAATCTCGTTTGGAGTTCCCCCTATGTTTGGTAATCTCGTTCGTTATTGATTCTTATTGATTCTGTTGGGAGTTGCCTTACTGTTGGTATTCGCATTTGTTGGTCCTTGATTGATTCCTGTTGGAGTTTACCGTGTCGTTGGTATCCTCGGTTGTTGGTCCCTTATTGCTCTTGTTGGAGTTTACCGTGTCCCCAATATTCTCGGCTATTGTTCCTTTATTAATATTATTGGAGTTTACTGTATCGTCGGTATTGTCGGTTATTTTCTCTCTATTGATCTTATTGGAGTTTACTGTGTTGTCGGTATTGTTAGTTATTATCTCTTTATTGATCTTATTGGAGTTTACCATGTCGTTGATATTCTCGGTTGTCGATCCTTTCTCGATCTTGTTGGAGTTTACCATGTCGTTGGTATTCTCGGTTGTTGACCCTTTTTTGATCTTGTTGGAGTTTACCGTATCGTTGGTATTCTCGGTTGTTGATCCTTTATTGATCTTATTGGAGTTTATCGTATTGCTGGTATTCCCGGTTGTTGATCCTTCAATGATCTTGTTGGAGTTACCACATCATGGTATTCTCGTTCGTGGTTGATCCTTTGTCGATCTTGTGTGGAGTTATCATGTAATTGATTTTCCCGTTTTGATGCATTGATTGTTTATCATTATTGATTGTGTGAGCATTCATGCTTTGTATTGATTTCCGGGACTTGCCATTGTCTCGAGACAATTGGTTTACAGATGTGCCGTGTGACATCGGTTTTATGAGGATTAGGATCCGATTGTGCGATCCAGCGGACAGAATCGGACTTGGCCAGATTATTCCATATTGGAGATATGTTTATATTTGAGGATCTTGGTATCGTTTCGGATACAATACAGATGGTTACTTTTGAATTCATTCGTCACTTAAGGACGTGAGATTTGGATTATGGTAAGGATTGATTTGAGGATTGTGATGGGTTGGTAAGGTTACATTGGAAATATTCTTACCTTATAATTACATTGATATGTAATTGTTTTTGTGATGTGATCGTTATCATTGTTGAGTATTATGGCTGACCTCGTCGTGGAATTTATCTTTTAGGTACTCGGAGTTCGAGCAAGTAGCGGCCGTGAAGGGATGGGCTTTCCAGTGATACTGGCTATGGCGTGGTTATTGGGATTCCAGAGTTCTTTCTGTTTTTATAATTCCGATGCAAATGTATTTAATTGTGACTCTATTCGCTGCGTGTGAAATTTTATAATGGCTTTCAATATTTTTCCAACTCGTGTTTACCTTCTAAATGCCCTTTTTGCGTCTTTGCCTTGTGCTTTCAAATGGTATTTTCTGACGGCAATTGAGAACAACGTTTTGAAAAATATTTAGGTATTTAAAACATTACCATCATTGGCCTTTTGGCATTTTTTTTAAACATTTTCGAAATTGATTCTAGCCTTGTGGGTTCCAATGTGGGGCCCACGGCGCTGTAATATTCCCGGTCGGTTTTGGGGGTGTTACAGAAGATGGTATCGGAGATTGGGTTTCGTAAAACCCGGGCATGTGTGTTATGTGGCTCTACCAGTACGGTAGTAGCGTGACTTTTGAAGAAAATTTTCCGACTTTCGAGTCAAACTAATTTTTGGAGGTTCCAAGATTTTTGAAATATTTTCAGATTGCTATATTTGTGATGCCAATGTGTTGTTATTGTGTTGAGACCTTGTATGGGAGTCGTATGCTAGTATCACGGGAGATCATCAACTTCACGGACCTGTAAGTATGTTATTTCAGTTATTCAGTTTTGATGATGATTATTTGAGCATGGTGTCATGACTTTGAGATATTTCGGGATTGAGATATGGATTACGACATGATTTTAAGTTTCAAGGATGAAACTTATTTAAGTGGGAAGATATGTAATATCCAAGAATTTCGCTACGATTTTTCGCATTATTTTATCTGAGTTGTACTGTTCAGAGTGGGACCGACACAGTATGGGTGGATAATTTTGGGAACCGTGACAGTTGTGCGAGTATGTCTATCGAGGTTATTTTAATTATAGGATATTACATGTTTGATGTGTTTTTCGATGTCGGATATACTGTATGAGTATTTGTACAATTGTCGTACTTGGTCGACAGTTGTGCTTAAGGATATCGTGCATCAGAGGTATCGTATGAGAATGTTATCGGAACGAGCATATGTATTCGGTATGCCATATGTTCATATCTAGTATGTCGAGATGGACAAGAACAGTTGGATTTTGGCAAAGTATAGAAGGCCATTACGTACGCTAAGGGTAAAGATTTACGTACGCTAAATTCTAAGCTTTTCGTACGTTATGCGTAATGCATTATGTACGTAACAAATGGAATCGGATAGGACCGAGCTGTGGTCGGCAGGTGGGGCCCTGTGTCGGTAGCTTTCGTCGGAGAACGTGCATGGGCAAGTCAACTACGTATTACGTACGTAATGTGAGCTTTTACTGTAGCAAGTCAACGTACGTATTATGTACGTTATGGAGAATGTGTTACGTACGTAAGAATGTGAACGAAATGAGTCAGGAGCCTCTGTACTGTCGTTACGTAAGCTACCAAAATCAGATAGTGTACGTAAATATTGATACGTACGTTAACTTTGGCATGTTACGTACGTAACGATATAGAAGTTTATAAAAATGGACGCCCGTCATTTCATTTTTCTTCGGAGTTTCATTTCATTTTTCGACCTTCAACCCCCAAAGATGGATTCTTGGTCCTTCTAAGTGGATTATGAGCTTAAGGACTTGGATTTGGAGCTTTAGAAGAAGAGATATTCATGATTCTTGAGGTGGTTACCTGTGTATTCATCTTCAAGAGGTATGTTGGATAAACCCTCTCTTCTATTTGTTGATGTATTCCTTGTATGATGATGGTTATGGTATTATGGTTATACTTCTTGATGATATATGAGGTGTATATTAAATGAGGATGATGATATGATGATTTATACCTTGATTATGTTAGTCATGATGATGGAATCATAGTGTCCTTGGTGTTCTCGGTAGTGTTGTTGCGAATCTTGATGTTAGGAGAATTATATATTGGAGAATATGATAACATACACCTTGAATTGTGGGCGAGGATGGTTTAGATTTTAGAACACATCGGATTACGACATTTTGTTGGTTACAAACATGATTATGGATTGATTCATATCCTTGAAGAACACTTGAGTTATATATGTCGTGATTTTATGGAATTGGGAAGGATTACGGTTAATTTTGGCCTATGATTATTCGTGATGATAATCGGTAATTTTATTCCAATGAATATACAAAGATGAGCCGTGTTAATCCGTAATTAAGATTGAAGTCGTAACCAAGAATGTTGAAGACATTGTTAGAATTATTGATTATCGAATTTCGGCTTGTATTCGTATTGTTATGAGTTGATATGGTTTGGTTTCGTATGATCGAAATGTCGTTGAACCGTTGAGTTTGATTAGTTGTTTATATCGGCTGTTGATTGTTATCGAACATATTGTTGATGGATCATTGCACTAGGTTGCATTAAGTGATCGTTGATGATTAACTGTTGTGATGTGATTTGAATTGGAGAATCCATGGATCACCTTGGTCGGGACTGCAGAGCTTGTAGATGAAGACGATGGGATTGGTAGCAACTTCATCGGCATCGAGGCAAGTTATGCTTGCTCAGTTCATAATGTTTAATAAATGATTTCGTTTTCATTTCATTTATGATTCATATAGCAATGGTATCATAGAATATGAATTGTCGGGATGATGGTACATTTATTATGCTTGGACTGAGATAAATTATAATGTATAAGATTTTAAATATGTTTAGTGGAAACGGAGACGTGAATTATATTTGGACTATTGTACGAGAAGTTAGATATCAAGGCTATTTATCATTGAACTCGAGATGGTGGTTTGGTATTAATGATGGAATATACTTCATTCTGGATTGTTCGGATAATCGTGTATTCGTTCAGGGATGTTGGTCGTGGAAAGGTTAGCGTCTCCAGCTTGAGGTAAATTAATATTTCTAGATTATGATAATCATCCTGTTGCATTATTGCATGTGTGTGTTGATACTTCATGTGAAGAGTGTGTATCATTGTTTGTTACGTTTTTTAATGTGCTCTTTCGTTGAGCTGTGATCTGTTGGGCCGATGTGATAGGGCATAAGACCTAAATGGCACCTACGTTCCGGGGTATTCCTGTGTGAATACTTTCGTGACCCTTGGTTGCGACCTTGGGGTATTGTGTGATTGTATGAACTGTGTTAGGGGATAAGACCTAAATGGCGCCTACGTTTCGGAGTATTCCTGTGAGATGCTTCCGTGACCCTTGGCTGCGGCCTTGGGGTTTATATGTTAATATTATATGCATTGTTGAGCCTGCTATGAACTGTTGTCTGATGGAAATACGACATTGTGGTCGTATTGGTCTTTCATGATCAAGTTATCGTTGCTCACTTGGAAAGTCTTCTGATCCTTGTTGAATATGCGTTTCTTCGGGAGTTGTTGTCATGTTGTATCGTGGCATATCTAGAGTCAGATACGTTCTGATCGTTCATGTGTAGGATTTTCGGGACCGACACGTGTAACATATGTTGGTTTCGACCTCATATTGAACCGTGCACATGAGACGTACTTTGTGAGGCTGATTAGGTACGAGACCAGATGTGTATTTGATCAATACATGTGGTTGGATTGTATATGGACACATGTCCGGATCGGGCGTATCGTGACGTCTATATTAAGTCTTATTGGTTGGTCGTTCACACTCCACGTATAATCGGATCTGTTCGATAGTTTACTTGTCCTTGAAATCCCATATATATGAATTGTATATGCTTGGAGATTTTATTCTCTCGTGTATCTGTCCCCGTTGACCCTTTACTGACCTCCTTTGGAATTGCCATACCGATGGTCAATTCGTTTGTCATCGACGCTTTATTAATCTCGTTTGGAGTTCCCCCTATGTTTGGTAATCTCGTTCGTTATTGATTCTTATTGATTCTGTTGGGAGTTGCCTTACTGTTGGTATTCGCAGTTGTTGGTCCTTGATTGATTCATATTGGAGTTTACCGTGTCGTCGGTATCCTCGGTTGTTGATCCCTTATTGCTCTTGTTGGAGTTTACCGTGTCACCGATATTCTCGGCTATTGTTCCTTTATTAATATTATAGGAGTTTACCGTGTCGTCGGTATTGTCGTTTATTTTCTCTCTATTATTCTTATTGGAGTTTACTGTGTTAACGGTATTGTCAGTTATTGTCTCTTTATTGATCTTATTGGAGTTTACCATATCGTTGATATTCTCGGTTGTCGATCCTTTCTCGATCTTGTTGGAGTTTACCGTGTCGTTGGTATTCTTAGTTGTTGATCCTTTATTGATCTTATTGGAGTTTACCGTATTGCTGGTATTCCCGGTTGTTGATCCTTTAATGATCTTGTTGGAGTTACCACATCATGGTATTCTCGTTCGTGGTTGATCCTTTGTCGATCTTGTGTGGAGTTATCATGTAATTGATTTTCCCGTTTTGATGCATTGATTGTTTATCATTATTGATTGTGTGAGCATTCATGCTTTGTATTAATATCCGGGACTTGCCATTGTCTCGGGACAATTGTTTTACAGATGTGCCGTGTGATATCGGTTTTTGCAGGATTAGGATCCGATTGTGCGATCCAGCGGACAGAATCGGACTTGGCCAGATTATTCCATATTGGAGATATGTTTATATTTGAGGATCTTGGTATCGTTTCAGATACAATACAGATGGTTACTATTGAATTCATTCGTCACTTAAGGACGTGAGATGTGGATTATGGTAAGGATTGATTTGATACGGATTGTGATGGGTTGGTAAGGTTATGTCGGTAAGGTTACATTGGAAATATTCTTACGTTATAATTACATTGATATGTAATTGTTTTTGTGATGTGATCACTATCATTGTTGAGTATTATGGCTGACCCCGTCGTGGGATTTATCTTTTAGGTACTCAGAGTTCGAGCTAGTAGCGACCGTGAAGGGATGGGCTTTCCAGTGATACTGGCTATGGCGTGGTTATTGGTATTCGAGAGTTCTTTCTCTTTTTATAATTCCGCTGCAAATGTATTTAATTGTGACTCTATTCGCTGCGTGCGAAATTTTATAATGGCTTTCAATATTTTTCCAACTCGTGTTTACCTTCTAAATGCCCTTTTTGCATCTTTGCCTTGTGCTATTTTCTGACGGTAATTGAGAACAACGTTTTGAAAAATATTTGAGTATTTAAAACATTACCATCATTGGCCTTTTGACATTTTTTTAAAACGTTTGCGAAATTGATTCTAGCCTTGTGGGTTCCAATGTGGGGCCCATGGCGCTGTAATATTTCTGGTCGGTTTTGGGGGTGTTACAGAAGATGGTATCGGAGCTTGGGTTTCATAAAACCCGGGCATGTGTGTTATGTGGCTCTACCAGTACGATAGTAGCGTGACTTTTGAAGAAAATTTTCCGACTTTCGAGTCAAACTAATTTTTGGAGGTTCCAAGATTTTTGAAATATTTTCAAATTGCTATATTTGCAATGCCAGTGTATTGTTATTGTGTTGAGATCTTGTATGGGAGTCGTATGCTAGTATCACGGGAGATCATCAACTTCACGGACCTGTAAGTATGTTCTTTCAGTTATTCAGTTTTGATGATGATTATTTGACCATGGTGTCATGATTTTGTGATATTTCGGGATTGAGATATGGATTATGACAGGATTTTAAGTTTCAAGGATGAAACTTATTTAAGTTGGAAGATATGTAAAATCCTAGAATTTCGCTACGATTTTTCGCATTATTTTAACTGAGTTGTACTGTTCAGAGTGGGACCGACATAGTATGGGTGGATAATTTTGGGAACCGTGACAGGTGTGTGAGTATGTCTATCGAGGTTATTTTAATTATAGGATATTACATGCTTGATGTTTTTTTCAATGTCGGATATATTGTATGAGTATTTGTACAATTGCCGTACTTGGTCGACAGTTGTGTTTAAGGATATCGTGCATCAGATGTATCGTATGAGAATGTTATCGGAACGAGCGTATGTATTCGGTATGCCATATGTTCATATCTAGTATATCGAGATGGACAAGAACAGTTGGATTTTGGCTAAGTATAGAAGGCCATTACGTACGCTAAGGGTAAAGATTTACGTACGCTAAATTCTAAGCTTTACGTACGTTATGCGTAGTGCATTACGTACGTAACAAATGGAATCGGACAGGACCGAGATGTGGTCGGCAGGTGGGGCCCTGTGTCGGTAGCTTTCGTCGGAGAACGTGCATGGGCAAGTCAACTATGTATTACGTATGCTATACAGGATGTATTACGCACGTAATGTGAGCTTTTACTGTAGCAAGTCAACGTACGTATTATGTACGTTATGGAGAATGTGTTACGTACGTAAGGATGTGAACGAAATGAGTCAGGAGCCTCTGTACTGTCGTTACGTACGCTACCAAAGTCAGATAGTGTACGTAAATGTTGATACGTACGTTAGCTTTGGCATGTTACGTACGTAATGATATAGAAGTTTATAAAAATAGACGCCCGTCATTTCATTTTTCTTCGGAGTTTCATTTCATTTTTCGACCTTCAACCCCCAAAGATGGATTCTTGGTCCTTCTAAGTGGATTATGAGCTTAAGGACTTGGATTTGGAGCTTGAGAAGAAGAGATATTCATGATTCTTGAGGTGGTTACTTGTGTATTCATCTTCAAGAGGTATGTTGGATAATCCCTCTCTTCTATTTCGGATTTTGTTGTTGTTGTTGTTGTTGATGTATTCCTTGTATGATGATGGTTATGGTATTATGGTTATACTTCTTGATGATATATGAGGTGTATATTAAATGAGGATGATGATATGATGATTTATACCTTGATTATGTTAGTCATGATGATGGAATCATAGTGTTCTTGGTGTTCTCGGTAGTGTTGTTGCGAATCTTGATGTTAAAAGAATTATATATTGGAGAATATGATAATATACACCTTAAATTGTGGGCGAGGATGGTTTAGATGTTAGAACACATCGGATTACGTCGTTTTGTTGGTTACAAACATGATTATGAATTGATTCATATCCTTGAAGAACACTTGAGTTATATATGTCGTGATTTTATGGAATTGGGAAGGATTACGGTTAATTTTGGCCTATGATTATTCGTGATGATAATCGGTAATTTTATTCCAATGAATATACAAAGATGAGCCGTGTTAATCCGTAATTAAGATTGAAGTCGTAACTAAGAATGTTGAAGACATTGTTAGAATTATTGATTATCGAATTCCGGCTTGTATTCGTATTGTTATGAGTTGATATGGTTTGGTTTCGTATGATCGAAATGTCGTTGAACCATTGAGTTTGATTAGTTGGTTATATCGGTTGTTGATTGTTATCGAACATATTGTTGATTGATCATTGCACTAGGTTGCATCAGGTGATCGTTGATGATTAACTGTTGTGATGTGATTTGAATTAGAGAATGCATGGATCGCCTTGGTCGGGGATGCAGAGCTTGTAGATGAAGACGATGGGATTGGTAACAACTTCATCGGCATCGAGGCAAGTTATGCTTGCTCAGTTCATAATGTTTAATAAATGATTTCATTTTCATTTCATTTATGATTCATATAGCAATGGTATCATAGAATATGAATTGTCGGGATGATGGTACATTTATTATGCTTGGACTGAGATAAATTATAATGTATAAGATTTTAAATATGTTTAGTGGAAACGGAGACGTGAATTATATTTGGACTATTGTACGAGAAGTTAGATATCAAGGCTATTTATCATTGAACTCGAGATGGTGGTTTGGTATTAATGATGGAATGTACTTCATTTTGGATTGTTCGGATAATCGTATATTCGTTCAGGGATGTTGGTCGTGGAAAGGTTAGCGTCTCCAGCTTGAGGTAAATTAGTATTTCTAGATTATGATAATCATCCTGTTGCATTATTGCATGTGTGTGTTGATACTTCATGTGAAGAGTGTGTATCATTGTTTGTTACGTTTTGTAATGTGCTCTTTCGTTGAGCTGTGATCTGTTGGGCCGATGTGATAGGGCATAAGACCTAAATGGCACCTATGTTCCGGGGTATTCCTGTGTGAATACTTTCGTGACCCTTGGTTGCGACCTTGGGGTATTGTGTGATTGCATGAACTGTGTTAGGGGATAAGACCTAAATGGCGCCTACATTTCGGAGTATTCCTGTGAGATGCTTCCGTGACCCTTAGTTGCGGCCTTGGGGTTTATATGTTAATATTATATGCATTGTTGAGCCTGCTATGAACTGTTGTCTGATGGAAATACGACACTGTGGTCGTATTGGTCTTTCATGATCAAGTTATCGTTCCTCACTTGGAAAGTCTTCTGATCCTTGTTGAATATGCATTTCTTCGGGATTTGTTGTCATGTTGTATCGTGGCATATCTGGAGTCAGATACGTTCTGATCGTTCATGTGTAGGATTTTCGGGATGGACACGTGTAACATATGTTGGTTTCGACCTCATATTGAACCGTGCACACGAGACGTACTTTGTGAGGCTGATTAAGTACGAGACCAGACGTGTATTTGATCAATACACGTGGTTGGATTGTACATGGACACATGTTCAGATCGGGCGTATCGTGATGTCTATATTGAGTCTTATTGGTTGGTCATTCACACTCCACGTATAATCGGATCTGTTCGATAGTTTACTTGTCCTTGAAATCCCATATATATGAATTGTATATGCTTGAAGATTTTATTCTCTCGTGTATCTGTCCCCGTTGACCCTTTACTGACCTCGTTTGGAATTACTATACCGATGGTCAATTCGTTTGTCATCGACCCTTTATTAATCTCGTTTGGATTTCCCCTATGCTTGGTAATCTCGTTCCTTATTGATTCTTATTGATTCTGTTGGGAGTTGCCTTACTGTTGGTATTCGCAGTTGTTGGTCCTTGATTGATTCCTATTGGAGTTTACCGTGTCGTTGGTGTCCTCGGTTGTTGATCCCTTATTGCTCTTGTTGGAGTTTACCGTGTCGCCGATATTCTCGGCTATTGTTCCTTTATTAATATTATTGGAGTTAATCGTGTCGTCGGTATTGTCGGTTATTTTCTCTCTATTGATCTTATTGGAGTTTACTGTGTTATCGGTATTGTCAGTTATTGTCTCTATATTGATCTTATTGGAGTTTACCATGTCATTGATATTCTCGATTGTCGATCCTTTCTCGATCTTGTTGGAGTTTACCGTGTCGTTGGTATTCTCGGTTGTTGATCCTTTATTGATCTTATTGGAGTTTACCGTATTGCTGGTATTCCCGGTTGTTGATCCTTTAATGATCTTGTTGGAGTTACCACATCATGGTATTCTCGTTCGTGGTTGATCCTTTGTCGATCTTGTGTGAAGTTATCATGTAATTGATTTTCCCGTTTTCATGCATTGATTGTTTATCATTATTGATTGTGTGAGCATTCATGCTTTGTATTGATATCCGGGACTTGCCATTGTCTCGGGACAGTTGGTTTACAGATGTGCCGTGTGATATCGGTTTTATGAGGATTAGGATCCGATTGTGCGATCCAGCGGACAGAATCGGACTTGGCCAGATTATTCCATATTGGAGATATGTTTATATTTGAGGATCTTGGTATCATTTCGGATACAATACAGATGGTTACTTTTGAATTCATTCGTCACTTAAGGACGTGAGATGTGGATTATGGTAATGTTTGATTTGATACGGATTGTGATGGGTTGGTAAGGTTATGTCGGTAAGGTTACATTGGAAATATTCTTACCTTGTAATTACATTGATATGTAATTGTTTTTGTGATGTGATCACTATCATTGTTGAGTATTATGGCTGACCCCGTCGTGGGATATATCTTTTAGGTACTCGGAGTTCGAGCTAGTAGCGACCGTGAAGGGATGGGCTTTCCAGTGATACTGGCTATGGCGTGGTTATTGGGATTCGAGAGTTCTTTCTGTTTTTATAATTCCGCTGCAAATGTATTTAATTGTGACTCTATTCGCTGCGTGTGAAATTTTATAATGGCTTTCAATATTTTTCCAACTCGTGTTTACCTTCTAAATGCCCTTTTTGCGTCTTTGCCTTGTGCTATTTTCTGACGGTAATTGAGAACAACGTTTTGAAAAATATTTGAGTATTTAAAACATTACCATCACTGGCCTTTTGGCATTTTTTTTTAAATGTTTGCGAAATTGATTCTAGCCTTGTGGGTTCCAATGTGGGGCCCACGGCGCTGTAATATTTCCGGTCGGTTTTGGGGGTGTTACAGAAGATGGTATCGGAGCTTGGGTTTCGTAAAACCCGGGTATGTGTGTTATGTGGCTCTACCAGTACGATAGTAGCGTGACTTTTGAAGAAAATTTTCCGACTTTCGAGTCAAACTAATTTTTGGAGGTTCCAAGAATTTTGAAATATTTTCAGATTGCTATATTTGCGATGCCAGTGTGTTGTTATTGTGTTGAGATCTTGTATGGGAGTCGTATGCTAGTATCACGGGAGATCATCAACTTCACGGACCTGTAAGTATGTTATTTCAGTTATTCAGTTTTGATGATGATTATTTGAGCATGGTGTCATGATTTTGAGATATTTCGGGATTGAGATATGGATTATGACAGGATTTTAAGTTTCAAGGATGAAATTTATTTAAGTTGGAAGATATGTAATATCCTAGAATTTCGCTACGATTTTTCGCATTATTTTAACTGAGTTGTACTGTTCAGAGTGGGACCGACACAGTATGGGTGGATAATTTTGGGAACCGTGACAGTTGTGCGAGTATGTCTATCGACAGTTGTGTTTAAGGATATCGTGCATCAGATGTATCGTATGAGAATGTTATCGGAACGAGCATATGTCTTCGATATGCCATATGTTCATATCTAGTATGTCGAGATGGACAAGAACAGTTGGATTTTGGCCAAGTATAGAAGGCCATTACGTACGCTAAGGGTAAAGATTTACGTACGCTAAATTCTAAGCTTTACGTACGTTATGCCTAATGCATTACATACATAACAAAGGGAATCAGACAGGACCGAGCTGTGGTCAGCAGGTGGGGGCCTGTGTCGGTAGATTGCGGCGGAGAACGTGCATGGGCAAGTCAACTACGTATTACGTACGCTATACAGGATGTATTACGTACGTAATGTGAGCTTTTACTGTAGCAAGTCAACGTACGTATTATGTACGTTATGGAGAATGTGTTACGTACGTAAGGATGTGAACGAAATGAGTCAGGAGCCTCTGTACTATCGTTACGTACACTACCAAAGTCAGATAGTGTACGTAAATGTTGATACGTACGTTAACTTTCGCATGTTACGTACGTAACGATATAGAAGTTTATAAAAATGGACGCACGTCATTTCATTTTTCTTCGGAGTTTCATTTCATTTTTCGACCTTCAACCCCCAAAGATGGATTCATGGTCCTTCTAAGTGGATTATGAGCTTAAGGACTTGGATTTGGAGCTTGATAAGAAGAGATATCCATGATTCTTGAGGTGGTTACTTTTGTATTCATCTTCAAGAGGTATGTAGGATAATCCCTCTCTTCTATTTCGGATTTTGTTGTTGTTGTTGATGTCTTCCTCGTATGATGATGATTATGGTATTATGGTTATACTTCTTGATGATATATGAGGTGTATATTAAATGAGGATGATGATATGATGATTTATACCTTGATTATGTTAGTCATGATGATGGAATCATAGTGTTCTTGGTGTTCTCGGTAGTGTTGTTGCGAATCTTGATGTTAGGAGAATTGTATATTGGAGAATATGATAATATACACCTTGAATTGTGGGCAAGGATGGTTTAGATGTTAGAATACATCGGATTACGTC
Organism: Orobanche coerulescens; assembly: GCA_033398695.1. NCBI lineage: Eukaryota > Viridiplantae > Streptophyta > Magnoliopsida > Lamiales > Orobanchaceae > Orobanche > Orobanche coerulescens. Next base: position 3,877,547 of record JAWKAU010000020.1, read on the forward strand.
GTTTTGTTGGTTACAAACATGATTATGGATTGATTCATATCCTTGAAGAACACTTGAGTTATATATGTCATGATTTTATGGAATTGGGAAGGATTACGGTTAATTTTGGCCTATGATTATTCGTGATGATAATCGGTAATTTTATTCCAATGAATATACAAAGATGAGCCGTGCTAATCCATAATTAAGATTGAAGTCGTAACCAAGAATGTTGAAGACATTGTTAGAATTATTGATTATCGAATTTCGGCTTGTATTCGTATTGTTATGAGTTGATATTGTTTGGTTTCGTATGATCGAAATGTCGTTGAACCGTTGAGTTTGATTAGTTGTTTATATCGGTTGTTGATTGTTATCGAACATATTGTTGATCGATCATTGCACTAGGTTGCATTAAGTGATCGTTGATGATTAACCGTTGTGATGCGATTGGAATTGGAGAATGCATGGATCGCCTTGGTCCAGGCTGCGGAGCTTGTAGATGAAGACGACGGGATTGGTAACAACTTCATCGGCATCGAAGCAAGTTATGCTTTCTCAGTTCATAATGTTTAATAAATATTTCGTTTTCATTTCATTTATGATTCATATAGCAATGGTATCATAGAATATGAATTGTCGGGATGATGGTACATTTATTATGCTTGGACTAAGATAAATTATAATGTATAAGATTTCAAATATGTTTAGTGGAAACGGAGACGTGAATTATATTTGGACTATTGTACGAGAAGTTAGATATCAAGGCTAGTTATCATTGAACTCAAGATGGTGGTTTGGTATTAATGATGGAATGTACTTCATTCTGGATTGTTCGGATAATCATGTATTCATTCAGGGATGTTGGTCGTGGAAAGGTTAGCGTCTCCATCTTTAGGTAAATTAATATTGCTAGATTATGATAATCATCTTGTTACATTATTGCATGTGTGTGTTGATACTTCATGTGAAGAGTGTGCATCATTGTTTGTTACGTTTTGTAATGTGCTCTTTTGTTGAGCTGGGATCTGTTGGGCCGATGTGATAGGGCATAAGACCTAAATGGCACCTATGTTTTGGGGTATTCCTGTGTGAATACTTCCGTGACCCTTGGCTGCCGCCTTGGGGTTTATATGTTAATATTATATACATTGTTTAGCCTGCTATGAACTATTGTCTGACGAAAATACGACATTGTGGTCGTAGTGGTCTTTCATGATCAAGTTATCGTTGCTCACTTGGAAAGTCTTCTGATCCTTGTTGAATATGCATTTCTTCGGGATTTGTTGTCATGTTGTATCATGGTATATCTGGAGTCAGATACGTTCTGATCGTTCATGTGTAGGATTTTCGGGACGGACACGTGTAACATATGTTGGTTTCGACCTCATATTGAACCATGCACACGAGACGTACTTTGTGAGGCTGATTAGGTACGAGACCAGATGTGTATTTGATCAATACCCGTGGTTGGGTTGTACACGGACACATGTCCGGATCGGGCGTATCGTGACGTCCATCTTGAGTCTTACTAGTTGGTCGTTCAGAGTCCATGTTTAATCGGACCTGTTCGATAGTTTACTTGTCTTTGAAATCCCATATATATAAATTGTATATGGTTGAAGATTTTATTCTCTCGTGTATTTGTCCCCGTTGACCCTTTACTGACCTCGTTTGGAATTACCATATCGATGGTCAACTCGTTTGTCATCGACCCTTTATTAATCTCGTTTTGAGTTCACCCTATCATTGGTAATCTCGTTCGTTATTGATTCTTATTGATTCCGTTGGGAGTTGCCTTAACGTTGGTATTCGCGGTTGTTGGTCCTTGATTGATTCCTGTTGGAGTGTACCGTGTTGTCGGTATCCTCGGTTGTTGATTCTTTATTGCTCTTATTGGAGTTTACCGTGTCACCGATAATCTCGGCTATTGTTCCTTTATTAATATTATTGGAGTTTACTGTGTCGTCGGTATTGTCGGTTATTGTCTCTCTATTAATCTTATTGGAGTTTACTGTGTCGTCGGTATTGTCGGTTATTGTCTCTTTATTGATCTTATTGGAGTTTACCGTGTCGTTGATATTCTCGATTGTCGATCCTTTCTCGATCTTGTTGGAGTTTACCATGTCGTTGGTATTCTTGGTTGTTGAGCCTTTATTGATCTTGTTGGAGTTTACCGTATCGTTGGTATTCTCGGTTGTTAATCCTTTATTGATCTTATTGGAGTTTACCGTATTGCTGGTATTTCCGGTTTTTTCACTGATCTTGTTGGAGTTACCACATCATGGTATTCTCGTTCGTGGTTGATCCTTTGTCGAGCTTGTGTGGAGTTATCATGTCATTGATATTCCCGTTTTGATGCATTGATTGTTTATCATTATTGATTGTGTGAGCATTCATGCTTTGTATTAATATCCGGGACTTGCCATTGTCTCGGTACAGTTAGTTTATAGATGTGCCGTGTGATATCAGTTTTATCAAGATAGGATCCGATTGTGCGATCCAGCGGACAGAATCGAACTTGGCCACATTATTCCATATTGGAGATATGTTTATGTTTGAGGATCTTGGTATCGTTTCGGATACAATACAGATGGTTACTTTTGAATTCATTCGTCACTTAAGGACATGAGATGTGGATTATGGTAAGGATTGATTTGATACGGATTGTGATGGGTTGGTAAGGTTATGTCGGTAAGATTACATTGAAAATATTCTTACCTTGTAATTACATTGATATGTAATATTTTTTGTGATGTGATCATTATCATTGTTGATTATTATGGTTGACCCCGTCGTGAACTTTATCTTTTAGGCACTCGGAGTTCGTGCTAGTAGCGGTCGTGAAGGGATGGGGTTTCCGGTGATACTAGCTATGGCGTGGTTATTGGGATTCGAGAGTTCTTTCTGTTTTTATAATTCCGCTGCAAATGTATTTAATTGTGTCTCTATTCACTGCGTGTGAAATTTTATAATGGCTTTCAGTATTTTTGCAACTCGTGTTTACCTTCGAAATGCCCTTTTTGCCTCTTTGCCTTGTGCTTTCAAATGGTATTTTCTGACGGTAATTGAGAACAATGTTTTGAAAAATATTTGAGTATTTAAAACGTTACCATCATTGGCCTTTTGGCATTTTTTTAAACATTTGCGAAATTGATTCTAGCCTTGTGGGTTCCAATGTGGGGCCCACGGCGCTGTAATATTCCCAGTCGGTTTTGGGGGTGTTACAAGCAATTAGCAACAATTAGTCAAACATATCCGGTTCCCAAACACGTGCCCATCTAGCATTCAAAAGATCATACTAATCGATATCACTCATGAATATAATCTTAGATTCAAACATACGTCGAAACCATATGTTTGTGTTTCCGACAATTTCCGTCGTCAATATGCCTCGTGGAACACATTAATGTCCACAGACTTCCACAACACGTTGTACCAGTCAAAACTTAATCTACCAGTATATCCCAATTGATACACATGTAATATACCACAAGTGTCAAATATGGTTCCTATCTTACCTCCTACTTGCAAACAAAATTGTACAACACAAAATATAAAATATAATATATATAAAAGAGTAGACTTACATCCGCAGGTCGCACGAGAAGACGGCCACCCACGATACTAATCTCAACGGACAACCCGAACGACATGACATGACAACGACAAGTCGACTTGTTAAGTGACAACTCGGACTCGACTCCACCCGAGAGCCTAGGTTTCCACAACCTAAGCTCCGATACCATAAATATAACACCCCCAGAATCCACCGAGAATATTACACGCTGTATACCCCTTTACAGAGGGATATACCAGGCTAACTACCATGAGACGACAAACGTTTGACTGACAGGGGTCAAAATACATACTGACACTAGACGATAAGGTCAAATATTAAAATACACCAACCGATAGGGTCACACGACAAGAAATCCATCCGAATAAAAACTCATTAATGAACTTACCCACATAGGGGTCAAGATACAATATAGCGGAAGACTGAAGATAAGACAACAATGCAAAAACATCACATTGAACTCTAACTCTTGATTCGTATCGCGGCTCGCCTTCTTCCATGCTACCCCTGTAATTGCTCCAATGAAATAAGCATACCTGAAATGCATGAAACGCATTTCCCCCATTTAAGGGGTTAGCTTTGAATGGCTATTATAAGTATTCAGGCCATACAACATATACCACGAAAATAACAGTTATATTAAAATAATGACATCATGAAAGAAGTTCCCAAGAGGTTTTCACTGTTTAAAGTACAACCCAAGACCTTGAAAGTAATATATACCAACTCGGGAGTTTTAGAAAACGACAGAAAATCTGTTGGGACTACAAGTCCAAGATTATAAAACCTTTTCCGAAAACAATAGGGTCTCGGCCCAAAGTCATTTTCCGTAAAACATCATTTACACAAATGTTAGGGTTTCACCCCAAACTTTCTTCAAACTACAATGCAAAATAACAAGATCCAATATTCGACACCAAAGCATTACAACGAAGAAACTAAACACATACGACACAAATTCTAGTGCCATTCTAGCCAAGTACCAAGATCCTATATAATGTATCTCAACATCGTGAACAAAATGTTTTGTTATTCCGGACATATCATTGTTATCGAAAACATCAACATAATCCTCATGATGAAAACCACACATGGCTACCCGCAGCCGTACCATTAGTATTGGCCCCCAGAGGCCCCGTCGGTCCCTCCCCGGGTGGAAGAACAACAACACACACACATGTTTACAAAAATGCATGTCTCGATAGTTAGTCATAATATATACAGTGAAGGCACTTGATAGATCTGACCATTTATCCAACACATAACTACGACCGACACAGCTTAGCAACAACCCAACAATTCTAGATGCATCGCTACACATCGCTAGGTAAAACAACCAATCAAACGATTTCTACCAACCCAACTCTATAATACCCAACTCTATTCACGCACTCAGTGATCACCTAAACATCACAACAAACATCTAAATGTAATATCTAACCGACATCACTTCTCTATTGACATGCCTCTACGACAAGCAACAAGGCGATTCTAACTTAACATAACATCTATAGGGACCCATATCATACAAAATCAACACAAATGAATAATCATCACCAATTCATTAAACAACCTCAATTCACACAATATAAATCGCATAGACAAGAATATTTGCCTCGATGATTAACATACGAACAACTCTGAAGAACGTAGCTCGACCGAAATCCCCCAAACCTATATCCTCCACAAGAGAAATGACAAAACGAAATCACTATGAGTAACCGGGTTATTAACAACAGAAAACACGCGTAACTCCTGATTGGAAACTCATTAGAACATTTAATCGAACATTAAATATTCAATACTCCCCAAGAACATTCAAATCGTCAGTCGAGTTGAACAAACTCGAAATATGGATATACAATACGTAGGACATGATTAATAACATCATATAACACCATCCGATTCATCAAAATCAGGCTAGGGTCAAAATCAAGAACAAAACCACAAAAAGTTAATTCTAGGAATACAAGAACAATACCTTCGATCTAACGGAAAATGATGGGTTATATGACGTTAATCCTTATTAGAAACTCAAGAAGGTTGATGGATGATGAAATCACGACCAATCATAGCCTCTCAACCAATCCCGTCAACCGCAAGAAGAGAAGGAGAAAAGAATGGTGAAGATGCGAAATGAAGTCTGCTGCCCGCCTATAAATCGGCCGCGGAACATTACATACGTAATACTGTAAGAATAACGTACGTAATGGCTCTTACGTACGTAACAGACAAAATGTTACATACTGTAATACCACCAGTATTACATGCTTTTTCACATTGGGCGCTCACGTCCATTTCTTCTATTTGATAAATAAATGTACTCCATTGCGATAAAACTAATTTTGTATAATATGGTTGTACCGTATTATTCGCATCTGTTATTCGTGTATTGTGATGGTGTGATGATTGACGAACTTTAAATGACATACCTTGATGTCTTTAGGTAATTATCGGTGCGAATATGACGGTGGCCAACGTCTTGTTCCCCGAGAGATTTCCTGACGATATGGAGAGGGAGTCGTGTCATAAGAAATTAATGTGATAATAATTTAGTAAACAAAACTGGTCCTTACGTACGTTATCCTCCGAGTCATTACGTACGCTATATCTGAGTCATTACGTACGTTAAAGATAGGCCCTTACGTACGTAACATGGGACTTCGGTCTTCGGATAGGAATCTTCGTCGGGTAGTACGCATGCCGACCAACTTTCGGCGTGATTGCGACAGGCAAGTCAACAAAGTGTTACGTACGTTAACCTGCTTTCGTTACGTACGTAACGATGTGGGTAAACTAGTCCAGTGAGTTTCCTTACGTACGTTAATACTTTTTCATAACGTACGTAAAGTCCCTTATGTACGTAAATCGTCAGGCATAACGTACGTAAGGGCAATCTGAGTTTATAAAAGAACACTTTGACTTTCATTTCTTCCGTCCCAAAAATCATTCTTCTTTCATATACACTGCTCTCCACCATCCTTGAACCAATTATAACCTCCCAATTCAAGTGCTATCCTATTAGAGTGCGTTAATCAAGCTTCGGGGAAGGTCTTGAAGGTGTTATCCTCTCGTTCTCCTTCGTCCACCGTCGTTCTTCATCATCGTTTGTCAATAAAGGTAAGTTTATCCAACCTTGAACTCATTTCAGTGCTGTTTAGTAAGTTATAGTAAATTTCGGATGCCTTGGGTAGCTTAGAACTCTCAGTAATAATCGGACCGGTATATAACTATCACAATTGATAATCGATATCCGTCAAAGCTAGAAATTAGAATGAATAATAGTAGAACTCATAATCATATTGCTAATCACCAATTTCTCGGAATCATCTTTTGAAGGATTTCATGTATAACCGTATTATCATGTTGAATAAAACCGTTAATAAATCCTTGATGAACTTACCAACAAATTTCTAGTCGAATAGATACCGAAACATGTTAAGATGATGGATTAATCGTTCTAGACTTACATATTAAGGCAAACGATGAAATCTCGGTGGTTGTTGGTTATAATTAACGTAGGAATGTTGTGTTAGAACACTATTGTTCAACGGAAGGATAACTTATAAAGAATGTTGCCGAACATAAGAATTTAATGGCACGCATTGTGGTTAAAAATAGAGAATTTCGATTCTGACATCATAAGCAACTTGGTTAAGGTTCTAACAGGCAGGAGGGGGAGAAACGTCGTTGATCATCATTGTTACCATAAGATGTTAATCGACAAACATGTAATAGGTCGGACTTCCGAGTGTGATCGTTCAAGCCGTTGCCTTGTCAAGAAATAACTCTCGTCGGATTTGAGGGAAGTGAATCTTGCTTAGATGTTACGTCTTATAATTTCAAAACATAGTAAGTGTTACTATTTGTGGAATGGTGCTCTTTCGATTATCTTGTCCGTTGTATTCCTGAGCAGATACTACCGTGACCCTTGGTCGCGGCCTTGGGAGTTTTCTTGTAGAACCGTGTTGTGGGATAAAACCTGAAAGGTACCCACGTCCGGAGTATTCCTATGTAGATACTTCCGTGACCCTTGGTTGCGACCTTGAGAGTTTATGTGCTGATAAAAGGGATAACATTGAATATTCGGTGATAACTTTGTTCCTTGAAATTATCAGATTTTATCTTTGAGTTTGGTTTGGATTTTCTGACCTAGGCTACTGGCACGACATGTCGTGCCAGGTAAATTTGTTGAATTTGTGCAGGACACCCCCGAAGGTTACGGCCAGGCATGAGCTGTGTTGGAAGAAGGCCTGTTAATTTCTTAAATCAATTTGAACATTCCACGTTGTGTAATAACCGTATGTACGGACCCTATTTTCTTTTGTACTTTGGGTTGTACGAATACTTTCTTAATTACTTCCGCATACTACCAATTGATTAAAATATTTTAGAAAATATTTTCAAAAACTTGCCTTGTGGGTCCCTCATGGGATCTACGGCACTGTGGCATCCCGGTTTATTTTGGGGGCGTTACAGAAAATGGTATCAGAGACAAACACTCACGTGGAAATATTTACCAAAATATTTTGAAAACGTTTTGCCTTCAAAAATCCAACACTTCTGGCGACCGTAACTCCTCGAGGGATGTCGAGGTAAAATACACGTAAATTCTTAAGAATCAAGTATGATGTTTGGATTTAATAAGAACTCAGAGAATGTTTGTATTAAACTAACCTGTTAGATCGGACGAACATCACCAATGGCACGTCGTGGAGCTAGAAGAAACGTAAATGATGCACAGGGTTCCGCTATGAACCAGCAAGGAGACAGGAACACTGGTGAAACTAATCCAGCCGGAAATCAACCACCGCCTGTTAATCAGAACGAACAGGAGGCGGAAAACCAGAACAACGGGGGATTTGATCCAGCCTTCGTTCAGACTCTCGCCCAGGGCATTGCTATGGGAATCGCTCAGGTCAACCGGGCAGAACAAGTACCAGTCATTAACATAGAAGAGAACACCGGGAAGGACCGTTGGCTGGGAGAAATGCTGAAGGCCAGACCGCCATTATTCGACGGGTCAGGGGATAAGCATGTGGACGATTGGATCTCGGAGATGGAGACTGCCTTCGAGGTGATTGGCTGCCTAGGGAATCGAAAAGTACCACTCGGGATCAACCAGCTCCGTGACACCGCAGCCCGATGGTGGAGGACCTATAAGCCAGAGGACAGAATAGTCGGATGGCCCGAGTTTTCCAAACTATTGAGAGACGAGTACTGTCCCCGATCAGTTCAGACTGCACGAGCGCGGAGCTTCTTCAGCGCAGGACCTCAGAATTTGCCAGTACCAGAAATCATTCGGGCATACAGGACCGAGCTAAGCTATGTCGCACAGATGGTTCCATCCGAAGACCAGCGAATTTGTCACCTTGCTCAACGGTTGCCGGAGGATGTTCAACGTTACGCGGCGGGGTTTCACTGCACCACTTTGAGGGCATATGAGGACGTGGTCACAGCATACGCCAGTACAGTTGTCAGTTCGGATGCCGGGCATAACCAAAAGAAGCAGAAGACAGCAAACCAGTCCGGGAGCACCAGCAGAGTAAACTTGGGAATTGGGTTCCCCTCCAAATCAGCAGCTTCGTACCAACAGAGAGGAACATCTGACGGGTCTTCTCGCCATAGCTGTTTCAATTGTGGCATAGCAGGGCAGACCATGAGTCAGTGTCGTAAAGCGTCGACAAAGTGTTTTTCATGAGGAAGGGGTGGGCACATGTCTCACTACTGCTCACGGATCAAACCTACACCAAATCCAGCTCGTCAGAGTCAGCAAGGCTCGGTACAGACATCCATAGCGTCCGCCATGTCCGACTACCGATCCCCACCTCACCAAGCTCCTCTACACGGTGCCGGAAGAGGACGTGGTCGCGGGGGAGGCACTGCACCCTCCTCGGGGACACTGTCGTCCCGCGTGTTCGAACTAAGGGCTACTGACGACCAGACCACCTGCTGTCTCAAGTACACTCTTTATTAAATCTCAGCCTGTTCATGTACTGTTTGATACTGGAGCAACCCACTCATTTATATCCATGGAATGTGTTAACCGTTTGCATCTCCCTTGTGTAACTTGTGAATCCTTTACTGTTAAACTACCCGAGGGTAGCAGGGTGGAGGGTAACTTGGAAGTTCGAAACTGTCCGATTCGTATCAATAATCTGGGCTAGACAACCAATCTCATGGTCTTTCCACTCCAAAACGAAGATGTGATTTTGGGTATGGACTGGATGACGATGCACAAGACGGTATTGGATACCTATCACCTGACAGTTTCCATTACGACCCATGACGGTGCCACTCACACAATCAGAGGCCGAGAGCACTTCAGTACTAAAGGGTCCCTCAGTCTCCTTTCAGCAGTAGCATCTCATGATGATCGAGGAACTTATTATTGGTGTTATATTCTTCAGGAGGACACGTCACAACTGTCGGTTGCTAACATTCCTGCGGTGAACGAATTTCCGGACGTATTCCCCGATGAACTACCTGGATTGCCACCACGAAGGGAGGTCGATCTCTCAATTGAACTTGAGCTAGGAACGACGCCTATCTCCAAGGCACCATACAGGATGGCACCAGCCGAAATGAAGGAACTAAAGTCACAACTCGAAGAATTGCTAAGGAAGGGGCTCATTCGTCCAAGTACTTCGCCATGGGGTGCGCCAGTTCTTTTTTTGAAGAAAAAGGACAACTCTCTGCGCTTGTGTATCGATTACAGGGAACTAAATAAGGTCACTATTAAGAACCGTTACCCACTTCTGAGGATTGATGATTTACTGGACCAACTGCAAGGAGCGACTGTGTTTTTAAAGATCGACTTACGTTCGGGATATCACCAATTGAGAATTCGAGAGGAGGATATTCCTAAGACCGCATTTCGATCGAGATATGGACACTACGAGTACATGGTGGTGTCGTTTGACTTAACTAATGCTCCATCCGTTTTTATGGAACTGATGAACAGGGTTCTGACAGAGTTTCTCGATAAGTGTGTGGTGGTTTTTATTGACGACATTTTAATTTATTCCCTGAGCCGATGGGAGCATGAGAAACACTTGAGGCAGGTGTTGAGCGTTTTAAGGCAACATCAACTGTATGCTAGACTTTCTAAATGCGAGTTCTGGATGCCAAAGGTAACTTTTTTGGGACATGTGATTTCAGCAGAAGGCGTTAAAGTAGACCACCAGAAGATTGAGACAGTTATGAGTTGGGAACCACCTAGAAACGTCAAAGAGGTGAGGAGTTTCCTGGGGTTGGCAGGATATTATCAACGGTTTGTCGAGGCCTTCTCCTGTGTCGCACAACCATTAACAAATCTGCTTAGGAAGAACACCAAGTTTGTATGGACAACAGATTGTCAGGAGAGTTTCGACAAGCTAAAAATAAAGCTTACTACCGCCCCAGTATTGGTACTACCACAGGGTACGGAGAGATTCGTAATATGCACTGATGCGTCTAAGCACGGGCTGGGATGTGTGTTCATGCAAAACGACAGAGTTATCGCTTACGCCTCTCGACAACTTAAACCTTATGAGGTGAACTTCCCGACACATGACTTGGAACTAGCTGCAGTGGTCCACGCTCTTATGATTTGGAGACATTACCTGTATGGGGTTACCTGTAAGATCTTTACGGACCACAAGAGTTTTAAGTATATTTTCACACAGAGAGAGTTAAATATGAGGCAGAGGCGTTGGCTGGAGTTAATCAAGGATTACGATGTAGAGATTCTATATCACCCTGGAAAGGCCAACGTCGTAGCAGACGCACTGAGTCGGAAAACTGCGCAGGAGGTGACACTATCTGGTTTGACAGTACAGCTGGAATTGCAGCAAGATCTCAGGAGAAATGACATTGAAGTGTGGATACAACACCGCCAGGGATAGTTGTGCTCGATTGATATTCACTCATCTCTGCTGGATGAGATACGCCTAGCACAGATGGAGGATCCAGAACTTCGCGCGATCGGCGCAAAGGCCGAAGGGGGAATTATTTCAAACTACAGGATCCAAGGGGGCTTAGTTAGATTCAGGAACAGGATTTGCATTCCACCTAATGACGAGCTTAAGCAAACTATACTCAAGGAATCTCATTCTACTCCCTATTCGGTACATCCCGGGGCGAGCAAAATGTACAAAGATCTGCGGAAGAGTTTCTGGTGGAAGAATATGAAGCAAGAGGTAGCAAGGTTTGTCGCTCGATGTATGATATGTCAACAAGTGAAGATTGAACACCGTAGACCGGCCGGAATCATGCAGCCCTTACCCATTCCGAAATGGAAATGGGAGAGCATATCAATGGACTTTGTCACCAAGTTACCAGTGATGGTGGGGGGAAAAGACACGATATGGGTTATTGTAGACCGACTGGCGAAGTCGGCACATTTCATTTCAATTCAGGAGGCCATCGGAACAGAACAGCTGGCCACCATCTTTGTTCGGGAAATCGTGAGATTACATGGCGTTCCCTCGGGAATTATTTCGGATAGAGACACTAGATATGTGTCCCGCTTCTAGAAGGCTGTCCACCAGGCCATGGGTACTCAACTGCATTTCAGTACTGCCTATCACCCTCAAACGGATGGACAAACAGAACGCACCATACAGACCCTGGAAGATATGCTGAGAGCATGTGTACTCGATTGGGGCAAGGACAGGGCTAAACACCTCTGCTTAGCGGAATTTTCGTACAACAACAGCTGGCATGCAAGCATAGGCATGGCCCCCTTTGAGGCCTTGTATGGTAGGAGGTGCAAGTCTCCCCTATGTTGGGACGATGCATCCGATGTCGTCGCCACCGAGTTGGATCTAATCCAGGAACCTATTAAGAAGATATCCATTGTTCGAAAACACATGTTGGCAGTGCAGAGCCGCCAAAAGTCTTATGCTACGGACCGGCAGCGACCGTTGGAATTTATGGTTGGGGATCATGTTTGGGTTAAAGTATCGCCAATGCGGGGCATTCGACGCTTCGGTTAGAAGGGCAAACTAAGCCCGAGATTTATTGGCCCGTTCGAAATACTGGACCGAGTCGGTAGACTCGCTTATCGGCTAGCATCGCCACCATCGCTAGACGGAGTGCGTAATGTCTTCCACGTCTCCCAGCTGAGAAAGTACGTGTACGACCCAAGCCAAAAGATCAACTTCGAGGAAGTAGAGATTTCCAATGATGCTACCTTTAGGGAAGTTCCAACAACGATTTTGGATCGACGCGTAAAGATACTAAGGAACAAGGACATACCCCTTGTTAAAGTTCAGTGGTCGCACCACGGCACGGAAGAAGCACCTTGGGAGACCGAGGCGAGCATGAGAGAGAATCATCCCGAGTTATTTTCTTAGTTTCGGGACAAAACTATTTTAAGGGGGGTGGTATGTAATACCACCAGTATTACATGCTTTTTCACATTGGGCGCTCACGTCCATTTCTTCTATTTGATAAATAAATGTACTCCATTGCGATAAAACATATTTTGTATAATATGGTTGTACTGTATTGTTCGCATCTGTTATTCGTGTATTGTAATGGTGTGATGATTGACGAACTTTCAATGACATACCTTGATGTCGTTAGGTAATTATCAGTGCGAATATGACGGTGGCCAACGTCTTGTTACCCGAGAGATTTCCTGACGATATGGAGAGGGAGTCCTGTCATAAGAAATTAATGTGATAATAATTTAGTAAACAAAACTGGTCCTTACGTACGTTATCCTATGAGTCATTACGTACGCTATATCCGAGTCATTACGTACGTTAAAGATAGGCCCTTACGTACGTAACATGGGTCTTCCGTCTTTGGACAGGAATCTTCGTCGGGTAGTACGCATGCCGACCAACTTTCGGCGTGATTGCGACAGGCAAGTCAACGAAGTGTTACGTACGTTAACCTGCTTTCGTTACGTACGTAATGATGTGGGTAAAGTAGTCCAGTGAGTTTCCTTACGTACGTTAATACTTTTTCATAATGTACGTAAAGTCCCTTACGTACGTAAATCGTCAGGCATAACGTACGTAAGGGCTATCTGAGTTTATAAAAGAACACTTTGCCTTTCATTTCTTCCATCCCAAAAATCATTCTTCTTTCATATACACTGCTCTCCACCATCCTTGAACCAATTCTAACCTCCCAATTCAAGTGCTATCCTATTAGAGTGCGTTAATCAAGTTTCGGGGAAGGTCTTGAAGGTGTTATCCTCTCGTTCTCCTTCGTCCACCGTCATTCTTCATCATCGTTTGTCAATAAAGGTAAGTTTATCCAACCTTGAACTCATTTCAGTGCTGTTTAGTAAGTTATAGTAAATTTTGGATGCCTTGGGTAGCTTAGAACTCTCAGTAATAATCAGACCGGTATATAACTATCACAATTGATAATCGATATCCGTCAAAGCTAGAAATTGGAATGAATAATAGTAGAACTCATAATCATATTGCTAATCACCAATTTCTCGGAATCATATTTTGAAGAATTTCATGTATAACCGTATTATCATGTTGAATAAAACCGTTAATAAATCCTTGATGAACTTACCAACAAATTTCTAGTCAAATAGATACCGAAACATGTTAAGATGATGGATTAATCATTCTAGACTTACATATTAAGGCAAACGATGAAATTTCGGTGGTTGTTGGTTATAATTAACATAGGAATGTTGTGTTAGAACATTATTGTTCAATGGAAGGATAACTTATAAAAAATGTTGCCGAACATAAGAATTTAATGGCACGCATTCTGGTTAAAAACAGAGAATTTAGATTCCGACATCATAAGCAACTAGGTTAAGGTTCTAACATGCGGGAGGGGGATAAAATTCGTTGATCATCATTGTTACCATAAGATGTTAATCGACAAACATGTAATAGGTCGGACTTCCGAGTGTGATCGTTCAAGCCGTTGCCTTGTCAAGAAATAACTCTCGTCGGATTTGAGGCAAGTGAATCTTGCTTAGACTTTACGTCTTATAATTTCAAAACATAGTAAGTGTTACTATTTGTGGAATGGTGCTCTTTCGATTATCTTGTCCGGAGTATTCCTAAGCAGATACTACCGTGACCCTTGGCCGCGGCCTTGGGAGTTTTCTTGTAGAACCGTGTTGCGGGATAAAACGTGAATGGTACCCATGTCCGGAGTATTCATGTGTAGATACTTTCGTGACCCTTGGTTGCGACCTTGGGAGTTTATGTGCTGATAAAAGGGATAACAATGAATATTCGGTGATAACTTTGTTCCTCGAAATTATCAGATTTTATCTTTGAGTTTGGTTTGGATTTTCTCGATTTAGCATCGCACGACATGTCGTGCCAGGTAAATTTGTTGAATTTGTGCAGGACACCCCCGAAGGTTACGGCCAGGCATGAGCTGTGTTGGAAGAAGGCCTGTTAATTTCTTAAATCAATTTGAACATTCCACGTTGTGTAATAACCGTATGTATGGACCCTATTTTCTTTTGTACTTTGGGTTGTACGAATACTTTCTTAATTACTTCCGCGTACTACCAATTGATTAAAATATTTTAGAAAATATTTTCAAAAACTTGCCTTGTGGGTCCCTCATGGGATCTACGACACTGTGGCGTCCCAGTTTATTTTGGGTGCGTTACACATACGTAATGCTCTACTCAGAGTTCACTGCCTCAGTTCACCTGCAGGATAACATACGTAACACATACACTGATACGTACGTAATCTATCATCAGTAACGTACGTAATGCACTCCTGATAGACTACGTAACCAGCTCCGTCAATAGCAGGTCTGAAGTCAGTGCAGCGATGCAACTGCCCGACGAATAACCCGACTTCCATTTTGCAACGAATGTGTGATGGTCCGAAATGGGAACCATCATACTATGAAATACGACATACATGTCATACGCACTAGCACACAATTGATACGACTAATCCGACGACAAGTTCTCGACGAACATCACAACACGGTACATATACCGTATAAAATGGAGAGAAATTCCAAGTAATCATCTTTGGAACAAAATAACCCGCACAAAATGACAACTAATTCAAAATAATCATAACAAAAATCTCGGGTATTACATTCTACCCCAGTAAAAATAAGTTTCGTCCCGAAACTTAAATAAAATAACAAGGTAGAACACAAACGAAGTAAAAAGGTTCACACAACAAATATCAAATCTCCACAAAAGTCATAACCCAGAATACAACACGTAATAACATCACTGGGCCCCACTGGGTCCTCCACGAGTAGGAGCGGGTCTCTTTTTTCCAAACATCTCAACGACGGTCTCGCAGTGCACCGCTTGGTGTCCCAAATGACCGCATTTGAAACAGTTAATCTGCGGCGAGCGACAATTCTTCCGAGTATGGCCCATATGGCTACAGTCGAAACACATCTTCGCACCGCTTACCTTACTCACCACTGGAGTAAAATTCTTAGGCTGATCAAACGAACGAAGAGTCTTCCCAGAAAAACAATTTGAATCATCAGGTTCGCGGGGCTCGTTTGTCTGTCCCCGCGAGGAGCTGTTCGAAACCTTCTATCTCTTACTTTCTCGAGCCAACTTTGTCATAGGAATGGCCCTCTCAATGTTCACGTTTGATCTAGGTAATTTATCACAGTACTGCACTCGATTCCCCTCGTGTCCACAATTATAGCAAGTTACCGGTGGCTTCTTACAATTCGCGCGCACATGACCCGAAACATTACAGTTAAAGCATCTAGGCAAGTTACCCACAGTCAACGATATTGCCCTAGATCTCCTAGATTTTCCAGCTGGCCTAGAAGGTTCTACAGCCGATTGATACGAGGGTTTATGTTTATGGACCCCCGTTCCCATACTTCTTGATGAATCCGCCGAATTCTTCTGCTCCATTGCCACAGATATATGATTCGTCAATCATTGAGTCATTACGAATGTTGGATTTCTGCCAACAATAACATTCTCTCCGGCTACTTGCCTCTCATCACGTGCTTCACCATGCTTTTGACTACGTCCACAACTACAACATCGATCTTGTCTTATCAGCATACTGAACACACAATTGCTCAGCACTATGGAACACAACATCGCAAAACAATACCCGTAATTCCAATTCAGCGCAACATACCGACGTATGGCAATAATAACATCACACAAAATATTCACTCACGAAAGTTACACGAGTACAATAATTACAATTGCAATAAATGGAACTTACGGTCATAACTGATGGACCATATGACCATATCAACAGAAAATTTACATTCATTGTCGATACAAAAAAACAGACACGGCCACAACAAATCACACATCATAGTAGTAAATCATTGATAACATTATTTTTTAAAAGGTCCCCGAGATATTTGTTTAAATAGTAACATTTTAAAGTATAAGTTCATAAAATTTTCCGAAATAAGATTGAAAAATGCTTTTGGCATCTCGGGCTGTTTTAACAAAACTATAAGGAGTAGATCAAAATTCTTTCTTTCTGAAATCAATTGCAAAACTACGTTCCGGAATATTAGAATCCATCATAACATCATCATCAATAGAAATCATATAGCCACATATCCTGATCACAAATAACAACACACAAGGTATCCCGTGGCCATGCCCCGTAGCATCGACCCCCAGAGGTTCCACCGAACCATCCCCGGGTGGAAAACCATTCATACTCACACAAAATATTTCCACTGATCAACAATCGCATCGGAATAACATTATACAGGCTACACCGCAAACCCAAACCACGCAACACAACAATTGGGTACTCAACCAAGGTTCCTCAACAAGAAGGGTAATATGAAAAATATATCACAATGGCTTGACACTATACGATTCAACTCTAGATTATCATTTTAAGAATAAATCCACATCCCCCACGCACTGCACTTAATGTGAGTTAGGTACAACATTAGCGTGCTCTAACTGACTCTTCTCAGAAAATTTCTCCAAATCCGATTTTCAAGTTAAAGTCGAATAAGATTTTTCATCTTTCACCATTTATTTATTTTTGAAAATAAAAATCATATTTTTGTTTTAAAATACAAATTTTTTTGTGGTGTGAAAGATTTTAAAATCGTATACTCGAGTTATTTGAAATTAACATCAATAGGCTAAAACCATTTCTAAAATTCTTTCAAATATGACAAAAGATTGACGACGGTGGCATCTTAAAAAATATCGAAAGTACTTCAAAACATATCCTTCGTATTTCATCGCAAGGTTTCTATGAAAGTGCACAATCACTTTGTCAAAACTCAAAATGTTTATAATTAAAAACAATATATACGCTAAGTCACTACTTAGGCATACCGATAAAATAGTCACGACAATTTTCTAGTTTAACTCAGATTGCAAAATACTTGCAAGTCATTTAGAAATACGCGTGCAGTGGATATAGCTAACGATGAGCGTACATTGAGGTAGCAAGAAACAATGAATCAACTCTCTTCTTTCAAAATATATGGTTGGCTTGTCCAAAATTTCAGAAAATTTTCAAAATTTACAGTAATCGCCGTTTAGCCGCACTAGTAGAATGTTTTAGAAGATCTGATTTTTCACAACATACTCGAGCATATGAAATTTTTAGAAACATATTCAAATACACTCGCATCCAACACATTTGTCAATATGAACACGTTTGTAGCAATTACCAACAATTAGTCAAACATATCCGGTTCCCAAACATGTGCCCGTCTAGCATTCAAATCATCATACTAATCGATACCACTCATGAATATAATCTTAGATTCAAACATACGTCAAAACCATATGTTTGTGTTTCCGATAATCTCTATCGTCAATACGCCTCCTGGAACACATTTATGTCTAGAGACTTCCACAACACGTTGTACCAGTTAAAACTTAATCTACCAGTATCGCGGCTGGCCTTCTTCCATGCTACCCCTGTAATTGCTCCAACGAACTAAGCATACCTAAAATGCATGAAACGCATTTCCCTCATTTAAGGGGTTAGCATTTGAATGGCTAGTACAAGCATTCAGGCCATACAACATATACCACGTAAATATCAGTTATCTTAAAATAACGACAAATCATGAAAGAAGTTCCCGAAAGGTTTTCACTGTTTAAAGTACAACCCAAGTCCTTGAAAGTAATATATATCGACTCGATAGTTTTAGAAAACGATAGAAAATCTGTTGGTACTTCAAGTCCAAGATTATAAAACTTTTTTCGAAAACAATAGGGTCTCGGCCCAAAGTCATTTTCCGCAAATCATCATTCACACAAACGTTAGGGTCTCACCCCAAACTTTCTTCAAACCACAATGCACAATAACAAGATCCAATATTCGACACCAAAGCATTACAACCAAGAAACTAAATACATACGACACATATTCTAGTGCCATTCTAACCAAGTAACAAGATCCTATATAATGTATCTCAACATCGAGAACAAAACATTGTGATATTCCGGACATATCATAGTTATCGAAAACATCAACATAATCCTCATGATGAAAACTACACATGGTAACCCGCGGCCGTACCCATTAGTATCGGCCCCCAAAGGCCCCATCGGACCCTCCCCGGGTGGAAAAACAACAACACACATACACCTTTACAAAACTGCATGTCTCGATAGTTAGTCACGATATAAGTAGTCAAGGCATTTGCTAGATATGACCATTTATCCAACACATAACTACGACTAACACAGCTTAGCAAGAACCCAACAATTCTAGACGCATCGCTACACATCGCTAAGTAAAACAACCGATCAAACCATTTCTACCAATCCAACTCTATTCACGCACTCAGTGATCACCAAAACATCACAACAAACTTCTAAATGTACTATCTAACAGACATCACTTCTCTATTGACATGCGTCTACTAAAAGCAACAAGGCGATTCTAACTTAACATAACATCTATAACGACCCATATCATACAAAATCAACACAAATGAATAACCATCACCAATTCATTAAACAACCTCAATTCACACAATATAAATCTTATAGACAAGAATACATGCCTCGATGATTAACACACGAACAACTCGGAAGAACGTAGCTCGACTGAAAGCCCCCAAACCTATATCCTCCGTAAGAGAAATGACAAAATGAAATCACTACGAGTAACCGGGTTATTAAAAATGGAAAACACGCCTAACTCCCGAAGGGAAACTCATTAGGACATTTAATCGAACGTTAAATGTTCAATACTCCCCAAGAACATTCAAATCGTCAGTTGAGTTAAACAAACTCGAAATATGTATATACAATCCGTGAAACACGATTAAAAACATCATATAACACCACCAGATTCATCAAAATAAAGCTCGGGTCGAAATCAAGAACAAACCCCAAAAAGTCGATTCTAGGGATACAAGAACAATACCTTCGATTCGACGGAAAATGATGGGTTATATGATGTTAATCCTTGTTAGGAACTCAAGAAAGTTGATGGATGATGAAAACACAACCAACCCTAGCCTCTCAAACCAATCCCGTCGACCGCAAGAAGAGAAGGAGAAAAGAATGGTGAAAACACGAAATGAAGTCTGGTGCCCGCCTATAAATAGGTCGTAGCACATTACGTACGTAATATTGTAAGAATACGCAATGGAACTTACATACGTAATGGACAAAATGTTACATACGTAATGCTCTACTCAGAGCTCACTGCCTCAATTCACCTATAAGCTAATATACGTAACACATACACTGTAATGTACGTAATCCATCATCAGTAACGTACGTAATGGACTACTAATAGCGTACGTAACCAACTCCATCAACAGCAGGTCTGAAGCCGGTACAGCGATGCAACTGCTCGACGAATAACCCGACTTCCAGTTTGCAACGAATGTGTGACGGTCCGAAATGGGAACCATCAAAATACGAAACACGACATACATGTCACACGCACCAGTACATAATTGATACGACTAATACAATAACAAGTCACACTCTACGAACATCACACCACAGTACATCTATCGTACACAATGGAGAGAAATTCAAAGTAATCATCTTTGTAACAAAATAACCGACATAAAATGACAACTAATTCAAAATAATCGGAACAAAAATCTCAAGTATTACAATATGGATGAAGATGAAGAAAGTGTACGCCAGTGATGTATGCATGTGCAATGAGTGGCTTCTTATGAGAAGTGTACGCCAGCGATACATGCATGTGTCAAAGAGCATCTTCTGTCGGGCTTCTAAACAAAAGAGACATGAAATCCCAAATTCTATATTGGACTGATAATTACTCCAAACTGATTCTGGAGTTACCGATGTTATGATATTTTTTCAAAATTGCCATAATTACAGTATGTGGATTTTGATGTATTTTTTTGAGATTTGTGAAATTGTGATTGTAATCATGTTGAGACTTTGAAGTGTAGTCGTGTGTTAGTATTATGGGAAATAATCTACTTCACAAACTTGTAGGTATACTGTTTCGCTAATTCACTTGTGGTAATGATTGTTTGCCTCATGATGATTTTGGATATCTTGGTTGAGCTGTCGTTTATGACATGATTGCAAGTTTCGAGGATGAAACTTATTTTAAGTGGGGTAGAATATCCTGCATTTCTACTATGGTTGTTTAATGATATTTTATCCAAGTAATATTGTACCGTGTGGAATCTGTACAGTATGGATAAAATATTCTGAGGATTCAGATAGTTGTACTAATATAATTGCCATAGTTGGTCGACAATTACATTTGAGGATATCGTGTATCAGGTTATCGTAGTTTTGATATCAGGTATATCGTATGAGGCTATTATTAGAATGAGTACATTTATTAAGTATGTCATATATACGTATCCAGTATGTCGAGACGACGGACATGAACAGTTGGAATTGGCTAAGTATAGCCTGATTAACGTACGCTAGTTGAACGACATAGCACACACTAATGTACAAGCTTAGAACACGCTAAAGGTGAAGATTAGCGCATGCAAGACATGTGGGTCCGGTGGTCGGCAACTTTCGGCATGCATGTGCATACTCGAGTCAATGGCATTTAGCGCATGCTAAAGCCTAAGGTTAGCGCACGCTAATGCAGATCAGTCCAGAAGGAATCTACGTGTGGATACAGCTACTTTCGGTGCATGTTCTAATGAGGTCAACTGATGTTTGATATGGAAGATTAGTGCACGCTAAGCATAGATTATATGGCGTCCTCCGTGTTATCTTTCAATTATAGAACGTCCTCTGTGTTAACTTATTGTTCAACTTTCGAGATTCTGAATATCAACACGTTTTGATTATATGACGTACTCCGTGTTATCTTGAGATTAGTGATTGACTGGCACTATTCTCGTTGCAAAACTCATGATCCCATAGGTATTACTTTTCTAAACCATGTATTTTGCTCTATAATTCTGACGGGTGATGTGAACCAGACCAGCGATATCACTAAGGGTCATTTTAATAATGTCAAGTTCAATATTACTCGTTAGAATACTTTGAAGTTGATTATGAGATCTTAAGGATTCACTTCAACGCCTCAATGACATTTTCGTTGTTTCTCGACGTTTCGAGGACTCTTCTAGACTCGTCGATCGAATGGTGACTAGATCATTTGACTGACCTCGAGATTTATAATTCTTATTTCTAGTATCATATTATTAGTCCATTGAAAGCATAAATGGAGTACCACAAGGGTGTCAATAGAAACAAATGTGGACCTTTTTGGAAGGCACTGTGCGCGAGGACCGAATTTGATCATTCACTATAAAATCAGGAAAAGTCCAAAAAGTTTAATATTTTGTAGAGTCATATATTGTTAAGTGATATTTCTAATGGACCAAACGGTGAATCATTCCGAGCCCTAAGGAAAAAGTTATGGCCAAAACAAGACAAGGATGTTAGTCTGTCACAGCGAAATTATCGTATTACCCTTAAAATGACCTAGATGCTGCCTAGTCAGCAGCATACGGTGAAGCATCCAGTGCTGATCATGCTGTATTCCGCAGCACACTATGTCATGTCTCAGTCGCCTTGTGGAACACGATGAATGACACGGTACAGGCACTGCCGGGTCGAACGCCATGTTGATTGAACAGCCCTATAAATAAAGCAGTTTCCAGCGTTTTCTAGCCGTTCCTCCACAACCCTTTGGTCCTCACCTTGGGATCCCGTTTGGGTTTGGTTTCAGGCAGTTTAAATGCGTAATCAATGCTCGTGAATTAAATTAGCAAGTCCTTCTCAACTGATTCCGGTGGTTTTTGCTGGATTGGAGGTAATTTTGCCCTGAACCCTAAACTTATTTTTCAAGATTCTTGGTGAATTGTTGTTTAGAATTCGTAAATTATTATATATCGAGTATCTTGGGGCTGCTCTTATTGATTCTAGCGGAACATAAATTAAATCTTTCTTTCGAATCATTGTAAATGGATACCGTCCACGAAATGTCCGATAAAAGTTCCCTAAGGGATTCAATTAAGGTTTTCGACATTATTTCGATTAGAATAAGAAGCCCTAATTTCGGTTACCTCATATTATCTGTCATAGGTCTGAAAGTACAGGGTTTCGAATCCTAATTACAAATTGTTGAAAACGTTCTTGTTCCTAAAGTCGCCAGGCAAGTATTTGATCATGTTTTATTTATAAATTACAACTAAATATGTATAAACCGTGATTTCCACATGGTTTGGTTCATACTCTGAATTCAGCAATTTTATGTTCATATTTTGAAATGATTCGAAAATAATTTTTCAATCAGATTAACGACTTAATGTTTTTGAAAAGGATTTCGAAAATGTTTTTGAAAATGATTTCTTAAAATAAACTATGTTTCGAAAGTATTTCGAAAATGTTTTTGAAAAGGATTTCGAAAATGTTTTTGAAAATGATTTGAGAAAGATTTTCTGCAAATACTGGATGACTGATCTTGATTACTGTTTTATAGCATGGTATCATTTTATAAGTGATTACCGAGGATGCCTCGAAAAGTTATTTCAAATGAGCTTGAAAAGCAAAGTTGCATAAAGTTTTGGATAATGATTCGAGACTTGCATCATCAAAGTTATGTGACAACGTGATGTGAAATCTGAAAGATACGACTGGAATATGATATTTTTGAAGTTGTACCAATGTTGTGAAACTATGTTTTGTGGTCGAGTAAAGCCGGGGACTGCCCTGACGAGGGCTCTGGGATACGATGGTGTGCGAAACTCATATCACTCGATGGGTCGAGTAAAGCCTGGGACTACCATGACGAGGGATATGGGTATGTTGGGGCACGAACCACGTACCACTCGATGGGTTATACCAACCAAAGTAATCTACGAACTCTTCAACCTCAACCGCAACACAACAGTCATAATCCATGATCAAACATTAGAACTTATTGTAAAAAGAAGTATTAATAATCAACAAGTTCGATAACGATCAATATCAATACAACCAAACCACAAACTCAACGGTTCCACAATATCTCAATTAAACACAGTCTGAACCATCCAACTCAGACACTTATGAATCCATGTCCACAATATGAGCCGAAATCCGATGATCATATCAGCAACCAATTAAAACCAATAAAAAGGGTCTAAATGTTATCGATTCCAAACTCAATTCTTAAATATGAATTAACAAGGTGTAATACCCGGCTGTAAATTCATTCATTATTATTCAGTATATTGCCACTGAGTAATTTTTTACTCATTAATAATCATTCATCATTCATATTCATTCATTGTATTCACCGTTCAGAGTAATTTGTATCGTGTATCAGTTATTATTGGTCATTCAACCCGGTTGGAGAGTCGGGCCGAGCGTATCATCATTGTCATCTTTGTAGTGGACTGTGTGTGAGGAGTAGCGCACGCTACGTACTCTCCTTAGCACACGCTAATTGAGCATGGGTAGCGCACGCTATTTGTCAGCATTAGCGCACGCTAATGTGGTTCAGACAGACAGTCCAGAAGACACTGGACTGAATTTAGTTGTAGTAATGCACGCTACGAATGGTAAGTAGTTCGTGCTAGTAGTTTGGATAGTGCACGCTATGCAATCAGTGTAGTGCGCGCTAAGGTCGATCAGGCAGAGTCCAGTGGGTACTGGACTGAAATGAAATAATTCATAGCGTACGCTATGGAAGGATCTTAACGTACGTAATGCTATGTGTAGCGCACGCTAAGTTTTGATTATAGCGCACGCTAACGCGAGCAAGGCTAGAGGACAGTAGGGTCTGGACTCTAGTATTTTGGACATTAACCATCAGGTAGCGCGCACTAACACAAGGTTAACGCACGCTAAGAAGAGACGTTAGTGCACGCTACAAAGGTACATAGCACACGCTAATGATACAGACAGTGGGTACTGGTCTACCCGGTACACCCGTTAGCGGACGCCAAGCATAGGATCTAGCGCGCGCTAAACTGGGTTTGCTATAAATAGGACAGTCAGGCCAGAATTCGTCATTTCTCACATCTCATTTCGTTTTTGTGCTTTTTTGGGCAATTTTGGACATTTTGGGGAGATCTCTTCGAGCTACATTCACCTATCAACATCTCCAAGCTTATAAGTCGGATTAATCACCATTTCATCCTTTCCAAACATCAAATCAAGGTAAATACTTCTTGAATCTAGAATTTTGGGATTTGAGTATTTTCCTTCCGATCCCTTCGTGTAAACTTGCTTTTATGTTGGAATATGTTAGATATGGATTATCTACCTTGGATACATGTATTCCTATGGATTTATTAGTGTATATTTCGGATTTGATGAAGATTTGGGAATTATTCAAGAACCCTTCACGTTTGACTTGGGTTATTTTTGGGGGTTTCCGATTAAAGTTGTCGTAACCTTGAGTTGTAGTTTCCTATTGGATTATTGATATCATTGAAGGTGTTTTGTTGGATTGAACTACTGATTTGGAGTTCGGTTTCGATATATTTGGGTTTGGTTATAATCAAAGGATGAATGTTTGGAACGTATTTGCTCGAATGCCCAATGAGTGTGGATATTGTTGTATCGATGTTTGAGTTGGTTGTGATTCATGCTTGATACGTATATTAAGCGTTTGTTGGTAATTATGTTATATAAGGATTGTTCGAGCGACCACATCTCATTTTAGGACGTTTGTTCGAGGAAGGACATTCTTCACCGGTGTTGTGTAAGTTAATTCTTACTTGGTTAAAAGGATACTCATTCCTTTCGTTGTTGTCCATTCATAAATCATATTCATTCATAGTGTACTAATTATGTTGAGACTTGTAATTATCAACTAATCATTCAATTCACGAGGAACGACGGTTCCAATCATTTCAGTGAACTATCATTCATTTCATTATTATTTCATCTCGGTGAGTCATTCCTGGCCCTTTATTCATTAATATTCATTCATGGTCACTCTTTTTCATGTGACCTTCTGGGTTCATATTATGTGGCCAGGTGGTTATGTGTGGAATTTTTAGTCGGGCACACGATAGTCATGTGAAGGGTTCACCGACACAATGGAATGTGCACACGGTAACGTGCCTCTGTGAGACTAATTAGGTACAAGTTCGTAGGGGTGTTCAAAACCGGATATCCGGACTTTCGGATATCCGAAAGTTCGGATAGTAGATTTTGATATCCGATATCCGTATTTGAAATTTCAGATATCTAATTTTTGGATATCCGAAATTTCAGATACGGATATCGGATATCCGAATATCCGGAAAAAATATGAATTTTATACGGATATCCTTATATTTGAAAAAAAATATTCGGATTTGGATATCGGATATCCGAATATCCGAAAAAAAACTTCGGATATGAATATAGGATATCCGAATATCCGAATACCTTCTATTATTTAAAATATAAAAAATAAAAAATTTAGGATTTTTCGGATATTTCGGATATCCGAATATCCAATTTTTCTGAAAAGTACTATCCGATATCCGAATCCGAAGTTCCGGATATCCGAACTTCGGATATCCAAATTTTCGGATATCCGGAACTTCGGATTTTCGGATATTTCGGATCGGATATCGGATATCGGATATTTTGAACACCCCTACAAGTTCGGGTGTGTCCGGACACTCATCTTGTGCAATTGCATGTCCCATTACGGGCGTACAAGGATGCCCCACTTCAGCTTAATTTCATAATTAAGATATATCATGATTGTGTTTATTCAACTCTTGAGGATTGTTGTTCTGTGTAACTGATCCCGTTGGGGGATGTTGTTTTCAGGACATGGCAAGGCTAAAGTACGGGAAGAGAACGTTGACAGCGAGGAGTCCCAGTGATACTAGTAGGGGGCCCAGTCCTTTTCAGTCATTCATGTTTCGTCATTTTTATTTCCACTGCAGATTTCCATTTGGATATTCATTTTATTCAGTGTTGTATATGTTATCTTCATATAAAATATACATGTATTCTGTATTTCCTGGGTGTGTTGTACTTAAAACTCCCCGTCGGAATAATCGGTATTATAATGTGGTTCGGTACTACATTATTATTATTATTTAATTCACTAAATTTCATTTGCCTGGTGGGTCACAATCGGGGGTCCACGGCACTGTAATATCCGCCTAGTTTGGGGTGTTACAGAGTTGGTATCGGAGCGTGGTTTTGAATACTACCTTCCGAGTCATGTCTCATTTGAAATCATCGTTCACCAAACTAGTATCATTGGACTTTCGCATCACGTGTGACTTGTGCAAGAGCCAAGCCCCTCAGACCAAAGAACAGTAAGATTTCTGACGCCAAGGTATAATTTCTGCTAATAAGAATCACTCATTCATCATTCAACAGTCAACAATCTTCAATCATCATTTTCATTTTGATCATGTCGATCATGTTAACTCATTACTCACTCAGTTCATTTCATTACTCAGTTGTTGATCTTAAGGATCGTATCATTAATCTTATTAACTGGTTCAAGATAATCATTTCAAGAATTTCATCAGATAATCATGTCACCTCAGTTGATCATTCATGTAATCATTGTGTTAGAGCGCGTATGCTCATTATTATCATTTCATGACGTAATCATAATGCGGTATTCATGCAAGATCTATAACCATCATGTGACTTTCCTACTTCAGTATGGAGAGAGCTGGCATAGGACGCAGGGGAAGAGGCCGTGGTGCAGGCGAAAACCCTGGAGATCGTGTGAATACACGCGCGAACGCAAGGAATAATGCTAATTCATCGAGCAGCGATGCTGCCACTCATTCACCTGGTAATAATCATTCACTTTCAGGGAGTCATACCCGGGACACAGCTCAATCAGAAGGTGTTCGGGTTGACCCAATCGCTTTTATGAAGGGCATGATGGCCCAAATCACTCAGATGGCACGCCTCATGGAGACGATGTAGAACTCAACTGCTCAGAATCAACAGGCTCCTCCGCCGCCACCTCAGAGGCAAGAGAGGAGTGTGAGCAGTATTATTGGCGACATCTCTCGCCAAAGACCACCTACCTTTGAGGGCTCGTCTGAGTCGGTGGATATTGTTCACTGGCTTGAGCATTTCGAGAAGTTGTTTGCTATGGTGGAGTGTCCCGAAGGGCATAAAGTTTCAGTCGCGGCTTATTATCTGGGTAAGAGTGCTCACTCATGGCGGTTATCTTGGAAGCCCACCGACGGACCTTGTACTTGGGATCAATTCAAGACCCTCATGATGGAGAGGTATTATCCGGCCCCACTCAGGGAGGCCAAGTTATCAGAATTACTCATTCTCGACCCCTGAGTGGACGATTATGTTCTCACCATCGCTGAGAAATTTTAGGAGCTACTTCCTTTCGCCTCGTCTATTATTCACTCCGAGGAGGGTAAGATCAAGTACTTCAGTGAGAGGTTGAAACCTCGTATGCGGATGCAGTTGCTTAATCACAATTGCACCACCCTGGCCGAATTCATCGAGAAAGCTCTTACTTATGAGCTTACTGCTAAGGAGATTGCTAAGCAACAACCTTCATCTGCTAGCAAGAAGTCAAAGAATCGTGATTAGTCTGAAGGCAGTCAGGCTACCTTCAAGAAGCCTCGTGCGGGATCTACTTTTTCTGAGCGACCTCTTATGGCGCCGAAACCCGCGGAATCTCAGTCCTGAGTGGCCAGTTCGGCCATCACCTATTTCAACTGTGGAGAGCAGGGTCATTTCAGCACTAAGTGTCCGAGATAGACTATCACGTGCAACAAATGTGGAATTGCTGGGCATAAGGCCCGTTTTTGTCGAAGAGACTCCAAACCTACTCCGACGTCATCTCAGGCCCCGAAGCAGTCAGCTGTTCATATTCAGGCCACTCAGTCAGCATTGTTTCAGACAACAGTTGCAAACAAAGGCAGAGCCAAAAGCTATCAGACTGGAGCGTCCGGTTCGGGGGCCGGCAAACCCCGAATTTATGAGATGAAGAGGACCGATGATCCGTAGGCCCGGATGATCTCAGGTACACTCGAAATTCTTTAACCTGTGTGTACCCTTTTTGATACAGGTGTATCACATTCATTCATTTCCGAGTCATGTTTGAGTAGACTACGTCTGGATAGTACTACTAGTTGTGAGCCTTATGTCATTGGTCTACCAGATGGTAGAAGAATTATCGGGGATCGTGAGATTAAGAATTGTCCAATTCAGCTTCATGGCCGTGTATGGCTAGCAGACCTAATCGTGGTGGATTTAACTAGAGACGCCGTTATTTTGGGTATCGATTGGATGGATCATCATAATGCCATCCTTAGTGTCCGTAAACGTATGGTCACTATCATTTCAGACGATGGAGTCGAATATGTATTTCAGGGAGGTAATCCCAGCTGTTCCGGTAGAGTTATTAACATGATGAAAGCAGTGAAATTACTCAATCAGGGATGTGTTGGTTATTGGTGCTATATAACCAAGACCGAGAAATCATCAGTGATGTTGGCGAATATTCCTGTAGTGAGAGAATATGCCGACGTATTTCCAGACGAATTACCTTGTTTGCCTCCACAGAGAGATGTGGAATTCACGATAGAGTTGGAGCCTGGTACGTGCCCATTATCGAAGGCACCGTATCGGATGGCCCCGACCGAAATGCTGGAACTAAAAAATCAATTGGACGATTTGACCGAGAAGGGTTATATCCGACCGAGTGCGTCTTAGTGGGGAGCACCGATATTATTTGTCAATAAGAAGGATGGTTCTTTTCGTTTGTGTATTGATTATCGGGAGTTGAACAGGGTGACGATCAAGAATAAATATCCCCTACCCATATTGATGATCTCTTAGATTAACTTCAGGGAGCTTTAGTATTTTCCAAGATCGATTTAAGATCTAGGTATCATCAGTTGCGAATTCGAGAGTCGGATATTGCTATAATGGCGTTTCGAACACGCTATGGTCATTACGAGTTTGTGGTGATGCCATTTGGGTTAACTAATGCACCTGCCGTATTCATGGAGTTGATGAACCGAGTTTTCATCGACTATTTAGATCAGTTCGTGGTTGTTTTCATTGATGACATTTTGATTTATTCTCATGACCGGGAGGAGCACGAATTTCACCTTCATCAGGTTCTCGACATGTTAAGACGAGAGCAACTCTATGGAAAGTTTTCCAAATGTGAGTTCTCGATGTCCGAAGTGACGTTTCTCGGGCATGGAATTTCATCAGATGGTGTACGTGTCGACCCTCAGAAGACGGAGGCTATCTGAGATTGGCAACCTCCGAAGAATGTTAAGGAAATCCGAAGCTTCTTGGATTAGCGGGATATTACAGGCGATTTGTGGAAGGATTTTCTAAAATCGCTCAACCTATGACGAACCTCTTGCGGAAGGATAAGAAATACACATGGTCTGATGCGTGTCAAAAAAGTTTTGAGGAACTCAAGACCCGTTTAATTTCAGCACCTGTCCTTTGTTTACTGCAAGGGACAAAAGAATTTATGGTTTATAATGATGCATCCGGACACGGTCTTGGATGTGTATTAATGTAGAATCAGAAAGTGATTTCATATGCTTCGCGGCATTTGAGACCTTACGAGGTCAATTATCCCACCCACGACCTGGAACTAGCAGCCGTGGTTTTCACGTTGAAGATTTGGCGTCATTACCTTTATGGCATCACCTGTCAGATTTTCACCGATCATAAGAGTTTGAAGTATATATTTACTCAGAAGGAGTTAAATATGCGACAGAGACGGTGGTTGGAACTAATCAAAGATTATGATATTGAGATTTAATACCACATGGGTAAGGCGAACGTGGTCGCCGACGCCTTGAGTCGTAAGTCCATTCAGGAGCAAATGCTTGCTCGTTTGAATGTTCAGAAGGAACTTCAACAGGAATTTTTGAGACCCGAGATCGAGGTCTGGTTCCAGCGAGTGCAAGGGCAACTTTGCATGTTAGAGATTTCATCGCCACTCGAGGAGGCGATCAGAGTGAATCAGGGTCCAGACCCATCTTTGTTGCGCATCCGAAAGGATGTGGCTCACGGGAAAGCCCCTGGATTTTGGTCCACGAGGATGGACTTTTGAGATTTAAGAATCGGTTATGTGTACCGGCGAATGACGAGTTGAAAAACTTGATTTTGAGAGAAGCTCATGCTACCCCTTATTCCATTCATCCGGGGTCTATCAAGATGTACAAAGACTTGAAATAAAATTACTGGTGGAGTAATATGAAGCGAGAAGTTGCAGAATTTGTTTCGAGATGTTTAACATGTCATCAAGTCAAGATAGAACATGAGCGACCGGCGGGTATGCTGAAACCGCTCCCTATTCCATAGTGGACGTGGGAAGATATTTCTATGGACTTCATCACAAGTTTGCCGACGAGTCGTCGTGGCATGAATACAATTTGGGTAATTGTGGACCGTTTAACTAAGTCAGCTCATTTTATTGATATTAAGGATACGTGGGGTCCCGAGAGACTTGCCCAGTTGTTCATCAAAGAGATCGTGATATTGCACGGTAATCCTAAGAGTATCGTTTCTGATCGTGATGGGCGATTCGTATCACATTTCTGGAAATTAGTTTATCGTGCTATGGGAACTCAACTTAATCTCAGCACAGGTTTTCATCCTCAGTCCGACGGACAATCAGAACGAACTATTTAGAAATTGGAGGACATGTTGAGGGCATGTGTCCTCGATTGGAAGGATGATTGGGAAGCCCAACTACCGTTGATCGAGTTCACGTACAATAATAGTTGGCATGCTTCGATTAAGATGGCACCTTTCGAGGCCTTGTACGGTCGTCGTTGTCGATCTCCTTTATGTTGGGATGACTTATCAGAATCAATTGGCACCGAGCCCGATATGCTTATAGCCGCCCGCGATAAGGTAGCTTTGATCAGGAGTCGTTTGTTGACCGCTCAGAGTCGACAAAAATCATATGCAGATAATCGTCGTCGACCACTAGAGTTCGAGACAGGTGATCACGTTTTGGTCAAGGTATCCCCGAGTCGAGGTATCTTCCGTTTCGGGAAATTAGGGAAGTTGAGTCTGAGATTCATTGGACTGTTTGATATTTTGGATCGAGTAGGCAGTCTGGCTTATCGATTGGCCTTACCTCCGGCGTTTAGCCGAATTCAGCTGAGGAAGTATGTTGCCGACCTGAGTCACATACTTCAGTTCGATGAAATCGAGATCGTGGATGATCATTCGTATGAGGAGCATTTTGTACGAGCCTTAGAGCGGCGTATCAAATAGTTGAGGAACAAGGCGATTCCTTTGGTTATGATTCAGTGGTCTAGACACGGAGTCGAAGAGGCTACTTGGGAAACTGAGGATAGTATGTGTGAGAGTTATCCCGATTTGTTTGACCCTTAGTTTCGAGAACGAAACTCTTTTAAGGGGGGGTGTATGTAATACCCGGCTGTAAATTCATTCATTATTATTCAGTATATTACCACTCAGTAATTTTTCACACATTAATAATCATTCATCATTCATATTCATTCATTGTACTCACCATTCAGAGTAATTTGTATCGTGCATCAGTTATTATTCGTCATTCAACCCGGCTGGAGAGTCGGGCCGAGCGTATCATCATTGTCATATTTGTAGTGGGCTCTGTGTGAGGAGTAGCGCACGCTACGTACTCTCCTTAGCACGCGCTAATTGAGTACGGGTAGCGCACGCTATTTCTAAGGATTAGCGCACGCTAATGTGGTTCAGACAGACAGTCCAGAAGGCACTGGACTTAATTTGAGTTGTAGTAGCGCACGCTACGAATGGTAAGTAGCGCGCGCTAGTAGTTTGTATTGCGCACGCTATGCAATCAGTGTAGCGCGCTAAGGTCGATCAGGCAGAGTCCAGTGGATATTGGACCGAAATGAAATAATTCATAGCGTACGCTACGGAAGGATCTTAACGTACGTAATGCTATGTGTAGCGCACGCTAAGTTTTGATTATAGCGCACGCTAACGCGAGCAAGGCTAGAGGACAGTAGGGTCTGGACTCTAGTATTTTGGACATTAACCATCAGGTAGCGCGCACTAACACAAGGTTAACGCACGCTAAGAAGAGGCGTTAGTGCACGCTACAAAGGTACGTAGCACACGCTAATGATACAGACAGTGGGTACTGGTCTACCCAGTACACCCGTTAGCGTACTCCAAGTATAGGATCTAGCGCGCGCTAAACTGGGTTTGCTATAAATAGGACAGTCAGCCCAGAATTCGTCATTTCTCACATCTCATTTCGTTTTTGTGCGTTTTTGGGCAATTTTGGACATTTTGGGGAGATCTCTTCGAGCTACATTCACCTATCAACATCTCCAAGCTTATAAGTCGGATTAATCACAATTTCATCCTTTCCAAACATCAAATCAAGGTAAATACTTCTTGAATTGGGATTTGAGTATTTTCCTTCCGATCCCTTCGTGTAAACTTGCTTTTATGTTGGAATATGTTAGATATGGATTATCTATTACGGATTTATTGGTGTATATTTCGGATTTGATGAAGATTTGGGAATTATTCAAGAACCCTTCACGTTTGACTTGGGTTATTTTTGGGGGTTTCCGATTAAAGTTGTCGTAACCTTGAGTTGTAGTTTCATATTGGATTATTGATATCATTGAAGGTGTTTTTTTGGATTGAACTACT
Source organism: Orobanche coerulescens (assembly GCA_033398695.1). Lineage (NCBI taxonomy): Eukaryota > Viridiplantae > Streptophyta > Magnoliopsida > Lamiales > Orobanchaceae > Orobanche > Orobanche coerulescens. Next base: position 3,911,077 of record JAWKAU010000020.1, read on the forward strand.
CATTTTGGAGTTTGGTTTCGATATATTTGGGTTTGGTTATAATCAAAGGATGAATGTTTGGAACGTATTTGCTCGAATGCCCCAATGAGTGTGGATATTGTTGTATCGACGTTTGAGTTGGTCGTGATTCATGCTTGATACGTATATTAAGTGTTTGTTGGTAATTATGTTATTCAAGGATTGTTCGAGCGACCACATCTCATTTTAGGACATTTGTTCGAGGACGGACATTCTTCACCGGTGTTGTGTAAGTTAATTCTTACTCGGTTAAAAGGATACTCATTCCTTTCGTTGTTGTCCATTCATAAATAATATTCATTCATAGTGTACTAATTATGTTGAGACTTGAAATTATCAACTAATCATTCAATTCACGAGGAACGACGATTCCAATCATTTCAGTGAACTATCATTCATTTCATTATTATTTCATCTCGGTGTGTCATTCTTGACCCTTGTCAGATTATTATTCATTAATATTCATTCATGGTCACTCTTGTTCATGTGACCTTCTGGGTTCATATTGCGTGGCTGGGTGGTTATGTGAGGAATTTTTAGTCGGGCATACGATAATCATGTGAAGGGTTCACCGACACAATGGACTGTGCACACGGCAACGTGCCTCCGTGAGACTAATTAGGTACAAGTTCGGGTGTGTCCAGACACTCGTCTTGTGCACTTGCACGTCCCATTACGGGCGTACTATGATGCCCCTCTTCAGCTTAATTTCATAATTAAGATATATCATGATTGTGTTTATTCAACTCTTGAGGATTGTTGTTCTGTATAACTGACCCTGTTGGGGGATGTTGTTTTCAGGTCATGGCAAGGCTAAAGCACGGGAAGAGAACGTTGACGGCCAGGAGTCCCAGTGATACTAGTAGGGGGCCCCAGTCCTTTTCAGTCATTCATGTTTCGTCATTTTTATTTCCGCTGTAGATTTTCATTTAGATATTCATTTTATTCAGTGTTGTATATTTTATCTTCATATAAAATATACATGTATTCTGTATTTCCTGGGTGTGTTGTACTTAAAACTCCCCGTCGGTGTAATCGGTATTATAATATGGTTCGGTACTACATTATTATTATTATTTAATTCACTAAATTTCATTCACCTGGTGGGTCCCAGTCGGGGGTCCACGGCACTGTAATATCCGCCTAGTTTGGGGTGTTACACAAGGTTCCTTCTTGTAAATCCATAGTTAAAATTTACCGATGATTATCATCAATTCGAACCATCGGTAAAGTTCAACATTATAGATAATCATATTCTAAGGTTATCAAACAATCCAATCATTCGAGTTGAACATTTATTCAATACGTATGGACTTCCAAACTCGGATATGAATAATAATCTCATCAAACTCGTAATTATATTCGTATTCCTATGCGAATATTATATCAAAACACATAATTTAGCTCTAGAAATGAATATTCCATATTCATATCCAAAACACCCACACTTCTTATAAATGCTCATCATCTTGTATAATTCAAGAGTCCCTCAAGAACTTGAATTAATCCGAAATCACGTCCATAATCCACCAAACGACATTATCCGATGTGTTCTAACATCTAAACCATCATTTAAATTATAGTCTAAGGCATATATCATCATAACATCAAGAATTGCAACAATACTGCCAAGAACACTATGATTCCCTAACCATGCTCATGACAACAAAACATAACCCAACATATACGTGGAATACCAAGAATCATCATAACACCTTCATAAACTATTATCATATGAATTCATCATCAACAACAACGTCAAAATCCGAAATGAAGGCAGATATTAACCAACAGATCTTTTGAAGATAAACAACTCCATTCAAAACCACACGATTCATATCAACATCCGCACCTCAACAATAATATCAATGTAACTCGGTAATCCATCCCATAATCATACTTATCAACTCAAGAACATCGTATGCAATCCAAGAAGAAATCCCAAAGTGAAGAGTAATTACCTCATCTAATAAATGGATTGAATCCCAAGGTCGAATCCATTCTCGATCACTTCCAAGCTCCAATACTGTTAAGGACGATCAATCCCACAATACTCAAGTGTTTGGATCCTCAAAATATCCTCCAAGAACACTCTCTACTGGATGAAAGGAAAAGATGGACAAAATGACCCCAACTGCACATATATACTGCACATTATTAGTGTGTGCTACTATTACTAGATAGCGTGCGCTATATGCCATAGCGTGCGCTAACTGACTTTGTGAGCGTGCACTATCGCAGTCCAGAGGCTACTGCCTTACTCCGTACTGTGATTTGCGTACGCAATGCTTATGCAATAACGTACGTAAATACCCTGTCTAGCATACGCAAGTCTCCGACCTTAGCGTGCGATGCCCATAGTTGACTTGTTTGTGTGCACCTGATCCGAAGGTGGGTCCCCACGATGAAAGTAACTGACAAATCCAAGATTCCCTCTCATCTGTTCTGCAGTAGTGTGCGCTATCCTTCGCCTATAGCATGCGCTAAGCATGCACCTTAGCGTGTGTTATGTCCTCGTACTGGCGTACGTTAATTCAGGCTACACTTAGCCAATTCCAACTATTTTCTCATATGATATACCCGATATCAAAATTAAAACAACCTGTCGATCAAGTCCGACAATTATACAGATACAATTATCTCAGTCCTCAAATTATTTTATCCATACTGTATAGACACCATGCTATCCGGTATACCGCAGATAAAATAGCGCGAAAAAATTATACTGAAAGTCCGGATATTACATACTACCCACTTTAAAATAAGTTTCGTCCTCGAAACTTGCAATCCTGCCACAAACCACAGATCAACCCAAAATTTCCAAACTCATCACAAAAGCCATCGTTGGTCGCCACAAGCGAATAACCGAGACAGTACACTTACAGGTGCGTGAAGTCGATGACCTCCCGTGATACTAGCATGCGACTCCCATACAAAGTCTCAACACAATACCAATACACATCAATATCGCAATTAGCAATTTGACAATATCTCAAGGAAGAGTTCACGTCCGTGACCACGACCACGACTCTGTCTCCTGTCAGCAAAAATTCTGAAGGGCACACACGCACGTAAGTATAGTCCAAATTGCATATTCTAGAAATGACCGATTCCCAAGAATACCAAACTAAAAGCGAAGCGATTAAGAAAATACTAGAAGAGTAAGAGGACTTACAAGTACTGGTCGCACTTTGATGATGGCAAAGCAGAGATACTGCAGGAAAACGATGACTCAATCGACCCAAATGACTGACAGCCTAGGTATCCATAAACCTAAGCTCTGATACGATATTCTGTAACACCCCCAAGTTATTCAGGGTATATTACAGTGATGTGAGCCCCGCCCTGGCACCCACAAGGCTATTCATACGCGGAACTATAAAATTTGACCGAGAAGGCCCAAGTACAACGTAATGGAAGACACTAAGAATGGTATTCAAAACCATTTCCAATACATCCGAATACAATACATCATAAATCAATACCTTGGAAACCCACTCCGGAACATTAAAGGAAGCTAAAAATCGTACACGAGTATTCAAAACCATTCCAGTACAACAACACTGAATAGAGGAAACATAAAATATAACTGGAGACAAAACACAGTATCACACTTGCCCATCATCGCCATGCTGGACAGATACATGCTTGTCCGCTCTCCTGGATCCTGAAATACATAAAAAGTATTTCCTCCATAAAGGGGTTAGCCGTCGAATAGCTAGTACAAGTATAGCGAATATGAAACACAATACTTCTCGACAATAAAGTAAAAGTAACCGCCAATTCATCATTTCAAAACTAGTATTCCGGAATAACTAAATCTCATTTCAATACATACATGATTAATCATGGAACCGCACCAAAGGCAACGAAACCCTCTGAGGCCCCGTCGGACCCTCCCAGAGTGGCTAACCCAAACTATTTATGGAAACGCACCAAAGGCTACGGAACCCTCTGAGGACCCATCGGTCCGTCCCAGACTGAATATATACAATCATACAATTCATATATCTCACTTTCAAAATCGAGAACCTACAATCATAAACGTATACTTGCCTTTGAGACATCGAGAATCGGAAGGAAAGGAACACAAGTTCGGTAGGCCCAAGAACGCACTTCCGGCACCGAAAAGATTCGTAAGGGATACAATAATTAATAATCAATATGCAAGTCACATGGAGAAACCCACTAACGATTCTCCCCGATTACAATATCATGCACATAGGGTTGGGAAACACCCAAACCCTCTCGAATTCGCAATACCACACAAAGTAGAACATGAAATCATAGGATTTACACACACACACACACATATATATATATATATATATATATATATATAAGTGAGATTAATCATAAACTCAAGATTTACATGGTCAAAAATGGATTACACAACCGAATCGAACAAAAACCCCAAAAACTACCCAAGGTAGGGATTCACATAGATTAACCTCGATTTGAATGAGGAGAAACGGGATTGGGTTGATTAAATCATGCTATGAACTCGAGATGATGATGATTGATGAACTCCCGTCGATTTTTACACCTTTGAATCTCCCAAATCGCATCAAAGGAGAGAAGAAATGATTGGAAATGAAATCCTCTCCAAAAACCCGCTGACATATAGGCCTGCTGACTCGCGTTCCGCGGCGCAGGCTGAGTGTACCGCATCCCGCAGCAGGAATTGGTGAGTAGGTTTTTGGGCCGTGCCTCGGCACAGAGCGTCGTGTGCCGCGCGCATAGTACAACCGCCCCAGCTCAATTCTTGCAAGGGTTGTGTCGCGGCGCACAATCCCTCGTGCCGCGGCACGCACTGTTTATGCCCAAAAAGTGATGAAAAACGACCCACGAACATGATACACTTGATCGACGCATAGTCCCGACTATTTAAAGGCCTGAATGAACTATCACGAACCCTCGTATGGTGATTCCACATCAAACACAGTCGGTCCCAACACAACGGTAACATCAAATGACTCGGAAATAGAGTAAACGCAAAAGAAACCAATACTTTGAAATATTACGGAATGACCCAACACGATACTCGATTAAAATACCAGTAAAAGTTCACAACATCCATAATAACATGAAACAGATTTGCGGGAACCTCAAAACGGTGATTCCGAACAATGATCACGAGAATTGAACTCAAAGGTGACAAAAGTGACATCCAACATGGAATTGAGTAAAACAAGTCCGAAACAAGCTCGGATGATGAAAAGTCTAGTATTTAATATTCTCAAAATACTCATACGGTTACAAGTGAGTCAATAAAATTGTAAAAATACCGGAATTATACAAATACGGAAAAATAGAAATATGTGGGCATTACATCCACAGCACCGGCGAATCGAGGGGGATTCATACGAACTACCTCTCGAAGCTATTGGTTTACACCGACGTCCTGAGTTGCATCAGTGTTACGTTTGAATCACTTGGTTCAAATTAGTCATCTGTGTCGCTACTTGTTGCAACATAGTAGCAACACTAATACTAATATCGTTCTCGGCCACATTCTCTTGGTCCCGCATCTGATCCCCGTGGCCATTTGTACCACGGTTACCACCACGACCTCTGCCCCCCGGCATACTTAGAAGTAACCACCTAGCGCAACGAAAAATCATAACACATAATCACACACAACAATTGTCATCACTAGATAACGCACATAGAATACGATCACAGATGATCGGTCTAATGATCGCAAAAGTTAAACCTAATGGCCAAAATGCAGTTCCATGGCTTTTGTCCAGACTTATTAGCGCACGCTACAACAGAGGTTTAGTGTGCGCTAGCCATGCCACATTAGCGCGCGCTAGCTTCATACTTAGCGTGCACTAACTACTCTAATTCAGCAACACGTTATTGAACATATACCAAACAATACTAGAACTGAAGGTTACAAATAAATAACAACATACGAATCCAAACGCCATCGATTCACATGATTACATCATCCCACGAGCAACCATGAAAAGGCAATTAACATTCAAAACCAAAATTCCACCCCTCAATAAAGAGGACTATCTCAACGAGTACATACCGAACGACTCAGCTTTCACACCACCATTTTAATCACAATTATGAGCACTATTGCCCAAACAACGGTAACATCATCACCACACATCCTTTGACTGACAGCTATGAAACCAAAAAGTTAAAAAGCGTAAGTCACGTCTTGAGAAAATTTTGTAGACCTCATTTTAGTTTTAAAAAAATCGCGTTTTGAGAACTTATAATACAAGATGAAAATGAAATATCAATAGTTTGAATTCTCAAAAAAAAAAATTCAGCCTTGAGATCATCATACGAAAATCAAAATTTTTCCTCCCTTGAGGATGTTTTAAATAAAAGTTACGTGACTCCCCAAAAACATTTAAAGCTTTAAAATATCACATTGATGAACTTTCCTTGCATAACCACAACAAAGCCATTAGTCCTGTAAAAATGTTTTATACAAGATATACATATATACATATACACCGGCACTATTTTTTATTCCAACACAACACGAGAATCAAAGAAGCATAGGTCACGTATTCACAATTCACATTTAAATACAACTTCACAACATAGAATCACACAAGCTCGTATAACACAAGGCACAATATAGTAGGGAGACTTACATCCACAGGTCGCACGAAGATGATGGCTGCACATTGATACTAATCACGACCGACATCTCAGACGATGTGTCTGTAACACCCCGATATATTCAGAATAATTACAGCGCCGTAAATCCTTTGTATAAGAATTTACAAGGCTAAATTGAGAAATACGAAGTAAATACTAAAGTGTCATTAAAGTAAAAGGAGTTCAAACCCGTTCGACAATTCAAATGAGTCCATTATTACAAAACATCCCCAAAATCATCAATAACATATGCGTACTCGAGTACTGAAAAATAACCATAAAACAAAATAACATCATCCACATCACTTAGCCACTTCATCGTCATGTCGGTACTGTGGCTGCTTCCCCACTCCTCGGCTACCTGAACATCAAAACAAATGTCCACCCCCGAAGGGGTTAGCAAACGATGCTAGTACAAGTATCATAATACATAAATCATCAATGCATCATAAAACATACAAAACGGACTTCCGTCACCGGAATCCAACGATGCGAATCCTCACGATTCCATCAACATAATACAGGGTAATCCAACGATCCAGCGCCCTCAGTATAGATCCCCATGATGATCCCATCGGACCAACGCATGGTGGAAAATCCGTCCAACGATCCAGCGCCCTCAACATAGATCCCCATGATGATCCCGTCGGACCAACGCATGGTGGACATTCGATCCGCCCTCAGCATAGATCCTCATGACCCCCCCCGGATCATTTACAATATAAACCATGCAATCATGCATACACATATGCAATTCAATATGTTCATCAATACGAACAATTAATAACGAATACCACAACAAATAAAAGAAATAATCTCATACTCGACAACATAAACAAAACCGTATGCATGATCAAAGTTCCAATATAAACCAAACTCAATATATGATACTTGCCTCAAAGATGGCAAGGACTAAAATACTCCCACGAATGTCACACGTCCGCAGGCCGCCGTCGCTTGATCGATCACTAAGCAAGGTTCGGACCTTGATCAAAATAGATAACAAGGAACTCATCATTCTATTCAAAACTAACGTACAATCACCGAACGTCTAAAATTATAAAAGAATTATCAATAACGGATAATCGGTTCACGGTCCTATTTCCAACGAGTACTACGCTTGGAAAAAGACTTGCAAATTCAAGAGATTGTAGTGGAACACAAGGTTGATATCTAAATGTCCAAGACCATCCATCATATCATTATATCCATGATCCAAACTCTAATTCCGATTCTCAACTCGAATGCTCGATTCGGTTGCTATATCGAAATATTATGAGATAATCACGCTCAATCTACTTCAATGTTAATACGTCTCTACAACTCTTGTTCTCCCATGGTAATACTTATCAAATTCCTCATTTCAAAAGATTGTCCCAAAAATCCCTTTATGGTTCTAACCATCAAAGAAGGTTAACAACGAGTTCATCTAAGGCAAGAATTATACTTGAACACGCTTTACATCCAACTTCATAGATTCATCATATCCTGGGATAATCCTCAACAATATGTTCATCAAAAGAGTGTTACGGAAGAAATAACAAGGTGTGTTCATCTCAGAAGGTTCCACTATCAAGTTCGGTAAAAATTATGGCTTAACTATAATCAAAGGAAACTCTAATTAAACTAATACAATTCTTCCTAAATCATGGGGGTGGATTCAACATGCCGAAACAAACTCCATAATCTCTGCGAAAATCTCATAATCTAACAAGGAACAAAATTCTCTTCTTAGTGTAGAGTTTACATACCTTAAGAATGGAAGAACAATGAAAGTCTTGAAGAAACTCTTCACCGTAAGTTTGATCACGACTCCCCAACGTCTAAGCTCTCCAAAGGTTGGATTAATGAGGTGGTATGAGTGTTATGAGGTGAGGGAAAATCTCAGGAACTCGGAACTTTGGCCAAGGTTGAAGGTGACAAATGAAAAATGAAGATGGGTGCTGTCCTATTTATAGAAAAGTGTTATTAGCGTGCGCTACTCTCTCAAATTAGCGTGCGCTAATGGGCTATCCATCTACTGTCTCTGACGGGTCTCAGCATAGCGTACACTACCACTTATATAGCGTGCGCTAACAGCCATACGAAGCTTACTGACCTCACTGTACTCAACCCTTAGCGTGCGCTATCCTCATACCAGTAGCGTGCGCTAAACAGCGTTGACTCGGCTTTTTCCAAAAACCGTCCAGGTTCATCCCGACATGTCCCGACCAAGATCCGCGGCTGATATCACCTACCACCCTATCTTAATCAAGTTGACTACGTATAGCGCGCGCTAAGGTTCATACACAGCGTGTGCTACGAACCCAAATTAGCGTACGCTACGCCTAGTCGTTAGCGTGCGCTACAAGTACAAAAATTACAATTATGAAATCATACGCTCAACAACACCGGATCATGAAATATGCTGGATAATACTCATATAAAATCAACATATACAATGTCACAGTGTTCAAAAACACAATAGAATCTCGGGTATTACATCCTCTCTCCCTAAAAAGAAGTTTCGTCCCGAAACTTAAGATGAAAATAATTCTGGATATCTATTCTTCATACTGTCCTTTGTTTCCCACGTGGCCTCTTCGAATCCGTGTCGTGACCATTGTACTTTAACCAAGGGTATTGGTTTATTCCTCAATTGCTTGATCCGATACTCAAGTATCTTGATTGGTTTCTCTTCGAACGAGCCATCATTAGCTATCTCGATCTCGCCGAAATCAATGATATGACTGGGATCTGGTACGTACTTCCGTAATTGGGATACGTGAAACACATTGTGAACGTGACTCAGCGATGGCGGTAAGGCCAACCTATATGCTAAATCCCCAACCCTGTCAAGGATCTCGAATGGCCCGATATATCTCGGACTCAGTTTTCCTTTCCTCCCAAATCAGAAAATTCCTCGTGCAGGAGATACCCTCAATAGTACGTGGTCCCCAATGTCAAACTCTAGAGGGCGACGACGCACGTCTGCATAAGACTTCTGTCGACTCTGGGCAGTCAATAGACTTTCCCGAATCAAAGATATCTTCTCTTGAGTCTGAACTATCAATTCCGGTTCCGTCCCGATCAAGTTCGAAGAATCATCCCAGCACAGGGGTGATCGGCACCTTCTCCCGTACAAATCTTCAAATGGTGCCATCTTAATAGACGCATGCCAACTATTGTTATATGTGAATTCAATCAACGACAAGTGAACTTCCCAATCAGTTGACCAATCCAAGGCACAAGCTCTAAGCATGTATTCTACTGTTTGTATAGTCCTTTCGGACTGACCGTCCATTTGAGGATGATAAGCCATGATAAAGTTCAACTCGGTCCCCAAAGCCCTATGAACTGCCTTCCAGAAGTGCGACACGAAGTGACCATCTCGATCTGAAATAATGGTCTTCGGCGTCCCATGCAATCTGACTATCTCTGCAATAAATACTCGTTCCAATTTCTCGGGTCCCCACGTGTCTTTAAGTCCTAGGAAATGAGCCGACTTGGTTAGTCGATCAACTACAACCCAAATCATGTTCATTCCCGTCTTGGTCCTTGGCGTATTGGTCATGAAGTCCATCGATATATCCTCCAACTTCCACTCAGGGATCGGAAGTGGCTTCAACATTCCGGCAGGTCGCTGATGTTCAATCTTAACATGCTGACAAGTTAAACACTTCAAAACGTATTCTGTTACGTCCTTATTCATATTTCCCCACCAGAAATTTTGTTTTAGATCCTTATACATTTTACTGGTGCCCGGGTGAATAGAATAGGGCGAGCTGTGAGCTTCCTTCAGAATTATCTGTCTCAAAACATCATCATCGGGAACGCAAAGTCGACTCTGAAATCTCAGAACTCCATCATCTTGTATCACGAATCCTGGGGCCTTTCCTTTCTTTACTTCGTCACATAACCGAAGAATTAAAGAATCGTTCAACTGCTTAGATTTTATTTCCTCGACTAGTGACGAAGTTAGCTCCATCATAGTCGCCCTTGGATTCCTAGAAACCATACTTCAATCCCTTCTCGGATCATTTCTCGTTGAATGCTGGTTTGGGACGTAAGTGCTTCCAACACTCGAAGAGAAATAGGTTTACGGCTCAGTGCATCAGCTACTACGTTTGCTATACCCGGATGATAGAGGATTTCCAAGTCGTAATACTTGATCAATTCCAGCCACCTTCTCTACCTCATGTTTAAATCCTTCTGACTGAAAATATACTTGAGGCTCTTTTGATCTGTAAAGATCTGACAATGAGTGCCGTATAAATAATGTCGCCAAATTTTCAAAGCAAAGACCACAACTGCAAACTCCAGATCATGAGTCGGGTAATTAACTTCGTACGGTTTCAACTATCGAGAGGCATAGGCAATCACCCTATCCTTTTGCATCAACACACATCCCAGACCCTGATTTGAAGCATCGCTGTATACCATGAATCCATCAGCTCCATCTGGTAATGCTAGTATAGGCGCTGTCGTCAGTCTCCTCTTAAGTTCATCAAAACTAGCCTGGCATTTCTCATCCCACGTGAACTTTTGAGTTTTCTGTAACAGCTGAGTGAGCGGACGAGCAATTTTGGAAAATCCCTCTACAAAACGGCGAAAATATCCAGCAAGTCCTAAGAAGCTTCCGACTTCTTTCACGTTATTAGGAGGTTCCCATTTCAAGATTGCCTCGACTTTCTTCGGGTCCACCTGAACTCTGCCAGCTGATATTACATGCCCAAGGAAGGTCACCTCTTTAAGCCAGAATTCACATTTAGAAATTTTCGCATAAAGTTGTTCCTTTCTCAAAATGCTCAAAACGATACGCAAATGCTCTGCATGTTCCTCTGTGTTCTTCGAATAAATCAAGATGTCATCGATGAAGACTACCACAAATTTATCCAAGTATTATAAGAATACCTGATTCATCAATTGCATAAATACCGCGGGAACATTGGTGAGTCCGAATGTCATCACCACGAATTCATAGTGCCCGTAGCGGGATCTGAAAGCAGAATTCGGTATGTTCGATTCCTTAATTCTCAACTGATGGTATCCTAATCGCAAGTCAATCTTCGAGAATACCCTTTCCCCCTGCAGTTGATAAAACAAGTCGTCGATCCGAGGTATAGGATACTTGTTCTTGATCGTCACCTTATTTAGCTCTCTGTAATCAATACATAATCGGAGGGATCCATCTTTTTTTCCGGACAAAGAGAACGGGCGCTCTCCAAAGACAAACGCTAGGTTGAATGTAACCCTTCTGTAATAATTCCTCCAGTTGCTTCATTAGTTCATACATCTCGGTTGGCGCATATGGTATGGTGCTCTAGAAATAGGTGCAGCTCCAGGCTCCAATTTGATATTAAACTCTACTTCTCTCTGCGGAAGTAACCCGGGTAGTTCGTCAGGGAATACGTCTTAGAATTCGTTTACCACTGGAATAGATGCGAGCTCGACTCCTCCTTCTTTCTTCATGGCATAACACCAAAATCCGTAACAACCCTGCTTTAGCAATTTAACTGCTTTCATGGCTTTGATCAATTTTCCTGAGCTTCCCGATCTCCACCACTTAAATAAATGTTCAGATCCGTCATCAGAAATGATAGAAATGACTCTCTTTCGGTAATTCAAAATAGCTCCATAACGGTTGAGCCAATCATCTCCGAGAATTAAATCGTCACCATGGATGTCGACTACAATAAGATCTGATGGCCAATCTATCCCTCCTATAGTAACTGGAAAATCTCTAGTTTCTAGGGTCCCCACAAGTTTCTCTCCGCTCGGTAATCCCACAACATAAGGTTCACAATCATACAAGCAGGATATTTTCAAACGATTAACACAGTTCAAAGATATGAAAGAATGCATAGCTCCTGAATCGAATAAGACACTAACTGGTTGCAAAAGGATCTGAATCATACCTGATGCAACAGCCGTGTTCTGATCATCTGACTTCCTCATCTCGTAAATATGTGGAGGAACGGACCCAGCGCTGGACGCCTCTCTTTTCCCAACATTCTGCTGCTGGAAACCACTCTACTGCATCTGGTTTACACTTGTATCCTTCGGAACCGGTGCAAGAGTGTGAGTACCAAAAGATCGAGTCGCATTTCCACAAAACGTTGCGCGATATCCTTCCTATCCACACTCGAAATAGGTCACAGCAGGTGCGTAACAATCACGTCGAACATTCCCTGTTTTGCCACAGTTATAACATTTCCTCCCTGCGTCTGAAACGGTTGCTGCTGCCCGGAACTTCTTTCCACCTCGAGAAGGATGTGGAGGTTTCTTAGACGAATAAAATGAAGACTGGCCCTTGCGGGGCCCACCACTCTTGTTTTCCGAGAAGTTGCCGGACACTTTCTGCTTCTTTGCCTGCATCGATTTCTCCACCGCTGACTCTTTCATGTCGTAGGCCAGCGCTTTGTCTTGATACTGTCGCGACGTAGTACACTCGAATCCGGGCATGTACTGCTGAATCTCCGGCTTCATCCGCATATCGAAATAAAAAATCTTCTCCGCCTCCGTTCTGACCAAGTGTCGCACACAAGTCAGCTGATGATTAAAAGTCTTGATTATGTCCGTCACAGATGCTTCCGAACTCTGCGGTGAGAAAAACTCTCGTATTTTAGCCTCTCTAACTGGACGAGGATAATATTGTGCTTCCATCATTAGTTTGAATTCCGTCCAGTCAGCATTATGATTCTCAGGTCGAATAGCTTCCCACCAGTCAAAAGCCTCCCCAGTCAGAAAATACTGGGCAATAGGAACTTTCCGGTCCTCGGGACAGTTAATCCCCGCAAATATCTTCTCTAACTCCTTCAGCCAATGATCCCAAGTAAGTGCCTCAGTAGAACCGTCAAATTTTGGCGGGTGCAATTTGACCACCTCAGTAAGCCATCTGTCTCCCCGGTTATACTCGTTATGCTGCTGTCCCATTGCCATCTGCATGCGGTCAACTACCTGAGCAAACTGGTTTATCTGAGCAACCACCTGTTGAAGTACTCCCGGCATATTAGGATTTGCGTTATTATTTGCTGATCCCTGCTGCCCTCCAGAATGGGAATCGGTTCGACTTGCCGATAATTCTGGGGTAGTCGCTGAATCCTCCCGTCTCACATTACCACGTCCGCGTCTACGACCGCGTCCGCGTCCACGTCCTCCCCTCAACATACTGTAAACACAATTACTCAATACCCAGGGCAAAGTTTTCAAAAATAAAGTCCGTCAACATTCACAAAACAGAAATGAAGTAAAACGGTAGTATAAGAGATTAGGAGACTTACAACCACGGCCCACATGACGACGCTGGATGAACAGTGATGTTACGAACGACCCGCAAATCAAATAACGTAAACAGACCCAACCACCCGACTGCCAAGATATCCATGAATCTTAGCTCTGATACCATATTCTGTAACACCCCGATATATTCACAATAATTACAGCGCCGTAAATCCTTTGTATAAGAATTTACAAGGCTAAATTGAGAAATACGAAGTAAATACTAAAGTGTCATTAAAGTAAAGGGAATTCAAACCCGTTCGACAATTCAAATGAGTCCATTATTACAAAACATCTCCAAAATCATCAATAACATATGCGTACTCGAGTACTGGAAAATAACCATAAAACAAAATAACATCATCCACATCACTGAGCTACTTCATCGTCATGTCGGTACTATGGCTGCTTCCCCACTCCTCGGCTACCTAAACATTAAAACAAATGTCCACCCCCGAAGGGGTTAGCAAACGATGCTAGTACAAGTATCATAATACATAAATCATCAATGCATCATAAAACATTCAAAACGGACTTCCGTCACCGGAATCCAACGATGAAAATCCTAACGATTCCATCAACATAATACAGGGTAATCCAACGATCCAGCGCCCTCAGTATAGATCCCCATGATGATGCCGTCGGACCAACGCATGGTGGAAAACCCGTCCAACGATCTAGCGCCCTCAGCATAGATCCCCATGATGATCCCGTCGGACCAACGCATGGTAGACATTCGATCCAGCGCCCTCAGCATAGATCCTCATGACCCCCTCTCGGATCATTTACAATATAAACCATGCAATCATGCATACACATATGTAATTCAATATGTTCATCAATACGAACAATTAATAACGAATACCACAACAAATCAAAGAAATACTCTCATACTCGACAACATAAATAAAACCGTATGCATGATCAAACTTCCAATATAAACCAAACTCAATATTTGATACTTGCCTCAAAGATGGCAAGGACTAAAATACTCCCACGAATGTCACACGTCCGCAGGCCGCCATCGCTTGATAGATCACTAAGCAAGATTCGGACCTTGATCAAAAGAGATAACAAGGAACTCATCATTCTATTCAAAACTAACGTACGATCACCGAACATCTAAAGTTATAAACGAATTATCAATAACGGATAATCGGTTCACGGTCCTATTTCCAACGAGTACTATGCTTGGAAAAAGACTTGCGAATTCAAGAGATTGTAGTGGAACACATGGTTGATATCTAAAATTCCAAGACCATCCATCATATCATTATATCCATGATCCAAACTCTAATTCCGATTCTCAACTCGAATGCTCGGTTCGGTTGCTATATCGAAATATTATGAGATAATCACGCTCAATCTACTTCAATGTTAATATGTCTCTACGACTCTTGTTCTCCCATGGTAATACTTATCAAATTCCTCATTTCAAAAGATTGTCCCAAAAATCCTTTTATGGTTCTAATCATCAAAGAAGGTTAACAACGAGTTCATATAAGGCAAGAATTATACTTGAACACACTTTACATCCAACTTCATAGATTCATCATATCCTTGGATAATCCTCAACACTATGTTCATCAAAAGAGTGTTATGGAAGAAATAACAAGGTGTGTTCATCTCAGAAGGTTCCACTATCAAGTTCGGTAAAAATTATGGCTTAACTATAATCAAAGGAAACTCTAATTAAACCAATATAATCCTTCCTAAATCATGGGGGTGGATTCAACATGCCGAAACAAACTCCATAATCTCTGCGAAAATCTCATAATCTAACAAGGAACAAAATCCTCTTCTTGGTGTAGAGTTTACATACCTTAAGAATGGAAGAACAATGAAAGTCTTGAAGAAACTCTTCACCGGAAGTTTGATCACGACTCCCCAACATCTAAGCTCTCCAAAGGTTGGATTAATGAGGTGGTATGAGTGATATGAGGTGAGGGAAAATCTCAGGAACTCGGAACTTTGGCCAAGGTTGAAGGTGAAAAATGAAAAATGAAGATGGGTGCTGTCCTATTTATAGAAAAGGGTTATTAGCGTGCGCTACTCTCTCAAATGAGCATGCGCTAACGGGCTATCCGTCTACTGTCTCTGACGGGTCTCGGCATAGCGTACACTAACATCCCTTTACGTGCGCTAAGTTCATAAATTAGCGTACGCTACCACTTATATAGCGTGCGCTAACGGCCATACGAAGCTTACTGACCTCACTGTACTCAACCCTTAGCGTGCGCTATCCTCATACCAGTAGCGTGCGCTAAACAGCGTTGACTCGGCTTTTTCCAAAATCCATCCAGGTTCATCCCGACATTTCCCGACCAAGATCCGCGGCTGATCTCACCTACCACCCTGTCTTAATCAAGTTGACTACGTATAGCGCGCGCTAAGGTTCATACACAGCGTGCGCTACGAACCCAAATTAGCGTACTCTACGCCTAGTCGTTAGCGTGCGCTACAAGTACAAAAATTACAATTATGAAATCATACGCTCAACAACACCGGATCATGAAATACACTGGATAATACTCAGATCTAATACAACATATACAATGTCACAGTGTTCAAAAACACAATAGAAATCTCGGGTATTACAGGTCGCACGAAGATGATGGCTGCACATTGATACTAATCACGACCGACATCTTAGACGACGCGTCGCGACATGACTCAGTCAGATACAATCCGACAAGACAATACTCGACAACACTCAACCCAACCCGACCGCCTAGGTTTCCACAACCTAAGCTCCGATACCATATTCTCTAACACCCCTAATCCACTCGGGGATATTACAGTGCCGCAGACCCTCTTCGTGAGGATCTACTAGGCTAGATACCAAGGACGAGACATCGCAACCTGATGCCCAAGGACTATTTACGAACTAGTAGACCGATTTAGCCATTTGTCAATACATACAACGTAAACATCAAATACAACTTTGTCAATAAACTCATACCCCCACAGGGGTCAGAATATAAATACACTCCCATAGGACGGGAGAACAAATACATCAGAATGAACAATATAATACGACCCTGACAAAAACCCAATACTGGCCCTCATGTTATTAGTATCATTTGTCTTCCATCATTAGTCGTACTGATCCTGTATCTTGCTCCTCTAGAACCAGTATGTATATGGACGCAATACAGACATCTACCACCCGATTACTCGGGGGTTAGCAAAACTCCTCTGTTTTGCTAGTGTGAGCATAAAGTGAAAATTCGAGCCATACATCACATATTCCAAAAACATAACAATTAAGAATGGCAAACCAATGAAACGTAACAAAAGACTTCCTGAGATACTTCACTTGATTGAAAACCAATATGAACTTTGAAAAACAGGAGTAAAATCAATATATCTCTATCAAAATATTTTAAAGTCTCGGAAGTTTTGAAACCCCTTTGAGTTTAAGAATTCCCACATATCGAAACCATTTAGGGGCACACCCCAAAGATCATTCCCCAAGTACAAATCCAATAACAAAACACGGGGTCTACGACCCAATCATACCATTCCAATCACAAAACACAGAGTCCACAACCCAATCATCATATCAACATGTTCCCAATGATTATTCGCATCCCGTGCTAGCAAGCCATGAACCTCAGAGCCTCCTCGAGACATACCTGAATGAATAACCCAATGGAAAACCATACAATATCACAAATCACCATGACAACAGTCACAATTACCACAACCACCACATACGTTCATAGTTATCTCGGCATCGGGCTAGCAAGCCACGAACCTTAGAGCCTCTGCATCGACATACCCGATTAGTCAACCCATGACACATATGTCACACAACCAAACCCCAACCATAAGTTATCCCGGCATCACGCTAACAATCCACGAACCTCAGCGTCTCTGCATCAACATACCTAATTTGGATAACCCCACAAGCTATCCCGGCATAGCAAGCCACGAACCTCGGAGTCTCCGCAAGACATACCCGATTAGATAACTCCATGGTCCCGCCCGATCCATACTAGCAAGGATGGATACCGGAGATTCAACAAATCTTACCCGGTGACACATCACTTTACAATAATCACACAACAACAAGGAAGTACTATTTCCAAACAACACTGAGCATCACAGCCTCCTTGCAAAGGAGTCACAACTAATATCACACAACAAAACATATTATGGCACGAGTACATGTACTAACACACAATCCTTGACAAGTGAAATGAAAGACATGCTATACTCACATAATATGATCACCACACCCTACGCATACAACACTAATACACATACTCAGAAAAATACATTTGTTCACAAAACATACGAGTTATCTTTGAAGGAAAACCTTTATCGAGGATATGCCAATTCTTGTTGAAAGTTCATTAAAAACATTTAAACTGCGCATATAATAAGTTACCAACTATTATGTCTACGAAGCAGGGAATGTATGGGCAAGATACCTGCCTCGAAATCGGCACTACTCCGACGAACATGGCATAACTGAGAAACCTCAAACCCCGAAGAAGATAACAAACAGAAGAGTTCCGACTCAAGTTCTTCACAGAGATTTCGTTCTTAAGACATATCATCAATAAATCAATGATCGTACGATGAATAATAATCGTGTAACGCCCGAATTCTCCTTTAAGACCTTTTATCGGACACCTTCAAGGTATCGATTAGGAACTCAACAAAACGATGAATTCTTGGCAATCAAACCATGGAACAACAAGGAAATTGATAGAATACATCTTAATAATCATTAATCCATCACTAATCTAGGTTAGTTCGGATTAGACAAAAGAAATCTACCAAAATTCCCAATTTCCCCAAAACTAAGATTTTAGGAGAACTTACCCTGATTCGGTCGATCGGAGGAGGTTATGGAATGATTAATCGATGATATGAACTCCAGGACTTCAGGGATTCATAGTTTAACACATGTCTTCAAGTTCTCCAAGACTTGGTTGCGGAAGGAATGAAGGTGAAATGGAGAAAATGAGTGAAACTCAACTGCTGGGTCATATATATATATATATATATACGCACATTAGCGTGCACTCGGGTGTCTGATTAGCGTGCGTTAACGGGCCGGCCTTGGTCCAAAACCTTCAGCCCGGACCCGCCATCGTATGTTAGATGAGTATCTGTAGTGTGCGCTGTCGGCATGTGCCCCAGTCCAGAGCCTTCTATCCGGCCACGATAGCGCGTGCTGGACGGGCGTTAGCATGCGTAGCGAACCCGCCCCGAACCTCTTGGACTAAACTTCTCGGGCATGTAGCATGCGCTAGGCGTCCGAATAGCACGCGCCATGCCTGCCGAGTTAGCGCGCCCAGTGATTGGCTAGCGTGCGCTACCTGTTGGTCGAGCCGAAGTCTAGACCCTATTGTCTTAGCTCCTCAGCCGATTAGTGCGTGTTGCCTACCGACAGTAGCATGCGCTATGCCGGTTCCTGCCGCACCTGCCCGGCCAATGCCTAGCCGCCATGACCTGACGTCCCAATTTTTCGAAAACACATATAACGAACACGGAAAAATGCTCGTGGACAAGATCATCAATCTGAAATGACAACAACATATAACAAATCACCACATACGGCCATAAACCCAAAATCAGTCGTCGAGAAAATAATATCAATGCTCAACAACCGAGAAATATCCGAAAAATATCCAAAATAATCGAAATGAAAATATCGGGTACTACACTTAGGTTCTACTTGTTACCGAGCACACACTCCTATAGCAAACTGTATATCGGGCCTGCTAGACATTAGGTACAAGAGTGAGCCAATTAGCTTCCTTTAGAGTGATCGATCAACCGACTTTCCAGTTTAGTCGGCACTAATTTGCATGGAAGTGCTCATGGGGGTTGACGAGGATTTGGAGTTATTCATTCCAAATTTATTGAGTAGCTCCTTGTTATACTTCTCCTGGTTGATGAAGATTCCTGTTGGCAATTACTTCACCTGCAATTCTAGGAAATAACTAAGTTCCCCATCATACTCATTTCAAATTTACTTTGCATGAGATGAGAGAACCTTTGACACAGAGCAAGGTTAGTAGAACCAAATATAATATCACCTTTAACAGGTCATCACCTTCTTGTATCTTAAATAGTGTCGTGTCCACAACAGCTTTCTGAAATCCGTTATCGGTAAGGTACAGGGACATGGTTTCATACCACGCTCTAGGTGCTTGCTTAAGTCCATACATAGCTTTCCGTAGTCTGTATACTAGGTCTCCGCCTTCATTGTTGACAAACCCTGGTGGTTGTTCAATATAGACTTCTTCGGCGAGGTCTCCATTTAGGAATGCGCTCTTAACGTCCATTTGGTATATAATAAAGCTCTTATGGACGGCAAAAGCTAGAAATATCCTGATGTCTTCTAATCTGGCTACAGGGGTAAATGTTTCATCGTAGTCTATGCCTTCTTCCTATTTGTAGCCTTGTGCGACTAGACGGGATTTATTCCTAATAACAAGTCCATTCTCATCCTTATTATTTCTAAATACCCATTTGGTTCCAATGACAGCTTGATGTTTAGGTCTGGGTACTAGATACCATACATTATTTCTTTCGGAACCATTAAGCTCTTCTTCCATAGAAATGATCCAGTGAGAATTATTTGAAGCTTCATTGGTAGAAACAGATTCAGATTGAGCTAAGAATACAGCTAGGGTGCACATAGCTAGTCTCCTAAGTTCGGCCTGAGATTTCCATATATGAAATGGAGATTTTCGGATTCTTCTTCCGCACATAGTACAATTCCTTGTGTACTTTGTATTCTTCTTCGGGTATATACACCAGCATCAATGTCTCCTATGATTAACTCTTGAGGATGATCTCTAAGCCATCTCCTGTCGGGTTCTAGTTCTGCATCCCGTACTATATCTTGTGGTGCTGTAGTTTCGGCTTTAGCTTGTACAACATTAGCTTCAACTACCTCTGTTCTTACAGTTGCGGGGTTGATATCTAAGTCTACGATAGGCTCTGTTGGTGTTTGAGGGTCATTGATGGAAAGTGTTTGGATATTCTGGGTTAGGTCTTCTGCTCCTATAGGATCATGGTGAGGTTCATCGAACACTACATGTATAAATTCCTCGATTGTCAGCTTCCTTTTGTTAAAGATTTTGAAAGCCTTGCTGACAGAGGAATTTCTTACAAATATCCCTTCATCCGACTTCTCGTCAAAAGTCTTGAGTTGATCATTTCCATTATTTAGAACATACTTCTTACCTCCCAAACTTACAGGGTCTACAGGACCATAGAGGTCCATATGTCGCATATCCAGAACTTTGTGAGTGGACAGGTATCATTTGTCTTTCGGGGTGGTTTTGACTTGTTTGTCTTTCTGATAAGGTCCGGAGACGCTGTCTTTTTGGAATGACACATTGGGCAAGCCTCTAACCATTCCCTGTCTGGCGAGTTTGTTGATCATCTTAAAGTTGATGTGTGACATCCTCTTTTGCCATAGCCAGCTTTGATCTGCAGTGCCTTTGGCGACAAAACATGGAATAGTGGAGATCGTAGGCTTCTAGTCAGCAATATACAGATTACCTGACCTTCTTCCTGTGAGAACAACTTTTTTGGTTAATATGTTCTTCACTCTATCACCGAGAACTATTTGTCATAGAACTGGCTAATACTTAGTAGATTGTACTGTAAGCCTTTAACATAAGCTACGTCAGTGACTTTGGACTTTCCTATGAGAAGGTTTCCCTTCCCTCTTGTTCTTCCCTTCACCGAAGCGCACTTTTGGACCGCGACCTTCTACATAGTCTGATAGCTTGCTGATATGTCCTGTCATGTGACGAGAACATCCACTGTCAAAGTACCTGATGTCCTCTTCTTTGATATCCTGCAAGTACATAATTTAAGTAGATTTAGGTCACCTTTTATTGTTGGGTCCATGAATGTTAGTGCCTTTTGGTACCCAAATTTGCCTAATAGCAATTCGTTTACTGTAGGTTACTTTTGGTCCAGATTCGCGATGTCTACGTGTGGTAGGTGCGTAGTCGTTGTAACCTTGATTATTATGCATGTAAAATCGAGGGTTATTATTATTATTCCAGTACGATTGCCGTCTCGGAGGTGGAGCCATTTTCTTAGGCCTTACAGCTTGCCTCCTGGGTCTTCAGTTAGATTCCCATAGCTGTTGATTATACCGCGCGGTGACCAGTTTCCTGTATGGATACCGGGGCTCCTGTATCTAATATCTAAACGCACTGTATTGTTGGAAGTACTACTGTGCAGGCCTTTGATATTTATATATAGCCTTATTTCTGAATGGTTGTTGGCGCTTTTGATATGCTCGAGGAGCATGCTATTGGTTGCGCCTTACAGGTCCTTGAGGCTAAGGTTTCTACTGTCTATGATATGACATTGGTGGTGGAATGGCAGCCTTTGCTGTACACGGGGCAACTGTTACCTTTACGGGACTCAGGATCTATTTAGGTACAGGAATGGGTTCCACACCCGTGATGAACACCGTACTAGTTTTCTCTTTGTTGGATAATGAGTTATATCCTAAGCCACTTTTATCATGAGCATGTTACCCGGTGCTTAGAATTTCTTCCATCCATTTAGAGGATTTCTCGAATAATTTCAAGATGGTCTCTAATTATCCTTCTCTCTTTTTGAGATATTTTACTTTGGCTTCGAGCAAAGTATAATTATTTGTCTTGTTTTCATAATGAGACTTAGTCTCATTTAGATCTTTAGCAAGTTGATGATTGCTTTCCATGAGTTTTTCAAATGTGACCTTGATGTTTTCACAATCAATAGACATATTTTCATAGTTATTTTCGGCAAGTCATTTTCTACTTTAAGCTCTAAGTTTGAAAGTTCGAGTTGTATGTTTTCTCGTTTCAGAGTCTCATGGGCCTTTTGAATGTTTTTGAATTCATTCATCATATTTTCAAAAGTATGAGATGCATTTATAGGAGCAGTTGAGGTTGAGCTCGCCTCATCATCGCTGTCTTTGTCGTCCTGTATTTCTTTGGCCATAAAGCACATATAGGCTTTATCTTCGATCTCATCATCGGATGAGTCGCTGTCAGTGACTGCCTGACGGCACTCATTGGTTTTGGTTGATGCGGGCGAGGCTTCTGATTCACCAATCAGGTCATTGAGCTTGTTTTTCCAAACACGCCTCCTTTCATCCTTTTTTTGTTGCTCGGCTTCCGACGAATTTTGCACTTTCGGGTGCATACACTTATTCGCATAGTGCCCGGGTTTCCTACAGTTGTATCACAAGTTAGAATCACCAGAAGGAGGAGATTCGGAAATTACATTGTGAAATGGCTTGCCTGAAGGGAGTCTTTCCAGACTGTTTGATGAACCTTTTGAATTTATGCATAAGAAGGGCCATTTCATCTTGTGATAGGATATCATCATCACTGTCAGCAGTCTTGTGGGCGGATTTAGATGTGCTAGGTGTGGAGTTGTGTCTCCAGTCAGATACAACAGCTAGTGCTGTAGTCTTGGCAGGTGACTCTTCGACCTTCTCTCTCCAGTAAATATCGTACTCGAAAGCTTTGAGGTCAGAGAATAGGTTGAAAGTAGAAATATCATTAAGATTGCATGACACATGCATAGCTATAGTCTTAATGTCCCATCAGGCAGGGAGTGATCTAAAATTTTCAAGTTTTTCTCCTTTTGGGTATACACTTTACCCAATGCTTCAAGTTCACCGGCAATGCTAGTGAATCTGAGGTCAAGCTCCTCAAGCGTTTCGAAAGATTTCATTTCAAAGGATTCAAATTGCTGAGTATGTTTTGAAATTTTGTTTTCTTTTGAGAGCTCAATTCCCTCAAAAATTATCTTGAGTGTCTCCCATATTTCCTTGGTTGTCTTACAGCTCTTTACCTTCGAGAATGTGCCATTGTCGAGAGTGACAAACAATGCATTATTAGCAACATTGTCGAGGTTCGCACGCTTGCGATCGTCTGTAGTCCATTGCTTGCGCTCCTTCTCGAGCATTTTAGCATGAGGTTGTCCTTCTACCATTACGGCATGATTAACCTTCATTATCTTTATTGGACCATCTTGGATGACAAATATCATCTCCTCGTTCATGGTAGCAAGATGGGCTTCCATCCTGATTCTCCAGTCATCAAACTCGTTAATCGAAAACATAGGAACCTTGTTTATCATTGAGGAATCCATTAGAGAAAGTAGGAAAGATAAAAGTGTTTTAAAAAATAAGTTATTTTTGGATCTGATTCGGTTAAAAAATGACTGATTCTTTTTAGAATCAACCACTCTGATACCACTTGTTGTCCACTAGGCATACAATAAATTGCTTGGAAATAGATAGCACTACAAGCTATACGTTTTTGTAATGTGAGTTTGTGTAGCAGAAGTTTAAGTGTGAGTTGCTGTAAATACAGCAACTAGGCATTATCCTGTTTGCTTAGTGCATACAGGGTTTTGCAATGTATACTTCTATAAATCACATTTTTGAAAACAACAAAGACAGAAGGTAAATAACACACATTTTAAAGTGCTTCGAGGTAAACCCCTCTACGTCCACTGGTCCTCCATATAGGAGTAAATAGTTTATTATAATCATTACGTACACAACTATGTGACTATAAGTAAACCTTGTATCTGTACCGTTCACACAAATTGTTACAGGTACCGAAGCTTTTTGCCATTCACACAGATTAGCTTGAGCTCTTTCTTGACTTTCTTCTTCACACACAGTTTGAAGCTTCGTCTACAATGCTATTCATCCCACACATGTCGGAATATGCAAGGATATATAGTCCACACAGGGCTGATGTTTTATCTCAACGATAAAGGTAGAATTATCTGAACAGCAGCTTAATCTTTGATATACGTTTGCTGTTGTTAGGAGTATGCCCTCGAATGCCACCCAGAGGATGTTGAGTGAGGGCATTGTACTTGTAATTATGTAAATCATTATCATAAGGCAAATGAATGTTTCTTTATTTACTGGTAGTTACTTCCATTACTAACTCGTAAATATACATATAGAAACTAGTCCGTGTATTTGAGAGCAAAACGTTCCACTCCTTATTAGATAAGGGGGTAGGCATTGGAAAGGTTTATAGCTCAAATACTTAATCGTTCGCAAGTCGATGAAACTTGACTGGGCGTTAAGTTTATCTGAAGACTTGTGTGATGTGTTCTTTGACATGTAGAGTGCCTATCGAAGGAGCACACATTATAGGTATGCTTATTGGATTAGTATACTCGAACTGACTCACCCTCAATTCGTCACACGGATTTCACTTCGGGACAGCTAATGACGGAATCAAAAGGTTGTGATAGGTATTCGTGAACCTTCGACTTGAGGATTTAGTAGGGATGTGCTTGTGACGTCAAGATTTTCATTTGAATAGTTCGACCCTGTAAACCAGAAGGCGGGGGTCAACCTCGACGTGCATCTTGATGGGCAAGTAGCAGGTCCTACTGAATACCAAGATAGAATTCTTTCTCCCGTTAGTGAGCGGGTTATATTTCCTATGCGGTTACTGGTAGATGAGATCATAAGTCTTTGGCCAAAACATTGTAGCTAGTTGTATTAGATACATGAAAGCTCGATGATCTCGATTTGCATTAATGCATGTATATCGTCAAGTACAGATAGGGTTTGACTGACCGTGACCCTATATCTTGATCGGGATATTTGAAAGAATGGTTTATATGTATACTGGTATTCACGACAGAATGGTTCTTGAATGATCCCATCATTCGTTCTCAGTTGGGTACAGTGTAGGCCGCCAGGCTGGCTAGGTGGTGCTACTACTCTTTGGTTCCTCCCATTGCTGACTGAGACGGACCTACCGAGTCACGCAATAGGATTGACGACGGAATGAATCAAGCTTATTATCTCATTATGAATATTAGATATTGGATATCTAATTTAGTACATTGGATGTCTGAATCGATTTATTGGATAAATTAATTTACGGCCAAATGAATTAAATATATTACTGGGTGATTAATTTAAGTGATGAATATAATTATTTCTTGGAGAAATAATGATGTTATTATGTACTTGATATGATTAATTAATTGGATTAATTAATCTATATAAATACATTGGAACGGAATCGGAGTTTATCTGTTTGGACTCTCGGGAGTCCGAAACGGACTGAACTCGCCCGGATCCTTCTAGATGGCCGCCCCAATCACCTACCCTCCTTGGTCTTGGTCATCACTTGGTTGGGCTCCAACCTTGTGACCTTTCAAGGGACAAAATATCACCTTGGGTGTTGTCAAAAGGTGATTTATTTGAGGGGATTTGATGGAGAATATAATGTGAAGACTATATCTCCCTTGAAACACTTGCTAGCTCACGTTTTTTGGAAGTGTAAGGAGAGAGGAAAAAGTTTTTTCCAAGGCTTCATACTATTCATCATCATCTTCATAACATTCATAAGTTTTTCTTCGAGGAAATTTTGTGAGATAGAGAGAACATAGATTAAATACTTGGAGTGTTGTAATCTTATTTTTGCAAAGCTTCTAGAACCTTGTTCTAACCGTATCTTTGGAGGATAATGAGATTTAGTCATTCCGGTCGTTTATCCGGCACGTGACAAGTAGAGATATTGTCTTTTCGGCGTTGGATCATTCAAGTGCTTGGAGCGCATTGGATCGTAGGGAATTCATTTCAAGCTTGGGGAATTGCTTGAGAGAAGGAATCTATTTAATCAACGGACTACAAGTGTGAGTTTCTTATATCTCTTGTATTTCGTTTTAATATTCATATATACGTAGCTCGATCGATCCTCGTAGGGATTCAGATCGAACTTTCATTTTACCGCTTCCGCTGGGCCTTCGATTTAGGCACCGAATCCCAATAGTGGTATCGGAGCGTAGGTCTTGCGATCGTATATATGATATTGGCATTTCGAATGCTTGATTAGATGGTGTATGATTTGGAATCATAATCGTATTAATCATTTATTTTCTATTGTTCATCTAAAAATTATTTTTTCATGATTTTATGTTACAATGTAAATCTATTTTTCTTGTGAAAAACTGATTTAAAGTGTAATATAAAGATTAAAAAAATATTATTTTTGGAATCAGGGTGAAAAACGAGCCGAAAATGTAATTGGACCCGGCAGCTTGGAGCTGGCCGGGCGCTGCCTCGCGGTCCGAGGCAGCACATCGCGATCTGGACCCGTGCTCGGCCTAGCTCGAAAGCCTGTGTCGGGCATGCTCGGCAGCCTACTGACCGCTACCTGGCAATGGTCTCGGTCATTGTTGGTCCCTGCCGGCCCTAATCGGCAGCCTGCTGGGTAGCTTGCTGGGCAGTGCTCCGGCCATGTTTTTCGACTCTATTTTTATATTTCGTTCGATAATTAATTTCCCACAAATTAAATTGGAATTAATTTGACTAAGATTTAATTTTTGGTAATTTTATCTTAGGGGAATTAATTTAATCGATTGGACCGGTTCGTATTATTGACTGGATCAATGTATTTATACGCTTTCCATTTATGTAGTATTTATTGGATGAATGCTTTTGAATGGGAATGTGGTTCGTGGACTTAGTTTTTGAATCGTTTCGATTGGGTTTTAAAGGTTTTGAGCTTTATTTTACTAAAAATATTTGTATCTAGGATGTAATTTTCTATGTAAAATTTATATGTAATGACGAAGACTGGAGGAAGATCCGTTTCGAGAAGACGAAAATTCAAGACGAAGACTTGTAATTAGATTACGGAGTTTTTATTTCTAGAACGGTCCATGAACCACATGTTGGTAGCAACTAGGTTGTGAATGGTTGTTTCATATTATATGAATGCCACAAACACGCTTAAATGAATTAATGTGCATATTAAGTTTATAAGGTTTCAAGGTTTTCCTTCCCTCCATCGAGCTTTCAGGAAATTGAAATCTAAACCGAATGTGCTATGCCTCCGAGTTATCGGGGTATTCGTTCAGGGAGGACGGATTAATTATCGGGAGCGCATTGGATGCATTCGGTTGGAGCAAATTTTATCACTAGAAACCTGATAGGTTGACATATAAGATTCAATTGTGAAACTGATTTGCGTCGATGGTATAAACTTAACTTGTTCACGAACCATATAAACCGTATAGGTTGAGGGGAGTGAACAAGGGGAAAAAGAAGATCGAATCATCCATTAGATGGGTTGGTGTTGCACACCAGTTTATGAAAATTAATAGACTAGAAACCGGTTTGGTTGCCCTCTATTAAGATTTATAAAGAACTCGATCACCAGTATGAAGTAGAGCGATGATACTTCCGGATTTCACATGGGAGTGTGTTATTATGATAAAAATAGTGGGAGCTGGGTAACAATAATAGAAAAGACCTTAATTCTATACTCAGATCATAATTAAATAAGTCACTAATTAATCTGTCATACTTAATGCAGACATAACTCTCAATATGACAATGACCCACTCGCAATTCTACTAGAGAAGAACACCCTGATTGGACCTAACTTTGTGGACTGGCTCCGCAATCTGATGATTGTCCTTAGTATAGAGGCACTGGGATACGTCTTGGCGACGGCCATTCCAGCGCCTCCTGAGAACCAGAGCCAATCAGGAAAAGATCGAAAATCACAAAAAGTGGGTTAAGGATGACGTAAAAGTCCGTGCTTACATGATGGCTTCTATGTCAAATGAGCTTTAGAGAGCTCATGAGAAAATGACTTCTGTTAGGCAGATTCTATCTCACTTAATCGAACTTTATGGTGAGCGCAGCAGAACTGCTAGATATGAGATATCCAAGCAACTGTTTGGTGCAAGGATGAAGGAAGGTGAGAAGGTTGGGGAACACGTCCTCAAAATGATATCCATGATCGAGAGATTGGAGGCTCTTGATTTTAAAATGGATGCTTCTCTTCAAACCAACCTTATTCTACAGTCTCTCCCTGATTCCTTCTCACAGTTTCTTATGAACTTCAACTGCAATGATATTGCATGTAATTTAGCTGGGCTAATGAACAAACTTGTGACCACTCAGTCTCAGATGAAGACTCCGTGGATGAAGGAGTCAGCTCTTGTGATTTCTTATGGACCTCGGAAGTCTAAGAACAAGAAGAAAAAGACCAAGAAGCAGACGGGACCACAAGTCAAGGACTTCAAGGGCAAGGGCAAGGCCCCAACGATTCCAAAGAGCACGAAGAAAGACGCTTGCCTCAAGTGCGGTGAGCTGGGCCACTGGGCTAGAGAGTGTCCAATTATTCATGGCACTTCAGGTACAGAACTTTTAGTTTTGGAAACAAATTGTTCTGCTACTCTATTTTCTACTTCCTGGATAATGGATTCTGGTGCTAGTTCTCATATTTGTACCGTGAATCAGGATCTGGAAGAAGTAGGAAGCTTGGAGTTGGAGAAGTTATAATCACTGTCGGAAGAGGGCATAGTGTCGAGGCAACCGACATAGGATCACTTCTTTTGGGTTTAGAATCCAGTTTTGTTCTCACTTTAGAAGATGTACTTGTTTTGCCCAAGGGGCATAAAAACAATGTATCCATTCCGGTCATGGACCGAAAAGGCTTTTTATTTTTCATTGGTGATGGTTCCTGCAAAATTTATTTCAGAAATAAACTAGTGGGAACTGCTACATTGTTAAATGGACTGTATCATCTAAACCTTAGTAACAAAGTCGTTGTGAATACTATGACTAGGAAACATGGTAGGGATGAAACTAATCAAGTTTTGAAATGGCATCTTAGACTTGGTCATGTTGGTTAGACCAAGGTTTACAAAATGGAAAAAGATGGACTTATGGGTCCATTGGGATTGGATCCCTTTCCTACTTTTGAATCTTGCCTTAAAGGCAAAATGACTAAGTCCCCATTCACATGGACTTTTGAAAGAGCTGCTGATAAACTGGGATTAATCCATACCCACATATGCAGTGCTTTAGAAGCAACACGTGAGGGATATTAATATTTCATTACGTTTACAGATGATCATATTAGGTATGGTTATGTATACTTAATGAAACATAAATCCGAGGACTTTGAGAAATTCCAAGAATTCAAGGCCTTAGTCGAGAAACAAATAGGTAATCATATTAAATCACTTCGGTCGGACCAAGGTGGCGAGTATATGAGTACAGAGTTTGACGAGTTCCTGAAGGAACATGGAATAGTATCACAACTAACACCTCCAGGTACTCCTCAGTTAAATAGTGTGTCAGAAAGAAGGAACCGGACCTTGTTGAACATGGTCCGTTCCATGCTGGGCTATACTGACTTACCAATTTATCTGTGGGGGTATCCACTCCTGACTACCGCTTACATCTTGAATAGATGTCCTTCCAAATCTATTCCTGAAACTCCACATGAGATGTGGGAGGGCAGGAAAACAAGTCTTAATCATAGTAGGATTTTGGGATGTCCCGCCTATGTCAAGAAGACTAAGGTGGAAAAGTTGGAAGCTAGGTCCGCGAAGGGACGTTTCATTGGATTCCCGTCTTGGACGATGGGGTATCTATTCTACATGCCCGAAGATCGAAGGATTATTGTCGCTATACAAGCACACTTCCTCGAAGATGAGTTCATTCAGGAAGGCGGAGCAGGTAGAAGTATTTGGAAGAACACAATGAAACTTCTCGGGAGACACCTGTGC
This sequence comes from Orobanche coerulescens, assembly GCA_033398695.1. Taxonomy (NCBI): domain Eukaryota; kingdom Viridiplantae; phylum Streptophyta; class Magnoliopsida; order Lamiales; family Orobanchaceae; genus Orobanche; species Orobanche coerulescens. The sequence continues at coordinate 3,941,563 of JAWKAU010000020.1, forward strand.
AAGAAACTGGAACCGAACCTTCTGAAACACAAGTACAACCACCTCGTAGGTCTAGTAGGGTGTCTCATTTACCTGAGAGGTATATTTTTATGCACTTGGAGGAACTGGGTTTCCACGAGGTTCCAGGTGATAAACAAGAGACCGACCCACGACCAATGACCTAGAAATGGTGGATGTAGACTCCATAAAATGGACTCTAGCAGTCTTCATGTAGTTGGGACCTTCATTTTGATGAGACAATCCAAGAGTTTGACTTCGTGCAAAATGAAGAGGAACCTTGTGTATACAAAAGGGTTAGTGGGAGCAAGATCGCATTCTTAGTACTATATGTAGATGACATTCTACTAATAGGAAATGATTGGGAATGCTCAGTTCTGTGGAAGTTTGGCTTTCGAGTTCTTTCTCTATGAAAGTCTTGGGAAAAGAAACCTTTATTCTTGGGATTCGACTCTACTGGGATAGATCGAAGAGAATGATAAGTTCTTTCCCAAGCTCTCTATATAGATAAGATCTTAAAGCAATTTAAGATGGAAGATTCTAAAAGAGGGTTCCTATCGATGCGACATGGAATAAAACTCACCTTGAAGATGTGTCCTCAAAGTGAGGAACAATGAAAGGAAATGAGTAATATACCATATGCTTCGGCAGTGGGTAGCCTTATATATACTTTATTGTGTACGAGACCTAACATTATGCATGCTGGGAGTGTGGTAAGTAGGTTTCGGGCTAACCCAGTTAGGGAATATTAGACCGCCATAAAGAACGTTCTCAAGTACTTTAGATGTACTAAGAGATCTGGTTCTTACATATGGTGGTGGAGAACAGAATGTGGTGGGATTCACTGAGTTGGACTTCCAAGGACAGAAAGACGACTCTACGTCTACTTCTAGCTTCATTTTACTCTTAATGGAGGAGCAGTATCTTGACATAGTGCCAAGTATAGTGCAACTGCTGGTTCCACCTATTAGGTTGAGTATAAAGCGTCCTCGGAGGCCTCCAAAGGAAGAGTTAAGAAGTTACTGGGTAAACTTCACATGACACCTTGTGCTGCACGACCTATTTTCATTTTTAAACTATAACAATATAGTGGTAGCATAGGCCTAGAAGTCGAGGTTTCATAATGGTACAAAACATATTGAGAGAGAGTATCATCTCGTAAGAGAATTTGTTCGCAGAGGGATACATTATGCTGCAAAGAGTAGAGTCAGCCGACTAAGTCGCTGATCCACTAACCAAACCGCTTTCTCAGATTTGCTTGGAGCATCATCTGGAGAACAAGGGTATTAGATACCATAGTGTGTGGCATTGAGTGCAAGTGTGAGATTGTTAGGAGTATGCCCTCGAATGCCACTCAGAGGATGTTGAGTGAGGGCATTGTACTTGTAATTATGTAAATCATTATCATAAGGCAAATGAATGTTTCTTTATTTACTGGTAGTTACTGGCATTCCTAACTCGTAAATATACATTTAGAAATTAGTCCGTGTATTTGAGAGCAAAATGTTCCACTCCTCATTTGTAACGCCCCGACTTTCTAGGGTAATTAATGATGAAAATAAATAAAAGGTAAATTTTGACAAAATAATTTCTTTTGAGAATATAAAAATTCTCGCCTACAAAGTCGAGTCGCTACAATGACATAAAAATAAATACCTTTAAATAACGCAACATTTCATCATAGATACGAGATTAAAAAAAATTTTGCGGCGGAAGAATAAATCATAAATTATAAATTTCTAGTCAACGTTTCCCCAAATAACTTTCAAAACATTAGACATAACGAAAAACATCATATAATAAATCCTCTTTCATATGCCCTCTCGGCTCGCTCCTTCATCCATCTAGCTCGGTTTAACCTGTGGGATCAATAAAGGTATGTAACACCCCAAACTAGGCGGCTATTACAGTACCGTGGACCCCCGACTGGGACCCGCCAGGCGAATGAAAATTAATGAATTAAATAATATAATTGTAGTACCGAACTACATTATATTACCAATTACTCCGATGATAAGTTTTAAGTACAATACACCCAGGTAATACAGAATACCTGTATATTTTATATGAAGATAAAATATACAACACTGAATAAAATGAACATCCAAACGGAAATTTGCAGCGGAGATAAAATGAAGAAACATGAATGACTGAAAGGACTAGGGCCCCCTGCTAGTATCACTGGGACTCCTCGCCGTCAATGTTCTCTTCCCGTGCTTTTTCCTTGCCATGACCTAAAAACAACATCCCTAATGGGGTCAGCTATACAGAACAATAATCCTCAAGAGTTGAACACGGACAATCATTATATATCTTAATTATGAAATGAAGCTGAAGAGGGGCATCAAAGTACGCCCGTAATGGGATGTGCAAGTGCACAAGACGAGTGTCTGGACACACCCGTACTTGTACCTAATTATTCTCACGGAGGCACGTGACAGTGTACACAGTCCATTGTGTCGGTGAACCCGATCACATGACTATCGTGTGCCCGACTAAAAATTCCACACATAACCACCCAGCCACGCAATATGAGCCCAGAATGTCACAAGAACAAAAGTGACCACGATGAATATTAATGAACAATCCGATACAGGTCAAGAATGACTCACCGAGATAAAACAATAATGAATGAATGATAGCTCACTAAAATAATTGGAACTATCGTTCCTCGTGAATTGAATGATTAGTTTGATAAATACAAGTCTTAACATGATTAATACACTATGAATGAATTATGAATATGAATGAACAACAACGAGAGGAATGAGTATCCTTTTAACCGAGTAAGAATTAACTTACCCAATACCGGTGAAGAAAGTCCTTCCTCGAACAAACTTTCTAAAATAGAAATGTTGGTCGCTCAAACAACCTTGAATAACACAAATACCAACAATTCGCTTAATATACGAATCAAACATGATCACAACCAACTCAAAACATCGATACGACTAATCCAAGTTCATTGGGGCATTATAACAAACACGTTGTAACCAATCTTCGATGATTTACAACCAATCTCAATTATATCGATACCAAATCTCGAAGGAGTGATTCAATCCAACAAACATCGTCAACACAATCAATAGTCCAATATGAATACACAATTCGAGATTTCAATAACATCAAACCGAAACCCCCAAATCCAAATCAATATTCAAAGTGTTCTTCAAATAATCCTTCAATAATCTAATGAATATTCATACAAACTCATAATCATACGTATATATCTTCATATATCATGATTATCATATCCAAAACATCATATTCCTTCTTAAAATTGAAATCTAAGGTTTGGAGAAAATTACCTTTGAAGATCCAACCTCTTCGATCCATCGAAACTAGTGTTAATCGACTTTCCAAGCTCCACAAACGGATAAAGATGATTAATCCCGAACACACAAGTGTTTGATGATGAAAAATATCCCCCACAATATCTCTCTCTGGGAACAAGGATGAAGAAGTGATGAAATGAGGATAAAATCATGTTCATGTCCTTAAATACTGCGCACAGTTACGGCCGTAACTCTACCACCTTACGGTCGTAACTTCCCAAGTCAACGGCCTTAAGGCCGTAATATCCATTACATACGGCCGTAATAATGTTTCATCGAAAAACAATAATGCCAGCACTGACCGGGTTACGGCCGTACCAAAACTACCTTACGGTCGTAACAACAACACTTACGGCCGTATCCTGTCGAACTTACGGCCCTAAGTTGTCTTCGTTGACAACACCTTCCTGCACAAACAAATGCATGCTACGACCGTATTCTCCAATCATACGGCCGTACCTTCCTTCTTACGGCCGTAACTAGCATGACTTACGGCCGTAAGTTGTCTTCATCCAGAAAGACACCATTTTCACGAATGCGTGTTACGGCCGTAATGCATGATCAGTTACGGTCGTAACTCACTGCTGGAAATGACAAAAATCCGACAACTCCGTCTTCTCGTTACAAATGATGAATGATCCAACAAATTGTATGTGTATGAATGTAATTAAGTCTAATAACATGTGATAGATGATACTTCCAATACAAGACCACCAATCACGATGATTCTCAAACGGAGATGAATGACGATCGGTAACTGATACACGGCTAAAATATGCCAACGATGAATATAAATGAACGAACGTGAATGATGAATGATTATTAATGACTGAAAGTTTACAGAGTGACAATTACTGAATGATAATAAATGAATTTACAACCGGGTATTACAAGGTGGGGGTGAGCTTCCTTCAGCTCATGGAAATCACAATGATCACAGTAATATACAATCTCATGGAGAGCATAACATGAATAATCTATCACATTTTTCCTCAATGTAAATGCATACTCACAATATTACGTATAGCATGAATCGAGCACGCATAACACGAGTATTGAGGTTGCGCAGGTGCCCCCGCAACAACATCAAACATAAACACAATACCACATATAACATGAATCGAGCACGCATGTGAATATTGAGGATGCGCAGGCGTCCCCGAAACAACATATATCTTAAGATAGCCTTTTACACGAATAAAGGTTAGCCTGATTTACAACGTGCATAAAAAATTTAAACATGAATAGAACATCACATATACAGTCCAATTAAAGCAATTAAAGTGATAGTGAAAATTCCCACCTGAATAAATGATGATGTCTGACTTGAATATGAAGATGCTCGACTCACAGTCCTAAGCCTGTAAATCCTCGATAAAGTCTACATATAATAATAATAATCATAATCCTTACAATTTATTATTTATATAATAAATGAAAAGATACAAATATCACTATATAATAACTGAATATAAATTACTTATTATTATTAATCGAAGAGTTAACATTATAGATGACTGAAATTAAAATATTTATGCAATAATTTCGAATTAGTAATTAATATTAATTGAAGGTCAACATTTTAATGTTTGGGTAAGAATATGACTGGAAGTGAAGTTTTAAAGTTGTTGGTGTTGATTGAAGAATATTTGAAATCCATCTGGAGTAATCGAAGTAAATAGAAGTCTGGGGTTAAATTGAATGTTGTTGGAAAAATTGGAGACTAAATTGCAAAGCCCTAATAATTCGCGGGTATAAATACCCTTCTCCACACCCTTAATCCGACATTCACCCATTTCTCACCTCATTTCTTCTCCCGTCTCTCTCTCTACCTCTACCCCCTCTCTCTAAAATCATCCCTCTTTCACCTCTCAAAATCACACAAAAAATACCCGTATAAACACACACATGAGTAAACACCGAATTCAGGCGGCTGAAATTCAACGAAACAAAGGCATCGGCCCTTGTCGTCCACCGATTAGTGATGGCGGGCGAATACTGGAGCGGCGATAGGCCTGAGTTCGGGCCGAAATATTCTATTCGGACTCCAACCCGAACCATATGGCAGTGCTGGCCAAATTGGTAGAAAAATGCAGCAGCGGCGCGCTCAGCTTCAGGCGGTGCGGTGGCAATTTACAGTATGCGGTGGGGTTACGACCCTCATGACCGGAGATGGTTTTGGATTTTAGGTAAAAGTTCCAATTTTCCTGAAAATGGATTTTGAGTCTGATTATGGGTTTTTAGATCCTCGGTCATGGGTCTGATTTGAAATTAGGGTTGAATCTGGTGTTTAGGCATCAAACGAACACATGATATTGTGGTGATGGATTAATGTTTTATGATTTGTTGGCCGAGAAAAATTTTAATTTTACATAAGATGAAGAATCTTCTGTTTTGATGTTAAATTATGGTTCGTTAGTTCATGATTTTAGATGTATTTTCTGGTTCGATAATGGAATGGCTGGATTAGAGGTGATGCGAATCTAATTCAATTACTGTTATTGGGATTCTATTGGACCAGTTGTACAGTGGCAATTTGGGGTCTAACATCTAATCGGGGATATATGGGTTACGGGCTAAATATTAAATTTGTGATTCCAGCTCGTGGTATTTGAGTCTGAGAAAAAGAATTTTGGTTCTGAATTTGTAATGTTCGTAGAGATAGAAACTAAGTAAAATAGGGAAATATAAGGTGATAGTTGTTGAGCTTCGCCTCGTAAGAATGGAAATCGGATGAAACGCGACTGGAAATTTGATCAGACGACGAATTTGATCGGATCCTCTTGTTCTCTGCTCCTTAATTTGTAGAAGAAAATACTTGCAGCTTTGTAGATCGGATCTTGTGAATGCTTCCCGGTAGCAAATACAGTTTTCTTCTTTTCTTCTTTGTAACTTCTCGCGATGAACTTCTTTGCAGAAATTGTGTATTGTATTTTTCTTTTTTTTGTGTTGGATGCTGAATGATGGATTTTTGTAAAGGATTTATGCACTGCAGAATTAGTATTTATAGGTGTGAATTTTTTAAGTGTTTGGGTTGGATTATAATTTGTGTTTGATATGTATTTAGGAGTTTTGATAAAGTGAGAGAAGTGAGGAGAACGATCGATATGGGAAAGAGTTCTTAATTATGATTAGTGTGGTTTAATCATAGTTGGTTAATTTATAATGTGTGGTTAATACTGATAATAAAAATCTGAAAATAATAAAGATAATAATAATGTTAATACTCAATAAAAACAGTATTAATAATATTAATAATAATAATAATGATAATATTAATAATAATAGTGTTAGTATTATACTTGAATAATTAATAACAATGTTATAAAAATAAATAATGACTACTTGAATATATATATATATATATATATATATATGACGAAATGACTCAGGCTAGGACTTGTGATACGTTGAAATAAATGTTCATGATCCTCTAAATGAAATTAAATAATATGAAATGCATTATAATACTATTATAAATAATAATATTGTATTATGAAAATGGCGGGTACTACATCCTACCCCTCTTAGAAATATTTTCGTTCTCGAAAATAAATGACATACCTCGATTGAAGAAATTCGGATAACGAGCTTGAAATTCTTCCTCGCGCTCCCAAGTGGCTTCCTCTTTACTGTGGTTAGACCCGGCAAAATAGGCCCAGGCCCGCGGGCCGGGCCAGCCCGCCCGTTTTTGGGCGGGCATTGGGCTGCATATTATTAGCCCAAAAAAACCCGGGCCTTTTTGGCCCGGCCCAGATTTGGCCCGCCCATAGAGGCCGGCCCGCCGGCCCTTTTTTTTTTTTTTTTTTTTATGTTATGTGTAATTATAATATTTAATTTTTTTTCCTTGTTTGCTAGATTATAATACATCTATATGTTACTTATTGATGTAATTTTATTTTTTTTGGGACTTTGTGATTATTTATAGTATCTCATATCAATAATAATATTATTTTATGATTTTATAAGAAATTAGTAGTGATAAATGATATGATGATCAAATAAAAATATTTGTATATTTGTCTTTTGATTATGGTAGTGTAGTAAATAATGTAATTATCAAATAAAAATAATTGTATATTTATTTATCGATTGTGATAGTATAGTGAATAATATAATAATTAAGGATCGAAAAATATTTGTATATTTATTTGAATTAATATTTCAAAAAAAAAAAAAAGTCGAGGCCGCATGGGCCGAGACGCCCTTGAGGCGGCCACGGCCTAATAATTTTGGCCCGGGAAGCAAGGCCTTTTTGGCCGCCCAAAAAGCCCGCCTTTATGCCGGCCGTTTGGGCCCGCCCGTTGCCGAGTCTAGCGTGGTTACGCCATTGGAACTTGACAAAGACCTTCTCTTTGTTCCTCAACTGTCGGACTGATCGGTCGAGAATCAGTTATGGTTGTTTTTCATAGGTAAGATCTTTGTTCATCTCCACGGCGGTATAGTTGATGATGTGGCTGGGATCGTGCACATACTTCCTCAACAACGATACGTGGAAGATGTTGTGCACAGTCGAAAGTTCCGGGGGTAAAGCCAAGCAGTAAGCTAACTCTCCAATCCGTTCAAGAATTTCGAACGGTCCAATGTATCTCAGTCTCAACTTGCTCCTTGGACCAAAACGAACAATTCCCTTGGTAGGAGATACCTTCAGGAATACCTTGTCGCCAACACAAAATTCGAGATCTTTCCTACGCTTGTCGGCGTAAGACTTCTGACGATCTTGTGCTATCTTGATCCTCTCACGAATCTTGTCCACCACACCTACTGTTTGTTCGATCATCTCGGGACCCAAAATTCTCTTTTCACCTACTTCATCCCAATACAGTGGTGATCGACACTTCTTACCGTATAAGGCTTCATACGGTGTCATACCGATCGTCGACTGATAACTATTGTTTTAAGCAAACTCTACCAAAGGCAACAGTCGTTCCCAATTATTTCTCATGTCCAACACATGCTCGCAACATATCATCAAGGATTTGGATGGTCCTCTCGGACTGACCATCAGTCTGAGGATGATAGGCTGTACTAAAATTTAACTTCGTTCCCAAGGCTTCTTGCAAACTCTCCCAAAAACGCGACGTGAAACGAGTATCCCTGTCGGATACTATAGAGGCTGGCACTCCATACAACTTAATAATCTCCCTGATGTAAAGTTGGGCATACTGATCCATTCGAAAATTCATCTTAACTGGAATGAAGTGAGCTGACTTTGTGAGTCGGTCCACAACAACCCAAATAGCATGGTTTCCTCTTTCCGTTCAAGGCAAACCTACCGCAAAGTCCATCGTAATGTGTTCCTATTTCCATTCTAGAATGTGAAGTGATTTAAGTAGTCCAAAGGGACGTTGGTGTTCTGCCTTCACTTGCTGACAAACTAAACACTTTCTGACAAAGTCTGCCACATCTCTTTTCAAACCTTCCCACCAAAATGTCCCCTTAAGGTCTCGGTACATCTTTGTACTCCCAGGGTGTACTGTATATAGAGTACTATGTGCCTCCTTCAATATCGCTTCTCTCAACTTGACAACATTGGGCACACAAATCCTCCTTTAATAGTACATTGTGCCATCATCGGACATACTGAAACCCTTGTTCTCACCTGAAAGAGTACGTTCTTTCATCTTGACCAAGAAGCCGTCTTGTCCTTGACCTTCTTTGATCTGTTCCCTCAAGGTTGGTTGTACCACCAAACTAGCCAATAATGACTCAACTGGATTCGTTGGTGTAGCCATCTCAAGGTTCATCCTTGCGAATTCCTTGACCAAGCTTTCCTCTTTGGTCAACAAACAAGTTAGGTCTCCTATCGCCTTACGGCTCAGTGCATCAGCAACTACATTTGCTTTACTAGGGTGGTAATAAATGGTACCATCATAGTCTTTGACCAACTCAATCCATCTGCGCTGCCTCATATTCAATTCCTTTTGTGTGAAAATATATTTCAGACTTATATGGTGTGTATAAATTTCACACTTACCTCCATACAGGTACTGTCTGCAAATCTTCAAGGCATAAACTACCGCTGCTAATTCCAAATCATGAGTATGGTAGTTCAGCTCATGCGGTTTCAACTGTATCGAAGCATAGGCAACTACCTTGCCCTCTTGCATCAACACACATCCCAAGCCTTGCTTGGATGCATCACTGTAGGTGACGAATTCTTTCATCGGATCGAGAATCGTCAAAACTGGTGCTGCAGTCAATTTTCGCTTAAGTTCTTGGAAACTGTTTTCGCATTTATCATTCCATAAGAAAACTTCTCCCTTTCTAGTCAATCTAGTCATAGGTGCAGCTATCTTAGAAAATCCCTCGATAAATCTCCAAAAATAACCGGCTAATCCCAAGAAGCTGCAAACTTCATTTGCATTACTCGGTATTTTCCAATCATTGACTGCCTCAACTTTAATCGGGTCAACATCAATTCCTTTAGAAGTGACCACATGTCCCAAAAATGCAACTCGGTTAAGCCAGAATTCACACTTGTTGAACTTCGCATACAACTTCTCCTTGCGCAGTATTCCCAATACTGTTCTAAGGTGCTGCTCATGTTCAACCTTGGTCTTTGAATATACAAGTATGTCATCTATGAACACAATGACATACTTATCCAAATAAGGTTGAAATACACGGTTCATGAGGTCCATGAATACCGCTGGCGCATTAGTCAAACCAAATGGCATCACTATAAACTCATAGTGTCCATATCGAGTTCGAAATGCTGTCTTCGGGATATCATCATACTTAATCCCCAGTTGGTGATATCCGGATCTCAAATCTATTTTCGAGAATACTCCTAATCCTCCAAGTTGATCGAATAGGTCCTCTATTCTAGGAAGTGGATATTTATTCTTTATCGTGAGTCGATTAAGTTCATGATAGTTTATGCACATCCTCAAACTTCCGTCCTTTTCTTCACAAAGAGCACTGGCACGCCCCATGGCGAAACACTCGGTCGGATAAATCCAGAGTCGAGTAGTTCCTGGAGTTGTACTCTCAGCTTTTGCAATTCCATGGGTGCCATTCTATAGGGAGCTTTCGATATTGGTTCCGCTCCTGGCACTAAATCAATCGAGAACTCAACTTGACGATTTGGTGGAACTCTGGGCAAGTCTTCGGGAAAGACGTCTACGTCAGCTACCGTCTTCTCCAGAGTTGTTTTCCCCATCACGTTCACCAAGAATCCTTGGCAACTACGCTTCTTCAACATCTTCACCGCTTTCATGGCTGAAATTCACCTTCTGGGTATCAGAGTGTCTTACTCCCTCGAATACGGTCTTGACATCAATAGACGGACATAAAGGTACTCTCCTTTTGGAGCATTCAACTACAGCTCTATGTTTGTCCAACCAATCCATACCCAAAATAACATCAAAATCACTGAGTTTCACTATGTGCAAGTTGCCTAAGAAGCTATATTCGTTAATATCTATCTTCACATTGTTAGTTATCGAGTCTACACGCACTACTCCCCCCGCAGGCATGCTAACTAATAGAGATCTAGGGGCTTTACTACTTCTACAACCAATCATAGTACAAAGCTTCCTAGAGATGAATGAATGAGATGCACCTGTATCAAACAAAACCAAAGCAGAAATATTCGCAACTGATAACATGCCTGACATGGTTTGGGATTCAGTCTCTTCTTCGGCCTCAGCCATGCTGTACACTCGAGATTTGCCTCCTGAGCCTTGACCTTGCACATTATTGCCTGGGCTTTTTCCTATGTTCGGATACGCTGGGGCCATGTGTCCTTCCTCGCGGCAAAAGTAGCACCGCTTCTGACCAAGCATACATGCACCTTTATGCCCATTGCCACAAGTAGCACATGTAGGTTTATCGGACTGAGGTTTCACCCCTGAAGATCGAGTCTTAACATTCTTCTTACTACCACCTCCTTGATCGTGCCACTTGCGCTTGTTATTTGCTGCCAACGAGTTTAAAACCGACTAGTCGATGCAGTGCGAGAAATAAAAAACGAGGAGATAGGTAGAACGTATATAATAGTCGCAACACCAAAAAATATAAATGCAATAAAAGAACTGATTTTCATTATATAATATGTTTGGAACATCCACTGGAAATTTCAAAAATAATAGATATAATAAAATGAACTAAGCCTAGAACTACTCCTCATCGTCACTGCTAATAATCTATACAATGGGAATAGGGGGTCGCGGCCCAATCCACGAAGTGACTTCATCTTCAGACTCGATGTCTGCCATCAAAACATCCTTCATATTTTCGGCGAGATCCATCTTTGAGCTTTCATCGGGAACTTCTTCTGGATCTTCTTCTGGATCTTCTTCGGGATCCTCCTCCAAGTCTTCCTCGTCCGTAGAGTCGGCATCCCAATTTATAGTTAGAATCGCCTCTCGAGCATACAAATCCAATAAGCGTCCAACGACGAACTGGAAATCATCCGCGGCCTCTCGCTCTTCTAGCGATCTCTTGATGACCTTTTTCCAAAGCCGGAAGATGCAGCAACTCCAGTCTTCGGATAACTTCTCCATCAGGCGCTCTAGCTGTCGCGTGACAGAACCTTGTTTCCCAGATTGCAGCCACTTACTCAGCCTATTAATGACATAGTGTGGTGCATTTTCTGGTAAACTATGATCGTCCCACCAATCTTTACGTGCTAGAAGACGCGAGTCAAAAGTAGCTGGGACCTTCTTACATGGCGTCATCCTAGGTTTGGCCATTCTAACAATTCGTACATACATATATGATTATGTAAATAAAATGAAATGACATATGCATGAATAATGACTGAAACTTGGTACCTTTGATGGAGTGACGAAGTGGCGAAGCTGAGAGCATATGATACTTTTACATTCTAGCGAATCTACAGAATGGTAAAACCTGCTCTGATACCACTATGTAATGCCCCGACATTCTAGGATAATTAATGGTGAAAATAAATAAAAGGTAAATTTTGACAAAATAATTTCTTTTGAGAATATAAAAATTCTCGCCTACAAAGTCGAGTCGCTACAATGACATAAAAATAAATATCTTTAAATAAGGCAACATTTCATCATATATACGAGATAATTTTTTTTTTGCGGCGGAAGAATAAATCATATAAATTTCTAGTCAACGTATCCCCAAATAAGTTTCAAAACATTAGACATAACGAAAAACATCATATAATAAATCCTCTTGCATATGCCTTCTCGACTCGCTCCTTCGTCTATCCGGCTCGGTTTAACCTGCGGGATCAATAAAGGTGGGGGTGAGCTTCCTTCAGCTCGTGGAAATCACATTGATCACAGTAATATACAATCTCATGGAAAGCATAACATGAATAATCTATCACATTTTTCCTTAATGTAAATGCAAACTCACAATATTACGTATAACATGAATCGAGCATGCATAACACGAATATTAAGGTTGCACAGGTGCTCCCGCAACAACATCAAATATAAACACAATACCACATATAACATTAATCGAGCACACATGTGAATATTGAGGTTGCGCAGGTGTCTCCGCAACAACATATATCTTAAGATAGCCTCTTACACGAATACAGGTTATCCTGATTTACAACGTGCATAAAAATTTTAAACATGAATAGAACATCACATATACAGTCCAATTAAAGCAATTAAAGTGATAGTGACAATTTCCACCTGAATAAATGATGATGTCTGACTTGAATATGAAGATGCTTTACCACACCCAAGCGTAAATCCTCGATAAAGTCTACATATAATAATAATAATTATAATCCTTACAATTTATTATTTATATAATAAATGAAAAGATACAAATATCACTATATAATAACTGAAAATAAATTGCTTATTAATATTAATCGAAGAGTTAACATTATAGATGACTGAAATTAAAATATTTATGCAATAATTTCGGATTAGTAATTAATATTAATTGAAAGTCAATATTTTAATGTTTTGGGTAAAAATATGACTGGAAGTGAAGTTTTAAAGTTGTTGGTGTTGATTGAAGAATATTTGAAATCCATCTGGAGTAAAAATCGAAGTAAATAGAAGTTTGGGGTTAAATTGAATGTTGCTGGAAAAATTGGGGAGTAAATTGCAAAGCCCTAATAATTCGCGGGTATAAATATCCTTCTGCACACCCTTCAGCCGACATTCACCCATTTATCACCTCACTTCTTCTCCCCTCTCTCTCTAACTCTACTCCTTCTCTCTAAAATAATCCCTCTTTCACCTCTCAAAATCACAAACAAAACACCCGTATAAACACACACATGTGTATACACCGAATTCAGGCAGCCGAATTTCAGCGAAACAAAGGCATCGGCCCTTGTCCTCCACCGAGTAGTGATGGCGGGCGAATATTGGATCAGCGATGGGCCTGAGTTCGGGCCGAAAGCTTCTAGTCGGACTCCGACCCCAACCATATGGCAGCGGTGGCCAAATTCGTAGAAAAATGCAGCAGCGGCGCGCTCATCTTCAAGCGGTGCGGCGGCAATTTACAGTATGCGGCGGGGTTACGACCCTCATGACCAGAGATGGTTTTGGATTTTAGGTAAAAGTTACAATTTTCCTGAAAAATGGATTTTGAGTCTGATTATGGGTTTTTGGATCCTCGGTCATGGGTCTGATTTGAAATTAGGGTTGAATCTGGTGTTTAGGCATCAAACGAACATATGAAATTGTGGTGATGGATTAGTGTTTTATGATTTGTTGGCCGAGAAATTTTTTAATTTTAGATAAGATGAAGAATCTTCTGTTTTGATGTTAAATTCTGGTTCGTGAGTTCATGATTTCAGATGTATTTTCTGGTTCGATAATGGAATGGCTAGATTATGGGTGATGCGAATCTAATTCAATTACTGTTATTGGGATTCGGTTGGACCAGTTGTACAGTGGCAATTTGGGTTCCAACATCTAATGGGGGATATAAGGGCTACGGGCTAAATATGAAATTGGTGAATCCAGCTCGTGGTATTTGAGTCTGAGAAAAAGAATTCTGGTTCTGAATTTTTAACGTTCGTAGAGATAGAAACTAAGTAAAATAGGGAAATATAAGGTGACAGTTGTTGAGCTTTACCTCGTAAGATTGAATGGAAATCGGATGAAACGTGACTGGAAATTTGATCAGACGATGAATCGATCGGATCCTTTTGTTCTCTGCTCCTTAGTTTGTAGAATAAAATACTTGCAGCTCTGTAGATCGGATCCTGTAAATGCTTCCCGATTGCAAATACAGTTTTCTTCTTTTCTTCTTTTCTTCTTTGTAACTTCTGGCGATGAACTTCTTTGCAGAAATTGTGTATTGTATTTTTCCTTTTTTTTTTGTGGATGTTGAACGATGAATTTTTGTAAAGGATTTCTGCACTGCAGAATTAGTATTTATAGGTGTGAATTTTTTAAGTGTTTGGGTTGGAATAGAATTTGTGTTGGATATGTATTGAGGAGTTTTGATAAAGTGAGAGAAGTGAGGAGAACGATCGATCTGGGGAAAGAGTTCTAAATTATGATTAGTGTGGTTTAATCATAGTTAGTTAATTTATAATGTGTGGTTAATTATAAAATGTATAATAATAATAATAGTAAATATGGAATAATAATTAATTGGTAATGCTGATAATAAAAATCTGAAAATAATAAAGATAATAATAATAATGTTAATACTTAATAAAAACGGTATTAATAATATTATTATTAATAATAATGATAATATTAATAATAATAGTGTTAGTATTGTACTTGAATAATTAATAACACTGTTATAAAAATAAATAATGACAACTTGAATATATATATGAAGAAATGACTCGGGCTAGGACTTGCGATACGTCGTAATAAATGTTCATGATTCTCTAAATGAAATTAAATAATGTGAAATGCATTATAATACTATTATAAATAATAATATTGCATTATGAAAATGGCGGGTACTACATTATTGGATAAGGGGGTAGGCACTGGAAAGGTTTATAGCTCAAATACTTAATCGTCATGAAATGAAACTTGACTAGGCGTTAAGTTTATGTGAAGATTTGTATGACGTGTTCTTTGACATGGAGAGTGCCTGTCGAACACCAATAGTTAGTGGGAGCACACGTTATAGGTATGCTAATTGGATTAGTATACTCGAAAACTCACCCTCGATTCGTCACATGGATTTCACTCCGGGACAGTCAATGACGGAATTGAAAGGTTGTGATAGATATTCGTGAACCTTCGACTTGAGGATTTAGTAGGGATGTGCTTGTGACGTCAAGATTTTTATTAGAGTAGTTCTACCCTGTAAAGCGGAAGACGGGGGTCAACCTCGACGTGTATCTTGATGGGCAAGTAGCAGGTCCTACTGAATACCAAGATAAAATTCTTTCTCCCGTTAGTGAGCGGGTTATATGTCTTATGCGGTTACTGGCATATGAGATCATAAGTCTTTGGCCAAAGCATTGGAGCTAGTTGTATTAGATACACGAAAGCTCAATGATCTCGATTTGCATCAACGCATGCATAACGTCAAGTACAGATAGGGTTTGACTGACAGTGACCCTATATCTTGATCTGGATATTTGAAATAAGGGTTTTTACGTATATTGGTATTCACGACATAATGGTTCTTGAATAATCCCATCATTCGTTCTCAGTTGGAGTACAGTGTAGGCCGCTAGGCTAGCTAGGTGGTGCTACTACTGTTTTTCCAAGGCCTCCTACTATTCATCATCATCTTCATAACATCCATAAGTTTTTCTTGGAGGAAATTTTGTGAGATAGAGAGAACATAGATTAAATACTTGGAATGTTATAATCTTGTCTTTGCAAAGCTTCTACAACCTTGATCTAGCCGTATTCTTAGAGGATAATGAGGTTTAGTCATTCTGGTCGTTTCTTCGACGCGTGACAAGTAGTGACGTTGTTTTTTCGGGGTTGGATCATTCAAGTGCTTGGAGCGCATTGGCTCGTAGGCAATTCATTTCAAGCTTAGGGAATAGCTCAAGAGAAGGAATCCATTTAATCAACGGACTACAAGGATGAGTTTCTTATATCTCTTGTATTTCGTTTTAATATTCGTATATATGTAGCTCGATCGATCCTCATAGGGATTCGGATCGAATTAATTTTCCTTTTACTGCTTCCGTTGGGCCTTCGAAATGACATATGCATGAAATAATGACATATGCATATATGATTATGTAAATAAAATGAAATGACATATGCATGAATAATGACTGAAACTTGGTACCTTTGATGGAGTGACGAAGTGGCGAAGCTGAGAGCATATGATACTTTTACATTCTAGCGAATCTACAGAATGGTAAAACCTGCTCTGATACCACTATGTAATGCCCCGACATTCTAGGATAATTAATGGGGAAAATAAATAAAAGGTAAATTTTGACAAAATAATTTCTTTTGAGAATATAAAAATTCTCGCCTACAAAGTCGAGTCGCTACAATGACATAAAAATAAATATCTTTAAATAAGGCAACATTTCATCATATATACGAGATAATTTTTTTTTTTGCGGCGGAAGAATAAATCATATAAATTTCTAGTCAACGTATCCCCAAATAAGTTTCAAAACATTAGACATAACGAAAAACATCATTTAATAAATCCTCTTGCATATGCCTTCTCGGCTCGCTCCTTCGTCTATCCGGCTCGGTTTAACCTGCGGGATCAATAAAGGTGGGGGTGAGCTTCCTTCAGCTCGTAGAAATCACATTGATCACAGTAATATACAATCTCATGGAAAGCATAACATGAATAATCTATCACGTTTTTCCTTAATGTAAATGCAAACTCACAATATTACGTATAGCATGAATCGAGCATGCATAACACGAATATTAAGGTTGCACAGGTGCTCCCGCAACAACATCAAATATAAACACAATACCACATATAACATGAATCGAGCACACATGTGAATATTGAGGTTGCGCATGTGTCTCCGCAACAACATATATCTTAAGATAGCCTCTTACACGAATACAGGTTATCCTGATTTACAACGTGCATAAAAATTTTAAACATGAATAGAACATCACATATACAGTCCAATTAAAGCAATTAAAGTGATAGTGACAATTTCCACCTGAATAAATGATGATGTCTGACTTGAATATGAAGATGCTCGGCTCACAGTCCTAAGCCCGTAAATCCTCGATAAAGTCTACATATAATAATAATAATTATAATCCTTACAATTTATTATTTATATAATAAATGAAAAGATACAAATATCACTATATAATAACTGAAAATAAATTGCTTATTAATATTAATCGAAGAGTTAACATTATAGATGACTGAAATTAAAATATTTATGCAATAATTTCGGATTAGTAATTAATATTAATTGAAGGTCAATATTTTAATGTTTTGGGTAAAAATATGACTGGAAGTGAAATTTTAAAGTTGTTGGTGTTGATTGAAGAATATTTGAAATCCATCTGGAGTAAAAATCGAAGTAAATAGAAGTTTGGGGTTAAATTGAATGTTGCTGGAAAAATTGGGGAGTAAATTGCAAAGCCCTAATAATTCGCGGGTATAAATATCCTTCTGCACACCCTTCAGCCGACATTCACCCATTTATCACCTCACTTCTTCTCCCCTCTCTCTCTAACTCTACTCCTTCTCTCTAAAATAATCCCTCTTTCACCTCTCAAAATCACAAACAAAACACCCGTATAAACACACACATGTGTATACACCGAATTCAGGCAGCCGAATTTCAGCGAAACAAAGGCATCGGCCCTTGTCCTCCACCGAGTAGTGATGGCGGGCGAATATTGGATCAGCGATGGGCCTGAGTTCGGGCCGAAAGCTTCTAGTCGGACTCCGACCCCAACCATATGGCAGCGGTGGCCAAATTCGTAGAAAAATGCAGCAGCGGCGCGCTCATCTTCAAGCGGTGCGGCGGCAATTTACAGTATGCGGCGGGGTTACGACCCTCATGACCAGAGATGGTTTTGGATTTTAGGTAAAAGTTACAATTTTCCTGAAAAATGGATTTTGAGTCTGATTATGGGTTTTTGGATCCTCGGTCATGGGTCTGATTTGAAATTAGGGTTGAATCTGGTGTTTAGGCATCAAACGAACATATGAAATTGTGGTGATGGATTAGTGTTTTATGATTTGTTGGCCGAGAAAAATTTTAATTTTAGATAAGATGAAGAATCTTCTGTTTTGATGTTAAATTCTGGTTCGTGAGTTCATGATTTCAGATGTATTTTCTGGTTCGATAATGGAATGGCTAGATTATGGGTGATGCGAATCTAATTCAATTACTGTTATTGGGATTCGGTTGGACCAGTTGTACAGTGGCAATTTGGGTTCCAACATCTAATGGGGGATATAAGGGCTACGGGCTAAATATGAAATTGGTGAATCCAGCTCGTGGTATTTGAGTCTGAGAAAAAGAATTCTGGTTCTGAATTTTTAACTTTCTTAGAGATAGAAACTAAGTAAAATAGGGAAATATAAGGTGACAGTTGTTGAGCTTTACCTCGTAAGATTGAATGGAAATCGGATGAAACGTGACTGGAAATTTGATCAGACGATGAATCGATCGGATCCTTTTGTTCTCTGCTCCTTAGTTTGTAGAATAAAATACTTGCAGCTCTGTAGATCGGATCCTGTAAATGCTTCCCGATTGCAAATACAGTATTCTTCTTTTCTTCTTTTCTTCTTTGTAACTTCTGGCGATGAACTTCTTTGCAGAAATTGTGTATTGTATTTTTCCTTTTTTTTTTGTGGATGTTGAACGATGAATTTTTGTAAAGGATTTCTGCACTGCAGAATTAGTATTTATAGGTGTGAATTTTTTAAGTGTTTGGGTTGGAATAGAATGTGTTGGATATGTATTGAGGAGTTTTGATAAAGTGAGAGAAGTGAGGAGAACGATCGATCTGGGGAAAGAGTTCTAAATTATGATTAGTGTGGTTTAATCATAGTTAGTTAATTTATAGTGTGTGGTTAATTATAAAATGTATAATAATAATAATAGTAAATATGGAATAATAATTAATTGGTAATGCTGATAATAAAAATCTGAAAATAATAAAGATAATAATAATAATGTTAATACTTAATAAAAACGGTATTAATAATATTATTATTAATAATAATGATAATATTAATAATAATAGTGTTAGTATTGTACTTGAATAATTAATAACACTGTTATAAAAATAAATAATGACAACTTGAATATATATATGAAGAAATGACTCGGGCTAGGACTTGCGATACGTCGTAATAAATGTTCATGATTCTCTAAATGAAATTAAATAATGTGAAATGCATTATAATACTATTATAAATAATAATATTGCATTATGAAAATGGCGGGTACTACATTATTGGATAAGGGGGTAGGCACTGGAAAGGTTTATAGCTCAAATACTTAATCGTTCGCAAGTCGATGAAACTTGACTAGGCGTTAAGTTTATGTGAAGATTTGTATGACGTGTTCTTTGACATGGAGAGTGCCTGTCGAACACCAATAGTTAGTGGGAGCACACGTTATAGGTATGCTAATTAGATTAGTATACTCGAAAACTCACCCTCGATTCGTCACATGGATTTCACTCCGGGACAGTCAATGACGGAATTGAAAGGTTGTGATAGATATTCGTGAACCTTCGACTTGAGGATTTAGTAGGGATGTGTTTGTGACGTCAAGATTTTTATTAGAGTAGTTCTACCCTGTAAAGCGGAAGGCGGGGGTCAACCTCGACGTGTATCTTGATGGGCAAGTAGCAGGTCCTACTGAATACCAAGATAGAATTCTTTCTCCCGTTAGTGAGCGGGTTATATGTCTTATGCGGTTACTGGCATATGAGATCATAAGTCTTTGGCCAAAGCATTGGAGCTAGTTGTATTAGATACACGAAAGCTCGATGATCTCGATTTGCATTAACGCATGCATAGCGTCAAGTACAGATAGGGTTTGACTGACAGTGACCCTATATCTTGATCTGGACATTTGAAATAAGGGTTTTTACGTATATTGGTATTCACGACATAATGGTTCTTGAATAATCCCATCATTCGTTCTCAGTTGGAGTACAGTGTAGGCCGCTAGGCTAGCTAGGTGGTGCTACTACTGTTTTTCCAAGGCTTCCTACTATTCATCATCATCTTCATAACATCCATAAGTTTTTCTTGGAGGAAATTTTGTGAGATAGAGAGAACATAGATTAAATACTTGGAATGTTATAATCTTGTCTTTGCAAAGCTTCTACAACTTTGATCTAGCCGTATCCTTAGAGGATAATGAGGTTTAGTCATTCTGGTCGTTTGTTCGACGCGTGACAAGTAGTGATGTTGTTTTTTCGGGGTTGGATCATTCAAGTGCTTGGAGCGCATTGGCTCGTAGGCAATTCATTTCAAGCTTAGGGAATAGCTCAAGAGAAGGAATCCATTTAATCAACGGACTACAAGGATGAGTTTCTTATATCTCTTGTATTTCGTTTTAATATTCGTATATATGTAGCTCGATCGATCCTCATAGGGATTCAGATCGAATTAATTTTCATTTTACTGCTTCCGTTGGGCCTTCGATTTAGGCACCGAATCCCAACAACTGTATGATGTGCTGTTCGCATTGAGGACTTGTATATTTCTTCGCTTGAATACTTGATGTATGCTCACGACATATACTGTATTGTAGTCGCTAGAATGTCAGACTGATTTGTCAGAGCTTTTGCAATATATGTTCTTCGTATCTTATTAAGTCCTCTGGCTTGGTAGTATTTATAACCATAGGAAAATGCATCCATTATAAATGTAGCCATTGCAGGTAGGTGAGATATTGACGTCTCTGATTGGCGGCTTTGCTGAAAATTTAATTTAAAGCAGATCGCATTTAATGATTCAGACATTTTTTTTGACTTCGCATTAAATGCTCTTCAGCGCGTTCAGACTTGTCTCACTCCAGCTGCATTAAATGTTGTCCTATCAGCAATAAATGCTACTTTAACCGTGAATACTTTATGAATAAACAAAGTGTATTTCACAACGGTTTAAAGAATTCTTTAACGAGGCCTGTCGGATGTGTCTTACTTTTCCTAAGTAAAACAACTTATACCATGACTGCTGTATCCGACGCATTGTCTTTTACTGTAGCTGTAGGCTCGGTAGAATAGACTATATGAGATTTTCAATGCTGTATGGAAGGGGATGTATGGAGATTTCAGACAACTTCCATACTTAGAGGTATTTAGATCTTTCGACTCCTTTGCTGTATGATGGCATTATCAAAACAAGATTGTTTATCCCAATAATTATGTTTTTCGTATTAAACGTTATTCATATGGTCGTGCATATGTGTCATGTCATTTTTCCACCACGCGTTGATCCGACGGGATCATTTTGGGATTTATGCTTGTGCGCGCTCGATTATTGGATGGGTTTTCCACCATATGTTGGTCTGGTGGGATCATCTTGGGATCTATGCAGTGAACGGTGGATCATCGAATTACCATGTGTATGTTGAGATTTGTCGTGTTGTGTAATGCACTGTAGGTCTTGTCGTAGGAGAGACTTGTAAGTTGTTATGTTTCATGAAATGTCAATTAATCTATTGTTGTATAAATTATGGGACTTGTACTAGCATCGTTGTGCTAACCCATTAGGTGGTTATGTGTTTTATGTTCAGGATCCAGGAGAGCGGGAAAACTATTGGGATTCTGGAAATAAAACGAAATACGTAACGAAAAAAAATGAATCCCAAACAGGATCGATCAAGTAACCTATATACGAAAAATAAATACGAAGATAAAAGGATCATACCCTTGAAGCCTTTGAAATAAATCTTCGTAAGATGATGATCACGAACCCGAGCTCGAGCACGAACAATCTTTCGTCCCAAACACCGAAAATACGATGCCTCTACGTCACGTGCGTCAGAAGTTGCCCGGATAAATTCAACGTAACTCCGTTCTCCAAGAACACGGCTAGGAAGTTATCGTAGGAATTTATATCTCTCTTTTTCTTAATTTTGTATCACCTCAAAGATGGAAAAATTGAAGAAAAAATCTTCTCCCTATCTCTCAAACTTACTCACCGGTGAAGCTTGCAAGAAGTGAGCTCAATTGTGTTGTCATGTCTTGTTATATTATGAGTTGGTTATCATGTCAAACATATAACAACTCATCATGTAATTATAATATATGAGAAAAAATCTCAACACATAATAACAAGACATGACAACCAACAACAACATGCAAGGGTGGAAATAATTACATGTGAGGTGGGAAGCGGGGTGGCCCATTAGGAAGTTTCCTAGAAACGAGCCGAGTCACTCGACTCGTGTACCGGACGTTCGTCAAACGACTCTGTTAATCACACTCCGTTTAATCATCAATGTATTTATATTAATTAATTAATTTAATTAATTAATTATATCAAATACAAATATATTTCTCTAAGAAATATAATTTATGTATTAAATTAATTACCCGGTAACTTAATTTTAATTCATAAGAACGATATATAATTTATCCAAAAAATCATAATTAGATACCCAATATCTAATATAACTAGAGAGATGATAAATTCATATTTATCCGTCGACGATCCTGATGCGCGACTCTGTAGGTCCGTCTCAGCCAGCATTGGGAGGAACCAATGAGTGCGGGCAGCACATAGCCAGTCTAGCAGGCCGCACTGTAAAACCCGACTGAGCACGAATGAGGGGATCATTCCAGAACTATTATGTCGTGAATACTATATACGCATAGACCCTTCTTCAGATGTCCCAGTCAAGTCTTCGGGTCATGGTAAAGTCGAACCCTACTGTTGGCTAGACACTATACATGTGTTAATGCAAATCAAGACCGACCGATTACTAGTGTATCTAATACGACTAGATCAGAATGCTTTGGCCAAAGACTTATGCTCTTATTTGCCATTAACCGTATACGACATTCGCCTGCTCACTAACAGGAGATAGAATCCTTTCTTGGCATACAGTAAAGACTGCTACCTGCCCGTATAGACCACACTTCGAGGTTGACTCAGCAATTAAGCAAATGAGTCTAACTACTCTAATGACAAACTAAACGTCACAGGCACATCTTCTACTGAACCCTCAAGTCAAATGTCCACGTATACTATCACAACCTTTTGATTCTTCATCGACTCTCCGAGAGTGAATACCGTTTGACTGAATCAAGTATGAGTCGTGTTCGAGTATACTAGTCCCACCAATATACTTATAACTATGCTATCAAGACATGCACACGTCCTAGCATCAGTTATACAAGTCTTACTAAAACTTAATGCACATTTAAGTTTATTGACTTGCGAACGATTTACGTAAATAAACTTTAAACACTTCCAATGCATTTTCTCTTATCCGATAACGATAATGGAATGTTCGCTTTATTTACATGTACTTCACTTCAGTGTTTACCAAATCAAGAATACATTTGAAATACAACGAACAGTGAATGAATCGTATTGCCTTTTTATTAATTATTCCATAATTACAAGTACAATGCCCCTACTCTCTCATCCCTTGAGTGGCATTCGAGGGCATATTCCTAACAATCTCTCACTTGCACTCAATGCCACACATCATGGTATCCAATACCCATGTTCTTCAAATGTCTTTCCAAAACGGCCTGAGATAATGGCTTAGTCAGCGGGTCAGAGACATTGTCTTCTGAGTCTACTCTTTGCAACGAAACATATCATTTTTCAACTATCTCTCAAATGATGTGATACTTTATCTCTATATGCTTCGTATTGTGGTGAGCCCTAAGATCCTTGGCATGGGCGACAGCTCCATCATTATCACAGAATAGTGATATAGGCAGATCCGCCTTAGGCACCAATTGAAGTTCTTGCACAAACTTCTACATCCAAAATGCTTCTTTGCTAGCCTCTGAGGCAGCTTGGTACTCTGCTTGGCAGGTGGAATCTGCAGTAGCGGTTTTCTTGGAGCTTCTCCAAGATACTGCTCCTCCATTGAGAGTAAATAAATACCCAGATGTCGACTTAGAGTCATCATTATCTCCTTGAATTCAGAATCGGTGAATCCAATCACCTTAAGTTCTCCACCACCGTAAGTAAGAACCATATCTCTACTTCTTCTCAAGTACTTAAGAATGTTCTTGATGGCAATCCAGTGTTTCCCTCCCCGGTTTGCTTGAAATCGGCTTACCATACTCACAGCGTAGGCTGAGTCCGGTCTCGTACACAACATAGTGTACATGAGGCTACCCACTGTCGAGGCATAAGGTACCTTACTCATCTCTCTCTTGTATTCCTCACTTTGAGGACATATTTTCATGGTGAGATGAATTCTATGTCACATGGGAAGGAAACCACTTTTAGATTCATCTATCTTGAATCTTATCAGGATTTTATCTATATAGAGGGCTTGGGAAAGTCTTATCATTCGTCACGGTCGATCTCTGTAAAGACGGATCCCTAAAATATAGGAAGCTTCTCCCAAGTCTTTCATGGAGAACGTTCTAGAAAGCCAAGCCTTCACAGTGCTGAGCATTGCTACGTTATTTCCTATAAGTAGAATACCATCTACATATAGTACTAAGAACGCAATGTTGCTCCCACTAACCCTTTTGTAAACACATGGTTCCTCCTCATTTCGCACGAAGTTAAAGTCCTCTGACTGCTTCATCAAATCAAAGGGGTCATCCTCACGACTACCAGATGCGTCGTGGAGAGCCAGTTCCTCCACATGTGTATAGCCATACCTCTCAGGTGTAACACCCCCGATATATTCAGGAATATTACAGCACCGTAAATCCTTTACATAAGAATTTCAAAGGCTGAAGAAACGAAAAGACAATAACAGATACTAACTTATGAAAGTACCTAAAATAAAATACAAGCAGTTCTGACCAATACAGAGAATACAAATATCCAAAGGAAAAGTATTAATACATCACCAAATCCAAATCATCATAAACGACGACGTACTCGAGTACTTATTAAAACAACACAATCAACAGACAAATAAACCTGGTTGGAACATCACTCTGCACCCTCGTCGTCATGCAGCTCCAATGGTTGTTTCCCTATTCTCCTGGATCCTGAACATAAACAATTATTCACCCTCGAAGGGGTTAGCACAACGATGCTAGTACAAGTACCACAACATATTATTCAACATCTCACGAAGAATAATAACATGAATGACAAAATACCAACGAGTCTCTTCCTATGAGAAACTCATAAATAACATACACAAATGATAATCACAACATGATATCGCAACATACACATGGTAATTCCGACAATCCAGCGTTCACTGCCTAGAACCCACGATGATCCCGTCAGACCAACCCGTGGTGGAAAAACCCGTCCGATGATCCAGCGCACGCTAGCATAGATCTCCCGATGATCTAGTTGGACCAACACGAGATGGACATACAACAACGACATATATGCACAACAATATGTATAACATCAATACATAGAACAATTAAAGTACTTGCCTTGATTCGATGACAAGAATAATACTCCCACGTATATCAAAATGCTCGAAGGTCGCTCCCTTCGATCAATCACATTGCAAAGCTCGAACCTTAACAAAATAAATAATATAGAATTCATCTCAAGTCGTACGAACACCTAACAATCCAAATTACGGTTGGAAGTTCATAAAACGTAAATTGCCTGACTTGCTTAACGTATGTTATATACCCTATGTAACGTACGTTAAGCCTACTTGTTAGCGCATGCAAAATACGAAGTCTAGCGTACGCTAACCATGCACTGTCAGTCCCTCACTGATCAGTCGACTGACTCGTCTGATGATATAACGTACGTTACGTACCAAGCGTAGCGTATGTTAACTATGCCCGATAGTGTACGTTAACTACAAAGCTTAGCGTATGCTAAACATGTATGACAGTTCCTCACTAGGCAGACGACTGTTCTAACTGTGATGAAGCTTACGAAATCCTCAGTGATTAATGTACGTCATCTCCATACATATCATGCTCATACAATTACGACTGATCTTATGGATTCAAACACCTTCGAACTTAAGGATATGTATATCATCATGGTGATCATACTCCAATTATGATTACAAATTCTCATGCGAAGTTCGGTGATCTAAGGTTGATGCGTTAGATTCTAATATCATCAGTACATTCATATTTCACTATAAAGATGACTAACAAATCCAACTTATAAGAAAGGATACAACCTTTGATGATTCTTTCTTAAGTCCATTTAAGAAAAGTGATATCCACTCCAAGTCTACGATCAATATGGCAACGTTATTCAATACGGAATATCAATCTCAGAATATTTCTCTCATAATTTGACGTGATAGGATTCCAACTATGATGTTTTCAATGACGATATCTTAAGCATAACATTCCAACCTCTAAACATGATGATTGTTTGAATAATTCATCAGTGGAAATTAATATCTTGATAGCATGATCATTATATCCTTAATAACACGAATACAAGATTGGAGATACTATGAACATACCTTAAGATGAAGAAAACACCGAGATAATTTGTAGAATCCAACTCCGGTTGCTTGTGTGTCAATCCGAAATGATTCTCCACTTCAATGATCAAGTATAAGTAGTCTTCAATCTTCAATGATCATGTAGAGATGGTTTATATGTGTTTATGAAGGAGGGGAGGCTCTCTCTGACTTCCAAGAAATGAGGGACAAGTGAAGAAAACGTAAACAAAATAAAATGGGGTGCTGTCCCTTTTATAATGTTTCTGTACGTTAACTATTTAGCGTATGCTACCTTACTGCCCTTAGCGTACGCTAACGAGCATTGACTCCAAAACTGTCCAGGTTCGCCCGCGTGAATATTATCCGGACCCATGTCTGGCTGGCGCTTGTGCTAGCTGCCCAGCTCAATTATTGGCTGGTTAACGCACGCTACGCTACATTCGTAGCGTATGCTAACTCCAACTGATAGCGTACGTTAAGCTTCCTTGTTAACGTACGTTATAACGTATTTGCATGAGAAAATTTACATGTTGCCACACTCATGTACAAGGATACAAATACGAGAAATATCATACTTCAATTATCGATATCACAAATTCCGAATAATACAGGGTTCAAATACAGATGAAATACTTAATAATAAATTCGGATATTACATACTCTCCTACTAAAAAGGAGTTTCGTTCCGAAACTCAAGATGAAAATAACTCTGGATATCTGGACCTCATGATATCTTCCATTTCCCAAGTGGCTTCTTCCACTCCATAGCGCGGCCACTGAACCTTAACCAAAGTGATCGGTTTGTTCCTCAATTGCTTAACTCGACTCTCGAGTATCCTGATCGGTCTCTATTCAAACGTGCGATCCTGAGCGACTTCAATCTCGCCAAAATCAATGACATGACTAGGATCCGGTATATACTTCCGTAGCTGGGATACGTGGAACACATTATGAACTTGGCTCAATGAAGGCGGTAATGCCAATCTGTATGCTAACTCTCCAACTTTCTCAAGAATCTCGAACGGTCCGATATATCTCGGACTCAACTTCCCCTTTCTTCCGAAATGAAAGATTCCCCGAGTAGGAAAAACTTTTAAAAGTACGTGATCTCCAGTACTGAACGCCAATGGGCGACGACGTACGTCTGTATAAGAGTTTTGTCGAATCTGGGCGGTCAATAGCCTTTCACAAATCAAGGTTATCTTCTCTCACGTCTGTACGATCAATTCCAGTTCCGTCCCGATCATGTCTGATGAATCGTCCCAACATAGGGGCGATCTGCATCTCCTCCCGTATAATGCCTCAAACGGTGCCATCTTAATGGAAGCATGCCAACTATTGTTGTAAGTGAATTCAATCAACGGCAGATGAACTTCCCAATCAGTCGACCAATCTAAGGCACAAGCCCTTAGCATGTCTTCCACTGTTTGAATAGTCCTCTCGGATTGTCCGTATGTCTGTGGGTGATAAGCTGTGCAGAAGTTCAATTCGGTTCCCAAGGCCTTATGAACTGCTTTCCAAAAATGAGACACAAAACGTCCGTCTCGGTCAGAAATAATGGACATCGGCGTACCATGCAACCGGATTAGCTCTGAAATAAATACTCGTGCCAACCTCTCGGGTCCCCACGTGTCCTTAATGCCAAGAAAATGAGCCGGTTTGGTTAAACGATCAACTATTACCCAAATCATGTTCATTCATGTCTTGGTTCTCGACATATTAGTGATAAAGTCCATCGATATGTCCTCCCATTTCCATTCAGGAATCAGGAGCGGCTTCAGCATTCCAGCAGGTCATTGATGCTCGATCTTAACCTGCTGACAAGTCAAACATTTCGAGACAAAATCCGCTACATCTTTCTTCATGTTGCCCCACCAGAAGTTTTGCTTCAGGTCCTTATACATCTTGCCGGTGCCCGGGTGGATAGAACAGGGCATGCTGTGAGCTTCCTTCATAATTGTCTGCTTCAGAACATCGACATCGGGAATGCAAAATCGGCTCTGTAATCTCAATACTCCATCATCATGAATTACAAATCCTGGGGCCTTTCCCTTGATCACTACATCATATAACCGAATCATCAGAGGATCATCTACTTGCTTAGATTTGATTTCTTTGGTTAACGACGAAGTTATTTCCATCACATACAGTTGTCCTTGGACTCTTTTCAACCATACTTCAATTTCTTCGCGAATCAATTCTCGTTAAATGCTGGACTGGAAGGTCAGAATCTCCAGCATCTTAATAGAAACAGGCTTGCGGCTAAGTGCATCGGCCACTACATTTGCTTTGCCTGGATGATAAAGAATCTCCAAGTAGTAGTCCTTAATCAGTTCCAGCCATCTCCTTTGCCGCATATTCAACTCTTTCTGAGGGAAGATGTATTTAAGACTCTTGTGATCCATAAAGATTTGACAGTGAGTCCCGTACAGGTAATGTCTCCAGATTTTCAAAGCAAAAACTACTGCTGCCAGCTCCAAATCATGCGTTGGGTAATTCACTTCATAAGGTTTCAGCTGTTGTGAAGCATAGGCGATCACGTTCTCATTTTGCATCAATACACACCCAAGACCTTGGTTGGAAGCGTCACTGTAAACCATGAATCCTCCAGTTCCCTGTGGAAGTGCCAAAATCGGTGCCGTTGTCAATATCTTCTTCAATTCATTAAAGCTCTTCTGGCACATCTCATTCCACTCAAAATTTTGAGTTTTATGCAGTAGTCGAGTAAGTGGGCGGGTAATTTTGGAAAACCCTTCCACGAACCGACGATAATATCCAGTAAGTCCTAAGAAACTCCGGACTTCGTTCACGTTCTTAGGAGTCTTCCAATCCATATCTGCTTCGATTTTCTGAGGGTCTACTCTGACTCCTTCAGGTGATACCACATGGCCAAGGAACATCACTTCCTTTAGCCAAAATTCGCACTTAGAAAGTTTAGCGTACAATTGTTCATTCCTCAAGAGGTCTAGAACAATCCGCAAGTGCTGTGCATGTTCTTCCAGGCTCTTAGAATATACCAGAATTTCATCAATGAACACAACCACAAACTTGTCCAAATACTCGATGAACACTCAGTTCATCAATTGCATGAATACAGCAGGTGCGTTAGTGAGACCAAATAGTATCACTACAAACTCATAGTGTCCGTAGCGAGTTCTGAACACTGATTTTGGAACATCAGATTCCTTAATCCTCAGCTGATGATATCCCGATCTCAGATCGATCTTTGAAAACACCGTTGCTCCCTGTAGCTGGTCAAATAAGTCATCAATCCGTGGCAACGTATACTTGTTCTTAGTCGCCATCTTGTTTAGTTCTCGATAGTCAATACACAATCGAAGAGATCCATTCTTCTTCCGGACAAAAAGAACTGGTGCTCCCCAGGGCGAAACGCTTGGATGGATATAGCCTTTGTCAAGTAACTCTTCCAGTTGCTTCTTCAATTCATACATCTCAGTAGGTGCCATACGATATGGCGCCTTAGAAATTGGTGTAGCTCCTGGTTCCAGCTCAATGGTGAATTCTACATCCCGTCGTGGAGGTAGTCCAGGTAATTCGTCATGAAATACATCTGGAAATTCATTCACCATAGGAATGGATGAGAGTTCTACTTTTTCGTCTTCTTTCTTCATTGCGTAGCACCAGTATCCGGTACAGCCCTGTTTCAACAATTTGACAGCTTTCATCGCCTTGATCATCTTTCCTGAGCTTCCTGGTTTCCATCCTTCAAATAGTATTTCGGAACCATCGTCAGCTATCACTGATATATTTCTCTTTCGGTAGTTTACAACATCTCCATATCGATTAAGCCAATCGTCTCCGAGTATCAGGTCATCTCCTTGCATTTCTATCACAATCAGATTCGAGGGCCACTCTCTGCCTCCAAATGATACAGGAAAATCTCTAGTTTCTAAGTTTCCAACAATCCTCTCTCCACTCGGTAAACCCACAACATAAGGCTCACAATTATGAAAACCAGAAATATTCAAACAATTTACACAAGAAAAGGATATAAATGAATGTGTAGCTCCTGTATCGAATAAAATGCTAACTGGCTGTGAAAGGATCTGAACAGTACCTGATGCGACAGCAGCATCCTGATCGTCTATTCTCCTCATCTCGTACAGGAATGGGGGAACGGATCCAGCACTCGATGCCCCCTTTCGGTCCCACCGTCCTCTGCCTCGTCCGCCACGAAAATTCTGAGGAATCTGAACACTTTGCTGCATTTGTTGGATACTGGCTTCCTTATGAATTGGCTGTGGTGTACGGGCTCTAAAAGACTTTGGCACCTCTTCACAGAACACCACACGATAGGGGTGGACTCGGTTCCATTCGGTTCGATTTTTGACCGAAACCAATAACCGAACCAAATATTCAGTTTCGGTTTGATTCGGTTCTTTTTGAAGTTCGGTTCGGTTAAATTCGGTTTTATAAATATTCGGTTCGGTTTTGATTTGGTTTGATATTTTTTCGGTTCTTCACAATATAAATTCAAATATTATATTCAATAGAATAAGTTATATATAACAACAAACCAACAAAAGTTATATATATATGCTCAAGATAAGAGGTAGACTTGCACAACAATTTACAAATATCTCAAAAGATATAACAATCACAAATCACATTAGATCATTCTCTAAATCTAAATTAGTTGGATCACGAATTACACGAACATATTATCGGTCCTCCTTGGATCCATGAGGGTCTTAAAAAAGAAAAACAAATTACATTAAAATCTCAAACACATAAAACTCACACAGAGATGTCATCTTAGTATGTGACTTTGACTTCAGTCCATTTCGGTTCGGTTCGGCTTTGTCCGACCCCAAACCGAGAACCGAACCAAACCAATTCGGTTCGGTTCTGTTTTTCTATTTTTCGGTTCGGTCTTCTTTGGTTTCGGTTCTTCGGTTCTTTTTTCGGATTTTTTGGGTTTGGTTTTGAATTTTCGGTTCCGAAATGCCACCCCTACCACACGATGTCTCTCTTGACCACAATCAAAACAAGTCACGGCAGGTAGGGGGCAATTTCATCGATAGTGCCCCGTCTGGGCACAGTTAAAGCACTTCCTGGTTACATCCGTCGTGGCTGATGCTGCTCCAAAGTTCTTTCCGCTCTTAGATGGGTGCGGAGGTTTTTTGAAAGAATGAAAGGATGACTGGGACTTACGGGGCCCACTACTCTTGTGCTTCGTGAAACTACCGGAGACTTTCTGCTTCTTAGACTCTGCAAATTTCTCCATTGCTGCTTCCTTGATTTCATACGCCAACACTTTATCCTGGTATTGACGGAGAGTGGTACATTCAAAACCGCACATGTACCTCTGGATTTCTGGTTTCATTCTCATATCAAAATGGATCATCATTTCTGCATCTGTTCTAACCAGATGTCGAACAAATGCCAGCTGCTGGTTAAACGTCTTAATTGCCTGAGATACTGGCACATCTGAAGGCTGAGCGGAGAAAAACTCCCGGACTTTAGCTTCCCTCACAAGACGAGGGCAGTACTAAGCTTCCCTCATCAATTTAAATTCTGTCCAGTCCGCATCATGATCTATAGGCCGGATGGCTTCCCACCACTCGGACGCTTCCCCTATCAGAAAGTACTGAGCAATAGAGGTTCTCCGGTCATCAGGGCAATTAATCTCGGCAAAGATTTTCTCCAATTACTTCAACCAATTATCCTAGGTGGGAGTCTCAGAAATACCGTCGGATTTAGGTGGTTGCATCTTCGCCACCTCTTGCAGCCATCGGTCGTCCCGATTTCCCATGTCCGGGATTCCTTGCTGTCGATCTGCTTGTTGTAATCCTACTGCCACCTGCATTTGGTCCACGACTTGGGCGAACTGAGTCATCTGGTTCACCACCTGACGAAGGATTTCAGGCACAGCAGGTTCCTGTTCATTATTAATAGATCTTTGTGGCTCGCCTGAGCTGTGGCTTTCCTGATTTGAAGGCGAAGCTTCTCTTTCGGCATTCCTTCGTCCGCGACCGCGACCACGTCCACGTCCACCTCTCAACATACTGTAAGCATAAATACTCAATATACAGGAAACAATATCGTTCTAATATTCAAGTATAAAGAAGTATAACATGTAAAGGACGAGATAGAGTTTAGGAGCTTACAACCACCGCTCAAACAAAGACTTAGGCAGTACAGTGATGTTATTCACGCTCGGTTACCTCAAAAGACATTCCTGACCCCTATTTTAACCCAATGGCCAAGATATCCATAATCTTGGCTCAGATACCATATTCTGTAACACCCCCGATATATTCAGGAATATTACAGCACCATAAATCCTATACATAAGAATTTCAAAGGCTGAAGAAACGAAAAGACATTAACAGATACTGACTTATGACAGTAACTGAAATAAAATACAAACAGTTCTGACCAATACTGAGAATACAAATATCCAAAGGAAAAGTATTAATACATCACCAAATCCAGATCATCACAAACGACGACGTACTCGAGTACTTATTAAAACAACACAATCAACAGACAAATAAACTCGCACGGGACATCACTCTGCACCCTCGTCGTCATGCAGCTCCAGTGGTTGTTTCCCTGTTCTCCTGGATCCTGAACATAAACAAATGTTCACCCCCGAAGGGGTTAGCACAACGATGCTAGTACAAGTACTACAACATATTATTCAACATCTCACGAAGAGTAATAACAACATGAATGACAAAATACCAACGAGTCTCCTCCTGCGAGAAACTCATAAATAACATACACAAATGATAATCACAACATGATATCGCAACATACACATGGTAATTCCGACGATCTAGCGTTCACTGCCTAGAACCCACGATGATCCCGTCAGACCAACCCGTGGTGGAAAAACCCGTCCGATGATCCAGGGCACGCTAGCACAGATCCCCTGATGATCCCGTCGGACCAACACGAGGTGGACATACAACAACGACATATATGCACAACAATATGTATAACATCAATACATAGAACAATTAAAGTACTTACCTCGATTCGATGACAAGAATAATACTCCCACGAATATCAAAATGCTCGAAGGTCGCTCCCTTCGATCAATCACATTGCTAAGCTCAAACCCTAACAAAAGATATAATATAGAATTCATCTCAAGTCGTACGAACACCTAGCAATCCAAATTACGGTCGGAAGTTCATAAAACATAAACTGCCTGACTTGCTTAACGTACGTTACGTACCCTATGTAACGTACGTTAAGCCTACTTGTTAGCGCACGCAAAATACAAAGTATAGCGTACGCTAACCATGCACTGTAAGTCCTTCACTGATTAGTCGACTGACTCATCTGATGATATAACGTACGTTACGCACCAAGCGTAGCGTACGTTAACTATGCCTGATAGCGTACGTTAACTACAAAGCTTAGCATACGCTAAATATGTATGATAGTTACTCACTGGGCAGACGACTGTTCTAACTAGGATGAAGCTTACGAAATCCTCAGTGATTAATGTATATTATCTCCATATATATCATGCTCATACAATTACGAATGATCTTACGGATTCAAACACCTTCAAACTCAAGGATACGTATATCATCATGGTGATCATACTCCAATTATGATTACAAATTCTCATGCGAAGTTCGGTGATCTAAGGTTGATGCGTTAGATTCTAATATCATCAGTACATTCAGATTTCACTATAAAGATGACTAACAAATCCAACTTATATGAGAGGATACAACCTTTGATGATTCTTTCTTAAGTCCGTTTAACAAAAGTGATATCCACTCCAAGTCTACGATCAATATGGCAACGTTATTCAATACAGAATATCAATCTCAGAATATTTCTCTCATCATTTGACGTGATAGGATTCCAACTATGATGTTTTCAATGACGATATCTTAAGCATAACATTCCAACCTCTAAACATGATGATTGTTTGAATAATTCATCAGTGGAAATTAATATTTTGATAGCATGGTCATTATATTCTTAATAACACGAATCCAAGATTGGAGATGGTATGAACATACCTTAAGATGAAGAAAACACCGAGACAATAGGTAGAATCCAACTCCAGTTGCTTGTGTGTCAATCCAAAATGATTCTCCACTTCAATGATCAAGTATAAGTAGTCTCGAATCTTCAATGATCATGTAGAGATGGTTTATATGTGTTTATGAAGGAGGGGAGGCTCTCTCTGACTTCCAAGAAATGAGGGACAAGTGAAGAAAACGTAAACAAAATAAAATGGGGTGCTGTCCCTTTTATAATGTTTCTGTACGTTAACGGTTTAGCATACGCTACCTTACTGCCCTTAGCGTAGGCTAACGAGCGTTGACTCCAAAACTGTCCAGGTTCACCCGCGGGAATCTTATTCGGACCCATGTTTGGCTGGCGCATGTGCTAGCCGCCCAGCTCAATTATTGGCTGGTTAACGCATGCTACGCTACATTCGTAGCGTACGCTAACTCCGACTGATAGCGTACGTTAAGCTTCCTTGTTAACGTACGTTATCACGTATTTGCATGGAAAAATTTACATGTTGCCACACTCATGTACAAGGATACAAATACGAGAAATATCATACTTTAATTATCGATATCACAAATTCCGAATACTACAGGGTTCAAATACAGATGAAATACTTAATAATAAATCCGGATATTACATCAGGTAAGTGAGACACCTTATCAGACCTTCGAAGTGGAGGTTGTGTTACAATAGGTTCGGTTCCTGATCCCTAATCAGATGTCTCCTTAGGACTTTCATTATGCTCTTTCAAAGAGATATTTCTACCCGAGCCACCTTTCTGAATGAACTCATCCTCAAGGAAGTGCGCTTGTAAAGCCACAACGACCCTATGGTATTCTGGCATGTAGAATAGATAACTCATTGAGTCCTCTGGTTATCCAATGAAATCTCCCTTGATGGACCTTGCTTCCAGTTTGTCCACCTTAGCCTTCTTCACATAGGCTGGACATCCCCAAATGCTTATGTGATTAAGACTTCGTTTCTTACCCTTTCACATCTCATGCAGAATGAAAGGAATGTATTTGGAAGGACATCTATTAAGGATATATGCAGCGGTTAGTAAGGCGTACCCCCATAGGTAAATTGCTAAATCATTGTAATTCGACATGGAGCGAACCATGTCCAACAAAGTCCGATTTCTTCTTTCCGAAACACCATTTAACTGTGGGGTTCCTGGCAGCGTGAATTGTGAAACTATTCCATGTTCTTTAAGGAACTCATCAAACTCTAAGCTCATATATTCGCCACCTCGGTCCGGCTGCGGTGCTTTGATAAATTTTTTGAATTTAGTGAAGGCTCCGGATTATGTTTCATTAAGTACACAATCCCATACCTAGTATGATCATCTGTAAACGTGATGAAATATTGATATCCATCTCGGGCTGCTTCCAAAGCACCACAAACATCGGTATGTTCCAACCGAAGTTTTTCAGCAGCCCTTTCGAATGTCCCTTTGAAGGGGGACTTAGTCATCTTGCCTCTAAGGCAGGATTCACAAGTTGGATAGGGTTCTACACCCAATGGACTTAAAAGTCCATCTTTCTCTATTTTATGAACCTTGGTCTGACCAATATGACCTAGTCTAAGGTGCCACTTAAGAGCTTGATTAGTATCTTGCCTATCACGTTTCCTAGTTATAGTGTTCACTGATGATTTATTTTGTAAGTTCAGATGATATAAACCATTCAACAACGAAGCTGTGCCAACCAAGTTATTTCGAAAATAAATTTTACAACTACCATTGCCAATGAAGAAACAAAATCCTTTCCGGTCCAAGACGGGAATGGATACAATATTTTTATGCCCCTTAGGCAAAACAAGTACTTCATATAACGTCAAAATAAAACCGGATTCTAAACCCAGTAGGATTGATCCAATATCGGTTGCCTCGACACTTTGTCCGCTTCCTATAGTGATCATTACTTCCTCAGCTTTAAGTTTCCTACATTGTTCCAGATCTTGATTCATAGTACAAATATGAGAAGTGGCACCTGAATCCAGAATCCATGAAGCAGAATATATAGTAGCGGAACAATTGGTTTCAAAAACAAAATGTTTCGTACCTGTGCGCCATTAATCTTAGGACAAGTCCTACTCCAGTGGCCCAGCTCACCGCATTCAAGGCATTTGTCTGTAGGTTTTGGATCGCCTACCTTTTGAACCTTTTAGGCCTTGCCCTTTCCTTTCTGCACCCTTTTCTTGGGTTTATACTGCTCGTAGGACTTTTTATTCTTGTTCTTGGACCTCCGAGGGCCAGAAGAAATCATAAGAGAAGCCTTCCTCGGTTTAGTCTTCATCTTAGACTGCGTCGTCACCAGTTTATTCATTAGCCCAGCTAATGTGCATGAAATCTCATTACAGTTGAAATTCATTACAAACTGTATGAAGGAGTCAGGGAGAGATTGAAGGATGAGATCAATCTAAAGGGATAAATCCATATGAATGTTGAGCACCTCTAGCCTCTCAATCATAGAGATCATCTTGAGGACGTGGTCTCCCACTTTCTCCCCTTCCTTCATCCTAGCACTGAACAACTGCTTCAATATCTCATATCTAGCATTCCTATTGTGCTCTCCATAAAGTTTGGTCAAGTGTGCGAGGATCTGCCTAGCAGAATTCATTTTGTCGTGTGGTCTCTGCAGCTCGTTAGTCATTGAGCCCATCATAAAGCCACAGACCAGCACGTCATCTTTGACCTATTTTTTATATACGTCAATCTCTTCCTAATTACCCCTAGTCCGGATTGGAGTCGGTGGAATATCCGCCTCCGAGACGTATCCCAAAGACTCCATGCTGAGTACAATCATCAGATTTCGCAACCAATCAACGAAATTGGGGCCAGTTAGGAGATTCTTTTCAAGTAGTATTGCAAGTGGGTTCTTAGCCATTTTAGAGAGATTTAGTTTCGTTTCTCTGCATAGATTTAGACAAGATTGAATTAGTGACTTGTTTTATTATGACCGAGTATAGAATTTAAGCTTGTATGATTCTTATCTCGACTCTTACTAATTTAATCGGAATTATACACTCCCATGTTATAATCCGGATGTCATGGTAAGATCGACTTCTTAGTGGTGATCAAATTCTTTACAAATTTTAACAGATGCAACATATCAGGTTTCTTGCCAATTAATTTCTGTAAAATGGTGTCTAACACCAACCCGTCTGACGGAAGATTTGATCTTCTTTTACCCCTAGTCTTCATGCCCTCAACCTATCAGGTTTCTTGGCAATCCAGACTATCTAAGTTGTTGACCATCAATGTCTATCAATTTGACTATTGAATCTCACCCGGTAACCTATCAGGTTTCTAGGGGCGAAATTATCATCAACCGAAGGCATCTAATGTACTCAAGATTTTTTCAACCTCTACCAAATGTACTACCCCAATAACTCAGAAGCATAGCACACCAGCTCGGGCATCAATTTTCTACAAGTTTGATGGAGGATAGGAAACCTCGTAACCTTTTTCAAACTTAGTCTGTTTGTTGTCGGGAGAATTTCGTGATTAATGTTACACTATGCACATTAATTCATTTATACGCGCGCTTGTTTGTCAATCATTCAAAAATGAAAAACAGTAAATAGCAACCTAGTTACTAATAACATATAGCTCATGGACCTATTCCTAAGTACTGGGCCAAGCGAATGACCCAATAAAAAAAATAAAGTCTTCGATTCTTTGTCTTCTCGGTCGATTGTCTTCGGTCTTCGTCATATCCAAAAATAATTACATCATAGAAAATGCATCCTATACAAATTTCTAGTAAAAATAAATAGGCTCAAAACGGGGTTTACAACCCAATCGAATCGAAAAAATCAAAACTAAGTACACGAGCTATATCACCATCACATAAGAATTCCATACAACATGTAACGGTAATGAAATTAAACAATTAATTTTAATAAAAATTAATCCAATTAATCTATAAAATTAATGTATTCAATTTCTACTATATTAATCTAATTAATATATATGACATTAAAATTAAATAAACAATTAATGTATTAATCCAATCAATATAAAAATTAATCTACTCAATTTTAATGGTGTTAATCCAATTAATACTAATAATCGCCATTTCAATTCGTTTGAGGTAATCTGGCCAAAAATAGTATTTTTTGTTTAATATCTTTCCCATTTAAAATAATATTCCAAATATTCGTTTTAATCTAATTAAATCCAATTTAAAATATGGGAAAATATTACCACATAATACAGAGACTAAACAAAGTCTCGGACAAGTTGGAATGGGCCCATCCAGCAAATGGAGCCTGAAAAAGGGGTCTGGCCGAGGGTGACTCGCTGGAGCGAGTCACACACTGCTTCGTCAGGCGTGACGGCAAGCCTGTCCGGCAAAGCGACCTGTCTCGGCAAAGTGGCCTGTCTCGGCGAGCAGTCCGCCACCTGCCCGAGCCTGTGCACTGGCGGCGACTCCTGCACTGGCCGCCGAGTCTGATCTCCATTCGGCTCGTTTAAAAAATGTGATGTTACAACGAATAATTTAAAACCTACGATTATACAATAATGATTCTAAATCATTAACATCAACCAATAGCATTCAAAATGCACAAAAAGTCATATATAGGGTGTCATTGACCTCGCTCCGATACCATTTTTGGGATTCCAGAAATAAAACAAAATACGCAGCGAAAAAAAAATGAATCCCAAACAGGATCGATCAATTAACGTATATACGAAAAATAAATACGAAGATATAAGGATCATACCCTTGAAGCCTTTGAAATAAATCTTTGTAAGATGATGATCACGAACCAGAGCTCGAGCACGAACAATTCTTCGTCCCAAACACCAAAAATATGATGCCTATATGTCACACGCATCGGAAATTGCCCGGATAAATTCAACGTAACTCTGTTCTCCAAGAACACGGCTAGGAAGTTATCGCAGGAATTTATCTCTCTCTTTTTTTAATTTTGTATCACCTCAAAGATGGAAAAATTGAAGAAAAAATCTTCTCCCTCTCTCTCTAACTTACTCACGGCTGAAGCTTGCAAGAAGTGAGCTCAAGTGTGTTGTCAAGTCTTGTTATATTATGAGTTGGTTATCATGTCAAACATATAACAACTCATCATGTAATTATAAGATATGAGAAACAATCTCAACACATAATAACAAGACATGACAACCAACAACAGCATGCAAGGGTGGAAATAATTCCATGTGAGGTGGGGAGGGGGGCGGCCCTTTAGGAAGTTTCCTAGAAACGAGCCGAGTCACTCGGCTCGTGTACCGGACATTCGTCAAATGACTCCGTTAAATACACTCTGTTTAATCATAAATATATTTATATTAATTAATTAATCTTATTAATTAATTATATCAAATATAAATATATTTCTCTAAGAAATATAATTTATGAATTAATTACCCGGTAACTTAATTTTAATTCATAAGACCGCTATATAATTTATCCAATAAATCATAATTAGATATCCAATATCTAATATAATTAGAGAGATGATAAATTCATATTTATCCGTCAACGATCCTGATGCGTGACTCTGTAGGTTCGTTGTAATATCCGACGGAAATTTTTACCTACTGTTGTATTATTCGGATACTTCAATACTATTGTAGTCTTGTTGCATTTGTTTAATGTTTATTTATGTTGGAATATATCATAATATACTTGAATATAACTATCACTCTCACTATGATTGATTTCTTGACGTTGTATAGATAGGTACATTTGTGGGCTAGTAATTCTGTGTTTAATGTACGCTAACCATTTAGCATAGCGTACGTTATCTTGTTGGTTTTACGTACGTAAGGAAGTGCTATTTACGTACGTAATGCTTGTAGTCTTATCCGATCTCAACTTTCGGTGTGTGGGGTCGGGCGTGGTTCGAATATCTGACCTTTTTGTAGTAGCCTAGTTGACCTACATTACGTACGTAATGCTCCAAGCCATAACGTACGTAATTTCATGTTTTCAGTCAGTAGCCTCTGGAACTAGCTTACGTACGTAACACTTTTGGTGTAACGTACGTAAAGATGCTGATATATGTTATTCACTTGTGTATAACGTACGTAACGAACTGTGCAGTTATAAAAAGACAACTCGTGTCTTTCATTTTGCACGACCAACTCTGATTTTTCTCCCCTATAATCATCCCCCTGCCTCCTTAGACCAAATATACCTACTTCCAACTTGTGTTTGATGCTTTTGGAGCTTTTTGATTGGAAGTTTAGAGTCATTCTTGTAGCTTGGAGAGTGTTCTTGTGGTTTTGGTGTTTTGTTCTTCATTTATGAAGGTAAGTAGTACGATTTTACTCTCTATTTTCGTAGTCTTGAAGTTAGTAATATAATATACCACCTAATGATTGAATTACTCAAGTATAACATGTTTGTAGTTAAGCTTTTAACAATTTAATGATGAATAGGTTAATTAAGGGTTTGGCATGATGTGTTCTTGATGTTTTAAATGGTAGTAATCTTGTTTAGTAGAAACACACTCTTCTTGCTGGACTATTAACATCAGTAGGACAATAATGATCCTTAGTTTTATTGTAGATAGGCTGATTTGTGGAATTGTTATCATTATATGGAATCGAACCATCATGCTTAAGAAGATTCTAAACTAGATGAACTTAGGTTCTTAATCGGATTTGGTTGAACCTTGAATTATATCAACAAAGTTTCAGAGATATTTATTTCACCTTAATGATGATTTCGTGATGATCTTGTGATGAATAACTCTACTATATCGTTAACCTAACTAGGTGAACTCATAACCGATGAACATAGTAATAATTTTACAAATTCATGTTTCGTTCGGACGATGATAAGCATTGAGTAACCTTCATTTTGATCAATATTTTATGGAACGTAGTTGCTTGGATTATCTCTTCCAAAACACTGATGTTGTTTTTAAGAAATTCTACCGGCATATCAACTTTAGCAAAGTTTTCCTTGATAATTGTTCTTGATAAATTCTCATCCGTTTGAACCATACGAATAATCGAGAACATCTTGAAATGATAACCGATAATGAGAACAAATTGAAGCTAGTATGAATCCTTGGAATGGAATTATGATACAAAGATAGTTGAACTAATCGAATTGAAGTTAGGATATCGTTTTGTTGAATTAGATATCGATAGTTATGAGAATGTGTTATTGAATGGATTGCATCCCTTACAAGGTTGATTTATCAAGTAACCGATATTAGTCGAGGACCGTTCGTTCGTTCGACAAGGAAAAATTATTCTCGTTTCCGTATTGAGGCAAGTTATCTTGCTTGGATATAATGATGTTTGGATTCTTGTGACGGTTATACATTTCGTGTATATGAAACACTTATGAATTGGTGACTTTTAATTTGATGATGTTCCATTTTCATTGTGGGATTGTATTCCCAAGTTCGTCACTTTTGAACCGTTGAAATCATTGATCCTTATTGTCATTTTGGTGAATTTCTTGATCCTTAATCGGATATGTGATTTATTGAATTCGTTGTCATGTTGTATCGTAACATTTCCGGAATCATATCTGCGTTCCGACTGGTCATTGTGTAGGATTTTTAGCCAGGCACATATATAGTCATGCGTGGATATTTCCGTATTGGGCTGTGCACATGAGACGTAGTTCGTGAGGCTAATTAGGTACATTGTCCCACATATATCCTGGATTTCGTATACGGGGTGGACATGTGCACTGACACATTTTCGGATCGGGCGTACTGTGATGTCCATCTTGAGCCATACTGTTTTTGTAATTCATAGCCCATGTATATTTTGATGTGTTCGACGTTTTGTGACTAACCATTCATACACCCGAGGGGTATGTTCGTTAGTCGGGATGTTTTCCTTGAAATCAAATATATATGTGAATTGTATAATGTCTTGAAAAATCATTTATCGTGTATATCTGACCCTGTGTTGGGCGAAATACTTGTA
The DNA here is from genome assembly GCA_033398695.1 of Orobanche coerulescens. Classification (NCBI taxonomy): domain Eukaryota; kingdom Viridiplantae; phylum Streptophyta; class Magnoliopsida; order Lamiales; family Orobanchaceae; genus Orobanche; species Orobanche coerulescens. The sequence continues at coordinate 3,984,260 of JAWKAU010000020.1, forward strand.
TTGTATTTTAGGTCAAGGAAAAGGCAAGGCACGGGAAGACCATGGTGACGGCAAAGGGTTCGAAGGATACTAGTTTGGGGCCCCCAAGTCTTTTGTTTGTCCAGTCATGTTCGAGCTGTGTAATGTTATCTTTCCGTTTTGTTTAAATTGTGGACAAATGTATTGTTATTTAAGGTATATTCCATATCCATATGGTTTATACTTCTATTTTGGATCTTGTGTATAATAAGGCCATTGGCCATACTACTGTAAACTCCTAATCGGAGTAAGTACTACTTATTGTGGTTCGGTATCACAAGTATTGCGTATTTAATCGGTATTTTGGTTATCGCCTGGGGTCCACGACACTGTAATGTCCGCCTTTTTGGGGTGTTACATAATATGGTATCGGAGAGCGTCGATTTTTTTTAGAGTCTTTGTGAAATGAACTAGTATCAAGAGACCTTCGTGTCACGTGTGACCTGTGCAAACGCCTAATCATACGAGCCAAATGCGGTATGTACTATACGAGCCATGATTTAATTACTGGCATGATATTGATATTGGGATGGATCTCCTTGTTGATCTTGTTATTTTCGAGGATTTGTGGCAGGATTTATCTGATTGATAATTCGGAGTAAATTCTGGATTGATTATATGATTAAAATTGTTCAACTCAACGTCTATATGATATTATGTGTGACACTCGTAGTGTCGATAATTCATTGTGAACTGTTTTCTTCAATACGTAATTCCTTGTTGCTATTAACTTATCATGATTTTTGATTGGTATCATGAACTGTACTTATTGTTATCATTATATATTGATTATTTCAGTATGGAAAGAAATATGAGAGGCCGTGGCAGAGGGGCGAGGCCGCAGAAGGGGCCGAATCCCGATAACTCGAGCCAACAGGCGTGCGAATGTAGAGCATAGTTCCGCAGGCAGTGATTCGCCTGCTATGGACCAATCGCACCACACTGGACGCGAAGATGCGCATGTCTATCCTTACATTGTGATGCAAGGTATGATGACTCAGATGACCCAAATGGGTCAATTAATGGAAGCTATGCAGTGAGCTACTACCGACCAGCAACAGGGACCACCTCCTGTATATGGCGGACCGGTGAGTCAGATCATCAGCGACATCTCTCGCCAGCGACCCCCAATTTGTGAAGGCTCCTCTGAGCCTGCTGATATTATGCATTGGGTTGAACATTTCGAGAAATTATCCGATATGGTAGACTGTCCAGCAGAGAATCGTGTTTCCGTAGCAGCTTACTATCTTGGCAAAGGCGCCCACACCTGGTGGCTTCCGGTGAAACCAGCTGATGGCATTTGTACTTTGGATGATTTTAAAAACCTCATGCTAGACCGTTACTATCCAGGGCCACTCCGTGAGGCCAAACTGTCAGAATTGCTGAATCTAGACCCATCTGAAGACGATGATGTACTATCTGTTGATGAGAAATTCCAGGCACTTCTTCCCTTTGCCTCGATGATTGTCCGAACCGAGGCCGATAAGATTAAATATTTTCTCAAGAGGCTTAAACCCCAACTGAGAATGCAGCTGTTGAATCACCACTGTACGACCCTACCAGAGTTCATCGATAAAGCTATGGAGTACGAACTTACTGCAAAGGAGATTTCCAAGAAGCAACCGCAGTCCAACAACAAGAAATTCAGGAACCAGAACCAGACTGATAGCAACCGGGGAACATTCAAAAGGCCCCAAACAGTGCCAAATCCTTCAAAACGGCAACCCATGGCATCGAAGCTATTCGAATCACAACCTTGAGCGGTCAGCCTATCTGTTGTGTGCTATAATTGTGGAGACCAGGGGCACATCAATTCTAAATGCCCGAGGCCGGCCGTTGCATGCCATACTTGTAGGAGGAATGGAGATCATGCTCGTTATTGCAGGAGTGGACTAGGACGTACTCCAGCAGCACCACATGCTCCAGTTCAGTCTTCCGTTCAGGGCCGTGTACCTCCGTCCGCTTCTTATCAGACTATCGGGGCAAATATAGGGATGGGTTGTGGAAATAAAGCTAGTACATCTGGTACCGGGGCTGCAAAACCCAGAGTCTACAAGATGAAGAAGGTCGACGATCTCGAATCCAGCATGATTGCAGGTACTCTCGATATCCAATATCAGCCCGTCTGTGTTTTTTTTGATATTGGTGCTTCGCACTCCTTTTATTTGCTTCTTGATTGAGTCGTTTGCAATTAGATCATGTTACCAATTGTGAACCTTATATAATTAGTCTACCCGATGTATAAGAATTGTTGGGAATTGTGAAGTGCAGAGTTGTCCGATTCGCATGAATGACCGTGAGTGGTTGTCGAATTTAATTATGGTCGATTTACCTAAAGATGATGTGATCTTGGGTATCGATTGGATGGATCGTCATGATGCTATACTTAGTATCCTCAAGCGAACAGTGAACATCGCATCTGACGATGGTGTTGAGTGTATTTTTCAGGGTGACAATCCTAGCCGTTCCGGGAGAGTCATCAACACTATGAAAGCAGTGAAATTGCTTAATCAGGGGTGTATTGGTTATTGGTGTTACATGACCAAAACAGTGGATCGACTAGTCGAATTAGCCGATATTCCGGTAGTCCGAGACTACCCAGACGTATTTCCAGATGAGTTGACAGGCTTACCTCCACATCGTGATGTAGAGTTTACATTGAGTTAGAGCTAGGTACATCCCCGCTTTCAAAAGCACCGTATCATATGGCTCTAACCGAGATGCAGGAGTTGAAGAACCAGCTTGAGGAGTTGACTGAGAAAGGCTATATTCGACCTAGCGCATCCCCCTGGGGAGCACCAGTGCTTTTTGTACGGAAGAAAGACGGATCCCTGCGTTTGTGCATTGATTATCGTGAGCCGAATAGGGTAACCATTAAGAACAAATATCCATTACCTCGCATTGATGATTTATTATATCATCTTCAGGGAGCTTCTGTGTTTCCAAGATCGACTTGAGATCCGGTTACCATCAGTTGAGGATCCGTGAGTCCGACATTTCGAAGACCGTTTTCGCACTCGCTATGGGCATTACGAGTTCATAGTGATGCCTTTTAGACTGACTAATGCAACGACAATATTCATGGAGTTGATGAATCGGGTCTTTATTAATTATCTAGACCGCTGTAGTAGTTTTTATTGATGACATTTTGATTTACTCTCGTGATCATGAAGAGCATGAACGTCATCTCCATCAAGTTCTCGAGGCGTTGAGGCGGGAACAGCTTTATGGAAAATTTTCCAAATGTGAATTCTGGATGCGTGAAGTTATCTTTCTCGGACATGTGATATTAGCTGATGGGGTGAGAGTAGACAAGTTGACGGTTTAAACTTAGATAGTTTAGTGAGCCATAGAAACTGAATGGGTTGAGGGAAAGCTAACTAGGGGTAAAAGAAGATCGAATCATCCACTAGATGGGTTGGTGTTATACACCACTTTATAAAGAATGATATAATAGAAACCGTATGGGTTGCCCTCTATTAAACTTTGTGAAGAACTCGATCACAACTAAGAAGTCAACCCCGACTTCTGGATTTCACATGGGAGTGTGCAAATGTCGATAAAATAGCTGGAACCGAGTTATGAATAAAGAAAGTCCTTAAATTCTTTACTCGGATCATAATTAAACAATCACTAACGAATCTTAAATTATTCTCTGTAGTTAACGAATATGTGGACTAGATGTCTTAAAATGACAATGAAGCCACTCGCTATACTTGAAAAGAACGCCCTGACTGGTCCGAACTATGTTGACTAGCTTCAAAACTTGAGGATTGTAATATCCGGAATTTCTACTACTGTGGTTTAATATTCTTTTATCCGAGTTATGTTGTACATCGTGAAATCTGTACAGTATGAATAAAATAAATGAAGGACTGAGACATCTATATTGTTATAATTGTCGTACTTGGTCGACAATTGCAATTGAGGATATTGTGTATCATATGGGATATTATTGAATTGAGTATATGTATTCAGTATGTAAGTGTACGTATCCAGTATGTCGAGACAGACGAGAAGAGTTGGAAATGGATAAGTATAGCCTTACTAGCGCGTGCTAATGTTCAAGTATAGCGCATGCTATCATTCATGGTTAGCGCACGCTAGAGGCAGAATGTAGCGCACGCTAATGCAGTCAGATCGGAAGGAATTTGCGTGTGGACCAGGCCACTTTCGGCGCACGTTCTGATAAGTCAATGGATGTTTGTAATGTAGTACTAGCGCACGCTAAACCCTAAAGGTTAGCGCACGGTAATGGTATATTGGACAAAAAGGAATCTTATCCTCGTCAGCACTTTCGGTGTGTGGACCAGTCTTCGGAGCATACAGACAAACGAGTCAACTGATATTAGCGCACACTAAACGCAAGGACTTGCGTACGCTAGAGAGTGTAAGTTACGTACGCTAATGCATGGGCGTTACGTACGTAAGCACATGTACGAAGCCAGACTGTAGCCTCTGGACTGCGATAGCGCACGCTAACAAAGTCTGTTAGCGCACGCTAAGGCCATAACGCACGCTAAACATAAGGTTTAGCGCACGCTAGTAATATACTTTATAAAAAGGGACAAACGGGTGTTATGAAGCATTTCGTCCATTTCTTTCCTTTCACTCGATAGAGAGAGCTCTGGAAGGTACTTGAGGTCCAGAAACACTCCGAGATGATGATCTTTATCAAGATTAAGATAGAGAACATGGATTAAAGCCTTGTTCTTCAAGTTATTCATGGTTCTTAGAATGAAGTTCAAGTGTTCTCCTTCTTGGTTCGTCTAATCTAGGTAATTTTTGTATCCCTTTGATAGTAGTTCGTTTTTAAGGATGATTACATGCGAGAAACATGTTGGATAATCATGTGATGATATTATATGAGGATTAATGAAGTTATGATAAGAGTTTTCGGATGTTAACTAAGATGTCTCCATACTTTAAGAATTGTGTTTCGTTTAACCCGATGAAAGATGGATTTCTAAATTATGTTGATCATGATATGAGGTTGTATTCCAGATTAAGAACGATATGATAGGATTATTATGTATAGGATGTGTTGGTGTATTCGTATCTAGAGCTAAGATATGTGTTTTGATATAATATTCGTATAAGAACACGAGTATGACTTCGAGTATGGTGATGAGATTGAATTTGGAAAAGTTATTGTTAATCTTGGAGCATGATTTCCTTTTCTTTCGTATTCGTAGTCGTAAAGTGTTAGTCGATGCTTGGAATGTATGCCTTTGTATAGCATTAGCGCACGCTAAGCCTACTGGCTAGCGCATGCTAACGAGAGTAACTTAGCGCATGCTATGTTAAGGTATTAACGTGCGCTAAGTCATCAGGCAGGGTAGTATATTCTGTTTCGGTTATGAATTCGTGATCGTTTAAGTTGGTTTGATCAGACTTGTGGTTAACCGAGATATTGTTGAGCCGTTGAGTTTGGGAATTAGTTTTATCGATGGTTGATTGTTGTCGAACTTGTTGTCTATCGATTATTGTTATAGGTTGAGATTATTGATTGGTGATTAGAACCATGCTTTGCAGTCGTGTTCGAGAATGTTCGTGAATTGCATTGATCAGGGCCAAGGGACTTGTAGATGACAGCAATGGAATTGGTAACGGCTTCATCGGTATCGAGGTAAGTTATTACTTGCTCAGTTTATAGTATTTAATGAATGGTTTCCGTTTCATTCGTGTATAATTCGTATAGCAATGTTTATAATCGTAATCACATGAGATTTGGGATTATAAATCGTATTCAAGTTTTGGGAATCTAAATCATAATGTATATGATTTACTTTTGTTATTGGTATACTTGTATATCGAGGATATATTGTGATAAAGACGAAGATATGAATTATCTGTAATCCGTGATACTTTGGACCGTCGAGTATTGAGGATAATGGATTGTGATGGTTTAGACATTGAGATCGTTCTCGAAGGACTCGGGGCAAGTACTTTAATCATTTTTATCATTTGTGTCAATCATGTCGTGATACATTCGTGTATCGTTGTTGTCATGCTTTTGGGCATTGTTGTTGTCGTGTATTGTATACTATTGTTTTGTGCAGTTGTGCATTGTTGTCATATGTCCACCTCGTGTTGGTCCGACGGGATCATCGGGGGATCTATGCTAGTGTGCGCTGGATCATTGGACATGTTTTCCACCTCGGGTTGGTGTGACGGGATCATCGGGGGATCTAGGCAGTGAACGCTGGATCATCGGATTGCCATGTATTGTTGTTGTGCATATGTATATTATGGGTTTGCCATAAGTATACATTGTTGTTATTGATGTTAGCATATTGACGTTGTCATATGAGTATGCATTTGTAGGTCTTGTGTTAGGACCATGTCCGTATGTTGTTGATCTGATCTTGGATTAGACTGACGTGATTTCATCGTGGCATTTCGTATCTTGAGGTATGTTCCGTATTTCCTTGATACTTGTCTTTGATAGACAATCGATTATCGTATTGGAATTTTCGACATTATCCGATGGATTGAATTGGCCAGAGTTGGTATAATTTCCGTATCGCAAGTTATGATAATGTTTTGAGAACCTTGGGTATTGTTGAGATACCGTACATATATTTCGGTATTATCTTATTGTGTTGTTAAGGATACGAATCGTGGATTTTCGTAAAGTTACGACAGTAAGATTACATTGGTCGTATTCTTACTTAGTATTTCCATTGATATGTAATTATTGACGTGATGTGATGGTTATCAGTGTTGGATATTATGGTTGACCCCGTCGTGGGCTTTCTTTTTAGGTTCTTGGATTATCAAGCTTGTAGCGGTCGTGGAGAGATGAGCTTCCCGGAGGATACTGGCTAGGGCATGTATTTGTGTATTGAGTTTCCTGATCAGTTCTTGTATTCTGTTGTTAGAGTATTTTAATTGTTTGTCTTTACCCGTTGCGTGAGTATTTTTAAATGGTCTTTTGGTATCTGGTAACTTAGGTTACTTTGTAAATCGTTCTCTAAATCTTTTATGTCGGTACGTGTAAGCGATAGCTTAACGTATGTTCTTAAACAATTGAGCTTTGGCATTTTAGGCCTTGTGATTTCAAATGAGATTTTACGACGGTTTGATAAACGGATTTTATTAAGTCTTCAAATGTTTTTAAAAGACAGTACCATCGTTAGCCTCTTGGGCATTTGTAAATGTTTGCGAAAATTTCCTTCAACCTTGTTGGTTCCATCTCGGGGCCCACGGCGCTGTCATATTCCCGGTCGGATCTGGGGGTGTTACAGAATATGGTATCGGAGCTTAGGTTGTGAAAACCTAGGCAGTGTGGTCGAGTTGGGTCATACTTTTGTCGTGTCATTCGAGTTGTCGGTTGAAAAGTGTGTGAACTCTGAGTTTTTGTTGTTCCCTCGGGCTTGTATGTTATGTGATTTACCAGTGTAGTACTGGGGTTGTTGTAAACTTTTCCAAATGGTGTTAACGTGTTTCTTCGGATAGAGCCGTGTTGTGTTCTCGAGTTGAACTAAATTTGCAAAATGTGTGTTTTGAAAATATCTGTGTCGAGTATTTTCTTGAGTCGAGACATGTGCCAGTATCACGGGGAATCGTCGACTTCACGATTTGTAAGTATTTGGATTTTTTTGAATTGCATGGAGATTTATTGCCGTTCTAAGTTGATATGCTTTGAGATTCAGCAGAATATTATGCGTTACAGTATAAGGTGACAGAGTTGGGATAGGATTGATGATCTTGAGAAGTTATGATTTTGGAAATCAATATGTCGGTTAAATTTTGGAAACGGAGTTGTGCATTTGGGAGGAATGTTGGGAATGGTTGAGAAGAACATGTAGTCATGTTAATTCATTTTGAGATACATGAACTGTTTTTGAGCATTTGAAAATGATACTTTTCAAAATGAATGTTTTACGGATGTTTTACCGTAAATGATTTTTGGGCCGAGACCCAATAGATTTTTGAAATTGTTTTATAACTCAGGACTTGGGGTCCGAAAAAGAGTTTCCTACTTTTTAAACTTCTTGTAATGCGGAACGAGATACGGGCTGAGACCCTGATGTTTCAAAAGGCTTTTTTGTTTTCCTTAAAACTCCCGAGATTTGTAAAACACTTTATCAATTGTTTATCTACTTTATCACTACCTTTCGGGGTTTTGATTTATTGGTTCAAATGAAACCTCTCGGGAAGTCTTTCGCTGTGTTGATTTGTTTCAATGTTTTGTCATAGCATATTTGAGGTAATCCAGGAATGGGTTAATGGTTGACATTGCGAGTCATAGGTGGAAACGGAGTTTTTGGGTCGGAGTGTATATATTGAGATTTTGGAACTCTATCGTGTGGTTTTCCGATGGAATATCAGTGGATATTGGTGACGAACCGAAGTGGTATACAGGAGTATGGATATGGTCAATCATTTGCATAGTTTTGATTTTAAAACTTCGAAATCGTGTGGATTCGAAGGAAAACTGTTATCGAATACTTGGCACCAGCGAGCCGATTTAATTTTTCGTGGTCTTACGAAAATTTATGTTTTGAGTTTTGAAATTTTTGAATGAACTTTCGAAAATTTGTCTTCTTGACAAGACTATATGATTTCAAACTGGTTTTGAAAATGACATTGATATACATACGCATTTAGTGCATAATGCATATCATGGTGAAGTTCTGAGTAAGACTCACAAACTAGATAACACTCTAACGGTACGACGAAAAGAGATTCGAACTTTGGTATGGTAGTTTGGTTATCCAGGAATGATCGGTTGATTGATCAGATAAGAGAAATATACTGCGTGTTGTAGATTCATGTGCAGGATGTAATTTTGGAACTTTGGATTTTGTGAAACCGAGACATATGTACTATGTGATTCCATTGGTATGGTAGTAGCGCGACTCTACCATAGTGACTTTTGAATGATTTCTTTGTAAGTGTAGATTTGGAGATGGTAACGCTATGCTGGTTGTTTTGGAGATATCGAGTGGTCGTTCCCACTCCATGTATGATTGGATATGTTCGTCGGGTTGTGATTGGTTGTTCGTATGCCGAGGAGTATGTTCGACAGTCAGGTGTGTTTATTGAGATCCACTGTATGTGATTGGTGTGTCATTTTGAGAACCTTATTCATTCGTATATCGGTTTCTGTGGTTATGTGTTGATCGTGTTGGAGTTTACCGTGTGAAGTTATTCTCGATTTTCGTTGATCGTTCGTTGGTAATATTGGAGTTTATCATGATGATGATATTCTCGGCCGTGTTTTGACCTTTGGATTGGTCGTATTAGAGTTTATCATGTCGATGATATTCTCGGTTAATTTATTGGTTGATTATTGCGGGTGATCATCTGAGCATTCAGATTGTCTGTCGATGTTTCGGGATTTGTTGCCATGGTGTTGAGCATTTGTTTCACAGATGTATCGTGTATTATTCGTTTTTATCGAAATTGGGACTTGATTGTATAATCACGTAGACGAGATTTGACACGGATAGGTTACTTCATCTGAAGATGATATATTTTGTTGAGACTCATGGAATTGTTATTGTAAACGTATTGAGGCTTTACAGTGAAGTCACTTGCTAGTACCTCAGGAGATCGTCGACTTGGCGCATATATAAGTGTACTATTTTGGTTATTCGTTAATGATGATCGATCGTTGTTGTGATGGTTTCGGAATATTTTGGTTGAACGGTTTGTTGGTTTTTCTATAACGGCTTGCAAGTTTCGAGGACGGAACTTACTTTAAGTGGTGTAGTATGTAATATCCGGAATTTCTACTACTGTGGTTTAATATTATTTTATCCGAGTTATGTTGTAGAACGTGGAATCTGTACAGTATGAATAAAATAAATCAAGGACTGATACATCTGTATTGGTATAATTGTCGTACTTGGTCGACAATTGCAATTGAGGATATTGTGTATCATATGAGAATATTATTGAATTGAGTATATATATTCAGTATGTGAGTGTACGTATCTAGTATGTCGAGACAGATGAGAAGAGTTGGAAATGGCTAAGTATAGCCTGATTAGCGCGCGCTAATGTTCAAGTATAGCGCACGCTATCATTCATGGTTAGCGCACGCTAGAGGCAGAATGTAGAGCACGCTAATGCAGTCAGATCGGAAGGAATCTGCGTGTGGACCAGGCCACTTTCGGCGCACGTTCTGATAAGTCAACGAATGTTTGTAATGTAGTACTAGCGCACGCTAAACCCTAAAGGCTAGCGCACGCTAATGGTATATTGGACAAAAAAGAATCTTATCCTCGTCAGCACTTTCGGCGTGTGGACCAGTCTTCGGAGCATACAGACAAACGAGTCAACTGATATTAGCGCACGCTAAACGCAAGGACTTGCATACGCTAGAGAGTGTAAGTTACGTACGCTAATGCATGGGAGTTACATACGTAAGCACATGTACGAAGCCAGACTGTAGCCTCTGAACTGCGATAGCGCACACTAACAAAGTCAGTTAGCGCACGCTAAGGCCATAGCGCACGCTAAACATAAGGTTTAGCGCACGCTAGTAATATACTTTATAAAAAGGGACAAACGGGTGTTATGAAGCATTTCGTCCATTTCTTTCCTTTCACTCGATAGAGAGAGCTCTGGGAGGTACTTGAGTTCCAGAAACACTCCGAGATGATGATCTTTATCAAGATTAAGATAGAGAACATGGATTAAAGCCTTGTTCTTCAAGTTATTCATGGTTCTTGGAATGAATTTCAAGTGTTCTCCTTCTTGGTTCGTCTAATCCAGGTAATTTTCATATCCCTTTGATAGTAGTTCGTTTTTAAGGATGATTACATGTGAGGAACATGTTGGATAATCATGTGATGATATTATATGAGGATTAATGAAGTTATGATAAGAGTTTTCGAATGTTAACTAAGATGTCTCCATACTTTAAGAATTGTGTTTCGTTTAACCCGATGAAAGATGGATTTCTAAATTATGTTGATCATGATATGAGGTTGTATTCCAGATTAAGAACGATATGATAGGATGATTATGTATAGGAGGTGTTGGTGTATTCGTATCTAGAGCTAAGATGTGTGTTTTGATATTCATATAAGAACACGATTATGACTTCGAGTATGGTGATGAGAATGAATTTAGAAAAGTTATTGTTAATCTTGGAGCATGATTTCCTTTTCTTTCGTATTTATAGTCGTAAAGTGTTAGTCGATGCTTGGAATGTATGCCTCTGTATAGCATTAGCGCACGCTAAGCCTACTGGCTAGCGCACGCTAACGAGAGTAACTTAGCGCACGCTATGTTAAGGTATTAACGTGCGCTAAGTCATCAGGCAGGGTAGTATATTCTGTTTCGGTTATGAATTCGTGATCGTTTAAGTTGGTTTGATCAGACTTGTGGTTAACCGAGATATTGTTGAGCCGTTGGGTTTGTGAATTGGTTTTATCGATTGTTGATTGTTGTCGAACTTGTTGTATATCGATTATTGTATTAGGTTGAGATTATTGATTGGTGATTAGAACCATGCTTTGCGGTCGTGTTCGAGAATGTTCGTGAATTGCATTGATCAAGGCCAAGGGACTTGTAGATGACGGCAATGGAATTGGTAACGGCTTCATCGGTATCGAGGTAAGTTATTACTTGCTCAGTTTATAGTATTTAATGAATGGTTTCCGTTTCATTCGTGTATAATTCGTATAGCAATGTTTATAATCGTAATCACAGGTGATTTGGGATTATAAATCGTATTCGAGTTTTGGGAATCTAAATCATAATGTATATGATTTATTTTTGTTATTGGTATACTTGTATATCAAGGATATAATGTGATAAAGACGAAGATATGAATTATCTGCAATCCGTGATACTTTGGACTGTCGAGTATTGAGGATAATGGTTCGTGATGGTTTAGACGTTGAGATCGTTCTCGAAAGACTCGGGGCAAGTACTCTAATCATTTTTACATTTGTGTCGATCATTTCGTGATACATTCGTGTATCGTTGTTGTCATGCATTTGTGCATTGTTGTTGTCGTGTATTGTGTACTGTTGTTTTGTGCAGTTGTGCATTATTGTCATATGTCCACCTCGTGTTGGTCCGATGGGATCATCGGGGGATCTATGCTAGCGTGTGCTGGATCATCGGACGGGTTTTCCACCTCGGGTTGGTCTGACGGGGTCATATGGGGATCTAGGCAGTGAACGCTGGATCATCGGTTTGCCATGTATTGTTGTTGTGCATATGTATATTATGGGTTTGCCATAAGTATACATTGTTGTTATTGATGTGAGCATATTGATGTTGTCATATGAGTATGCATTTGTAGGTCTTGTGTTAGGACCGTGTCCGTATGTTGTTGATCTGATCTTGGATTAGACTGACATGATTTCATCGTGGCATTTCGTATCTTGAGGTATGTTCCGTATTTCCTTGATACTTGTCTTTGATGGACAATCGATTATCGTATTGGAATTGTCGACGTTATCCGATGGATTGAATTGGCCAGAGTTGGTATAATTTGCGTATCGCGAGTTATGGTAATGTTTTGAGAACCTTGGGTATTGTTGAGATACCATACATATATTTCAGTATTATCTTATTGTGTTGTTAAGGATACGAATCGTGGATTTTCGTAAAGTTACGACAGTAAGATTACATTGGTCGTATTCTTACTTAGTATTTCCATTGATATGTAATTATTGACATGATGTGATGGTTATCATTGTTGGATATTATGGCTGACCCCGTCGTGGGCTTTCTTTTTAGGTTCTTGGATTATCAAGCTTGTAGCGGTCGTGGAGAGATGAGCTTCCCTAAGGATACTGGCTAGGGCATGTATTTGTGTATTGAGTTTCTTGATCAGTTCTTGTATTCCGCTGTTAGAGTATTTTAATTGTTTGTTTTTACCCGCTGCGTAAGTATTTTTAAATGGTCTTTTGGTATCTGGTAACTTAGGTTACTTTGGAAATCGTTCTCTAAATCTATTCTGTCGGTACGTGTAAGCAATAGCTTAACGTATGTTTTTAAACAATTGAGCTTTGGCATTTCGGGCCTTGTGATTTCAAATGAGATTTTACGACGGTTTGATAAACGGATTTTATCAAGTCTTCAAATGTTTTTAAAAGACAGTACCGTCGTTAGCCTCTTGGGCATTTGTAAATGTTTGTAAAAATTTCCTTCAGCCTTGTGGGTTCCATCTCGGGGGCCACGGCGCTGTAATATCCCGGTCGGATCTGGGGGTGTTACAAGGATTGTCCTCACTATGGAAATGCTGGGATACTTCTTGGAGGCGGACATCCCAGCAGCTCCTACAAGAACCCGAGCCAATTAAGAAGAAGTTGTAACGCCCCTAAAATTAATCGGGACGCCACAGTGCCGTGAATCCTGTGTGGGACCCACAAGGCAAGTTTTAAAAGGAGTTTTAAAACAATTTATTCATCAAGTAGTTTGCGGAAGTATTCTTATGAAAGCATTCGTACAAACTGAAATACAAAAGAAAATAGTGTCCGTACATACGGTTATTACACAACGTGGAATATTCAAATTCAGTTTAAGAAAATAACAGGACTTCTCCCCAACACTGCTCAAGCCTGACCAGAACCTTCGGGAATGTCCTGCACATATTCAACAAATTTGCCTGACACGATGCATCGTGTAAGTCAACCTAGGTCAGACAAAACGAACCAAATTCATCGATAGAATCAGATAAATTCAGAAGACAAAGTTATCACCGAATATTCAACGTTGTTTCTTTTATCAGTACATAAACTCCCAAGGTCGCAACCAAAGGTCACAGAAGCATCTACACATGAATACTCCGGACGTGGGTACCATTAAGGTTTTATCCCGCAACATAGTTCCATAAGGTATATCAACATATAACTCCCAGGGCCGCAACCAAGGGTCACAAATGTATCTACTCAGGAATACTCCAGACAAGACAAATAAAAGAGCATAGTTCCACAGATAGTATCACACATAATATTCTGAAATTTAAGATACATAGTCCGAGCAAGATTCACTTGCCTCAAGTCCGACAAAGATTTACTCCCTTGATAACACAACGGCTCGAACGACCACACCCGAAAGCTCGACCTATTACATGTTCGTCGATTAATACCTTATGGTGATAATGACAATTAACGACAATCTTCCCGTCCCATTAGGATCCTAACCCTGGTTTGTTTATGACGTTGAGACCAAATTTTTATGTTTTTACCACAATGCGAATTACCAAATTCCTCGGTCCGCCATTTTACAATTTATCATCTCTTTGAACAACAATGTTCTAATACAACATTTCTGTGTTGTGACTACGACTAATTGGCACCGTAATTTCATCACTTACTCCAATTCGAGAATCTAGAATAGAACGATTAAGCATTAATCTCCAGAAATCTTAACATGTTTGATACCTATCCGACTTGATAATCGTTAGTTAGTTCATCAAGGAATTATCAACGGGTCTACAATATGATAATAGGATTATAATTACAATCTTCAACAAGACGATTTTAAGGTTTTGGTGATTTACAAATTCGATTATGAGTTTTACAATCCAACTACGAGTACTACTATCATCCATTCCAATTACTAGATTGATAGGTTTTGATTAACAATTGTGATAGTTTTTCACCGGCTCGATCATTTTTGAAAGTTCTAAACTACCCAAGGCATCCAAAATTTAGTATGATTCATATAACAACACTGAAATGAATTCAAGATTCGATAAACTTACCTTAATTGACAAGAGATGAAGAAGAATGACGAAGGACGAAGAAGAACGGGAGGATAACACCTTCAAAACCTTCTCCGGAGCTTGATCACCTCACTCTAATAGGATAGCACTTGATTAGGGAAGCTAAAATAGGTTTAGGGAAGGTGGAGGATAGTGTACAATAGGAATGGACGATTTTTGGGTCGGAAGAAATGAAAGGGAGGGTGTTCTTTTATAAATTCAGAATGGCTTTACGTATGTTAGGCCTAAAGCTTTACGTACATAAGCCCTGTTATGTACGTTATATAGTATGGTTAACGTACGTAAGGAAAACTCAGGACTAACTATCCGAAATAACACTCATCGTTACGTACGTAATGAGGATCGATTAATGTACGTAACACCCATTGACTTTCCTGTCGCTGTCGTGCCGAAAGTTGTTCTTGTTAGGAGTATGCCCTCGAATGCCACTCAAAGGATGTTGAGTGAGGGCATTGTACTTGTAATTATGTAAATCATTAATATAAGGCAATGGTTGTTTCTTTATTTACTGGTGGTTACTGGCATTCCTAACTCGTAAATATACATATAGAAACTAGTCTGTGTATTTGAGAGCAAAATGTTCCACTCCTTATTGGATAAGGGGGTCGGCACTCGAAAGGTTTATAGCTCAAATACTTAAGCATTCGCAAGTCGATGAAACTTGACTGGGCGTTAAGTTTATGTGAAGACTTGTATGACGTGTTCTTTGACATGGAGAGTGCCTGTCGAACACTAATGGTCAGTGGGAGCACACGTTATAGATATGCTAATTGGATTAGTATACTCGAACCGACTCACCCTCGATTCGTCACACGGATTTCACTCCGGGACAGTCAATGACGGAATCGAAAGGTTGTGATAGGTATTCGTGAACCTTCGACTTGAGGATTTAGTAGGGATGTGCTTGTGACGTCAAGATTTTCATTAGAGTAGTTTGACCCTGTAAACCGGAAGGCGGGGGTCAACCTCGACGTGCATCTTGACGGGCAAGTAGCAAGTCCTACTGAATACCAAGATAGAATTATTTCTCCCGTTAGTGAGCGGGTTATATGTCCTGTGCGGTTATTGGCAAATGAGATCGTAAGTCTTTGGCCAAAACATTGGAGCTAGTTTTATTGGATACACGAGAGCTCGATGATCTTGATTTGCATTAACACATGCATAGCGTCAAGTACATATAGGGTTTGACTGACCGTGACCCTATAACTTGATCGGGACATGTGAAAGAAGGGTTTATACGTATACTGGTATTCACGACATAATGGTTCTTGAATGATCCCATCATTCGTTTCAGTTGGGGTACAGTGTAGGCCGCCAGGCTAGCTAGGTAGTGCTACTACTCTTTGGTTCCTCCCATTGCTGACTGAGACGGACCTACCGAGTCGCGCATTAGGATTGACGACAGAATGAATCAAGCTTAATTCTCTCATTATCAATATTAGATATTGGATATCTAATTTGGGACATTGGATGTCTAAATTGATTTATTGGATAAATTAATTTACGGCCTAATTAATTAAATAAATTACCGGGTGATTAATTTAATTCATGAATATAATTATTTCTTGGAGAAATTAATTATGTTATTATGTATTTAATATGTCAATTAATTGGATTAATTAATCGATATAAATACATCGGAACGGAATCAGAGTTTATCTGTTTGGACTCACGGGAGACCGAAACGAACCGAACTCGTCCGATTTCTACATGGGCTGCCCCCCATTTGAAGCCACCTTCCTTTTGGACTCTTGTCTCCATTCTTTAATGGATGATAATTGTATAGGTGGGGTTGATTCTCATTAGCATGAGTTGTTACATGTGGGGAGTTGAATAAAAAGGAAAAAGAAGACAATCACTCACCACCCATTTGTTTCCAACGTGAGAGAGAGTGAGGGAGAGAGAGAAAACTTTTCTCAAAGTCTTCATCATCTTCTCCAAGTCTTCATCCATTTTTCTTCACAAATTCTTGATTTTTCTTGGAGGAAAATTGAGAAATAAAAGAGAGATTGTGAGTTATACACTTAGAGTGTTATAATTTCATATTGGAAGCTTCATCACTTAGCTCTAGCCATATCCTCGGAGGATAGCAAGGTCATCGTCGTTCCGGTCATTTCTCCGGCGCGTGGCAAGTAGAGAAGCGGTGCTTTCGGCATTGAATCATTCAAGAGCTTGGAGCGGAGTGAATTGCAGGGAGATCACCTAAAGCTTTGGGAATAGCTCAAGAGAAGGAATCCATCTAATCAACGGACTACAAGGGTGAGTTTCTATATCTCTTGTGAATTCGTTTTGATATTCGTATATACGTAGCTCGATCGATCTGTAATACCCGGTTGTAATTCAGTCATTATCATTCAGTAATTTCATTCGGTAATTGTCACTATGTAATTTTTCACTTGTTAATAATCATTCATCCGTGTTCACCGTTCGGAATAACTTCGAGTTGTGTATCGATATTGTTCATTGTTTCAACCTTACTTGGGAATCGAGACAAGAGTATTATCTTGATTGTTGTAATTGATTCATTAGTCGATGTTGACGTTGGAGTTCATGTCATTTCAAATCTCCTCATTGTTCAAATTGTGTTTTTGTTGGGCGAACCCTTGTAATCATTGCTTGGAACCATCGTTTTGGGGTTTTCGCAATTCCATTTCTTGTTATTGTTTCCCAAATATTGATTCCTATTGCTTTTATTCCCTTCCCGGGTCATTTTTCATCATTTTAGGACCCAAGGGGGTGTGGGCCGCGGCACAAGGGAGTGTGCGCCGCGGCACACACATTTTCCAGTTTTGGCTCCTGCCGGAAGGGCCGCGGCACACTGCCGAGTCACTGCCGCGGCACACTCGTCCGGGCCACGGCACACTCATGTTGCAATTTTTGGCCAACCCGTCTGTACCATGGGCCGCGGCTCATGCCGACAGGGCCGCAGCACACTGACGAGTCACTGCCACGGCACATTCGTCCGGGCCGCGTACGCCGATCAGGGCGATTTGGCCACATCGCGGCACACTTCGGCCGCGGCACACAAGGCGATCAAGACTATAATTGCGGTTTTTGTGTGGAACAACTCATTTTTTCCCATTTCTTCAACCTATACGAGAGAGAGGGCTTGAGGGGGGAGACTTTCCATCATCTCTCACTTGAGTGTTTGATTTTCTTCATCTCCTTTCGATTGTGAAGCCCTGATAGTCGATCTAACGCGTGTTCTTCGGATCAAAGTGATTGGATCTTCAAGAGGTAATTTCTTCAACATCTTGGATTTCGATTTTGTATTGAGATATGATGTTTTGGATGTTAAGATCATGTTGTATGAAGTGATATACGCATGATTATGGATATGTTTGACTATTCATTGGATTATTGAAGGATTATTCAAGAACACTTTGAATATTGAATTGGATTTGGGGATTTTCGATTAATCGTTGTTGTAATCACGAATTTGGTTATTCATATTGGATTATTGATCATATTGAAGATGTTATGTTGGTTTGAAGCACTTCTTGGGGATTTGATGTTGGTATTATTGAAGTTTGGTTATAAACAATCGAAGTTTGGCCACAAAGTGTTCGATATAATGCCCCAATGAACTTGGTTTAGTCGTATCGGCGTTTTGAGTTCGTTATATTCGTGTTTGATTCGTATGTTGAACGGATTGTTGGTAATTGTGTTATTCAAGGTTGTTCGAGCGACCGATATCTCAATTAGGACATTGTTCGTGGAAGGATAATTGTCACCGGTGTTGTGTAAGTTAATTCTTACTCGGTTAAAAGGATATTCATTCCTTTTGTTGTTGTTCATTCATAATCATAACTCATTCATCATTGTATTAACCATATTGAAACTTGTAATTGTCGAATAATCACTTCATTCGCGAGGAACGACGGTTCCAATCACTTCATTGAATTATCAATCACTTCACTATTATTTTCATCTCGGTGAGTCATTCTTGACCTTGTCGAATTATTATTCATGATATTCATTGTGGTCATTCTCGTTCATATGACCTTTTGGGATCATATTGCGTGGCCGGGTGTGGTTATGTGGAATTTTTAGTCGGGCACACGATGGTCATGTATTGGGTTCACCGATACATTGTACCATGCACACAGTAACGCTTACCTCCGTGAGACTAATTAGGTAGAAGGACGGGTGTGTCCGGTCATTCGTATTGCACACTTGCACAGAACACTACGGGCGTACTATGATACTCCTCTTCAGCGTAATTCATAACTAAGGATATTTTCATAACTTCAGATATATCATGATTGTGTATTTTCAACCCTTGAGGATTGTTGTTCTGTGTAACTGACCCCGTTGGAGGATTTTGTTTTCAGGTCACGGCAAGGCAGAAGCACGGGAAGAGCATGTTGACGGCGATGAGTCCCAGTGATACTAGTAGGGGCCCCCAGTCATTCCGGTTATTTCAGTCATTTCAGTCATTCTTATTTCTCTTCATTTGTATTTCCGCTGCAAATTCCGTTTGAGATGTTTATTTATTCAGGGTGGTGTATTTTATCTTCATATAAAATATACTATTATTCTGTATTGTCCTGGTGTATTGTACTTAAACTCCTCATCGGAGTATTTGGTAATATAATGTGGTTCGGTACTACAATTATATTACTTAATTCATGAGTTTTCATTCGCCTGGTGGGTCCCAGTCGGGGGTCCATGACACTGTAATATCCGCCTAGTTTGGGGTGTTACAGAGTTGGTATCGGAGCATGGTTTTGAATAATACCTTCCGAGTCATGTCTCATTTGAAATCATCGTCATCGGACTAGTATCATTGGACTTTCGCGTCATGTGTGACCTGTGCAAATGCCGAGCCAATCAGACCAAGAACTGTAAGATTTCTAACGCCATGGTATAATTTCTGGCAATAATCATTCATTCATAATTCACCAGTTAACAATCCTCAATCATCATTTTCATTTTGACCAGTACGGTCATGTTAACTCATTAATCACTCAATTCATTTCATTACACAGTTGTTGATCTGGAAGATCATATCATTAATCTTGTTAACTTATTCAAGATAATCATTTCAAGAATTTCATCAGATAATCATGTCGCCTCAGGTAATCATTCATGTAATCACTGTGTTAGAGCGTGTATGCTCATTTTCATCATCTCATGACATAATCATAACATGATATTCATGCGGGAAATATAATTATCGTGTGACTTTCCTACTTCAGTATGGAGAGAGCAGGCAGAGGACGCGGAGGACGAGGCCGCGGTGCGGGCCGAATCCCGAGAGCTCGTGTGAATACACATGTGAACACGAGAAATAATGATAATTCATCGAGCAGCGACGCTGCCACTCATTCACCTGGATGTGATCATTCACTATCGGGGAGTCGTACCCGGCACACTCGGTCAAGGTGTTCGGTTGACCCACTCGCTTTTATGCAGGGCATGATGGCCTGAATGACTCAGATGGCACAACTGATGGAGACGATGCATAACTCAGCTAATCAAAATCAACAGGCTCCTCCGCCGCCACCTCAGAGGCAAGAGAGGAATGCGAGTAGTATCATCGGCGACATCTCTCGCCAAAGGCCACCTACTTTTGAAGGCTCATCTGAGCCGGCGGATATTGTTCATTGGCTCGAACATTTCGAGAAGTTATTTGCTATGGTAGAGTGTCCCGAAGGACACAAAGTTTCAGTTGCGGCTTACTACCTCGGTAAGAGCGCTCATTCTTGGTGGTTATCGTTGAAGCCCACCGACGGATCATGTACTTGGGATCAATTCAAGACTCTCATGATGGAGAGGTATTATCCGGCCCCACTCAAAGAGGCCAAGCTGTCAGAATTACTCACTCCCGACCCCTCAGCAGACGAGGATGTTCTCGCCATTACCGAGAAATTTCAGGAACTTCTTCCGTTCGCCTCATCTATCATTCATTCCGAGGTGGATAAGATTAAGTATTTCAGCAAGAGGCTGAAACCTCGTATGAGACTACAGTTGCTTAATCATCATTGCACCACTCGCCGAATTCATCGAGAAAGCTCTTACGTATGAGCTTACCGCTAAGGAAATTGCTAAGAATCAAACTTCATCTACTGCAATAAGTCTAAAAACCGTAATCGGTGCGACGGCAATGTACCACTTTCAAGAAGCCTCGAGTGGGCTCTACTTTTTCTGAGCGACCTACTATGACACCGAAACCCGCGGAGTCTCAGTCCCGAGCGGCCAGCTCAACCATCACCTATTTCAATTGTGGAGAACCGGGTCACGTCAGCACCAAGTGCCCGAGGCAGACTATCACGTGCCAAAATTGCGGAATTGCTGGGCATAAGGCCCGTTTTTGCCGTAGGGACTCCAAACCTACTCCGACATCATCTCAGGCCCCGAAACAGTCATCTGTTCAAAATCAAGCCACTCAGTCTGCGTCGTTCAAGACGACAGGAGCGAATAAAGGTGGAGTCTTTAGCCATCAAACGGGAGCGTCCGATGCCAGGACTAGCAAGCCCCGGATTTATGAGATGAAGAATACCGACGATCCAGAGGCCCAGATGATGTCAAGTACACTCGATATTCTATCTCAACCTGTGTGTACCCTTTTTGATACTGGTGCATCGCATTCATTCATTCATTTCCGAGTCATGTTCGAGTAGACTACGTCTGGGTAGTGCTACTAGTTGTGAGCCTTATGTCATTGGTCTACCTGATGGTAGAAGAATTATCGAAAATCGTGAGATTCAGAATTGTCCGATTCAGCTTCATGGCCGTGTATGGACAGCGGACCTAATCGTAGTAGATTTTCCGAGAGACGACATCATCTTGGGTATTGATTGGATGAATCGTCATGATGCCATCATTAGTGTCTGTAAGCGTATGTTCACTATCATTTCAGACGATGGGGTCGAATGTGTGTTTCAGGGAGGTAATCCCATTGCTCGAAGAGTTATTAATTTGATGAAAGCAGTGAGATTACTCAATCAGGGGTGTATTGGTTATTGGTGCTATATGACTAAAACCGAGAAATCGTCAATAATGTTGGCGAATATTCCGGTAGTGAGAGAATATGCCGACGTATTTCCAGACGAGTTACCTGGTTTGCCTCCAAAGAGAGATGTGGAATTCACAATTGAATTAGACCCTGGTACATCTCCAATATCGAAGGCACCGTACCGGATGGCCCCGACCGAAATGCAGAAGTTGAAGAATCAAATTGAGGATTTGTTCGAGAAAGGTTATATCCGACCGAGTGCGTCCCCATGTGGAGCACCAGTGTTGTTTGTCAAGAAGAAGGATGGCTCATTTCGTTTGTGTATTGATTATCGGGATTTGAACAGAGTGACAATCAAGAATAAGTATCCCTTACCCCGTATTGATGATCTCTTAGATCAACTTCAGGGAGCTTCAATATTTTCCAAGATCGACCTAAGATCTGGATATCATCAGTTGCGAATTTGAGAGTCGGATATCTCAAGGACAACATTTCGTACACGCTATGGTCATTATGAGTTCGTAGTTATGCCGTTCAGGCTAACTAATGCACCTGCGGTATTCATGGAGTTAATGAATCGGGTTTTCATCGAATTTTTGGATCAGTTTGTTGTTGTCTTCATCGATGACATTTTTATTTATTCTCGTGACCGAGAGGAACATGAGGTTTATCTTCATCAGGTTCTCGACGTGTTAAGACGGAAAGTTTTCCAAGTGTGAGTTCTGGATGTCCGAAGTGACTTTTCTCGGGCATGTAATTTCATCAGATGGAGTGCGTGTTGATCCTTAGAAGACGGAGGCTATCCAAGATTGGTTACCTCCGAAGAATGTTAAGGAAATCCGAAGCTTTCTCGGATTAGCCGGTTATTATCGGCGGTTTGTGGAAGGATTTTCTAAAATCGCTCAACCAATGATGAACCTTTTGCGAAAGGATAAAAAATACACATGGTCCGACGCATGTCAACGGAGTTTTGAGGAACTCAAGAGCCGGTTAATCTCAGCACCTGTACTTTCCTTGCCGCAAGGGACGGAATGATTTATGGTTTATAGTGATGCGTCCGGGCAGGGTCTCGGATGTGTACTCATGCAGAATGGGAAGGTTATTGCCTATGCTTCACGGCAATTGAGACCTTACGAGGTTAATTATCCGACCCACGACCTAGAGCTAGCAGCCGTGGTTTTCGCGTTGAAGATTTGGCGTCATTACCTTTATGGCGTCACCTGTCAGATTTTCACCGATCACAAGAGTTTGAAGTATATATTTACTTAGAAGGAGTTAAATATGCGACAGAGACGGTGGTTGGAACTAATCAAAGATTATGATATCGAGATCCTTTACCACCCGGGCAAGGCGAATGTTGTCGCCGACGCCTTGAGTCGTAAGTCCGTTCAGGAATAGATGCTTGCTCGTTTAATAGTTCAGAAGGAGCTTCAGTAGGAATTCCTTAGACCCGAGATCGAGGTCTGGCTTCAGCGAGTACAAGGGCAACTTTGCATATTAGAGATTTCATCGCCACTTGAGGAGGCAATCAGAGAGAATCAGGTTTTAGACCTATCCTTGTTGCGCATCTGCGAGGATGTGGCTCAGGGGAAAGCCCCTGGATTCGTGGTCCACGAGGATGGACTTTTGAGATTTAAGAATCGGTTGTGCGTACCGGCGAATGACGAGTTGAAAAACTCGATTTTGAGAGAAGCTCATGCTACCCCTTATTCTGTTCATCCGGGGTCTAGTAAGATGTACAAGGACTTGAAACAAAATTACTGGTGGAGTAATATGAAGCGAGAAGTTGCAGAATTTGTTTCGAGATGCTTAACCTGTCAACAAGTCAAGATTGAACATCAGCGGCCAAGGGTATCTCAAACTCTCCCTATTCCGTAATGGAAGTGGGAAGACATTTCTATGTATTTCATCACGAGTTTGCCGACGAGTCGTCGTGGCATGAATATGATCTGGGTGATTGTGGACTGCTTAACTAAGTCAGCTCACTTTCTCGAGATTAAGGATACTTGGGGTCCCGAGAGACTTGCCCAGTTATTCATCAAAGAGATAGTGAGATTGCACGGTACTCCTAAGAGTATCATTTCTGATCGTGACGGGCGATTCGTTTCTCATTTTTGGAAATCAGTTCATCGTGCTATGGGAACTCAGCTTAATTTCAGCACATCTTTTCACCCTCAGTCCGACGGACAATCAGAGAGGACTATTCAGACATTAGAGGACATGTTGAGGGCATGCGTACTCGATTAGAAAGACGATTGGGAAGCCCAACTACCGTTGATCGAGTTCACGTATAATAATAGTTGGCATGCTTCGATTAAGATGGCACCTTACGAGGCCTTGTACGGTCATCATTGTCGATCTCCTTTGTGTTGGGATGACCTATCCGAATCAATCGGCACCGAGCCCGATATGCTTATAGCCGCCCGTGAGAAGGTAGCTTTGATCAGGAGTCGTTTGTTGACCGCTCATAGTCGACAGAAATCTTATGCAGGCAATCGTCGTTGACCACTAGAGTTCGAGATGGGTGACCACGTTTTGGTCAAGGTATCCCCGAGTCGAGGTATTTTCCGTTTCGGAAAACGGGGGAAGTTGAGTCCGAGATTTATTGGACCGTTTGAGATTTTGGAACGAGTAGGCGAGCTAGCTTATCGTTTGGCCTTACCTCCGGCATTGAGCTGAATTCATAATGTGTTTCACGTCTCTTAGCTACGGAAATATGTTGCCGACCCGAGTCACATACTTCAATTCGACAAAATCGAGATCGCAGATGATCATTCGTATGAGGAGCGTCCCATACGAGTCTTAGAGCGGCGAATCAAACAGTTGAGGAATAAGGCGATTCCTTTGGTTAAAATTCAGTGGTCTAGACACGGAGTCGAAGAGGCTACTTGGGAAACCGAGGTAAGTATGCGGGAGAGTTATCGCGAGTTGTTTGACCCTTAGTTTCGGGGAGGAAACTCTTTTAAGGGGGGGTGTATGTAATACCCAGTTGTAATTCAGTCATTATCATTCAGTAATTTCATTCGGTAATTGTCACTATGTAATTTTTCACTTGTTAATAATCATTCATCCGTGTTCACCGTTCGGAATAACTTCGAGTTGTGTATCGATATTGTTCATTGTTTCAACCTTACTTGGGAATCGAGACAAGAGTATTATCTTGATTGTTGTAATTGATTCATTAGTCGATGTTGACGTTGGAGTTCATGTCATTTCAAATCTCCTCATTGTTTAAATTGTGTTTTTGTTGGGCGAACCCTTGTAATCATTGCTTGGAACCATCGTTTTGGGGTTTTCGCACTTCCATTTCTTGTTATTGTTTCCCAAATATTGATTCCTATTTCTTTTATTCCCTTCCCGGGTCATTTTTCATCATTTTAGGACCCAAGGGAGTGTGGGCCGCGGCACAAGGGAGTGTGCGCCGCGGCACACACATTTTCCAGTTTTGGCCGAGCAGCCTGTACCATGGGCCGTGGTTCCTGCCGGTAGGGCCGCGGCACACTGCCGAGTCACTGCCGCGGCACACTCGTCCGGGCCGCGGCACACTCATGTTGCAATTTTTGGCCAACCCGTCTGTACCATGGGCCGCGGCTCATGCCGACAGGGTCGCGGCACACTAACGAGTCACTGTCGCGGCACATTCGTCCGGGCCGCGGCACGCTGCCGATCACCGGGGCGCTGGCCTCGTGCCGCGCACACTTCGGCCGGTTCACACACAAGGCAACAAGACTATAATTGCGGTTTTTGTGTGGAACAACTCATTTTTTCCCATTTCTTCAACCTATACGAGAGAGAGGGCTTGAGGGGGGAGACTTTCCATCATCTCTCACTTGAGTGTTTGATTTTCTTCATCTCCTTTCGATTGTGAAGCCCTGATAGTCGATCTAACGCGTGTTCTTCGGATCAAAGTGATTGGATCTTCAAGAGGTAATTTCTTCAACATCTTGGATTTCGATTTTGTATTGAGATATGATGTTTTGGATGTTAAGATCATGTTGTATGAAGTGATATACGCATGATTATGGATATGTTTGACTATTCATTGGATTATTGAAGGATTATTCAAGAACACTTTGAATATTGAATTGGATTTGGGGATTTTCGATTAATCGTTGTTCTAATCACGAATTTGGTTATTCATATTGGATTATTGACCGTATTGAAGATGTTATGTTGGTTTGAAGCACTTCTTGGGGATTTGATGTTGGTATTATTGAAGTTTGGTTATAAACAATCGAAGTTTGGCCACAAAGTGTTCGATATAATGCCCCAATGAACTTGGTTTAGTCGTATCGGCGTTTTGAGTTCGTTATATTCGTGTTTGATTCGTATGTTGAACGGATTGTTGGTAATTGTGTTATTCAAGGTTGTTCGAGCGACCGATATCTCAATTAGGACATTGTTCGTGGAAGGATAATTGTCACCGGTGTTGTGTAAGTTAATTCTTACTCGGTTAAAAGGATATTCATTCCTTTTGTTGTTGTTCATTCATAATCATAACTCATTCATCATTGTATTAACCATATTGAAACTTGTAATTGTCGAATAATCACTTCATTCGCGAGGAACGACGGTTCCAATTACTTCATTGAATTATCAATCACTTCACTATTATTTTCATCTCGGTGAGTCATTCTTGACCTTGTCGAATTATTATTCATGATATTCATTGTGGTCATTCTCGTTCATATGACCTTCTGGGATCATATTGCGTGGCCGGGTGTGGTTATGTGGAATTTTTAGTCGGGCACATGATGGTCATGTATTGGGTTCACCGATACATTGTACCATGCACACAATAACACTTACCTCCGTGAGACTAATTAGGTAGAAGGATGGGTGTGTCCGGTCATTCGTATTGTACACTTGCACAGAACAATACGGGCGTACTATGATACTCCTCTTCAGCGTAATTCATAACTAAGGATATTTTCATAACTTCAGATATATCATGATTGTGTATTTTCAACTCTTGAGGATTGTTGTTCTGTGTAACTGACCCCGTTGGAGGATTTTGTTTTCAGGTCACGGCTAGGCAAAAGCACGAGAAGAGCATGTTGACGGCGATGAGTCCCAGTGATACTAGTAGGGGGCCCCAGTCATTCCGGTTATTTCAGTCATTTCAGTCATTCTTATTTCTCTTCATTTGTATTTCCGCTGCAAATTCCGTTTGAGATGTTTATTTATTCAGGGTGGTGTATTTTATCTTCATATAAAATATACTATTATTCTGTATTGTCCTGGTGTATTGTACTTAAACTCCTCATCGGAGTATTTGGTAATATAATGTGGTTCGGTACTACAATTATATTACTTAATTCATGAGTTTTCATTCGCCTGGTGGGTCCCAGTCGGGGGTCCATGGCACTGTAATATCCGCCTAGTTTGGGGTGTTACAGAGTTGGTATCGGAGCGTGGTTTTGAATACTACCTTCCGAGTCATGTCTCATTTGAAATCATCGTCATCGGACTAGTATCATTGGACTTTCGCGTCATGTGTGACCTGTGCAAATGCCGAGCCAATCAGACCAAGAACTGTAAGATTTCTAACGCCATGGTATAATTTTTGGCAATAATCATTCATTCATAATTCACCAGTTAACAATCCTCAATCATCATTTTCATTTTGACCAGGACGGTCATGTTAACTCATTAATCACTCAATTCATTTCATTACACAGTTGTTGATCTGGAAGATCATATCATTAATCTTGTTAACTTATTCAAGATAATCATTTCAAGAATTTCATCAGATAATCATGTCGCCTCAGTTAATCATTCATGTAATCACTGTGTTAGAGCGTGTATGCTCATTTTCATCATCTCATGACATAATCATAACATGATATTCATGCGGGAAATATAATTATCGTGTGACTTTCCTACTTCAGTATGGAGAGAGCAGGCAGAGGACGCGGAGGACGAGGCCGCGGTGCAGGCCGAATCCCGAGAGCTCGTGTGAATACACATGCGAACGCGATAAATAATGATAATTCATCGAGCAGCGACGCTGCCACTCATTCACCTGGATGTGATCATTCACTATCGGGGAGTCGTACTCGGGGCACAGCTCAGTCAGAAGGTGTTTGGGTTGACCCACTCGCTTTTATGCAGGGCATGATGGCCCAAATGACTCAGATGGCACAACTGATGGAGACGATGC
This sequence comes from Orobanche coerulescens, assembly GCA_033398695.1. Lineage (NCBI taxonomy): Eukaryota > Viridiplantae > Streptophyta > Magnoliopsida > Lamiales > Orobanchaceae > Orobanche > Orobanche coerulescens. The sequence continues at coordinate 4,012,109 of JAWKAU010000020.1, forward strand.
ATAACTCAGCTAATCAAAATCAACAGGCTCCTACGCCGCCACCTCAGAGGCAAGAGAGGAATGCGAGTAGTATCATCGGCGACATCTCTCGCCAAAGGCCACCTACTTTTGAAGGCTCATCTGAGCCGGCGGATATTGTTCATTGGCTCGAACATTTCGAGAAGTTATTTGCTATGGTAGAGTGTCCCGAAGGACACAAAGTTTCAGTTGCGGCTTACTACCTGGGTAAGAGCGCTCATTCTTGGTGGTTATCGTTGAAGCCCACCGACGGATCATGTACTTGGGATCAATTCAAGACTCTCATGATGGAGAGGTATTATCCGGCCCCACTCAAAGAGGCTAAGCTGTCAGAATTACTCACTCCCGACCCCTCAGCAGACGAGAATGTTCTCGCCATTGCCGAGAAATTTCAGGAACTTCTTCCGTTCGCCTCATCTATCATTCATTCCGAGGTGGATAAGATTAAGTATTTCAGCAAGAGGCTGAAACCTCGTATGAGACTATAGTTGCTTAATCATCATTGCACCACTCTGGCCGAATTCATCGAGAAAGCTCTTAAGGATGAGCTTACCGCTAAGGAAATTGCTAAGAATCAAACTTCATCTACTGGCAATAAGTCTAAAAACCGTAATCAGTGCGACGGCAATCAGACCACCTTCAAGAAGCCTCGAGTGGGCTCTACTTTTTCTGAGCGACCTACTATGACACCGAAACCCGCAGAGTCTCAGTCCCGAGCGTCCAGCTCAACCATCACCTGTTTCAATTGTGGAGAACCGGGTCACGTCAGCACCAAGTGCCCGAGGCAGACTATCACGTGCCAAAATTGCGGAATTGCTGGGCATAAGGCCCGTTTTTGCCGTAGGGACTCCAAACCTACTCCGACATCATCTCAGGCCCCGAAACAGTCATCTGTTCAAAATCAGGCCACTCAGTCTGCGTCGTTCAAGACGACAGGAGCGAATAAAGGTGGAGTCTTTAGCCATCAAACGGGAGTGTCCGGTGCCGGGACTAGCAAGCCCCGGATTTATGAGATGAAGAAGACCGACGATCCAGAGGCCCAGATGATGTCAAGTACACTCGATATTCTATCTCAACCTGTGTGTACCCTTTTTGATACTGGTGCATCGCATTCATTCATTCATTTCCGAGTCATGTTCGAGTAGACTACGTCTGGGTAGTGCTACTAGTTGTGAGCCTTAGTCATTGGTCTACCTGATGGTAGAAGAATTATCGGAAATCGTGAGATTCAGAATTGTCCGATTCAGCTTCATGGCCGTGTATGGCTAGCAGACCTAATCGTAGTAGAATTGCCGAGAGACGACATCATCTTGGGTATTGATTGGATGAATCGTCATGATGCCATCATTAGTGTCCGTAAGCATATGTTCACTATCATTTCAGACGATGGGGTCGAATGTGTGTTTCAGGGAGGTAATCCCAGCTGTTCTGGAAGAGTTATTAATTTGATGAAAGCAGTGAGATTACTCAATCAGGGGTGTATTGGTTATTGGTGCTATATGACTAAAACCGAGAAATCGTCAATAATGTTGGCGGATATTCCGGTAGTGAGAGAATATGCCGACGTATTTCCTGACGAGTTACCTGGTTTACCTCCACAGAGAGATGTGGAATTCACAATTGAATTAGACCCTGGTACATCTCCAATATCGAAGGCACCATACCGGATGGCCCCGACCGAAATGCAGAAGTTGAAGAATCAACTTGAGGATTTGTTCGAGAAAGGTTATATCCGACCGAGTGCGTCCCCGTGGGGAGCACCAGTGTTGTTTGTCAAGAAGAAGGAGTGGCTCAATTCGTTTGTGTATTGATTATCGGGATTTGAACAGAGTGACAATCAAGAATAAGTATCCCTTACCCCGTATTGATGATCTCTTAGATCAACTTCAGGGAGATTCAATATTTTCCAAGATCGACCTAAGATCTGGATATCATCAGTTGCGAATTCGAGAGTTGGATATCGCAAGGACAGCGTTTCGTACACGCTATGGTCATTATGAGTTCGTAGTTATGCCGTTCAGGCTAACTAATGCACCTGTGGTATTCATGGAGTTAATGAATCGGGTTTTCATTGACTTTTTGGATCAGTTTGTTGTTGTCTTCATCGATGACATTTTTATTTATTCTCGTGACCAAGAGGAACATGAGGTTCATCTTCATCAGGTTCTCGACGTGGACGGAAAGTTTTCCAAGTGTGAGTTCTGGATGTCCGAAGTGACTTTTCTTGGGCATGTAATTTCATCAGATGGAGTGCGTGTTGATCCTTAGAAGATGGAGGCTATCCAAGATTGGTTACCTCCGAAGAATGTTAAGGAAATCCGAAGCTTTCTCGGATTAGCCGGTTATTATCGGCGGTTTGTGGAAGGATTTTCTAAAATCGCTCAACCAATGATGAACCTTTTGCGAAAGGATAAAAAATACACATGGTCCGACGCGTGTCAACGGAGTTTTGAGGAATTCAAGAGTCGGTTAATTTCAGCACCTGTACTTTCCTTCCCACAAGGGACGGAAGGATTTATGGTTTATAGTGATGCGTCTGGGCAGGGTCTCGGATGTGTACTCATGCAGAATGGGAAGGTTATTTCCTATGCTTCACGATAATTGAGACCTTACGAGGTTAATTATCCGACCCACGACCTGGAGCTAGCAGCCGTGGTTTTCGCATTGAAGATTTGGCGTCATTACCTTTATGGCGTCACCTGTCAGATTTTCACCGATCACAAGAGTTTGAAGTATATATTTACTTAGAAGGAGTTAAATATGCGACAGAGACGGTGGTTGGAACTAATCAAAGATTATGATATCGAGATCCTTTACCACCCGGGGAAGGCGAATGTTGTCGCCGACGCCTTGAGTCGTAAGTCCGTTCAGGAATAGATGCTTGCTCGTTTAACAGTTTAGAAGGAGCTTCAGCAGGAATTCCTTAGACCCGAGATCGAGGTCTGGCTTCAGCGAGTACAAGGGCAACTTTGCATGTTAGAGATTTCATCGCCACTTGAGGAGGCAATCAGAGAGAATCAGGTTTCAGACCTATCCTTGTTGCGCATCTGTGATGATGTGGCTCAGGGGAAAGCCCCTGGATTCGTGGTCCACGAGGATGGACTTTTGAGATTTAAGAATCGGTTGTGCGTACCGGCGAATGACGAGTTGAAAAACTCGATTTTGAGAGAAGCTCATGCTACTCCTTATTCTGTTCATCCGGGGTCTAGTAAGATGTACAAGGACTTGAAACAAAATTACTGGTGGAGTAATATGAAGCGAGAAGTTGCAGAATTTGTTTCGAGATGCTTAACCTGTCAACAAGTCAAGATTGAACATCAGCGACCGGCAGGTATCCTGAAACCTCTCCCTATTCCAGAATGGAAGTGGGAAGACATTTCTATGTATTTCATCACGAGTTTGCCGACGAGTCGTCGTGGCATGAATATGATCTGGGTGATTGTGGACTGCTTAACTAAGTCAGCTCACTTTCTCGAGATTAAGGATACTTGGGGTCCCGAGAGACTTGCCCAGTTATTCATCAAAGAGATAGTGAGATTGCACGGTACTCCTAAGAGTATCATTTCTGATCGTGACGGGCGATTCGTTTCTCATTTTTGGAAATCAGTTCATCGTGCTATGGGAACTCAGCTTAATTTCAGCACATCTTTTCACCCTCAGTCCGACGGACAATCAGAGAGGACTATTCAGACATTAGAGGACATGTTGAGGGCATGCGTCCTCGATTAGAAAGACGATTGGGAAGCCCAACTGCCGTTGATCGAGTTCACGTATAATAATAGTTGGCATGCTTCGATTAAGATGGCACCTTACGAGGCCTTGTACGGTCGTCGTTGTCGATCTCCTTTGTGTTGGGATGACCTATCCGAATCAATCGGCACCGAGCCCGATATGCTTATAGCCGCCCGTGAGAAGGTAGCTTTGATCAGGAGTCGTTTGTTGACCGCTCAGAGTCGACAGAAATATTATGCAGACAGTCGTCGTTGACCACTAGAGTTCGAGACGTGTGACCACGTTTTGGTCAAGGTATCCCCGAGATTTATTGGACCGTTTGAGATTTTGGAACGAGTAGGCGAGCTAGCTTATCGTTTGGCCTTACCTCCGGCATTGAGCCGAATTCATAATGTGTTTCACGTCTCTCGCCTACGGAAATATGTTGCCGACCCGAGTCACATACTTCAATTCGACAAAATCGAGATCGCAGATGATCATTCGTATGAGGAGCGTCCCATACGAGTCTTAGAGCGGCGAATCAAACAGTTGAGGAATAAGGCGATTCCTTTGGTTAAAATTCAGTGGTCTAGACACGGAGTCGAAGAGGCTACTTGGGAAACCTAGGTAAGTATGCGGGAGAGTAATCGCGAGTTGTTTGACCCTTAGTTTCGGGGAGGAAACTCTTTTAAGGGGGGGTGTATGTAATACCCGGTTGTAATTCAGTCATTATCATTCAGTAATTTCATTCGGTAATTGTCACTATGTAATTTTTCACTTCTTAATAATCATTCATCCGTGTTCACCGTTCGGAATAACTTCGAGTTGTGTATCGATATTGTTCATTGTTTCAACCTTACTTGGGAATCGAGACAAGAGTATTATCTTGATTGTTGTAATTGATTCATTAGTCGATGTTGACGTTGGAGTTCATGTCATTTCAAATCTCCTCATTGTTCAAATTGTGTTTTTGTTGGGCGAACCCTTGTAATCATTGCTTGGAACCATCGTTTTGGGGTTTTCGCACTTCCATTTCTTGTTATTGTTTCCCAAATATTGATTCCTATTGCTTTTATTCCCTTCCCGGGTCATTTTTCATCATTTTAGGACCCAAGGGGGTGTGGGCCGCGGCACAAGGGAGTGTGCTCCGCGGCACACACATTTTCCAGTTTTGGCCGAGCAGCCTGTACCATGGTCCGCGGCTCCTGCCGGAAGGGCCGCGGCACACTGCCGAGTCACTGTCGTGGCACACTCGTCCGGGCCGCGGCACACTCATGTTGCAATTTTTGGCCAACCTGTCTGTACCATGGGCTGCGGCTCATGCCGACAGGGCCGCGGCAGACTGCCGAGTCACTGCCGCGGCACATTCGTCCGGGCCGCGGCACGCTGCCGATCACTGGGGGCAGTTTTGGCCCTGTGCCACGGCACACTTTGCCGGGCCGCTGCACACAAAGGCCAAGACTATAATTGCGGTTTTTGTGTGGAACAACTCATTTTTTCCCATTTCTTCAACCTATACGAGAGAGAGGGCTTGACGGGGGAGACTTTCCATCATCTCTCACTTGAGTGTTTGATTTTCTTCATCTCCTTTCGATTGTGAAGCCCGGATAGTCGATCTAACGCGTGTTCTTCGGATCAAAGTGCTTGGATCTTCAAGAGGTAATTTCTTGAACATCTTGGATTTCGATTTTGTATTGAGATATGATGTTTTGGATGTTAAGATCATGTTGTATGAAGTGATATACGCATGATTATGGATATGTTTGACTATTCATTGGATTATTGAAGGATTATTCAAGAACACTTTGAATATTGAATTGGATTTGGGGATTTTCGATTAATCGTTGTTGTAATCACGAATTTGGTTATTCATATTGGATTATTGATCGTATTGAAGATGTTATGTTGGTTTGAAACACTTCTTGGGGATTTGATGTTGGTGTTATTGAAGTTTGGTTATAAACAATCGAAGTTTGGCCACAAAGTGTTCGATATAATGCCCCAATGAACTTGGTTTAGTCGTATCGACGTTTTGAGTTCGTTATATTCGTGTTTGATTCGTATGTTGAACGGATTGTTGGTAATTGTCTTATTCAAGGTTGTTCGAGCGACCGATATCTCAATTAGGACGTTGTTCGTGGAAGGATAATTGTCACCGGTGTTGTGTAAGTTAATTCTTACTCGGTTAAAAGGATATTCATTCCTTTTATTGTTGTTCATTCATAATCATAACTCATTCATCATTGTATTAACCGTATTGAGACTTGTAATTGTCGAATAATCACTTCATTCACGAGGAACGATGGTTCCAATCACTTCATTGAATTATCAATCACTTCACTATTATTTTCATCTCGGTGAGTCATTCTTGACCTTGTCGAATTATTATTCATTGATATTCATTGTGGTCATTCTCGTTCATATGACCTTCTGGGTTCATATTGCGTGGCCGGGTGTGGTTGTGTGGAATTTTTAGTCGAGCACACGATGGTCATGTATTGGGTTCACCGATACATTGGACCGTGCACACGGTAACGCTTACCTCCGTGAGACTAATTAGGTACAAGGACGGGTGTGTTCGGTCATTCGTCTTGTACACTTGCACAGAACACTACGGGCGTACTATGATACTCCTCTTCAGCGTAATTCATAACTAAGGATATTTTCATAACTTCAGATATACCATGATTGTGTATTTTCAACCCTTGAGGATTGTTGTTCTGTGTAACTGACCCCGTTGGGGGATTTTGTTTTCAGGTCACGACAAGGCAAAAGCACGAGAAGGGCATGTTGACGGCGATGAGTCCCAGTGATACTAGTAGGGGGGCCCAGTCATTCCAGTTATTTCAGTCATTTCAGTCATTCTTATTTCTCTTGATTTGTATTTTCGCTGCAAATTCCGTTTGAGATGTTTATTTATTCAGGATGGTGTATTTTATCTTCATATAAAATATACTATTATCCTGTATTGTCCTGGTGTATTGTACTTAAACTCCTCATCGGAGTATTTGGTAATATAATGTGGTTCGGTACTACAATTATATTACTTAATTCATGAGTTTTCATTCGCCTGGTGGGTCCCAGTCGGGGGTCAACGGCACTGTAATATCCGCCTAGTTTGGGGTGTTACAGAGTTGGTATCGGAGCATGGTTTTGACTACTACCTTCCGAGTCATGTCTCATTTGAAATCATCATCATCGGACTAGTATCATTGGACTTTCGCATCACGTGTGACCTGTGAAAATGCCGAGCCAATCAGACCAAGAACTGTAAGATTTCTAACGCCATGGTATAATTTCTGGCAATAATCATTCATTCATAATTCACCAGTTAACAATCCTCAATCATCATTTTCATTTTGACCAGTACGGTCATGTTAACTCATTAATCACTCAATTCATTTCATTACACAGTTGTTGATCTGGAAGATCATATCATTAATCTTGTTAACTTATTCAAGATAATCATTTCAAGAATTTCATCAGATAATCATGTCGCCTCAGTTAATCATTCATGTAATCACTGTGTTAGAGCGTGTATGCTCATTTTCATCATCTCATGACATAATCATAACATGATATTCATGCGGGAAATATAATTATCGTGTGACTTTCCTACTTCAGTATGGAGAGAGCAGGCAGAGGGCGCGGAGGACGAGGCCGCGGTGCGGGCCGAATCCCGAGAGCTCGTGTGAATACACATGTGAACACGAGAAATAATGATAATTCATCGAGCAGCGACGCTGCCACTCATTCACCTGGATGTGATCATTCACTATCGGGGAGTCGTACCCGGGGCACAGCTCAGTCAGAAGGTGTTCGGGTTGACCCACTCGCTTTTATGCAGGGCATGATGGCCTGAATGACTCAGATGGCACAACTGATGGAGACGATGCATAACTCAGCTAATCAAAATCAACAGGCTCCTCCGCCGCCACCTCAGAGGCAAGAGAGGAATGCGAGTAGTATCATCGGCGACATCTCTCGCCAAAGGCCACCTACTTTTGAAGGCTCATCTGAGCCGGCGGATATTGTTCATTGGCTCGAACATTTCGAGAAGTTATTTGCTATGGTAGAGTGTCCCGAAGGACACAAAGTTTCAGTTGCGGCTTACTACCTGGGTAAGAGCGCTCATTCTTGGTGGTTATCGTTGAAGCCCACCGACGGATCATGTACTTGGGATCAATTCAAGACTCTCATGATGGAGAGGTATTATCCGGCCCCACTCAAAGAGGCCAAGCTGTCAGAATTACTCACTCCCGACCCCTCAGCAGACGAGGATGTTCTCGCCATTACCGAGAAATTTCAGGAACTTCTTCCGTTCGCCTCATCTATCATTCATTCCGAGGTGGATAAGATTAAGTATTTCAGCAAGAGGCTGAAACCTCGTATGAGACTACAGTTGCTTAATCATCATTGCACCACTCTGGCCGAATTCATCGAGAAAGCTCTTACGTATGAGCTTACCGCTAAGGAAATTGCTAAGAATCAAACTTCATCTACTGGCAATAAGTCTAAAAACCGTAATCAGTGCGACGGCAGTCAGACCACTTTCAAGAAGCCTCGAGTGGGCTCTACTTTTTCTGAGCGACCTACTATGACACCGAAACCCGCGGAGTCTCAGTCCCGAGCGGCCAGCTCAACCATCACCTGTTTCAATTGTGGAGAACCGGGTCACGTCAGCACCAAGTGCCCGAGGCAGACTATCACGTGCCAAAATTGCGGAATTGCTGGGCATAAGGCCCGTTTTTGCCGTAGGGACTCCAAACCTACTCCGGCATCATCTCAGGCCCCGAAACAGTCATCTGTTTAAAATCAGGCCACTCAGTCTGCGTCGTTCAAGACGACAGGAGCGAATAAAGGTGTAGTCTTTAGCCATCAAACGGGAGCGTCCGATGCTGGGACTAGCAAGCCCCGGATTTATGAGATGAAGAAGACCGACGATCCAGAGGCCCAGATGATGTCAGGTACACTCGATATTCTATCTCAACCTGTGTGTACCCTTTTTGATACTGGTGCATCGCATTCATTCATTCATTTCCGAGTCATGTTCGAGTAGACTACGTCTGGGTAGTGCTACTAGTTGTGAGCCTTATGTCATTGGTCTACCTGATGGTAGAAGAATTATCGAAAATCGTGAGATTCAGAATTGTCCGATTCAGCTTCATGGCCGTGTATGGCCAGCGGACCTAATCGTAGTAGATTTTCCGAGAGACGACATCATATTGGGTATTGATTGGATGAATCGTCATGATGCCATCATTAGTGTCTGTAAGCGTATGTTCACTATCATTTCAGACGATGGGGTCGAATGTGTGTTTCAGGGAGGTAATCCCAGCTGTTCTGGAAGAGTTATTAATTTGATGAAAGCAGTGAGATTACTCAATCAGGGGTGTATTGGTTATTGGTGCTATATGACTAAAACCGAGAAATCGTCAATAATCTTGGCGAATATTCCGGTAGTGAGAGAATATGCCGACGTATTTCCAGACGAGTTACCTGGTTTGCCTCCAAAGAGAGATGTGGAATTCACAATTGAATTAGACCCTGGTACATCTCCAATATCGAAGGCACCGTACCGGATGGCCCCGACCGAAATGCAGAAGTTGAAGAATCAAATTGAGGATTTGTTCGAGAAAGGTTATATCCGACCGAGTGCGTCCCCGTGGGGAGCACCAGTGTTGTTTGTCAAGAAGAAGGATGGCTCATTTCGTTTGTGTATTGATTATCGGGAGTTGAACAGAGTGACAATCAAGAATAAGTATCCCTTACCCCGTATTGATGATCTCTTAGATCAACTTCAGGGAGCTTCAATATTTTCCAAGATCGTCCTAAGATCTGGATATCATCAGTTGCGAATTCGAGAGTCGGATATCGCAAGGACAGCGTTTCGTACACGCTATGGGTATTATGAGTTCATAGTTATGCCGTTCGGGCTAACTAATGCACCTGCGGTATTCATGGAGTTAATGAATCGGGTTTTCATCGACTTTTTGGATCAGTTTGTTGTTGTCTTCATCGATGACATTTTGATTTATTCTTGTGACCGAGAGGAACACGAGGTTCATCTTCATCAGGTTCTCGACGTGTTAAGACGAGAGCAACTTTATGGAAAGTTTTCCAAGTGTGAGTTCTGGATGTCCGAAGTGACTAATCTCGGGCATGTAATTTCATCAGATGGAGTGTGTGTTGATCCTTAGAAGATGGAGGCTATCTAAGATTGGTTACCTCCGAAGAATGTTAAGGAAATCCGAAGCTTTCTCGGATTAGCCGGTTATTATCGGTGGTTTGTGGAAGGATTTTCTAAAATCGCTCAACCAATGACGAACCTTTTGCGAAAGGATAAAAAATACACGTGGTCCGACGCGTGTCAACGGAGTTTTGAGGAACTCAAGAGCCGGTTAATTTTAGCACCTGTACTTTCCTTGCCGCAAGGGACGGAAGGATTTATGGTTTATAGTGATGCGTACGGGCAGGGTCTCGGATGTGTACTCATGCAGAATGGGAAGGTTATTGCCTATGCTTCACGGCAATTGAGACCTTACGAGGTTAATTATTCGACCCACGACCTGGAGCTAGCAGCCGTGGTTTTCGCGTTGAAGATTTGGCGTCATTACCTTTATGGCGTCACCTGTCAGATTTTCACCGATCACAAGAGTTTGAAGTATATATTTACTCAGAAGGAGTTAAATATGCGACAGAGATGGTGGTTGGAACTAATCAAAGATTATGATATCGAGATCCTTTACCACCCGGGCAAGGCGAATGTTGTCGCTGACGCCTTGAGTTGTAAGTCCGTTCAGGAACAGATGCTTGCTCGTTTAACAGTTCAGAAGGAGCTTCAGCAGGAACTCCTTAGACCCGAGATCGAGGTCTGGCTTCAGCGAGTACAAGGGAAACTTTGCATGTTAGAGATTTCATCGCCACTTGAGGAGGCAATCAGAGAGAATCAGGTTTCAGACCTATCTTTGTTGCGCATCTGTGAGGATGTGGCTTAGGGGAAAGCCCCTGGATTCGTGGTCCACGAGGATGGACTTTTGAGATTTAAGAATCGGTTGTGCGTACCGGCGAATGACGAGTTGAAAAACTCGATTTTGAGAGAAGCTCATGCTACCCCTTATTCAGTTCATCCGGGGTCTAGTAAGATGTACAAGGACTTGAAACAAAATTACTGGTGGAGTAATATGAAGCGAGAAGTTGCAGAATTTGTTTCGAGATGCTTAACCTGTCAACAAGTCAAGATTGAACATCAGCGACCGGCGGGTATCCTGAAACCTCTCCCTATTCCAGAATGGAAGTGGGAAGACATTTCTATGTATTTCATCACGAGTTTGCCGACGAGTCGTCGTGGTATGAATACGATCTGGGTGATTGTGGACCGCTTAACTAAGTCAGCTCACTTTCTCGAGATTAAGTATACTTGGGGTCCCGAGAGACTTGCCCAGTTATTCATCAAAGAGATAGTGAGATTGCACGGTACTCCTAAGAGTATCGTTTCTAATCGTGACAGGCGATCCGTTTCTCATTTTTGGAAATCAGTTCATCGTGCTATGGGAACTCAGCTTAATTTCAGCACATCTTTTCACCCTCAGTCCCATGGACAATCAGAGAGGACTATTCAGACATTAGAGGACATGTTGAGGGCATGCGTCCTCGATTGGAAACACAATTGGGAAGCCCAACTACCATTGATCAAGTTCACGTATAATAATAGTTGGCATGCTTCGATTAAGATGGCACCTTACGAGGCCTTGTACGGTCGTCGTTGTCGATCTCCTTTGTGTTGGGATGACCTATCCGAATCAATCGGCACCGAGCCCGATATGCTTATAGCCGCCCGTGAGAAGGTAGCTTTGATCAGGAGTCGTTTGTTGACCGCTCAGAGTCGACAGAAATCTTATGTAGACAATCGTCGTCGACCACTAGAGTTCGAGACGGGTGACCACGTTTTGGTCAAGGTATCCCCGAGTCGAGGTATTTTCCGTTTCGGAAAATGGGGGAAGTTGAGTCCGAGATTTATTGGACCCTTTGAGATTTTGGAACGAGTAGGCGAGCTAGCTTATCGTTTGGCCTTACCTCCAGCGTTGAGCCGAATTCATAATGTGTTTCACATCTCTCAGCTACGGATATATGTTGCCGACCCGAGTCACATACTTCAATTCGACGAAATCGAGATCGCAGATGATCATTCATATGAGGAGCGTCCCATACGAGTCTTAGAATGGCGAATCAAATAGTTGAGGAATAAGGCGATTCCTTTGGTTAAAATTCAGTGGTCTAGACACGGAGTCGAAGAGGCTACTTGGGAAACCGAGGTAAGTATGCGGGAGAGTTATCCCGAGTTGTTTGACCCTTAGTTTCGGGGATGAAACTCTTTTAGGGGGGGTGTATGTAATACCCGGTTGTAATTCAGTCATTATCATTCAGTAATTTCATTCGGTAATTGTCACTATGTAATTTTTCACTAGTTAATAATCATTCATCCGTGTTCACCGTTCGGAATAACTTCGAGTTGTGTATCGATATTGTTCATTGTTTCAACCTTACTTGGGAATCGAAACAAGAGTATTATCTTGATTGTTGTAATTGATTCATTAGTCGATGTTGACGTTGGAGTTCATGTCATTTCAAATCTCCTCATTGTTCAAATTGTATTTTTGTTGGGGGAACCCTTGTAATCATTGCTTGGAACCATCGTTTTGGGGTTTCCGCACTTCCATTTCATGTTATTGTTTCCCAAATATTGATTCCTATTGTTTTTATTCCCTTCCTGGGTCATTTTTCATCATTTTCGGACCCAAGGGGGTGTGGGCCGCGGTACAAGGGAGTGTGCGCCGTGGCACACACATTTTTCAGTTTTGGCCGAGCAGCCTATACCATGGGCCGCAGCTCCTGCCGGAAGGGCCGCGGCACATTGCCGAGTCACTGCCGCGGCACACTCGTCCGGTCCGCGACACACTCATGTTGCAATTTTTGGCCAACCCATCTGTACCATGGGCCGCGGCTCATGCCGACAGGGCCGCGGCACACTGCCGAGTCACTACCGCGGCACATTAAATGCAGGCCGCGGCACGCCGCCGATCACCGGGGCGATTTGACTGTGCCGTGGCACACTTCGCCGGCCAGCACACAAAGGCGCCAAGACTATAATTGCGGTTTTTGTGTGGAACAACTCATTTTTTTCAATTTCTTCAACCTATACGAGAGAGAGGGCTTGAGGGGGGAGACTTTCCATCATCTCTCACTTGAGTGTTTGATTTTCTTCATCTCCTTTTGATTGTGAAGCCCGGATAGTCGATCTAACGCGTGTTCTTCGGATCAAAGTGCTTGGATCTTCAAGAGATAATTTCTTCAACATCTTGGATTTCGATTTTGTATTGAGATATGATGTTTTGGATGTTAAGATCATGTTGTATGAAGTGATATACGCATGATTATGGATATGTTTGACTATTCATTGGATTATTGAAGGATTATTCAAGAACACTTTGAATATTGAATTGGATTTGGGGATTTTCGATTAATCGTTGTTTTAATCACGAATTTGGTTATTCATATTGGATTATTGATCTTATTGAAGATGTTATGTTGGTTTGAAACACTTCTTGGGGATTTGATGTTGGTATTATTGAAGTTTGGTTATAAACAATCGAAGTTTGGCCACAAAGTGTTCAATATAATGCCCCAATGAACTTGGTTTAGTCGTATCGACGGTTTGAGTTCGTTATATTCGTGTTTGATTCATATGTTGAACGGATTGTTGGTAATTGTGTTATTCAAGGTTGTTCGAGCGACCAATATCTCAATTAGAACGTTGTTCGTGGAAGGATAATTGTCACCGGTGTTGTGTAAGTTAATTCTTACTCGGTTAAAAGGATATTCATTCCTTTTGTTGGTGTTCATTCATAATCATAACTCATTCATCATTGTATTAACCGTATTGAGACTTGTAATTGTCGAATAATCACTTCATTCACGATGAACGACGGTTCCAATCACTTCATTGAATTATCAATCACTTCACTATTATTTTCATCTCGGTGAGTCATTCTTGACCTTGTCGAATTATGATTCATTGATATTCATTATGGTCATTCTCGTTCATATGACCTTCTGGGTTCATATTGCGTGGCCGGGTGTGGTTGTGTGGAATTTTTAGTCGGGCACACAATGGTCATGTATTGGGTTCACCGATACATTGGACCGTGTACACGGTAACGCTTACCTCCGTGAGACTAATTAGGTACAAGGACGGGTGTGTCCGGTCATTCATCTTGTACACTTGCATAGAACACTACGGGCGTACTATAATACTCCTCTTCAGCGTAATTCATAACTAAGGATATTTTCATAACTTCATATATATCATGATTGTGTATTTTCAACCCTTGAGGATTGTTGTTCTGTGTAACTGACCCCGTTGGGGGATTTTATTTTCAGGTCACGGCAAGGCAAAGGCACGGGAAGAGCATGTTGACGGCGATGAGTCCCAGTGATACTAATAGGGGCCCCAAGTCATTCCGGTTATTTCAGTCATTTCAGTCATTCTTATTTCTCTTCATTTGTATTTCCGCTGCAAATTCCGTTTGAGATCTTTATTTATTCAGGGTGGTGTATTTTATCTTCATATAAAATATACTAGTATTCTGTATTGTCCTGGTGTATTGTACTTAACTCCTCATCGGAGTATTTGGTAATATAATGTGGTTTGGTACTACAATTATATTACTTAATTCATCAGTTTTCATTCGCCTGGTGGGTCCCAGTGGGGGTCCACGACACTGTAATATCCGCATAGTTTGGGGTGTTACACGATCCTCGTAGGGATTCGGATCGAATTAATTTTCGTTTTACCGCTTCCGCCGAGCCTTCGTTTTAGGCACCGAATCCCAACAGTGGTATCAGAGCGTAGGTCTTGCGATCGTATATACAATATTGGCATTTGGAATGCTTGATTAGATGGTATATGATTTGGAATCATAATCGTATTAATCGTTGATTTTCTATTGTTCATCTAAAAATTAATTTTTCATGATTTTATGTTACAATATAAATCTATTTTTCTTTTGAAAAACTGATTTGAATGAGTAATATAAGGATTAGAAAAATATTATTTTTGGAATCGGGGTGAAAAAACGAGCCGAAAACATAAACGGACCCGGCACTGAGTCGCCCGGCGCGCCTCGTGGTCCGCCACTGACCGCGGCCTCAGCCCCGCCGGACATGCTCGGAAGCCTCTCGGCCTCGCCACGGCATTGGTCTCGGTCTCACGGCCCCGCCTGGCACTGGGCAAGTGCTCACCCGTGTTTTCGACTCCGTTTTTTATATTTCGTTCGATAATTAATTTCCCACAAATTAAATTGGATTTAATTTGACTAAGATTTAATTATGGTAATTTTAATCTTAGGGGAATTAATTTAATGAAATATTTTATCGTCCGGAATAAGTTAAAATGGTGGTTGTTTGAATTAATTGGATTAATTAGTTTTGAATGAATCGATTGGATCGGTTCGTATTGGTGATTGGATCAAGGTATCTCTACGCTTTTCATTTATATAGTATTTATTGGATGAATGCTTTTGAATAGGGATGTGGTCCGTGGACTTAGTTTTTTGAATTGTTCGTTTTATTCGATTGGGTTGTAAAGGCCGTTTTGAGCCTATTTACTAGAAATATTTGTATCTAGGATGCAATTTTCAATGTAAAATTTATATGTAATGACGAAGACCGGAGGAAGATCCGTTTCGAAAGACGAAGATTCAAGACGAAGACTTGTAATTAGATTATGGAGTTTTTGTTTTCTAGGAACGGTCTGTTGTATCGAGATTTATTCGAGTCGACAGGCGATCGACTACAAGGCCGAGCGACCGAGTCCACACCAGTCAAACTATGGCTAACTCGCCTAATCGAAGATACCAGACCACCGTCAGGTACCTAGCGATCGACTCCCAAGGCGATCGCCCTTTGGCATCTGGCGATCGACTCTAGTACCCGGCTAAGGATAGCCGACCTACGCCTCGAACAGAGACGATCGACCGTCAAAGTCTACGAATACTGGATCTCGGACTGTGACCCACGTGCAGATCCACAAAAGGCGCTGACAGATAAGACCTTTGACCCCAGCCTGTCACCTACCTCACCTACTAATAGGGCCGCCGAAAGTTACGAAGTGGGACCGCCCATGACAGCGACTCAAGACGCGTGCAGGCTCCCCATTGGACCGCACAGCTGGCAGCCAGCAGCAGCCACGTACTTTAAGGAGACAAGCCCATGTGCTAAAAGTCGATCGCCCGCTTATTATAGTACAGCAAAGGCGATCGCCCAGCAGATCCAAGTCCTATAAATAGAGAACCTCCTCCTACTGGAAAAAGGTTCCCAATTCGATCACTTATATTCCGAATTCATTCACAGAACCGCGGAAGAACATACATACCATCAATCTCCCAGCTTTCTCTCCGGAATCTACCACAGGATTTCTCTCTCAGAACCTCTCATCCAGAAGACGGTCAGCAGAGGCAAGAAGTCTCCACAGGACAGATTCAAAGAGATTCATAAGCCCAGGAGCTCAAGCATACAGCTAATACACGCCGTGAAAGACTGTCGATCTCTCACCGCCGCCACTGTTCATCTCCGTTACAAGAACTCACAGGCATCATATCTGGTTCTTCCGGCAATCTACACGCTCACTAGCTAAGATAACAAGAATCTTTACACTCATTGTAATAGTATTCTTACATTAGTACTTGTATCCCCGAATATTAGTATTAATAATATCTCGCGAGAGCATTCAAGCCCGGGACTAACAACCCCGAAAATTCTTGTGTTATTTACTTTTCCCACGGAAGTGTTCTCGCATTTGTTTGCTATCCACCCATTCCAGCAATATCTATCTCCGGATAATATTTCGGGTAGCAACAATTGGCGCTAGAAGGAGGGCGATCTATACCTTCATTTTTCATTCCTACCGTCCCGAAGAACACTCACTATTCTCGGGGAATATACATGAAGTGACACTCACTGCGCTTCAAAGAAAACCTTCAGAATCATGACATCCGCCGGCACATCGAAGAGAGCCACTCTCCGAACCGCCGAATACCGTATCCCGGCCCAATCCGAACCCCAGCCGACGACCGGGGGAAGCCGCGGCAACGCGAGACTCTCGATCCCGCACCTGAAAGATGGCCCCACCCTCTCACTCGACCAGTTCCAAACCGAGGAACAGATCGGGGAGGCTATGGCCATCCTAGAGGAGTGATGGAGAGCATGCACGTCGCCCACAATAACTCCCTCGATCGTCCGCCGCATGGGAAAACAAAAATTCAACGGGCTACTGGGCAAGCGATCGTCAGAAAGCCCCACTTCGCGAGAAAAGGCTCTTGCACGACCGGGCGGATCCGTATTCAATCGCTTGGGGCGCGACCCATTGTAACGCCCCTAAATTGAACCGGGACGCCACAGTGCCGTAGATCCCATGAGGGACCCACAAGGCAAGTTTTTGAAAATATTTTCTAAAATATTTTATTAAAAGTGGTAATATACGGAAGTAATTAAGAAAGTATTCGTACAACCCAAAGTACAAAAGCAAATAGTGTCCGTACATACGGTTATTACACAACGTGGAATGTTCAAATTGATTTAAGAAATTAACAGGCCTTCTTCCAACACAGCTCATGCCTGGCCGTAACCTTCGGGGGTGTCCTGCACAAATTCAACAAATTTACCTGGCACGACATGTCGTGCCAGTAACCTAGGTCAGAAACAATCCAAACCAAACTCAAAGGTAAAATCTAATAGTTTCAAGGAATAAAGTTGTCACCGAATGTTCCATGTTATTCCTTTTATCAGCACATAAACTCACAAGGTCGCAACCAAGGGTCACGGAAGTATCTACACAGAAATACTCCGGACGTGGGTACCATTCAGGTTTTATCCCGCAACACGGTCCAACAAGAAAACTCCCAAGGCCGCGGCCAAGGGTCACGGTAGTATCTACTCGGGAATACTCCGGACAAGATAATCGTAAGAGCACCATTCCACAATAGTAACATTTACTATGTCTAAAATTATAAGACGTAAAGTCTGAGCAAGATTCACTTGCTTCAAATCCGATGAGAGTTATTTCTTGACAAGGCAACGGCTTGAACGATCGCACTTGGAAATCCGACCTATTACATGTTTGTCGATTAACATCTTGTGATAACAATGATGATCAACGACGTTCCTCCCCCTCCCGCCTGTTAGAACTCTATCCTAGTTGCTTATGATGTCGGAATCGAATTTCTCCATTTTTAACCATAATGCATGCCATTAATTTCTTAGGTTCGGCAACATTCTTTATAAGTTATCCTTCCGCTAAACAATAGTGTTCTAACACAACATTCCTAGTTAATTATAACCAACAATCACCAAGATTTCATCGTTGTCTTAATATGAAAGTCTAGAACGATTAATCCATCATCTTAACATGTTTCGGTATCTATTCGGCTAGAAATTGTTGGTAAGTTCATCAAGGATTCATTAACGGTTTTATTCAACATGATAATATGGTTATACATGAAATCCTTCAAGATGATTCCGAGAAGTTGGTGATTAGCAATATGATTATGAGTTCTACCATTATTCATTCCAATTTCTAGCTTTGATGGATATCGATTAACAATTGCGATAGTTATATACTGGTTCGATTATTACTGAGGATTCTAAGCTACCCAAGGCATCCGAGGTTTACTATAACTTACTAAACAATACTGAAATGAGTTCAAGGTTGGATAAACTTACCTTTACTGACAAAAGATGATGAAGAACGACGGTGGACGAAGGAGAACGAGAGGATAACACCTTCAAGACCTTCCCCGAAGCTTGATTAACGTACTCTAATAGAATAGCACTTGAATTGGGAGGTTAGAATTGGGCCAAGGATGGTGGAGAGCAGTGTACAAGGAAGAAGAATGAATTTTGGGACGGAAGAAATGAAAGGCAAAGTGTTCTTTTATAAACTCAGATTGCCCTTACGTACGTTATGCTTGACGGTTTACGTACGTAAGAGACTTTATGTACGTTATGGCAAAATATTAACGTACGTAAGGAACTCGCTGGAACGATTTACACACATCGTTACGTACGTAACGAAAGCGGGTTAACGTACGTAACACCTCGTTGACTTGCCTGTCGCAATCACGCGGAAAGTTGGTCGGCATGCGTACTACCTGACGAAGATTCCTGTCCGAAGACCGAAGACCGATGTTACGTACGTAAGGGCCGATATTTTACATACGTAATGACTCAGATATAGCGTGCGTAATGACTCGGAGTATAATGTACGTAAAGGACAGTTTTGTTTGCCAAATTATTATCACATTAATTTCTTATGACACGACTCCCTCTCCATGTCGTCTGCAAATCTCTCGGGCAACAAGACGTTGGCCACCGTCATATTCGCACTGATAATTACCTAACGACATCGAGGTATGTCACTGAAAGTTCGTCAATCATCATACCATCACAATACACGAATAATAGATGCGATACAGTACAACCATATTATACAAAATATGTTTAATTGCAATGGAGTACATTTATTTATCAAACAGAAGAAATGGACGTGAGCGCCCAAAGTGAAAAAGCATGTAATACTGGTGGTATTACATACCACCCCCCTTAAAAATAGTTTCGTCCCGAAACTAAGAAAATAACTCGGGATGATTCTCTCTCATGCTCGCCTCGGTCTCCCAAGTCGCTTCTTCCGTACCGTGGTGCGACCACTGAACTTTAACAAGGGGTATGATCTTGTTCCTTAGTGTCTTTACGCGTCGATCCAAAATCGCTGTTGGAACTTCCCTAAAGGTAGCATCATTGGAAATCTCTACTTCCTCGAAGTTGATCTTGTGGCTAGGATCGTACACATACTTTCTCAGCTGGGAGACGTGGAAGACATTATGCACTCCGTCTAACGATGGTGGTAATGCTAGCCGATAAGCGAGTCTACCGACTCGGTCCAGTATTTCGAACGGGCCAATAAATCTCGGGCTTAGTTTGCCCTTCTAGCCGAAGTGTCGAATGCCCCGCATTGGCGATACTTTAACCCAAACATGATCCCCAACCATAAATTCCAACGGTCGCTGCCGGTCCATAGCATAAGACTTTTGGCGACTCTGCGCTGCCAACATGTGTTTTCGAACAATGGATATCTTCTTAATAGATTCTTGGATTAGATCCAACTCGGTGGCGATGACATCGGATGCATCGTCCCAACATAGGGGAGACTTGCACTTTCTACCATACAAGGCCTCAAAGGGGGCCATGCCTATGCTTGCATGCCAGCTGTTTTTGTACGAAAATTCCGCTAAGATCTTACATCGTAATCCTTGATTAACTCCAGCCAACGCCTCTGTCTCATATTTAACTCTTTCTACGTGAAAATATACTTTAAACTCTTGTGGTCCGTAAAGATCTTACAGGTAACCCCATATAGGTAATGTCTCCAAATCTTAAGAGCGTGGACCACTGCAGCTAGTTCCAAGTCATGTGTCGGGTAGTTCACCTCATAAGGTTTAAGTTGTCGAGAGGCGTAAGCGATAACTCTGTCATTTTGCATGAACACACATCCCAGCCCGTGCTTAGACGCATCAGTGCATATTACGAATCCCTCCGTACCCTACGGTAGTACCAACACTGGGGCAGTAGTAAGCTTCCTTTTTAGCTTGTCGAAACTCTCCTGACAATCTGTTGTCCAGACAAACTTGGTGTTCTTCCTAAGCAGATTTGTTAATGGCTGAGCGACATAGGAGAAGGCCTCGAAGAACCATCGATAATATCCCGCCAACCCCAGGAAACTTCTCACCTCTTTGACGTTTCTAGGTGGTTCCCAATTCATAACTGTCTCGATCTTCTGGGGGTCTACTTTAACGCCTCCTGCTGAAATCACATGCCCCTAATAGGTTACCTCTGGCATCCAGAACTCGCATTTAGAAAGTTTAGCATACAGTTGATGTTGCCTTAAAACGCTCAACACCTGCCTCAAGTGTTCCTCATGCTCCCATCGGCTTCGGGAATAAATTAAAATATCGTCAATGAAAACCACCACACACTTATCGAGAAACTCGCTGTAACCCCTGTTCATCAATTCCATAAAAATGGCTGGAGCATTAGTCAGGCCAAACGACACCACCATGTACTCGTAGTGCCCATATCTCGATCGAAATGCGGTCTTAGGAATATCCTCCTCTCGAATTCTCAATTGGTGATATCCCGACCGTAAGTCGATCTTTGAAAACACAGTCGCCCCTTGCAGTTGGTCCAGTAAATCATCAATCCTTGGAAGTGGGTAACGGTTCTTAATAGTGACCTTATTAAGTTCCCTGTAATCGATACACAGGCGCAGAGAGCGGTCCTTTTTCTTCACAAAAAGAACTGGCGCACCCCATGGCGAAGTACTTGGACGAATGAGCCCCTTCCTTAGCAATTCTTCGAGTTGTGACTTTAGTTCCTTCATTTCGGCTGGTGCCATCCTGTATGGTGCCTTGGAGATAGGCGTCGTTCCTGGCTCAAGTTCGATTGAGAGATCGACCTCTCTGTGTGGTGGTAATCCAGGTAGTTCGTCGGGGAATATGTCCGGAAATTCGTTCACTACAGGAATGTTAGCAACCGACAATTGTGACGTGCCCTCCTGAAGAATATAGCACCAGTAATACGCTCCTCGATCATCATGAGATGCTACTGCTGAAAGGAGACTGAGGGACCCTTTAGTACTGAAGTGCTCTCGGCCTCTAATTGTGTGAGTGGCACCGTCATGGGTCGTAATAGAAACGATCAGGTGATAGGTATCCAATACCGTCTTGTGCATTGTCATCCAGTCCATACCTAAAATCACATCTTCGTTTTGGAGTGGAAAGACCATGAGATCGGGTCATTCGGCATTATTGATACGACCTGACAGCCAACTTCCAAGTTACCCTCCACCCTGCTACCCTCGGGTATTTTAACAGTAAAGGACTCACAGGGTACACAAGGGAGATACAAACGGTTAACACATTCTACGGAGATAAACGAGTGGGTTGCTCCAGTATCAAACAGTACATGAACAGACTGAGATTTAATAAGGAGTGTACCTGAGATAGTAGGAGTAGTCTGGTCGTCAGTAGCCCTTAGTTCGAACACGCGGGACGGCAGTTTCCCTGAGGAGGGTGCAGTACCTCCCCCGCGACCACGTCCTCTTCCGGCACTGTATAGAGGAGACTGGTGAGGTGGAGATCAGTAGTCGGACATGGCAGACGCTCTGGATGTCTGTACCGAGCCTTGTTGACTCTGAGGAGCTGGGTTTGGTGTAGGTTTGATCTGAGAATAGTAGCGAGACATGTGCCCACCCCTTCGCATGAAAAGAAATTTGTCGATGCTTTATGACACTGACTCATGGTATGCCCTGCTATGCCACAATTGAAACAGCTACGGCGAGAAGGCCCGTCAGATGTTCCTTTCTGTTGGGACGAAGCTGCTGATTTGGAGGGGAACCCAATTCCCAAATTCACTCTGCTGGTGCTCCCGGACTGATTTGCTGTCTTCTGCTTCTTTTGGTTGTGCCCGGCATCCGAACTGACAACCGTACCGGCGTATGCTGTGACCACGTCCTCATATGCCCTCAACGTGGTGCAATGAAACCCCGCCGCGTAGCGTTGAACATCCTCCGGCAACCGTTGAGCAAGGTGACAAATTCGCTGGTCTTCGGATGGAACCATCTGTGCGACATAGCTTAGCTCGGTCCTGTATGCCCGAATGATTTGCATCGGGCAAATTCGAGGCCTGCACCAAGAAACTCCGCTCGTGCGCTTGAATCGATCGGGGACAAGATTGCCTCTCAATAGTTTGGAAAACTCGGGCCATCCGACTATTCTGTCCTCTGGCTTATAGGTCCTCCACCATCGGGCTGCGGTGTCACGGAGCTGGTTGATCCCGAGTGGCACTTTTCGGTTTCCTGGGCAGCCGATCACCTCGAAGGCAGTCTCCATCTCCGAGATCCAATCGTCCACGTGCTTATCCCCTGACCCGTCGAATAATGGCGGTCTGGCCTTCAGCATTTCTCCCAGCCAACGGTCCTTCCCGGTGTTCTCTTCTATGTTAATAACTGGTACTTGTTCTGCCCGGTTGACCTGAGCGATTCCCATAGCAATGGCCTATGCGAGAGTCTAAACGAAGGCTGGATCAAATCCCCCGTTGTTCTGGTTTTCCGCTTCCTCTTCGTTCTGATTAACAGGCGGTGGTTGATTTCCTACCGACTGGGCCTCGTGTTTCTGTCTTCCTGCTGGTTCATAGCGGAACCTTGTGCGTCATTTACGTTTCTTCTAGCTCCTCGACGTGCCATTGGTGATGTTCGTTCAATCTAACAGGTTAGTTTAATGCAAACATTCTCTGAGTTCTTACTGAATCCAAACATCATACTTGATCCTTAAGAATTTATGTGTATTTTACCTCGACATCCCTCGAGGAGTTACGGTCGTCAGAAGTGTTGGATTTTGAAGGCAAAACGTTTTCAAAATATTTTTGGTAAAACTTTCCACGTGAGTGTTTGGATCTGATACCATTTTCTCTAACGCCCCCAAATTGAACCGGGACGCCACAGTGCCGTAGATCCCATGAGGGACCCAAAAGACAAGTTTTTGAAAATATTTTATAAAATATTTTATTAAAAGTGGTAATATACGGAAGTAATTAAGAAAGTATTCGTACAACCCAAAGTACAAAAGAAAATAGTGTCCGTACATACGGTTATTACACAACGTGGAATGTTCAAATTGATTTAAGAAATTAACAGGCCTTCTTCCAACACAGCTCATGCCTGGTCGTAACCTTCGGGGGTGTCCTGCACAAATTCAACAAATTTACCTGGCACGACATGTCGTGCCAGTAACCTAGGTCAGAAACAATCCAAACCAAACTCAAAGGTAAAATCTAATAGTTTCAAGGAATAAAGTTGTCACCGAATGTTCCATGTTATTCCTTTTATCAGCACATAAACTCCCAAGGTCGCAACCAAGGGTCACGGAAGTATCTACACAGGAATACTCCAGACGTGGGTACCATTCAGGTTTTATCCCGCAACACGGTCCAACAAGAAAACTCCCAAGGCCGCGGCCAAGGGTCACGGTAGTATCTACTCGGGAATACTCCAGACAAGATAATCGTAAGAGAACCATTCCACAATAGTAACATTTACTATGTCTAAAATTATAAGACGTAAAGTCTGAGCAAGATTCACTTGCCTCAAATCCGACGAGAGTTATTTCTTGACAAGGCAACGGCTTGAACGATCGCACTTGGAAATCCGACCTATTACATGTTTGTCGATTAACATCTTGTGATAACAATGATGATCAACGACGTTCCTCCCCCTCCCGCCTGTTAGAACCCTATCCTAGTTGCTTATGATGTCGGAATCGAATTTCTCCATTTTTAACCATAATGCGTGCCACTAATTTCTTAGGTTCGGCAACATTCTTTATAAGTTATCCTTCCGCTAAACAATAGTGTTCTAACACAACATTCCTAGTTAATTATAACCAACAATCACTAAGATTTCATCGTTGTCTTAATATGCAAGTCTAGAACGATTAATCCATCATCTTAACATGTTTCGGTATCTATTCGGCTAGAAATTGTTGGTAAGTTCATCAAGGATTCATTAACGGTTTTATTCAACATGATAATACGGTTATACATGAAATCCTTCAAGATGATTCCGAGAAGTTGGTGATTAGCAATATGATTATGAGTTCTACCATTATTCATTCCAATTTATAGCTTTGATGGATATCGATTAACAATTGCGATAGTTATATACCGGTTCGATTATTACTGAGGGTTCTAAGCTACCCAACGCATCCGAGGTTTACTATAACTTACTAAACAATACTGAAATGAGTTCAAGGTTGGATAAACTTACCTTTACTGACAAAAGATGATGAAGAACGACGGTGGACGAAGGAGAACGAGAGGATAACACCTTCAAGACCTTCCCCGAAGCTTGATTAACGTACTCTAATAGGATAGCACTTGAATTGGGAGGTTAGAATTGGTCCAAGGATGGTGGAGAGCAGTGTACAAGGAAGAAGAATGATTTTTGGGACGGATGAAATGAAAGGCAAAGTGTTCTTTTATAAACTCAGATTGCCCTTACGTACGTTATGCCTGACGGTTTACGTACGTAAGAGACTTTACGTACGTTATGGCAAAATATTAACGTATGTAAGGAACTCGCTGGAACGATTTACACACATCGTTACATACGTAACGAAAGTGGGTTAACGTACGTAACACCTCGTTGACTTGCATGTCGCAATCACGCCGAAAGTTGGCCGGCATGCGTACTACCTGACGAAGATTCCTGCCCGAAGACCGAAGACCGATGTTACGTATGTAAGGGCCGATATTTAACGTACGTAATGACTCAGATATAGCGTGCGTAATGACTCGGAGTATAACGTATGTAAAGGACAGTTTTGTTTGCCAAATTATTATCACATTAATTTCTTATGACACGACTCCCTCTCTATGTCGTCTGGAAATCTCTCGGGGAACAAGACATTGGCCACCGTCATATTCGCACCGATAATTACCTAACGACATTGAGGTATGTCACTGAAAGTTCGTCAATCATCATACCATCACAATACATGAATAATAGATGCGATACAGTACAACCATATTATACAAAATATGTTTTATTGCAATGGAGTACATTTATTTATCAAACAGAAGAAATGGACGTGAGCGTCCAAAGTGAAAAAGCATGTAATACTGGTGGTATTACACCCGTCCTGGCGACCGGGGCATTCTGGTTCCAACCACGAAAAGACGGAATCCGAATCCATCACCAGGAGTTCAGCCTACCCAACTCACAGCCGAACGCGGGTCAGCCGCCTGACTCCCGCCCCGATCGCCAGGGGATTAGTACTCGATCGCCTCAGCTCCCGCTCTGAGCACCGAGCCGCGAGCAGCCAGGCCACGACGATGGCCGCTATGCAACGCCAGCTCGAAGAGATAAAAGCACTCTTGGACACTAGGGCAAGCACCAACAGAAAGATCACCGGGCCGACCGAACCACTCGCGGTCCACATCGAGCTCGCCCCCGTGCAACCAAGGATCGCTCCTTCCAGAACACCTCTGTATGAAGGGAGATCGGACCCCGAAACCCACCTGAGTAAATTCCAAATCTACATGCCTGGGTGTGGGGCATCAGATGCAACCAAGTGCCGAATCTTCCCGTTAACATTGGGCGAGCTGGCCCATAGGTGGTACGCCTCACTACCACCACGATCGATCATCTCTTTTGAGAAACTGGCGAATGACTTCACGTCATACTTCGCCACCAAGGTCGCCAGACCAGAAGGCCCCCACCGCGTGATGAAAATCAGGCAGGTGGAGGACGAAACCGACGTAGATTACATCGACTGAGTAGACGAAATTATCCTCACCGGCGAACCCGTCAGTGACGAGCTCGCTCTCTATTCGGTCATGGGGGATTCTATGGCCATTCACCCATGTTTAGACATCTCACCAAGGATATCCCCCCAACCTACGCGATCTTCCGCACTAAGGCTGCCGACTTTCTGGCCAGGCAAAGGCTACTCACCCTCCACCTAGGCGAGAAAACGCCACCCCCTGTCCGAAAGATGGCGATCGCCAAAACAAAGAAGGTGATCGCCAAAACAAACAAGGCGATTGCCAAGCCACCCGGAGATCTCAAGGCCTTCGAGGACATGGAAGCCCATCTTCTCTATACGTTCAACCGAACTCCGGCCAACATTTTCTATGCCATCAAGGGGCACGAACCGCTAAACAAGCCAAGGGCGATAAGGGACCACGGTCACCTGGACAACAATCAATATTGTGCCTACCATAAGAGTCCCGGCCACAGCACCAACCAATGCCGCGACCTCCTCAAACAGCTCTGGAGATTGTTCGAGGAGGGCAAGTTGGACAGCTTATTGGCTTAGCCGAAGCCCCTACCAATATCTATACATGATCGTTCGAGTCGAACACAAACAGGTTGGGAAGCTCATACGAGCCGACCCCCAGATCAACCTCGGCGACCGTCTCTACATGCTTTAATCAAGAGAAGGGAACCTCGGAAGTCTCTCCCCGATCTCCCTACTCATTTAAGAAACTGGAGGACTCGCTCGCCATCTACAATTCACCATCTAACGTGATGGACTAAGGCACGAGATCGCATCCCCCGCACAATGTACACCGTCTAGGGTCGGCATCTACATGACGATCCGAGGTAGAAGAGTGTAGCCATGGTCCTGGTGGTTGATGGAACCGACTGCTTAGGCCATGCAAGGTCCCTCTGGGCCAAGATCGCCTGCCCTTCGTTTAGATACGAGGCCGGCATAGTCTGAGGGCCCTCCAAAACTAATCAGTGAACACGATTGCCCGCCCTCAAAGGTTCATCATTTAACGTGGTGAACCCGGACAATGCGATGCATCACTAACCCCGTCTCAACGTACACCGTCGAGTGTCGCCATCGTCATGGCGACCCGAGGTGGAAGCAGAGCTAACAAGCCGCGGGCGTGGAGTTGAATCATCCGACGCTGCCCCGCGCAAGGACTCCTCCAGACCAAGACCGCACGCCCTTCGTTTAAATACGAGGCGAGGCGCAGCCTAACGGAGGACCCTCACAATAAAATGAGTCACGAGACAGACAACATCGCTCGTGCACTAGACATGGTCATGGAGTCAGTCCATGGAATTCCGTGACTATACATGATTCCTCAAGATGAACGACCGTCCTCGAGGATTCGACAGAGTTGAAAACCGCTAACTAAACGAATTATTTTCATCCCCTTACTTTCACTAAGTGAATAAAAACAAGGGGGAAGAGTGCGGACTACCTATACGACGATCGTCCCTATTCAACCGCATACGGAGATCGCCATTTTTCAGATGTTGTGCAGTGATCGAATTTGTTGTAAAAGTTATCTATATGAGTTTATCAATTCACTTAGACCTACACTTGCAACGATCTCTCCTCACACATTTGTACAAAGTCAAACAAAGACTCAAAAATAGCTATCATTTAAGTGATAAATCGGAGAATCAAACATTCATTTCATTGCTTGAAGTTTCATAAGTAGATACAAGGTCGCCCGAAGGCCTAAGTACTGCAAAAAGAAAGCTACAAAACTACGAAACAAAAAGCTAAAGCAAACAAGAGTGAAGAGCCTCAGGCCCCCGCCTGGCCTTCGCCTTCAGCCGCTGGATCGACCTGCGGCCCTTCCCCAGTTTCTGGAGCGGCCTCCCCGTCCTCCGGAGCGTCAGGAGGAATGAGGTTCGCCGGAGTCGGATACCAGCTCAAATCCACGCCAAGCTCCGAGAGATCCAAAATCGGCAAGGAGAAAGCAGGATGGAGAGGATGCTCCAGGGCATACACCTTGAAATTCTCAGCAAGAGGGCCGACCTCCAGCCCTCCCTTCTTAGCAGCCCGGATCGAGTCAGCGAACGCCATATAATAGGCAAACTCTGACAAACTCCATGTTAAGGAAGGGATTGGCCTTGGTCGCCTCTACCTCCCCTTTCAGCTCCTCCATCGCATGTTGCGATCCTTCGAGCTTGGCCTCCCTCGCAGCTATCTTCTCCTTCGACTCCACCAGCTCGCTGGTCAGCCGAGTGACGGTCACTTTCAGTCGATCGGCCTCCGTCTCAGCGACCTTCTGCGAACGAACGACATTTGTCATTCGGTCCCGGAATCGGTCAACTGCCAACCGAGACATCTCGGCATCCTTCCTCGCCAGCTCAAGCTCTTGGCTCGCCCGCTTAGCTGCCTCCAAAGAGTCCTTCTCCATTGCCGCAATCTTATCCGCGAACTCGGCCTTCTCTTTCCGAGCCACCTCGAGATCCGCCTGCAGGTGAATAGTGGAAGGTCGCCCCTCAAACTCCTGCGCAGCCTGGACAGCCATGGTCGCCGTCTGGAGAGAAAGGGCGAGAACAGCCTGCATCGTACTCCCCGATCACTGACGAGCGATCGCATCTAGATCGGTCGTCCAGGCCTTCGGTAGAGCAGAAACGGCCCGGTTGACGTACTGCGGGATGTCACAGGACTGGCGAGGAGATCGGCTTGCTAAGAAATCCAACACCATCGGAGGGCAAGATGGATCTGAACGACGGATCCTGCATCAAAACAACACAAAGTTAGCACATCTCCCACACAAATGGCAACTTTAAACTCAGCAAGCAAAGTCTACCTCTCGGCTCTCTCAGGATCGCGACCGAAGTATGGCTTCCCTCGAGGGGTCTCAGCTTCGGTGATCGCCATCTCCCGCAGGAAAGCCACGGAGGGAGTAGGCTCATTCTCCGTAGGAACAATGGTGATCGGAGGCGCGGCGATCGGCACCTCACTGGCAGGGGCAGAAACTGGAGTTTCCCCCGACCTCTGCCGTTTGCGATTTATCCGAAGCCCCTCCTCCCGGACTTCCTCCTCGGCCACGATCGGCTCCATGCGAGGCTCCGCCTCCGGGATGATAGGTATCGCCACAGGAGGAGCCCGCGATGACTTCATCTGGCGGAGACGACCCAAAACACCAGGGTTCGACATGGTAATCTCCGGTGGGGGCTCCACAAAGCGAGGAAAGCGAACCTCTACAAATGAGAGCAATCAAGCCACAGCTAGTCATATTCCTCTAAAAGGACGATCGCCCAGCAAATGGAGATCGTTTAATTTCGTACCTGAGATCGAGAGATGTCTCGGAAAACAGAATAGGCGAGCGGACAACCAGCGACTCTCCTTACTGATCCGGCTAGCGTTCAGGTCGTCGTCCGACAAACTCCGTATCCGCTCCCAGACGACCAGGAAATCAAAAGGCAACTCCTCGATCGCCGAAATATGGAAA
Source organism: Orobanche coerulescens (assembly GCA_033398695.1). NCBI lineage: Eukaryota > Viridiplantae > Streptophyta > Magnoliopsida > Lamiales > Orobanchaceae > Orobanche > Orobanche coerulescens. The sequence goes on from JAWKAU010000020.1 coordinate 4,041,716, forward strand.
CCTGCAAAAACAAAATCAAATTAGACCAGTTCAGAACATATCCGAACGAAGGGAGAGTCTAAACCCTTACCGGGATGTCTCTCCCAAAAACCAGTGGGAATCTCCAGCTCGCCAGTGGGATTGTCGCTCGCTGAGGCTTTCCAGGCACCGGCGACCCAGAACCACTTCGCCGGATCGCCCCGCGCCTTGTTCGGGACTCCAAGGATCACCCGACCGGATCGGCCTTGTATATGCTAGCCTCCGACCGACCCTTTCTGAACCGTCAGCTTGAACAGGTGGTTCATCTCCGACGGCGAAGGAAGGCGGTACAGTCGGTGACCACCGAACAAGGTCAGGGTACAAATTATCTGGAGCCAAGCGTTTGGCGTCAGCTGGAGAGGCGCCACGTTCCAGGCGGCCAACAGATGGGAGACAGCGAACGATAGAGGAAATCACAACCCTGCCTCCATGATCGCTTCATTCACAGCGACCATCCCCTCCGGAGGCTGATCGACTCTCTCATTCTCGACCGGCACAAAGAGATCCACGTCTGAAGGGATATGAAACCTCGTCCTCCAGAAGGCCAGATCCTTCGTGGTTCATGAACTCCTGATTTGGCCAAGCGACCATAGAGATCGCTGAGCAGCCCAAAATAGCGATCGCTTGGGAGGTTGATAAGGGTGAGAGATCGAATACTCCCGGAAATCAAATCTTGGAGACGGGCCGGCCAACCCCTCCATAATCTCAGCAAATGCCTCATAAGCCCGGCCAAAGGCACTGTGCCACTCCCAGTAGTCCCTGACCGCAAGATCTCTCTCCATCTGCGAGCGCCTATGTTCAACGACCGCCTTCTTACCCACGTCAGCCTCGTTGAACAGCGCCTCCACCTCCACAGGGTCAATTCCGGCCCGAATAGCCTCAGCGGCCATCTCCAGATGAAATTCAGCGGTGGATCCTCCCCGGACATCAGAAGTCCCAGTGGCGGAGGAAGTGCCCACTCCATGTGAAAAAGATGTTCAATCCATTTTTGAAGAAAAGAGGAGAAAAGGAATGTTCGTCTTACCCAAAGATGAAATCGACCGACGATCGGCAGTAAGATCTTCAGAAAAATCTTCAGCAAGTCCTTCTTTCTCCAGTCAATGCGCGTGAGAATGAACACAACCACCCTACGCCCTTTTATAGGATATGGCAGGGACTCATTTGCAATAAGGGAGAATCTCAGGGGTCGGATCTCAAACGTCGCAATTAAGACTCCCTTGAAACCCGCGTACGCATCTTTTCAAGGATGCGTCAGTTGAGGAGTCATAAATGACCGTCGGTCTACCCCAACAGGAACCCGACACGTGTCCCAGAGACTATTCCGCATCCGCTGCCATTTCCCGCTCATTTCAGCGACCTACCAGGTCGTCCAAATTCAGAATCAATCAGCTCAAAGACGATCGCCAGTTCAGTGAAACGCAGAGTTGCTCGTCGAAATTTAGAGATTGCCAGCAGAACCACCTCACTCCACGTTTCTAACATAGGAGCAAGCTGGGGGGCAATTGTTGTATCGAGATTTATTCGAATCGACAGGCGATCGGCTCCCAAGGCGATCACCCTTTGGCATCTGGCGATCGACTCTAGTACCTGGCTAAGGACAGCCGACCTACGCCTCGAACAGAGATGATCGTCCGTCAAAGTCTACGAAGACTGGATCTCGGACTGTGACCCACGTGCAGATCCACAAAAGGCGCTGACAGATAAGACCTTTGACCCCAGCCTATCACCTACCTCACCTACGGACAGGGCCGCCGAAAGTTATGAAGTGGGACCGCCCGTGACAGCGACTCAGGATGCGTGCAGGCTCCCCATTGGACCGCACAGCTGGCTGCCAGCAGTAGCCGTGGACTTTAAGGAGACAAGCCCATGTGCTAAAAGTCGATCGCCCGCTTATTATAGTACAACAAAGGTGATCGCCCAGCAGATCCAAGTCCTATAAATAGAGAAGCTCCTCCTACTGGAAAAAGGTTCCCAATTTGATCACTTATATTCTGAATTCATTCACAGAACCGCGGAAGAACATACATACCATCAAGCTCCCAGCTTTCTCTCCGGAATCTACCTCAGGATTTCTCTCTCAACCTCTCATCCAAAAGACGGTTAGCAGAGGCAAGAAGTCACAGAGCATCATATCTGGTTCTTCCGACAATCTACACGCTCACTAGCTAAGATAACAAGAATCTTTACACTCATTGTAATAGTATTCTTACATTAGTACTTGTATCCCCGAATATTAGTATTAATAATATCTCGCGAGAGCATTCAAGCCCGGGACTAACAACCCCGGCAATTCTTGTGTTATTTACTTTTCCCACAGGGCAGATTCAAAGAGATTCATAAGCCCAGGAGCTCAAGCATACAGATAATACACGCCGTGAAAGACTGTCGATCTCTCACCGCCGCCACTGTTCATCTCTGTTACAAGAACTCACAGAGCATCATATCTGGTTCTTCCGACAATCTACACGCTCACTAGCTAAGATAACAAGAATCTTTACACTCATTGTAATAGTATTCTTACATTAGTACTTGTATCCCCGAATATTAGTATTAATAATATCTCGCGAGAGCATTCAAGCCCGGGACTAACAACCCCGGCAATTCTTGTGTTATTTACTTTTCCCACGGAAGTGTTCTCGCATTTGTTTGCTATCCATCCATTCCAGCAATATCTATCTCCGGATAATATTTCAGGTAGCAACATGGTCCATGAACCACATGTTGGTAGCAACTAGGTTGTGAATGGTTGTTTTATATTGTATGAATGCCACAAACACGCTTAAATGAATTAATGTGCAAAGTGTAACAATAATTGCGAAAATTCTCCCACAACAAATTATTAAGTTTATAAGGTTTCAAGGTTTTCCTTCCCTCCATCGAGCTTTCAGGAAATTGAAATCCAAACTGGATGTGCTATGCTTCCGAGTTATCGGGGTAGTCGTTCGGGGAGGACGGATAAATTACCGGGAGCGCATTGGATGCCTTCAGTTGGAGCAAATTTTATCCCTAGAAACCTGATAGGTTGCCGGATAAGATTCAATTGTGAAACTGATTTGCGTCGATGGTATAAACTTAACTTGTTCACGAACCATAGAAACCGTATAGGTTGAGGGGAGTGAACAAGAGGAAAAAGAAGATCGAATCATCCATTAGATGGGTTGGTGTTGGATACCACGTTATGAAAATTAATAGACTAGAAACCTGTTCGGTTGCCCTCTATTAAGATTTATAAAGAATTCGATCACCACTATGAAGTAGTGCGACGATACTTCCGGATTTCACATGGGAGTATGTTGTTCCGATAAAAATAGTGGGAACTGGGTAACAAGAATAGAAAAGACCTTAATTCTATACTCAGAACATAATATAACAAGTCACTAATTAATCTGTTATACTTAATGCAGACATAACCCTCAATATGACAATGAATCCACTCGCAATTCTACTCAAAAAGAACACCCTGATTGGACCTAACTTTGTGGACTGGCTCCATAATCTGATGATTGTCCTCAGTATAGAGGCACTGGGATACGTCTTGGAGACGGACATTCTAGTGCCTCCTGTGCGGACCAGAGCCAATCAGAAAGAGATTGAAAACCACGAAAAGTTGGTTACGGATGACATAAAAGTCCGTGCGTACATGATAGCTTCTATGTCTAATGAGCTTCAGAGAGCTCATGAGAAAATGACTTCTGCTAGGCAGATTCTATCGCACTTAACCGAACTTTATGGTGAGCACAGCAGAACTGCTAGATATGAGATATCCAAGCAACTGTTCAGTGCAAGGATGAAGGAAGTTGAGAAGGTTGGGGAACACGTCTTCAAAATGATATCCATGATCGAGAGATTGGAGGCTCTTGATTTTAAAATGGATACTTCTCTCCAAACCGACCTTATCCTACAGTCTCTCCCTGATTCCTTCTCACAGTTTGTTATGAACTTCAACTGCAATGAGATTGCATGTAACTTAGCTAGGCTAATGAACAAATTGATGACCGCCCAGTCTCAGATGAAGACCCCGCGGATGAAGGAGTCTGCCCTTGTGATTTCTTCTGGACCTCGGAGGTCTAAGAACAAGAAGAAAAAGACCAAGAAGCAAACTGGACCACATGTCAAGGACTTCAAGGGCAAGGGCAAGGCCCCAACGGTTCCGAAGAACAAGAAGAAGAAGGATGCTTGTCTCAAGTGCGGTGAGTTGGGCCACTGGGCTAGAGACTGTCCGATTCTTCATGGCACTTCAGGTACAGAACTTTTAGTTTTGGAAACAAATTGTTCTGCTACTGTATTTTCTACTTCCTGGATACTGGATTCTGGTGCTAGTTCTCATATTTGTACTGTGAATCAGGATCAGGAACAAAGTAGGAAGCTTGGAGCTGGAGAAGTTATGATCACAGTCGGAAGCGGGCAGAGTGTCGAGGCGACTGACATAGGATCACTTCTTTTGGGTTTAGAATCTGGCTTTGTTTTGACTTTAGAAGATGTACTTGTTTTGCCCAAAGGGCACAAAAACATTGTATCCATTCCGGTCATGGACCAAAAGGGCTTTTCATTTTTCATTGGTGATGGTTCGTGCAAAATTTATTTCAGAAATAAACAAGTGGGCACTGCTACATTGTTAAATGGATTGTATCATCTAAATCTCAGCAACAAAGTAGTTGTAAATACTATGACTAGAAAACGTGGTAGGGATGAAACTAATGAAGTTTTGAAATGGCATCTTAGACTTGGTCATGTTGGTCAGACCAAGGTTTACAAGATGGAAAAAGATGGACTTATGGGTCCACTGGGATTAGATCCCTTTCCTACTTGTGAATCTTGCCTTAAAGGCAAAATGACTAAGTCCCCCTTCACAGGGACTTTTGAAGGAGCCGCTGATAATCTGGGATTAATCCTTACCGACGTATGTGGTGCTTTGGAAGCAGCACATTACGGATATGAATATTTCATTACGTTTACAGATGATCATACTAGGTATGGGTATGTATACTTAATGAAACATAAATCCAAGGCTTTTGAGAAATTCCAGGAATTCAAAGCCCTAGTCGAGAAACAAACTGGTAATCATATCAAAGCACTTCGGTCGGACCGAGGTGGCGAGTATATGAGTTCGGAGTTTGACGAGTTCCTTAAGGAACATGGAATAGTATCACAACTAACACCTCCAAGTACTCCTCAGTTAAATGGTGTGTCAGAAAGAAGGAACCGGACCTTGTTGAACATGGTCCGTTTCATGCTGGGCTATACCGACTTACTGATTTACTTTTGGGGGTATGCACTCCTGAATGCCGCCTACATCTTGAACAGATGTCCTTCCAAATACATTCCTAAAACTCCACATGAGATGTGGGAGGGCAGGAAACCAAGTCTTAATCATATTAGGATTTGGGGATGTCCCGCCTATGTCAAGAAGACTAAGGTGGAGAAGTTGGAAGCTAGGTCCGCGAAGGGACGTTTCATTGGATTCCCATCTGGGACGATGGGATATCTATTCTACATGTCTGAAGATCGAAAGATCGTTGTTGCTTAACAAGCACACTTCTTGGAAGAAGAGATTCATTCAGGAAGGCGGAGCAGGTCGAAATATTTCTTTGGAAGAATACAATGAAACTCCTCAGGAGACACCTGTGTAAGAAAATGAAACTGAACCTTTTGAAACACAAGTACAACCACCTAGTAGGTCTAGTAGGGTATCTCATTTACCTGAGAGGTATAGTTTTATGAACTTGGAGGAACTGGGTTTCCATGAGGTTCCAGGTGATAAGCAAGAGATCGACCCACGACCAATGACCTTGCAATGGTGGATGTAGACTCCATGAAATAGACTGTAGCAGTCTTCATGTAGTTGGGACATTCGTTTTGACAAGGCAGTCAAAGATTTTGACTTCGTGCAAAATGAAGAGGAACATTGTGTATACAAGAGGGTTAGTGGGAGCTAGATCGCATCCTTAGTACTATATGTAGATGACATTCTACTAATAAGAAATGATGTGGGAATGCTCAGTTATGGGAAAGCTTGGCTTTCGAGTAATTTCTCCATGAAAGACTTGGGAGAAGAAACCTATATTCTTGGGATTCGACTCTACTTGGATAGATCGAATAGAATGATAAGTTTTTCCCAAGCCCTCTATATAGATTAGATCTTAAAGAGGGTTCCTTCCGATGCGACATGGAATTAACTCACCTTGAAGATCTGTCCTCATAGTGAGGAACAATGAAAGGAAATGAGTTATATACCATATGCTTCGGGTGGCTAGCCTTACATATACTTTATTGTGTACAAGACCTGACATTGCGCATGCTGGAAGCATGGTAAGTAGGTTTCGGGCTAACCCAGTCAGGGAATATTAGACCGCCGTAAAGAATATTCTCAAGTACTTTAGAAGTACTAAGAGATCTGATTCTTATATATGGTGGTGGAGAACAGAATGTGGTGGGATTCACTATATTGGACTTCTAAGGATAAAAAGACGATTATATGTCTACTTCTGGCTACATTTACTCTTAATGGAAGAGCAGTATCTTGGCATAGTGCCAAGTATAGCGCGACTGCTGATTCCACCAGTTAGGCTGAGTATAACGCGGCCTCGGAGGCCTCCAAAGGAAGGGTTAAGAAGTTACTAGGTAAACTTCTCGTGACACTTTGTGCTACACTTCCTGAGCGGTAGCACAGGCCTAGGAGCAGAGGTTTCACAACAGTACAAAACATATTGAGAGAGAATATCATCTCGTAAGAGAATTTGTTCCCATAGAGATACATTGTGCTGCATAGAGTAGAGTCAGCCGACTACGTCGCTGATCCACTTACCAAGCCACATTCTCAGATTAGCTTGGAGCGTATTATGGAGAACATGGGTAATAGATACCATAGTGTGTGGCATTAAGTGCAAGTGGGAGATTGTTAGGAGTACGCCCTCGAATGCCACTCAGAGGATGTTGAGTGAGGGCATTGTACTTGTAATTATGTAAATCATTAATATAAGGCAATGGTTGTTTCTTTATTTACTGGTGGTTACTGGCATTCCTAACTCAGAAATATACATATAGAAACTAGTCCGTGTATTTGAGAGTGATAAGTGGTAATTTTACCACATTTTTCTAGGATTTTATACTAGGTTTTTATCTCGTTTCGTGATTAATGTGCTCGTATTTGGCTTATTTATGATTAGTCGATCCGTATTATGCGTTTGGGTTGGTTTTAGTGTGTTTGCAGGTTTTTAGAGCCAAAAGGACCCAAAACGAGACAAAGGACCGAGAGTCGAGTCAAACGGACGGAAGAAACGGATTTTTGCAAAAGTCAGACCACCTATCGGGCCAGCCTATCGGCCGATAGGTGCATCCGAAAGGTGTCCAGGCCCTATCGAGTGAAGTGGACCGACGAACCAACTATCGGGCCAGCCTATCGGCCGATAGGTGCGTCCGATAGGCTGCTCCGCGGGTTCTCGTGTTTTGACGGATTGTGACTCTTTTGGATAGATTTTGTTTCCTAGATTAGTTCCAATCGGGAATTTAATTCCCATAGTATATAGAGACCTCCTTCTATACCTAGTTTATCATCTTGTATCATCTTTTTATCATCTTTTATCATCCTTCATCATCTTTAGCACACTTTTACATTTTTTTGGGCAAGATTAATTCCTTGGAGACGAGAACTTTTTGGAAGGAAGCAAGTATTATTATTTTTCTACTTTTTCGGAGATTGAAGACTCAGAGTTCATCCGGAAGGGTTGTAATCTCTCTTTTCATATTAATAATATGCATTCTCCATCTATTTCTTGTTTAATTTCAATTATGTCTGGCTAAATCCATTGATTGATTCTAGGGTTAGTAATTTTAATTGATGTTCACATGATGTTCCTTTGATTACCTTTTTACCTTTCATCCTAGGCTTGTGATCAAGATGTGTTAAATCTCATGCTAGATTAAAGGGCCCTTAATCGATGCATGTTAGCTAATTGATTTTGCCCGGAAGGATTAATTAATTAGTGGAAATACTTGATGCACAATATGATTTGATCTTAAGACCTGAGTGGAGTAAGATAAATCATAGATAAATAAGTTGACGCTTTTTAAGTGATTTAAATTCTTTGAGCCTTGCGGAAAAAGGGTTTAAATTAACTATCTTTCTAGGTTGCCTTGATCGGAATTCTAGATCGGCTGAGTGATTATTTCTAGGATTGAATTAAAATTTGGGGAAAAGGAATCAAGTGAATGGATTGTGTGAACTCAATTAGACGATACTGCCCTAGGATCAATTAGCTTTCAACTTGTGATTTTATCTTGTTAATTTGCTTTATTTGCTTGATTTAGATAATTCACTTTATTTTGCTCTCTTTGCATAATTACTTGGAATTCTTATCTTATTGTTCTAGATTTTTTATTTTTAGGATTAATTGTTATTTATTTTTATTTTTCGATTTTTGAAGTTAGATAATTAGAAACAAACCAAATTTTCGGATTCCTAAATAGCAGTCAAATTTTGAGTAGAGTTATTTCCTTTATTTTCAACATATCAATTCCCTTGGGTTCGACACCTTGGAAATACTTCGAGGTTTTACAAATTTTAAAATTGATTGGATTTGAAAACCATACTACGCGAATTTCAACGATCAATTTTTGGCGCTGTTGCCGGGGAATTGATAGAAAACTTAAAGGGATAATTCGAAAAAGAAGAGATTGTTACTTTAGGTTGTATACTATTATTATTAATATTCGATCTCGTTTCCTCACATCTTGTTTTCTCTTCCTTGTAGGCGGTGCATGATCACAAGATCCCAAGGAAAGGACTTATTTCCTTTGGATCCGGAAATCGAGAAGTCTTTGAGGAGGAAGAAGCAAGAAGCGAGAACCGAGACTATTTCTATACCTATCGTTGATACCATGGCCGGCATTGTTGACCCACCACGAGAACTCGCTCGTCCCGAGAAGATCCCTTTGAATGCCCGCTTTCGACCTAAGCTGGACGATTATCAAGAAGGAGGTTGGGGGAAGATTGATGCCAACAACTTCGAGCTTAAGCCGTCCCTCATCACTACGGTGAAGTCTCAAACATACGGAGGAGGAGTTAATGAAGATCCAAACGCTCATCTTGAGTCGTTTTTGGACATATGTGCCACCATCAAGCAAAACGGAGTGCCTCCGGATGTCATTAAGCTCCGCCTATTCCGGTTCTCCTTAGAAGACGATGCGCTAGATTGGTACAAGAGCCTAGATCGGAAGAAAATTGGTACTTGGAGAGAGATGACTCGGTTGTTCTTAGCACAGTTCTATCCTCCCTCGAAGGTGCAAAAACAAATCAATGATATCTTGCAATTCGAGCAATATGAGGATGAATACTTATACGAGGCATGGATTCGATTTAAGAAGCTACTTCGCAAATGCCCACAGCATGGAATTGACAAGGAGGAAATCTACATTCGGTTTTATCGGGGTTTGACGAGGAAGGCTAGAAGAGAGTTCGACTATTCCTCGAAAGGGGGATTTCTTGCTAACGATTATGAAGATGCCAAGAATCTCATCGAGCTAGCGGTCAACAATGATTACGAGGAGGTGACCGATAGGAAGATGACGAGAAGAAAGGTCCCATCCGGTGACGAGGACGCCTACGGTGATTTGAAGGTGAAATTTGAAAGACAACAAAAAGAGCTTGAGATGCTAAAAAAGAAGACTTTGGGAGTCAATGCAGTGTTTGAAGAGCTAAACGAGCCTATTGCAATTGAGGAGGATGTAAATTACGTGCAAGGAGGAAACTTCCGGCAAGGGGAAAATAGGGGGAACTATTATCCGAACAATCGAAATCACCCTAATTTCTCCTATGCCAACCCGAACAATGCTCTTCAGCCACCACCGGGATTTAACGTGAAAAATGGGGTTATTCAAGAGCCGATTGCTAAGACACCGATGGAAGAGATGTTGGAACGGTTAGAGGCGAGTCAAAAAGATTTTATTTATAAAGCAGACAAGAGGTTCGGGGCTCTCGAGCATAGTGTGACATCTATTGGAAACTCAGTGATAGCCTTGACAAAGCAGATGTCGATGGTGGAGACCCAAATGGGTCAAATGGCGAACGCCCAAGCCGGACTTCATAAGCCGGGCCATTTTCCGAGCAGTACCGAGACCAACCCGAAGACGCAACAATGCAACGCAATCGAGCTTCGGAGTGGGACAAGGTACAGTAATCATGGGGCTGAAGTTGAGGAATCTGGAAACCAGGATGTACTAGAAACGGGAGCCAAGAACGAGAAGGCAGATGAAACGCAGCAGGTCTTTCTGCCAAGACTATCGGCCGATAGGCCCACCCGATACCCAAACAGAATACCAGAAATTGAGCCTATCGACCACCCTATCGGTCGAAAGGCTCCTTTAGGTTCTAATGTGAAGGATTTTGAGGTAAAAGCTCCATTTCCACAGCGATTGGCCAAGTCGAGATATGATGAAAAGCTTCAACGGTTTATCGACATGTTTCAAAAGGTGAATATCAACATTCCACTTCTAGACGCTTTGAGAGACATGCCGGGGTACGTTAAATTCTTGAAAGACGCTGTGGCTGTTAGGAGTATGCCCTCGAATGCCACTCAGAGGTTGTTGAGTGAGGGCATTGTACTTGTAATTATGTAAGCCATTTATATAAGGCAAATGAATGTTTCTTTATTTACTGGTAGTTACTGGCATTCCTAACTCGTAAATAAACATATAGAAACTAGTCCGTGTATTTGAGAGCAAAACGTTACACTCCTTATTGGATAAGGAGGTCGGCACTGGAAATGTTTATAGCTCAAATACTTAATCGTTCGCAAGTCGATGAAACTTGACTGGGCGTTAAGTTTATGTGAAGACTTGTATGACGTGTTCTTTGACATGGAGAGTGCCTGTCGAACACTAATGGTTAGTGAGAGCACACGTTATAGGTATGCTTATTAGATTAGTATACTCGAACCGACTCACCCTCGATTCGTCACACGGATTTCACTCGGGACGATCGATAGCGGAATCGAAAGGTTGTGATAGGTATTCATGAACCTTCGACTTGAGGATTTAGTAGGGATGTGCTTGTGACGTCAAGATTTTCATTAGAGTAGTTCGACCCTGTAAACCGGAAGGCGGGGGTCAACCTCGACGTGCATCTTGACGGGCAAGTAGCAGGTCCTACTGAATACCAAGATAGAATTCTTTCTCCTGTTAGTGAACGGGTTATATATCCTATGCGGTTATTGGCAGATGAGAGCATAAGTCTTTGGCCAAAGCATTGTAGCTAGCTGTATTAGATACACGAGAGCTCGATGATCTCGATTTGCATTAACGCATGCATAGCGTCAAGTACAGATAGGGTTTGACTGACCGTGACCCCATAACTTGATCGGGATATTTGAAAGAAGGGTTTATACGTATACTGGTATTCACGACAGAATGGTTCTTGAATGATCCCAATCATTCGTTCTCAGTCGGGGTACAGTGTAGGCCACCAGGCTGGCTAGGTGGTGCTACTACTCTTTGGTTCCTCCCATTGCTGACTGAGACGGACCTACCGAGTCGCGCATTAGGATTGACGACGGAATGAATTAAGCTAATTCTCTCATTATGAATATTAGATATTGGATATCTAATTTGGGACATTGGATGTTTAAATCGATTTATCGGATAAATTGATTTACGGCTTAATGGATTAAATATATCACTGGGTGATTAATTTAATTCATGAATATAATTATTTCTTGGAGAAATTAGTTATGTTATTATATATTTGATATGATTAATTAATTAGATTAATTAATTAATATAAATACATCGGAACGGAATCAGAGTTTATCTGTTTGGACTCACGGGAGTCCGAAACGAACCGAACTCTTCGATTCCCTTCTAGATAGCCGCCCCCTGTCCACCAAGCTTCATCTTGTCTTTTGTCTCCATTTTTAAATGGAGGACAATGACTTGTGGGGTGACCACTCATGTGAATGAGTTGTATGGTTTGGTTGAAAGTGTATAAAGAAAGAAAAGGAAGACTAATCACACTTACTTGCTTCTTGGCATCATACGGTTCTAGTGGGATAGAAAAGAGAGAGAAAAGTTCTTTCTCAAAGTCTTCTTCTTCTTCATATGTTCTTGGTGATTCTTGGAGAAAAATCAAGAAATTAAAGAGAGAAAGTGAGTTATACACTTAGAGTGTTGTAATCACAAATCAATAGCTTCATCACCTAGCTCTAGCCGTATCCTTGGAGGATAGCAAGGTGATTGTCGTTCCGGTCGTTTCTCCGGCGCGTGACAAGTAGAGACGCGGTGCTTTCGGCGTTGGATCGTTCAAGGGCTTGGAGCGGAATAGATTCGTAGAGATCAAGCAAAGATTGCGGAATAGCTCAAGAGAAGGTTATCCATTTAATCAACGGACTATGAGGGTATGTTTCTCGTATCTCTTGTATTTCGTTTTTGATATTCGTATATACGTAGCTCGATCGATCCTCGTAGGGATTCAGATCGAATTTATTTTCGTTTTACCGCTTCCGCTGGGCCTTCGTTTTAGGCACCGAATCCCAACAGTGGTATCGGAGCGTAGGTCTTGCGATCGTATATACGATATTGGCATTTGGAATGCTCGATTAGATGGTGAATGATTTGGAATAATTTTAGTCATAATCGTGGTATATGTTTTTCGTTCGTAATAATTGTATTTTTCGTAAGTTTATGTCTAAATATAAATCTTAAATTTCTGGGAAATATGATTTATATTGAAGATATGAAAGTCGTAAAATATTGATATTGGATATCCTCGAAAATCTAGCCCGAATCGTCGTCAGACGACTTTTTGGACAAAAAGGGTATTTTGGCGAGAATGACTCGGCCGTGTCTGGGTGACACGGTCGTGTCGGCGATGTGGCAGCCGCTGCACGGAGACCCGGCCGTGTCGAGACACGGGCGTGTCGCCGAAGTGACTCGGCCGTGTCTGGATGACACGGTCGTGTCCAGCGATCTGAAGTCATCGCCGAGCGACCGACCGTGTCCTAGGACTCGGTCGTGTCTGGCCGGATTCTTCCGAGCGTGACTCGGCCAAGCCAGCGTGATCGCCGGTAAGTCACGAGGTGACTCGGTCATCTTGGCCGTTTTCACCCCGGCTCGATTTTTTCGTGTATTCTTGAAAATTAATCTCCCGCATGTTAAATTGGATTTAATATGATTAAAATGATTTATGGTATTTCATTTTATAAGGGAAATTTGATTGGTCGACCGAATTATTTTGAACGTTATCAAATTACCGATTGTGTGAATCGATTGGATCGGTTCGAATTGTTGATTGGATCAATGTATCTCTACGCTTTCCATTTATATAGTATTTATTGGATGAATGCTTTTTGAATGGGGATGTGGTTCGTGGACTTAGATTTGAATCGTTCGTTTTATTCGATTGGGTTGTAAATGCCGTTTTGAGCCTATTTATTTTACTAGAAATGTTTGTATCTAGGATGCAATTTTCAATGTAAAATTTATATGTAATGACGAAGACCGGAGGAAGATCCATTTCGAGAAGACGAAGATTCAAGACGAAGACTTGTAATTAGATTACGAAGTTTTTGTTTTCTAGGAACGGTCCATGAACCACATGTTGGTAGCAACTAGGTTGTGAATGGTTGTTTCATATTGTATGAATGCCTCAAACGCGCTAATATGATTAATGTGCAAAGTGTAACGTTAATCGCGAAAATTCTCCCACTATAAATAATTAAGTTTATAAGGTTTCAAGGTTTTCCTTCCCTCCATCGAGTTTTCGAAATTGAAATCCAAACCGGATGTGCTATGCTTCCGAGTTATCGGGGTAGTCTTTCGGGGAGTTCGGATAAATTACCGAGAGCGCTTTGGTTGCCTTCGGTTGGAGCTTATTTTTTCCCTAGAAACTTGATAGGTTGCAGGATAAGTTTCAATTGTAACCGATTTGCGTCGATGGTATAAACTTAACTTGTTCACGAACCATAGAAATCGTATAGGTTGAGGAGTGAACAAGGGGAAAAAGAAGATCGAATCATCCATTAGATGGGTTGGTGTTGGACACCACTTTATGAAAATTAATAGACTAGAAACACCTGTTCGGTTGCCCTCTATTAAGATTTATAAAGAACTCGATCACCACTATGAAGTAGAGCGACGATACTTAGGATATCACATGGGAGTGTGTTATTCCGATAAAAATAGTGGGAGTGGGTAACAAGAATAGAAAAGACCTTAAATTCTATACTCGAACATAATTGAATGAGTCACTAATTAATCTGTTATACTTAATGCATAAATCTCAATATGACAATGAATCCACTCGCAATTCTACTCGAAAAGAACACCTTAATGGGACCTAACTTTGTGGATTGCCTCATGTCGATGATTGTCCTCGGTATAGAGGCAGGATACGTCTTGGAGACGGACATTCCGGCGCCTCCTATGCGGACTCGAGCCAATCAGAAGAGATTGAAAACCACGAAAAGTGGGTTAAGGATGACGTGAAAGTCCGTGCTTATATGATGGCTTCCATGTCTAATGAGCTTCAGAGAGCTCATGAGAAAATGACTTCGCTAGGCGATTCTATCTCACTTAACCGAGCTTTATGGTGAGCACAAGTGAATCGCTAGATATAAGATATCCAAGCAATTGGTGCAAGGATGAAGGAAGGTGAGAAAGTTGGGAACACGTCCTCAAAATGATATCCATGATCGAGAGATTGGAGGCTCTTGATTTTAAAATGGATACTTCTCTCCAAACCGACCTTATCCTACAGTCTCTCACGATTCCTTCTCACGGTTTGTTATGAACTTCACCGCAATGAGATTGCATGTAATTTAGCCGGGCTAATGAACAAGCGGTGACCGCTCGGTCTCGGATGAAGACCCGCGGATGAAGGAGTCTCGCACTTGTGATTTCTTCGGACTTCGGAAGTCTAAGAATAAGAAGAAAAAGACCAAGAAGCGGATTTGGACCACAAGCTAAGGACCTTAAGGGAAAGGGCAAGGCCCCGATGGTTCCAAAGAACAAGAAGAAGAAGGATGCTTGTCTCAAGTGCGGTGGTGGGCCCTTTGGGCTAGAGACTGTCCGATTCTTCATGGCACTTCGTCTGAGAACTTTTAGTTTTGAAACAAATTGTTACGCTCGTATTTTCTACTTCTGGATCGGATTCTGGTGCTAGTTCTCATATTTGTACCATGAATCAGGATCTGGAACAAAGTAGGAAGCTTGGAGCTGGAGAAGTCATGATCACAGTCGGTAGCGGGCATAGTGTCGAGGCAACCGACATAGGATCACTTCTTTTGGGTTTAGAATCCGGCTTTGTTTTGACTTTAGAAGATGTACTTGTTTTGCCCAAGGGGCACAAAAACATTGTATCCATTCCGGTCATGGACCGAAAAGGCTTTTCATTTTTCATTGGTGATGGTTCCTGCAAAATTTATTTTAGAAATAAACTAGTGGGTACTGCTACATTGTTGAATGGATTGTATCATCTAAATCTCAGCAACAAAGTAGTTGTGAATACTATGACTAGAAAACGTGGTAGGGATGAAACCAATCAAGTTTTGAAATGGCATCTAAGACTTGGTCATGTTGGTCAGACCAAGGTTTACAAGATGGAAAAAGATGGACTTATGGGTCCATTGGGATCGGATCCATTGGGATCGGATCCATTTCCTACTTGTGAATCTTGCCTTAAAGGCAAAATGACTAAGTCCCCCTTCACAGGGACTTTTGAAAGAGCCGCTGATAAACTGGGATTAATCCATACTGACGTTTGTGGTGCTTTGGAAGCAGCACGTGACGGATATCAATATTTCATTACGTTTACAGATGATCATACTAGGTATGGTTATGTATACTTAATGAAACATAAATCCGAGGCCTTTGAGAAATTCCAGGAATTCAAGGCCCTAGTCGAGAAACAAACTGGTAATCATATCAAAGCACTTCGGTCGGACCGAGGTGGTGAGTATATGAGTACGGAGTTTGACGAGTTCCTTAAGGAACATGGAATAGTTTCACAACTAACACCTCCAGGTACTCCTCAGTTAAATGGTGTGTCAGAAAGAAGGAACCGGACCCTGTTGAACATGGTCCGTTCCATGCTAGGCTATACTGACTTGCCGATTTACCTATGGGGGTATGCACTTCTGACTGCCGCATATATCTTGAACAGATGTCCTTCTAAATCCGTTCCTAAAACTCCACATGAGATGTGGGAAGGAAGGAAACCAAGTCTTAATCATATTAGGATTTGGGGATGTCCCGCCTATGTCAAGAAGACTAAGGTGGAAAAGTTGGAAGCTAGGTCTGCGAAGGGACGTTTCATTGGATTCCGTGCGGGACGATGGGATATCTATTCTACATGCCCGAAGATCGAAGGATCATTGTTGCTTTACAAGCACACTTCCTGGAAGATGAGTTCATTCAGGAAGGCGGAGCAGGTAGAAGTATTTCTTTAGAAGAATACAATGAAACTCCTCGAGAGACACTTGTGCAAGAAACTGGAACCGAACTTTCTGAAACACAAGTACAACCACCTCGTAGGTCTAGTAGGGTGTCTCATTTACCTGAGAGGTATGGGCTTGTGCACTTGGAGGAGCCGGGTCTCCATGAGGTTCCAAGTGATAGCCAAGAGACCGACCCAACAACCTATGACCAAGCGATGGTGGATGTAGACTCCGCGAAATGGCGTGAAGCTATGGAAGCTGAGATAGACTCGATGCATGTCAATCAGTCTGGACTCTAGTAGACCGCCCCAAGGGCATAGTGCCTATTGGGAACAAGTGGATCTACAAGAGAAAGACCGATGGTGATGGCAAGGTTGACGCCTATAAGGCCGGGCTTGTGGCAAAGGGTTATACCAAAAAGGAAGTGATCGATTACCACGATACATTCTCGCCCGTAGCCATGATCAAGTCTATTCGCATGATGCTTGCTATAGCCGCCTACCACGATTATGAGATATGGCAAATGGACGTAAAGACGGCTTTGCTTAATAGATTAATCGAGGAGGAAATCTATATGGTGAAGCCTAAAGGCTTTGTGTGCGAAGTCGATATTCGTAAAGTGTGCAAGCTTCAGTTCCATTTATGGATCAAGCAAGCGTCGCGTAGTTGGAACCTTCGTTTTGACGAGGCGGTCAAAGAGTTTGACTTCGTGCAAAATGAAGAGGAACCTTGTGTATACAAGAAGGTTAGTGGGAGCAAGATCGCATTCTTAGTACTATATGTAGATGACATTCTACTAATAGGAAATGATGTGGGAATGCTCAGTTCTGTGAAAGCTTGGCTTTCGAGTAATTTCTCCATGAAAGACTTGGGAGAAGAAACCAATATTCTTGGTATTCGACTCTACCGGGATAGAGCGAAGAGAACAATAGGCCTTTCCCAAGCCCTCTATATAGATAAGATCTTAAAGCGATTTAAGATGGATGATTCTAAAAGAGGGTTCCTACCGATGCAACATGGAATAAAACTCACCTTGAAGATGTGTCCTCAAAGTGAGGAACAACGCAAGGAAATGAGTAATATACCATATGCTTCGGCCGTGGGTAGCCTTATGTATGCTATGTTGTGTACAAGACCTGACATTGCGCATGCTGTAAGCGTGGTGAGTAGGTTTCGTGCAAACCCGGGTAGAGAACATTGGATCTTTGTAAAGAACGTTCTCAAGTACTTGAGAAGAACGAGAGATATGGTTCTTATGTATGGCGGTGGAGATTTGGATGTGGTGGGATTCACCGATTCGGACTTCCAAGGCGAAGGACGACTCGATGTCCACTTCGCTACATATTTACTCTTAATGGAGGAGCAGTATCTTGGCGTAGTGCCAAGCAAAGCGCGATCGCCGATTCCACTGTCGGTGAGTATCAAGCGGCCTCGGAGGCTTCCAAGGAAGGGTTACGGATTAAGAAGTTTCTAGGAGAACTTCAAATGATACCATGTCTTGAAATTGCTGTTCACTGCATCATGCAGCCGTAGCATGTGCCAAGGAGCCGAGGTTTCACAAAAGACCAAACATATTGAGAGAAAGTATCATCTCGTAAGAGAATTTGTTCGCAAGGGATACATTGTCGCATAGAGTAGACTCGGCCGACAACGTCGCCGATCCACCGACAAGCCACTATCTCGGACTAGCTTGGAGCGTCATCGTAGAACATGGGTATTAGATACCATAGTGTGTGGCATTGAGTGCAAGTGGGAGATTGTTAGGAGTATGCCCTCGAATGCCACTCGGAGGTTGTTGAGTGAGGGCATTGTACTTGTAATTATGTAAACCATTTATATAAGGCAAATGAATGTTTCTTTATTTCTTGGTAGTTCTTGGCATTCCTAACTCGTAAATAAACATATAGAAACTAGTCCGTGTATTTGAGAGCAAAACGCGTTCCACTCCTTATTGGATAAGGGGGTCGGCCTTTGGAAATGTTTATAGCTCAAATACTTAATCGTTCGCAAGTCGATGAAACTTGGTAGGCGTTAAGTTTATGTGAAGACTTGTATGACGTGTTCTTTGACATGGAGAGTGCACATCGAACACTAATGGTTAGTGGGAGCACACGTTATAGGTATGCTTATTAGATTAGTATACTCAACCGACTCACCCTCGATTCGTCACACGGATTTCACTCGGGATAGTCAATGACGGAATCGAAAGGTTGTGATAGGTATTCGTGAACCTTCGACTTGAGGATTTAGTAGGGATGTGCTTGTGACGTCAAGATTTTCATTAGAGTAGTCCGACCACCGTGGCCGGAAGGCGGGGTCAACCTCGGCGTGCATCTTGACGGGCAAGTAGCGAGTCCTACCGAATACCAAGATAGAATTCTTTCTCCCTGTTAGTGAGCGGGTTATATATCCTATGCGGTTATTGGCGGATGAGATCATAAGTCTTTGGCCAAAGCATTGGAGCTAGTGTATTAGATACACGAGAGCTCGATGATCTCGATTTGCATTAACGCATGCATAGCGTCAAGTACGGATAGGGTTTGGTACCGTGACCCTATAACTTGATCGGGATATTTGAAAGAAGGGTTTATACGTATATCTTGGTATTCACGAGAATGGTTCTTGAATGATCCCAATCATTCGTTCTCGATCGAGTGCAGTGTAGGCCACCAGTGGCTAGGTGGTGCTACTACTCTTTGGTTCCTCCCATTCTTGTCGAGACGGACCTACCGAGTCGCGCATTAGGATTGGACGGAATGAATTAAGCTAATTCTCTCATTATGAATATTAGATATTGGATATCTAATTTGGGACATTGGATGTTTAAATCGATTTATCGGATAAATTGATTTACGGCTTAATGGATTAAATATATCACTGGGTGATTAATTTAATTCATGAATATAATTATTTCTTGGAGAAATTAGTTATGTTATTATGTATTTGATATGATTAATTAATTAGATTAATTAATTAATATAAATACATCGGAACGGAATCAGAGTTTATCTGTTTGGACTCACGGAGTCCGAAAGCAGACAAACTCTTCGATTCCCTTCTAGATGGCCGCCCCCTTTCCACCAAGCTTCATCTTGTCTTTTGTCTCCATTTTTAAATGGAGGACAATGACTTCATGGGGTGACCACTCATGTGAATGAGTTGTATGGTTTGGTTGAAAGTGTATAAAGAAAGAAAATGAAGACTAATCACACTTACTTGCTTCTTGGCATCATACGGTTCTAGTGGGATAGAAAAGAGAGAGAAAAGTTCTTTCTCAAAGTCTTCTTCTTCTTCATATGTTCTTGGTGATTCTTGGAGAAAAATCAAAAAATTAAAGAGAGAAAGTGAGTTATACACTTAGAGTGTTGTAATCACAAATCAATAGCTTCATCACCTAGCTCTAGCCGTATCCTTGGAGGATAGCAAGGTGATTGTCGTTCGATCGTTTCTCCGTGCGTGACAAGTAGAGACGCGGTGCTTTCGGCGTTGGATCGTTCAAGGGCTTGGAGCGGAATAGATTCGTAGAGATCAAGCAAAGCTTGCGGAATAGCTCAAGAGAAGGTTATCCATTTAATCAACGGACTACGAGGGTATGTTTCTCGTATCTCTTGTATTTCGTTTTTGATATTCGTATATACGTAGCTCGATCGATCCTCGTAGGGATTCGGATCGAATTTATTTTCGTTTTACCGCTTCCGCTGGGCCTTCGTTTTAGGCACCGAATCCCAACAGTGGCAAGCAAGAGGAAGTTGGCGAAGTTTGAAACAATAAATTTGACAGAGGAGTGTAGCGCTATCATTCAAAACAAGCTCCCGCTCAAGCAGAAGGATCCGGGACGTTTTACTTTTACATGCATGATTGGCGACCAAACGTTCCGTAATGTGTTGTGTGATCTCGGGGCAAGCATCAATCTTATGCCTCTATCCATCTTTAAGAGGTTGAAGATTGGGGAGATGAAGCCGACTACCATTTCTCTACTCATGGCGGACCGGTCGATCTCTTATCCAAGGGGAGTTGTGGAGGATGTGTTCGTTAGAGTCCAACACTTAGTCTTCCCGGCCGATTTCGTAGTTCTTGATATGCCCGAGGACGAGAATCAACCATTGATCTTTGGGAGACCGTTTCTAGCGACGGGGAGAGCACTTATCGACGTCCAAGAGGGTGATCTTACCTTCCGGGTTAATGATCAAAATCTGAAAATTTCCATCTATGACGCGATGAAGAAGCCCGAGGATGCGCCCGAGGAATGTTATGCAATTCAGTCTATTATGCTGCCCTTGACCGACTTGTTGGAGCATTGCATTTCACAATCCATTTACTCACATTCTGATGTTCAAGAAATTTCCGAGGATTTGCCAAAGTATGTTCGAATGTTGGAGGCGAATGAGTTTCGATCTAATGAGAGGGACGTATGCTATCTTGATGTCGACAAACCCGTTCAAGGGGGAGTTGACGCTGAGGACCGATCGATCGAGGTGCCGAAGTTAGAACTTAAGCTGTTGCCGAATCACTTACAATATTGCTTCTTGGGCGAGAACGAGTCCTATCCCGTGATAGTTTCTTCCTCCCTCGGACCTACTAACTTGGAGAAGCTATTACGGGTGCTGCGAAAACACAAAGGGGCGATTGGATGGACGATTTCGGACATTAAGGGAATCAGCCCTTCTATTTGTATGCACCGGATTTTGCTAGAAGACTATCATAATCCGAGGGTGCAACCGCAACGAAGATTAAATCCGGCAATGCAAGAGGTTGTGAGAAAAGAGGTGCTCAAATTGTTAGATGCCGGGATGATATATGCGATTTCCGATAGTGAGTGGGTGAGTCCTACTCAAGTCGTCTCTAAGAAAGGGGGTATGACCGTGATCAAGGACGAGAAAGATGAATTAATCGCGATAAGGCTAGTCACGGGATGGAGAGTTTGTATCGACTACCGGCTACTTAATGCGGCGACGAGGAAGGATCATTTTCCACTTCCATTTATTGATCAAATGCTAGATCGTTTGGCCGGACACGAGTATTATTGCTTTTTGGACGGGTATTCGGGGTACAATCAAATTGCTATCGCTCCGGAAGACCAACACAAGACCGCTTTCACGTGCCCTTATGGGGTATTCGCTTACCGGAGGATGCCGTTTGGCTTGTGCAACGCACCCGCAACTTTTCAAAGGTGCATGATGGCCATCTTTCACGGATTAGTCGAGAACATAATGGAGGTATTTATGGATGATTTTTCAGTTTTTGGTTCATCTTTCGACCATTGCTTGAAAAATTTATCTTTGGTACTTGCCCGGTGTGAGGAGACGAACCTTGTTCTAAATTGGGAGAAATGTCACTTCATGGTGCAAGAGGGAGTAGTGCTGGGGCATAAAGTATCTTCGGAAGGATTGGAGGTTGATCGAGCGAAGGTGGTTGCTATCGAGAAATTACCGCCTCCAACCAATGTTAAATCAGTACGAAGATTCCTAGGCCATGCGGGGTTCTATAGACGGTTCATAAAGGATTTCTCAAAAATCACGAAGCCGTTATGTTCCTTGCTCGAGAAAGACGCGAAATTTGAGTTTGATGATGATTGCTTGAGGGCGTTTGAGACATTGAAACGAGCCTTAATTTCGACGCCGATCTTGATCACTCCGGATTGGGGTGCACCATTCGAGTTGATGTGCGACGCGAGCGATTGGGCCGTTGGGGCCGTTTTGGGTCAAAAACGGGATAAGCTTTTCTGGGTAATTTATTATGCGAGTAAGACGATGGATTCGGCCCAAATGAACTACACCACGACGGAAAAAGAGTTGCTTGCTGTGGTCTATGCATTCGACAAATTCCGACCTTACCTAGTGGGCACTCACACTATTGTTCATACCGATCATGCAGCGATTCGCTATCTATTTGCCAAGAAGGATTCGAAGCCGAGATTAGTGAGATGGATACTCCTTCTACAAGAGTTCGACATGGAGATCCGGGATAGGAAGGGGTGCGAGAATGGTGTTGCCGATCACCTTTCCCGTCTCGAGAAGCCGGTTGAGGGAGAAGATTCGAGGGTCGAAATAAAGGAGAACTTTCCGGACGAGCATATCCTAGCCTTGGCCGACGATACACCATGGTATGCGGACTATGTTAATTTCCTTGCTATCAAGCATGTTCCAA
This sequence comes from Orobanche coerulescens, assembly GCA_033398695.1. NCBI lineage: Eukaryota > Viridiplantae > Streptophyta > Magnoliopsida > Lamiales > Orobanchaceae > Orobanche > Orobanche coerulescens. The sequence goes on from JAWKAU010000020.1 coordinate 4,064,305, forward strand.
CGGGTCTTTCTTCTCATCAAAGAAAGAAATTCTTCCATGACGTTAAATTTTACTATTGGGAAGACCCTATTCTTTATCGGAGGTGCGCGGACGGGAATATTCGCATGTGTGTTCGACAAAGCGAATGGCAAAGGATAATTGAAGAATGCCATAGTGCACCGAGTGGGGGTCATTTTGCAGCGAATCGAACGACCATGAAGGTGTACCAATGTGGCTTCTATTGGCCTTCTATTCATAAAGATTGCCAAGCTTTTGTGAAACATTGCGATAGATGCCAACGATTGGGGAACATAGCAAAAAGAGACGAGATGCCGCAGCACGCTATTATGGAAGTAGAGTTGTTTGACGTATGGGGTATCGATTTTATGGGTCCATTTGCAAAATCACGAGGCTATTCGTATATTTTACTTGCGGTCGACTACGTGTCGAGATGGGTTGAGGCGATGCCGACGATTACAAACGATTCGAAAGTGGTGATTAAATTTCTTAATAAGAACATTTTGACTCGTTTCGGGACTCCACGAGCTTTGTTGAGTGACGGGGGGAGCCACATTAATAATAGGTGGTTAGGAACCCTTCTTGCAAAATATGGAGTTAAACATAAGATTACGTCCGCCTATCATCCGCAAGCTAATGGACAAGCCGAGCTCGCCAATCGGGAGATCAAACAAATTTTAGAGAAGACGGTCACAAACAAGAAGGACTGGGCAAAATATCTAGATGATGCACTTTGGGCTTATCGGACCGCGTATAAAACTCCAATTGGAATGTCTCCATACCAGCTCGTCTTTGGGAAATCCTGTCATTTACCGGTGGAGCTGGAAGTTAAAACGTATTGGGCCACTAGACGGATTAATTTCGAATTTCTTGAGGCTAGTGGATCGAGAAGAGAGAAGCTGCTGGAAATCGACGAGTGGAGAAACGAGGCTTTCGAAAATGTGAGGATTTACAAGGAAAGAGCGAAAAAGTTTCACGATGATCGCATTCGGAAGAAGGACTTCATCCCGGGAGATGAAGTGCTCGTTTTCAATTCTCGGCTTCGTCTATTTCCGGGGAAGTTGATGTCGAAGTGGACTGGTCCATACACCGTCTTTCAAGTAAATCAAAACGGATCATGTGTCGTGATGAAAGAAGATGAGAACAAGTTTATTGTGAACGAACATCGGATGAAGCACTATTTCAAGCCGTTGCACTACGAAGAGAAGTATGTTACTTACCTCGAAGACCCAGAATGAATGAGGTATCGTCTAGCTAAAGACGTTGAACGTAGCACTTGTTGGGAGGTAACCCAACGTATGTATATTAGTTCGTTTTATTCGTTTGTTTTCGATTGTTCGTTTGCGTAATTTTTGTAGTTTCTAGTTTCGTAGTAGCTTTGTTAGTTTTGTTTAGTTCTAATCCATGCACGCCGAGTTTTGGATACTTGCAGGTCTTTAATAACCATATCCAAGCGAAAACGGGACCAAGTTTGCGAAATAGAAAAAGTTGAAATTTTTTTTGAGACTGACGAGCCTATCGGGCAAGCCTAGAAAATTAAAAAAATTAAATGTTACAAGCAGTGGTCGATAGGCAAACCCTATCGACCGATAGGTCCCGCCCGATAGTCAGGTACGTAACTTTCTGTCTGTCCTATCGGCCCAGCCTATCGGCCGATAGGCCAGCCCGATAGGACTGTAATATCCGTAATATTTCTATTTTTAGCAGTTTCCATTTTTGGTGTATGTCTATTTTTGTCGACTCGATTGTGACCGTTTCGACATTTTGAATCTATTTTGTTCTTGGAGTTTTTCCATTTGGACGAGTTTTGATGATGTTTTCACGTAATTTCATTTTATGACATGTTTTGCCGTATGAACGTTCGATTCTTGTAAAACTCGTTCGTTTCCGTTGTTTCTTGGTTTGTGCAAGTTCGTATGGTTGAGTTGGTCATGTGGAGACTTTCGGTTCGTAAATCCGACGTCGTTTCGTGATTTTCGGGCACTTGGGCCATTTTTGTAATTTCCTAATAGTTTAGGGAATCTTGTTTTCGTTGTCGCATTACGGACCCTTCAGTGGTCGGCATTATATTTTTCTTTTAGCGCTTAGCTCCGTCGTCTTGTATGCTTCGTGTTCATGTTTCTGGATTCTGGTTTCGTTGTGTGTATCGTGTATCGTACCCTCGATGCCAGCTTCATCGGCGATATGACATCAGCGATCAATCGCTTTGTGTAGGTAGCGACGCTACCTTTGATGCCTTACATGCGCTATCAAGAACGATTAGCGTCGCTAACCCTTATTGTTAGCGTACGCTAACGAATGGTGGCGTAGCCATCGGACTGCCGCGGCCCCGTTAGCGCACGCTACATATGGCGATTAGCGTGCGCTAACTTCACACTATATAAGCCTAATGCGCTTTGAGCAGCAGTTTCATTCTTTTCCCTTCGTTTCTTCGACGTGCGACCTCGAGGCGATTTCCATCGGTCCCGATCGGAGTTCTCTTCATATTCCATCACCGTAGAGTCGTGCTATCATATCATAATCAACATAATCACCTTTCATCAGTAGGATTAAAGGTAATTCCTCAGAACCCTAATTTTGACGTTCTGGGGGATTTCGGGATTTTAGGGTTTAGTTCCGAATTGTTCATCTATATTACGATATTCTTCACCGATTGTGATTATTGAATGATTCCAAATCCAGTTTCCTTGATTTTAATCCGCGAATTATCAATACGGGAGATTTTGCGTAAACCCTCACCCGTATTGATTGAACGTCTTTTGTCGTTAATTGTAATCGGGGTTTTGGGAGTATTCCTTTCGATTATTGATGTCCGTTGGGACTGAGTTATGCTAATTCTTCGTTTAGGAACCGTCGTTTTCCATTCGGATCATCCGTAGTCATTTTCACTTCCGATTCTTCAAGAATGTCTCAAAGGCAAGTACTTTACATTTGTTTACATGTTCTAGTATTTGAATTATGGCTGTATCGTGGTTGTTGTGGATGGTTATGTGTATGTTCACCTAGGGACGGTCCGACGGGGCCTCTAGGGATACGTATTGCCGTGAGTGTGCGTATCGTGAACTGTGGTTAGCCACCCAGGGATGTCCGACGGGACTCTGCGGGGTACGGTGGCCGTGAGTCTCGTACCAACGGTTAACTTTGAATTGTGATTTGTTGGAGATAATGTGTTTTGTGATTGTAAATATTCCGGAATATAAAATGTTTTCTAAAATGACCTTTTGGCGCATATATTCATCTGATTAGAATGTAGTTCAAATGAATTGTACTTGCACTAGCAGTTGTCGCTAACCCCTTAAATGGGGGAAATACTTTTTGTATTTCAGGTATTGATCGTGGGGATAAACGAGCACTCGGGACGTATGAGGATGATGGGCAAGCATGATATTGTCCAGTATTTGATTTTTTGATGTCATGTCTGTCGGTTACTATTGATGTCTGATTTTGAGATTTATGTATTATAAAGTTGGTTTAACTACTCGAGCACTTCCTGTTTGAAATTGTTAATGTTGTGTTCCCGTTTTGGGAAATGGATTTGATGTCAGATTTTAATTGTCGTTTTAATTAATAATAGTTTGTCGTCGTTGAATGTCTTGTTGGTATGTTAGCCTGGTGAATTCCACAGTGTGGGGTCCACGGCGCTGTAATATTCCCTGAACGTCTTGGGGGTGTTACAGAATATGGTATCAGAGCTTAGGTTATGGATACCTAGGCTGTCGGTCATTTGGGTCTAGTTAAGTGTCGTTTTTGGGACAGTATCACTGCTATGCCATCATCTCAGTACGCCGGTGCTCGTAAGTTTTCCTAACTTGACTCGTTTCACCGTTCTGTTCTATTCCTGTCTTAGTATCTTTTGCGTTTTGCGTTTGAATTGTACTTACCCGTTGCTTCTTCAGAATTCCTGCTGGTAGAGGACGCGGATGCGAGCAGTAGGGGATGTGGCGCAGCCGGTGGGGCGGCCATGTCCGATCACTCGGGAACTGATTCGGCGATGCCCTCTTTGTCGAACAGTGTTCCCCCTAGTTCCGGAGGTCAGCAGGACCAGTCTGCTAGCTCCGGTAATGCTCATGAGAATGTTGGAGTGGCCAACATATTACAGCAAGTAGCGAACCAGATGACGCCATCGGCTCAGCCGTTACAGTCGGCCATGCTAATGCCAACCCGGTTCCGCCTACCGGATCCGGTAATGATAAGCTACTTCAGGACGTGATTCGTATCGTCCTCCGCAGCTTGATGGTGCTTCCGACCCTTCCGGTTGGGAGAATTGGTTATTCGAGTTGGAGAAAGTGTTTGAGGTGCTAATTGTTCCGAGGAGAGGAAAGTACCCATTGCTCGGTACTTCCTCGCCAAGGAGGCGGCGGCGTGGTGGCAAGCGGTGAAACCGCGTGACCGGCAGCTACGTGGGCGAGTTTCGAGATCCGATGGAAGATGAATACCGTCCTGGCCGGTGAAAGAGGAGGATCCGAGCCTTCTTTGAGGCTAAGCCCCAAGATGTTCCTATTTCTCAAGCTATCAAGGACTACAATCAACACCGCACTACGTGAGAAACCAAGTCCGAGATGAGCTAGATAAGATCCGCCACTTTGATATGCGGATGAAGCCGAGGTGCGCCACTACATGTCCAGTGCAGGGTGCACGACTTTGAAAGATTATCGAGAATAAAGCGATGGCTTACGAGATGTCGTTTCTGCGCAGAGACGGCAGTGAAGGAAAGAAGCGAAGACCTCCGTCGATTTCGGAGGCAAGTCAGAGGGTATCCGAAGGCTCGGCCTGTTCGCGAGTCTTCGAGTCGGCCGCCATCGGTTGGTCGAGGGAACGGTTCTAGGTCTGCTCCTGCTGGTTCCGTTCGTGGTCCTACATGCTTCAACTGCAATCGTCCGGGCCACATGATGAGTGAGTGTGATAGGCCTCCGATTCGATGTCTTGCTTGTGGTCGTATGGGTCACCGTGCTACGTTTTGTACGGATGCGGCTCGGGCTCCGATTACTCGGATATCTGCTCCGGCTACAGGAGAGCCGAGTGTGAATCGAGCACCGACAGTTCCTCGGCCGCAGCAGAGTTTTGGTAGAGGTCGAGGTCGTGGTCACCTTCTAGAGGGGAGCTTCTAGTGTGGGGTCTGTTCCGCCCCGTGTGTATGAGATGAGTCGAGCCGGAGATCCCGACGCGACGGTGGCTACAGGTACCGTCCACATCCTTGACCATCCTGTTTCCGTATTGTTCGATTCTGGTGCTACGCATTCTTTTATATCTATGGATTGTGTGCGCCTCGCATGTTGATTGCCTTGTTGCTTGTGAGCCTTTTGTTGTTAAACTTCCTAGCGGATAGCATCGTGGGGACCGTGAGATTAGAGATTTTTCTCGTGAGTATCGCGGGAGGGATTGGCCTTCTAATCGATTGCGGTAGATATTAGAGATGAGGATTTGATTAAGGTGAGGATTGGGTGGACCGTCATGGGGCGATCATGAATTATAGAACGAGGATTACGATGTTAGCCTCTAATGGTACCGAGCATTCTTTTGTGGGGCGTAAGCGGGGTAGTCGAGATTACCGATCAGCGCTTTGAGGCGGTGAGGCTTCTTCGGGGAGGTTGCACGGGCTATTGGTGTTACGCTTTGAGATCGGAAGAAGGGGGAGTCGAGCTCTCATCTATTCCGGTAGTATGTGAGTATCCTGACGTTTTTCCAGATGAGTTGCCGGGTTTGCCGCCGGGCCGAGAGGTTGAGTTTACCGTCGATTTAGAACCGGGTGCAGCACCTATCTCTAAGACGCCATACCGTATGGCGCCTGCCGAGATGCTTGAGTTGAAGAAACAGTTGGGAGAGTTGCTAGACATGGGATATATTCGACCGAGCGCTTCGCCTTGGGGCGCACCGGTCCTATTCGTAAAGAAGAAGGATGGGTCACTTCGTTTGTGCATCGACTACCGAGAGTTGAACAAAGTGACCATCAAAAACAAATATCCACTCCCGAGGATTGATGACTTGTTTGATCAGTTGCAAGGAGCGACCGTGTTTTCGAAGATTGATTTGAGATCGGGGTATTATCAGCTCCGAGTGAAGGATACCGATATTCCGAAGACGGCCTTTCGGACGAGATACGGTCACTACGAGTTTGTGGTTATGCCTTTTGGGCTAACCAACGCACCAGCCGTGTTCATGCAGCTTATGAACAAAGTCTTTATCGAGTACCTCGATAAGTGTGTAGTCGTTTTTATCGACGACATCCTGATTTACTCGAGGAGCGAGGAGGAACACGCCCGTCATTTGCATATTGTGTTAGATATTTTGAGAACTCAGCATCTTTTTGCGAAGTTCTCAAAGTGCGAGTTTTGGTTACGGGAAGTTATGTTTCTCGGTCATGTGATCTCGGCCGAGGGTGTTCGTGTGGACCCACATAAGGTAGAGGCAGTGTTGGATTGGGCGCCGCCCAAGAACGTGAAAGAGGTCCGCAGTTTTCTAGGATTAGCCGGGTATTATCGTAGGTTCGTCGAGGGGTTCTCTAAACTTGCTCGACCTCTGACTCAGTTGTTACAGAAGTCAGAGAAGTTTGTGTGGACCGATGAGAGGCAGAATAGTTTTGAGGAGTTGAAGAAGCGGTTGACGACCGCTCCTATTTTGGCTTTACCGAGTGGTAATGATGGTTTCTCGCCTTATAGTGATGCTTGGGCCAAGGGCTCGGATGCGTACTTATGCAAGACGGAGGACGATCGCTTATGCTTCCGTCGATTGAAACCATATGAATTGAATTACCCTACGCACGATCTTGAGTTGGCCGCAGTCGTATTTGCGTTGAAAATCTGGCGTCATTACTTGTATGGCTCGTCGTGTCAGATTTTCACCGATCACAAGAGCCTGAAGTACATTTTCACGCAGAAAGAGCTTAATATGAGGCAGAGGAGGTGGTTGGAATTGATTAAGGATTACGATCTCGAGATCCTTTATCATCCGGGCAAGGCTAATGTGGTAGCAGACGCCTTGAGCCGGAAATCAGTATCGCTTCGAGCGCTTGAGTTGCTTACGGCCCAGTCAGGACTTCAGCGTGATTTTATGAAGCTGAGCGTTGAGATTGTACTGCCAGAGAGTTCCGGGCAGTTGCGTACTCTTGAGATTTCTTCGTCTCTGGTCGAGGACATTAAATCGGGACAGTTGGAGGACCCGATGTTTATTCAGCTTCGGGAGAGTGTAGAGAAGGGGAAAGCCCCGGGATTTGTTATTCATGAGGACGGAGTGTTGAGATTCCGAGGTCGGTTGTGTGTTCCGAACGACTCGGAATTGAGACAGAATATCATGCGAGAGGCTCATGCGTCACCTTACTCAGTCCATCCGGGCTCGAGTAAAATGTATAAAGATCTGAGGAAGAATTTCTGGTGGAACGATATGAAGAAAGAGGTAGTTCAGTTTGTGGCTAAGTGTTTGACTTGTCAGCAAGTCAAGATTGAGCATCAGCGGCCAGCCGGATTATTGAAACCACTTCCCGTTCCGGAATGGAAGTGGGAGGACATCTCTATGGATTTTGTCACGAGTTTACCGAGAACGAAGACTGGTATGAATATGGTGTGGGTGATTGTAGACCGACTGACTAAGTCGGCACATTTTCTGGGCATCAAGGATACTTGGGGTCCAGAAAAGTTGGCTCGTATTTTTATTGCACAGATAGTGAGGCTTCATGGTACGCCGAGGACCATTATTTCAGATAGAGATGGCCGGTTTGTATCGCACTTTTGGCAGGCGGTACATAAGGCATTGGGGACACAGTTACGTTTGAGCACTTCGTTCCATCCCCAGACCGATGGGCAGTCCGAACGTACCATCCAGACGTTCGAGGATTTGTTGCGCGCGTGTGCGTTAGACTGGAGTAGTAACTGGGAGGATCATTTGGCCTTAATTGAGTTTACTTATAATAATAGCTGGCACGCGTCGATTAAGATGGCACCATATGAGGCACTTTATGGCCGACGTTGCCGATCACCGATATGTTGGGATGAACCGTCCGATTTGGTTGGCACTGAGCCGGACCTTGTGTTGGAGACGAGAGAGAAAGTTGAATTGATTAGAAAGAGGATGTTGGTGCTCGAGTCGGCGAAATCTTATGCGGATGTTAGGCGTAGACCCTTGGAGTTTGAGGTGGGAGATCACGTTCTGTTGAGAGTATCTCCGACGAAAGGGGTTTTCCGTTTTGTGAAGAAGGGGAAACTCAGCCCGAGATATATTGGACCCTTCGAGGTATTGGAGAGAGTCGGCGAGTTGGCGTACCGTTTGGCTTTACCTCCGTCGCTGAATCATGTACATAGTGTATTTCACGTTTCCCAGTTGAGGAAGTACGTTCCGGACCCGTCCCACATTATTGACTTTGGGGACGTGGAGATCGAGAAGGATATTACGTTTGAGGAGAGGCCCGTCAGAATTTTGGAACGTCGTGACAAACAGTTAAGGCACAAAACCATTCCTTTGGTTAAGGTGCAATGGTCGAGGCACGGAGTAGAAGAAGCGACGTGGGAGCTAGAGGAGGATATGCATTCGAGATACCCCGAGCTTTTTGATTCTTAAGTTTCGGGACGAAACTTTATTTTAGAGGGGGAGAATGTAATATCCGTAATATTTCTATTTTTAGCAGTTTCCATTTTTGGTGTATGTCTATTTTTATCGACTCTCTTGTGACCGTTTCGACATTTTGAATCTATTTTGTTCTTGGAGTTTTTCCATTTGGACGAGTTTTGATGATGTTTTCACGTAATTTCATTTTATGACATGTTTTGCCGTATGAACGTTCGATTCTTGTAAAACTCGTTCGTTTCTGTTGTTTCTTGGTTTGTGCAAGTTCGTATGGTTGAGTTGGTCATGTGGAGACTTTCGGTTCGTAAACTGACGTCGTTTCGTGATTTTCGGGCACTTGGGCCATTTTTGTAATTTCTAATAGTTTAGGGAATCTCGTTTTCGTTGTCGCATTACGGACCCTTCGGGTCGGAATTGTATTTTTCTTTCAGCGCTTAGCTCCGCTGCCTTGTATGCTTCGTGTTCATGTTTCGGATTCTGGTTTCGTCATGTGTATCGTGTATCGTACCCTCGGCCAGCCTATCACCGATATGACATCGGCGATCAATCGGCTTTGTAGGTAGCGCACGCTACCTTTGATGCCTTACGTGTGCTATCAAGAACATTAGCGTCGCTAACCCTTATTGTTAGCGTACGCTAACGAATGGTGGCGATAGCCATCGGACGGTCGCGGCTCCGTTAGCGCACGCTACATATGGCAGTTAGCGTGCGCTAACTTCACAATTATATAAGCCCAGCGGGCAGTTTTCAGAGCAGCAGTTTCATTCTTTTCCCTTCATTTCTTCGACGTGCGACCTCAGAGGCGATTTCCATCGGTCCTGATCGGAGTTCTCTTCATATTCCATCACCGTAGAGTCGTGCTATCATATCATAATCAACATAATCACCTTTCATCAGCCGGATTAAAGGTAATTCCTCAGGAACCCTAATTTTGACGTTCTGGGGGATTTCGGGATTTTAGGGTTTAGTTCCGAATTGTTCATCTATATTACGATATTCTTCACCGATTGTGATTATTGAATGATTCTAAATCCAGTTTCCTTGATTTTAATCCGCGAATTATCAATACGGGGAGATTTTGCGTAAACCCTCACTCGTATTGATTGAACGTCTTTTGTCGTTAATTGTAATCGGGGTTTTGGGAGTATTCCTTTCGATTATTGATGTCCGTTGGGACTGAGTTATGCTCATTCTTCGTTTAGGAACCGTCGTTTTCCATTCGGATCATCCGTAGTCATTTTTCACTTCCGATTCTTCGAAGAATGTCTCAAAGGCAAGTACTTTACATTTGTTCACATGTTCTAGTATTTGAATTATGGCTGTATCGTGGTTGTTGTGGATGGTTATGTGTATGTTCACCTAGGGACGGTCCGACGGGGCCTCTAGGGATACGTATTGCCGTGAGTGTGCGTATCGTGAACTGTGGTTAGCCACCTGTGGATGTCCGACGACTCTGCGGTACGGTGGCCGTGAGTCTCGTACCAACGGTTAACTTTGAATTGTGATTTGTTGGAGATAATGTGTTTTGTGATTGTAAATATTCCGGAATATAAAATGTTTTCTAAAATGACCTTTTGGCGCATATATTCATCTGATTAGAATGTAGTTCAAATGGATTGTACTTGCACTAGCAGTTGTCGCTAACCCCTTAAATGGGGGAAATACTTTTTGTATTTCAGGTATTGATCGTGGGGATAAACGAGCACTCGGGACGTATGAGGATGATGGGCAAGCATGATATTGTCCAGTATTTGATTTTTCGATGTCATGTCTGTCGGTTACTATTGATGTCTTATTTTGAGATTTATGTATTATAAAGTTGGTTTAAGTACTCGAGTACTTCCTGTTTGAAATTGTTAATGTTGTGTTCCCGTTTTGGGAAATGGATTTGATGTCAGATTTTAATTGTCGTTTTAATTAATAATAGTTTGTCGTCGTCGAATGTCTTGTTGGTATGTTAGCCTGGTGAATTCCACAGTGTGGGGTCCACGGCGCTGTAATATTCCCTGAACGTCTTGGGGGTGTTACAAGGACATACCCGGCCCAGTGTCCGCTTCGACCCGGTTGATTAATAACCCCTTTTATACACTTCTCCCACCCGTTTTTCACACACACACACACACACCTATCGGACGATAAGAACACAAGGGCGATTTTCGCATCTGTTTTTCCTTCAAAACTCGATCAAGGTACTTAATTTCGACACTTAATCCTCTTGTTTTTCAATTCTATACATGTTTTGAAGCACTTTGACGGATTCTTTTTGGAGTTTTGATGAAATTCGAATTGGGGATCCACTTTTTGGGGGATTTTGTTAGACTTTGATGTTCTTTGAATTTTATGCCCGATTGTTGATAGAATCTTGATGGAAACATGTTATCTATGCTTGATTGTTCATGGGTACTTCGAATTGGGGGATTAGTTGATGAAATTGAACGAATTTTGAAAAAAAACCCAAATTGGAAGAACCCTAATTTCGAATTTGTTGAATTGAATTGTTAATTGGGATTGATATGAGTTGAATTGTTGATGATGATTCGAATTTTGAATGAATTAGATTGGATTGGAGAGAATTTGTCCTAATATGATCGAAGTATGTAGTTTTGTTATTGTGGGATGTGATTTTGATCCTTTGAATATGAAATGGGGGAGTCGAAGTTTGGGGGAGGTTGTGTGATTTGTTGATCGTAGTATATGGCTGTCGGGTCTATGATTTTGATGTTTATTGGACATTATAGGGCTCTTAGTTGATATTGTGGGATTATTGGATTATGTCGACGCTTGTTGAATGTTTGCATTATGAGTTGCTTATTGGATATTGATTTGATGGTTGTTTTGTAGGAACTTTGAAATGGCTGGAAAGCAAAGCAAGAAGTCGAAGCCGTGTAAGGCCGGAAAGTCTAAGGCAACCACAGAGAAGGAAAGGGCTCCGACGAAGGTAGTGCCGGCTATTCCGATCCCGGCTGCGCTCGACCCGAAGAAGTTCAAGCTAAGATTGACTGGATCTGAGTCTAAAAGAAGGTGGTCGCACCTTATCGGAATGCCACACAAGCATTGCCGATTTTTGCATGAGGAGACGGCTCGGGGTATGGGGATATACGATGTTATTATGTTACTAGAGAGACAGTGCGGGTTTGAGCACATTTTTCGGGCAAACTATCTCGCTTACCACGTGCTCACCGTGGAGTTTCTGTCCACGCTTGAGGTTTTTAGGGAGCACGGGACTCCGGCATCTATTCGATTCAACCTCGACAACACAGAAAGGGAGCTCTCGGCCGACGAAGTTAACGCCATTATCAACGGGGCCGAGGACGGGTCATTCCATCAGGGCGATCATGCCAAAGAAAATATAGAGCTGTGGTCCACGATGATTTACCCCAGGGAGGAGACGCTTCTCATTTATAATCCGACGTATGCCAAGGCCTCCTCGATCAGGAACCCAGTTCTCCGTTATGTCCACCGTCTGTTCACCTCGACGATTTTGAGCCGTACCGACTCGGGGATGTGCTTGTCCAATGATCTTCACCTTTTACGGTCGGCCTTGAACGGTAGGCGGAAGCACGACGGATGTTTTCTGATTGAGCACATGGAGAAACAAGCCCGGCTGACCGGGAAGCAGAGGATTAAGATTGGGGCGTTCGTGACCCCTATCGCGGAGCATCTCGGGGTGCGCATTAGAGGAGAGCCGGTGTCCCGAGACATCTATTTGGATAAACCGACACTGCAGAGGCAAGGGATGCTTGCCTTCACCGAGGGGTTCGACTGGAAATTGCACGGTCGGAACAAAACCGTGTCCCTCTTCCGACTCCCCTCTGCGACCTTGACCTCTGTGATGGGCGACGCGTCCGATGTATATGCGAGGTGGAGTATGAGCTCCGAGGCTCATTTGTCACTTATCCGACCGTTGGATGCGTCTCGTAAGAGGTAACGCCAGGAGGTGACCATTGATGAGCCGTTCTTGGAGGGAGCCGAGGAGGAGCTGGATGATATACCGGAGGGGGGTAGCCGTGACGAGATTCCCACCGGTGGAGGTAGTAGTTTTCAGATGAGAGCTCCGGATTTTGAGGCTTTTGAGTCGAGATTTTTTGAGAGAGAGAGAGAGATGCACGAAGAGAGTATGCAGGCGCAAGACAATTATCATTTGGCGAGTATGCGTTCTTTGACAACCGAGTTTGGTTCTTTGGGAACTCGGCTGGGCGAGGTTGAGACTCGGGTGGGTGATGTTGCCACTCGGGTCAATCAGTTGTACGAGCTCGTGGAGAAACGAGCCGAAGAGGACATAGTGTGGCGACAAGAGGAGATTGCTTGGAGGGAGCAAGAGAGGAAGAGGCAGGAAGATAGGTGGGCCCAGGAGGACCACTACAACCGAATGGTACACGAGATGTACCACTTTGCTCCTTTCCCCGATTCACATGCCCGCTATGATCCGAGCTCGCCGACAAACCCGCCATTTCCGCCGCAGTGATCAGGTACTCCGTTAACAAAGCCACTCCTTTCTATTTTCAAACTTATTCCTCCTTTGGGATGCGAAATAAGTTTGGGGGGGGGGGGGGAAGTGCGGCTTTGTTAATTTCGGCACGTGTGAGTACCTTGTATGCCTTGTATCACTATTTGCTTGTGTTGGTGCCCGTTGTTTTTATTTGTGCTTCTCATATTGGTGTTGCGTGGATTTGGTTTTTGTTGCTTAGTTTTTAGATTTTTATGCTTCATTTTCGTTTGGTGTGTTTGCTAGTTTCTATTTTTTAGGTCGTAGTAGTTTTTTACTTTAGTGTTTGCTTTTATTTGCTTTTCGTTGTTTGCTTTGATGCCTTGCTTGGGTAAATAGTTTTTTTTTTTTAGATTTTGGTCTACTTTGCGTAAAAATTTTTTAGATAGCCTTGCTTGTCTTAGTTTTTCTTTATTCGTGAATTTTTCGTGCTTCTATTTATGTGATACCGATGTTACGACACTGTTTTTCTCTCTGAAGAAACGGTCGAGTTTTAGTCGAGTTGTAGTCAGTTATTTCTGTTTTGCATAGTATTCATTTAGGTCCAAAATTTTTCGTGATTGTATAGGTCTTGGCAGATAAGAGACGATACATACTTGTTTTAAAATCACCGTCAATACGTTTGGTTACATCTTCCGGATAGTGAGTCGTACTGTTTCTTTAGTCGTGTTGGCACTTAGATTGAGTTTAGAGTCGGTCAGTTTTTCCCAAAAGTCGAGATAATGTTGTTCTATGAAGGGAAGTCTAGTAACCGGGGGCATTCGCGTGACCCGTTGTTTACCCTCGCGTAAAACGACGACTCTGATTAGACTAGTGATTTAGATATTTCACATGTGCCAATGATAGGGAGCCTAGTAACCGGGGGTATTCGCGTGACCCGCTGTTTACTCTCGCGCAAAACGACGACCTTGATTCGGACATGCGGACATTATATATTCGAGTTGTTTCTCCGCTGTAGACGGGAACTTAGTAACTAGAAGCATCCATGTGCCCCATGAGTGTCTTTTACGTCAAACGGTTTCCTAATACATGAGAATGGAAGTTCCACCCTAGGATTACCCCGATGAAACATCCCGAGATCCTAACCTAGTGGTCAACTCGAATCAAATTCTTGAACATATATATAAGGGAATACTGCCCGAGGTTTATTTGTTATGAAACTCGGGAAAATTGTGCCACTAGACTATGTGACGGGACGAACTAGCTTGTTTATTTTAGCCTTTCATATTGACGGTCGATTTGATTCACGTTTTGTTAATCTTTGAGCTGGATTTTCTTCATGAACGAATGATTAGGACCGAACTTGACTACTTTGCGGAATCATTATTCTGAGTGCAGCTCGCTTTTACGACACTCGGATTATTTAGAGAGAATTATAGGATAGTATTAATTAGGTTGAACACTATGAGTTGCACGATGATTCACGACATTCTTTTTCTTTTCTTTTTGTTGTTCGGGACGAACAATGCTCAAGTTTGGGGGGGTTTGATAAGTGGTAATTTTACCACATTTTTCTAGGATTTTATACTAGGTTTTTATCTCGTTTCGTGATTAATGTGCTCGTATTTGGCTTATTTATGATTAGTCGAGCCGTATTACGCGTTTGGGTTGGTTTTAGTGTGTTTGCAGGTTTTTAGAGCCAAAAGGACCCAAAACGAGACAAAGGACCGAGAGTCGAGTCAAACGGACGGAAGAAACGGATTTTTGCAAAAGTCACACCACCTATCGGGCCAGCCTATCGGCCAATAGGTGCATCCGAAAGGTGTCCAGGCCCTATCGAGTGAAGTCGACCGACGAACCAACTATCGGGCCAGCCTATCGGCCGATAGGTGCGTCCGATAGGCTGCTCCGCGGGTTCTCGTGTTTTGACAGATTGTGACTCTTTTGGATAGATTTTGTTTCCTAGATTAGTTCCAATCGGGAATTTAATTCCCATAGGATATATAGACCTCCTTCTAGACCTAGTTTATCATCTTGTATCATCTTTTTATCATCTTTTATCATCCTTCATCATCTTTAGCACACTTTTACATTTTTTTGGGCAAGATTAATTCCTTGGAGACGAGAACTTTTTGGAAGGAAGCAAGTATTATTTTTCTACTTTTTCGGAGATTGAAGACTCAGAGTTTATCCGGAAGGGTTGTAATCTCTCTTTTCATATTAATAATATGCATTCTCCATCTATTTCTTGTTTAATTTCAATTATGTCTGGCTAAATCCATTGATTGATTCTAGGGTTAGTAATTTTAATTGATGTTCACATGATGTTCCTTTGATTACCTTTTTACCTTTCATCCTAGGCTTGTGATCAAGATGTGTTAAATCTCATGCTAGATTAAAGGGCCCTTAATCGATGCATGTTAGCTAATTGATTTTGCCCGGAATGATTAATTAATTAGTGGAAATACTTGATGCACAATATGATTTGATCTTAAGACCTGAGTGGAGTAAGATAAATCATAGATAAATAAGTTGACGCTTTTTAAGTGATTTAAATTCTTTGAGCCTTGCGGAAAAAGGGTTTAAATTAACTATCTTTCTAGGTTGCCTTGATCGGAATTCTAGATCGGCTGAGTGATTATTTCTAGGATTGAATTAAAATTTGGGGAAAAGGAATCAAGTGAATGGATTGTGTGAACTCAATTAGACGATACTACCCTAGGATCAATTAGCTTTCAACTTGTGATTTTATCTTGTTAATTTGCTTTATTTGCTTGATTTAGATAATTCACTTTATTTTGCTCTCTTTTCATAATTACTTGGAATTCTTATCTTATTGTTCTAGATTTTTTATTTTTAGGATTAATTGTTATTTATTTTTATTTTTCGATTTTTGAAGTTAGATAATTAGAAACAAACCAAATTTTCGGATTCCTAAATAGCAGTCAAATTTTGAGTAGAGTTATTTCCTTTATTTTCGACATATCAATTCCCTTGGGTTCGACACCTTGGAAATACTTCGAGGTTTTACAAATTTTAAAATTGATCGGATTTGAAAACCATACTACGCGAATTTCAGCGATCAGAGAGCAAAACGTTCCACTCTTTATTGGATAAGGGGGTCGGCACTGGAAAGGTTTATAGCTCAAATACTTAATCGTTCGAGAGTCGATGAAACTTGACTGGGCATTAAGTTTATGTGAAGACTTGTATGACGTGTTCTTTGATATGGAGAGTGCCTCTCGAACACTAATGGTCAGTGGGAGCACACGTTATAGGTATGCTAATTGGATTAGTATACTCGAACCGACTCACCCTCGATTCATCACACGGATTTCACTCCGGGACAGTCAATGACGGAATCGAAAGGTTGTGATAGGTATTTGTGAACCGTCGACTTGAGGATTTAGTAGGGATGTGCTTGTGACGTCAAGATTTTCATTAGAGTAGTTCAACCCTGTAAACCGGAAGGCGGGGGTCAACCTCGACGTGCATCTTGACGGGCAAGTAGTAGGTCCTACTGAATACCAAGATAGAATTATTTCTCCCGTTAGTGAGCGGGTTATATGTCCTGTGCGGTTATTGGCAGATGACATCGTAAGTCTTTGGCCAAAGCATTGGAGCTAGTTGTATTAGATACATGAGAGCTCGATGATCTCGATTTGCATTAACGCATGCATAGCGTCAAGTACAGATAGGGTTTGACTGACCGTGACCCTATAACTTGATCGGGACATGTGAAAGAAGGGTTTATACGTATACTGATATTCACGACATAATGGTTCTTGAATGATCCCATCATTCGTTTTCCGTTTTCAGTTGCTACTAGTCTTTGGTTCCTCCCATTGCTGACTGAGACGGACCTACCGAGTCGCGCATTAGGATTGACGACGGAATGAATCAAGCTTAATTCTCTCATTATCAATATTAGATATTTGATATCTAATTTGGGACATTCGATGTCTAAATTGATTTATTGGATAAATTAATTTACAACCTAATTAATTAAATAAATTATTGAGTTATTAATTTAATTCATGAATATAATTATTTCTTGGAGAAATTAATTATGTTATTATGTATTCAATATGATTAATTAATTGGATTAATTAATCGATATAAATACATCGGAACAGAATCGGAGTTTATCTGTTTGGACTCACGGGAGTCCGAAACGAACCGAACTCGTCCGGTTTCTACATAGGCCGCCCCCCATTTCAAGCCACCTTACTTTTGGACTCTTGTCTCCATTCTTTAATGGATGATAATTGTATAGGTGGGGTTGATTCTCATTAGCATGAGTTGTTACATGTGGGGAGTTGAATAAAAAGGAAAGAGAAGACAATCACTCACCACCCATTTGTTTCCAATATGAGAGAGAGTGAGGGAGAGAGAAAACTTTTCTCAAAGTCTTCATCATCTTCTCCAAGTCTTCATCCATTTTTCTTCACAAATTCTTGATTTTTCTTGTAGGAAAATTGAGAAATAAAAGAGAGATTGTGAGTTATACACTTAGAGTGTTATAATTTCATATTGGAAGCTTCATCACTTAGCTCTAGCCGTATCCTCGGAGGATAGAAAGGTGATCGTCGTTCCGGTCATTTCTCCAGCGCGTGGCAAGTAGAGACGCATTGCTTTCGGCGTTGAATCATTCAAGAGCTTGGAGCGGATTGAATTGCAGGGAGATCGCCTAAAGCTTGGGGAATAGCTCAAGAGAAGAAATCCATCTAATCAACAGACTACAAGGGTGAGTTTCTATATCTCTTGTGAATTCATTTTGATATTCGTATATACGTAGCTCGATCGATCCTCGTAGGGATTCAGATCGAATTAATTTTCGTTTTACCGCTTCCGCTGGGCCTTCGTTTTAGGCACTGAATCCTAACAGTTCTGACTATATGGATCATCCGATGAAGATTCCCGTCTGAAGACCGAAGACTGCGTTACGTACGTAAGGGATTCCCATTAACGTACATAATGTCACAATATTTAGCGTATGTAATATTAGGTGAATAACGTACGTAAGATTCAATTTGTTCACTAAGTTATTATCACATTAATTCCTTATACGCGACTCCCTTTTAATCTCGTCGAGAAATGCCTCGGGGAACAAGACGTTGGCCACCATCATATTCGCACCGATAATTGCCCAACGATATCAAGGTATGTCACCAACAAATCATCAATCATCACACAATAACATTACAAGAATAACAGGTGCGGACAAGCTTTATTCGTGATAATACAGTACGAACATATCTTGTAGAAATACGTTTAGCACGATGGATTACATTTATTCAATCATATAGTAGAAAAATAAACGAGGTACTCAACGTGAAACAGCATGTAATACTGGTGGTATTACATACCACCCCCCTTAAAATAGTTTCGTCCCGAAACTAAGAAAATAACTCGGGATGAGTCTCCTTCATACTTGTCTCGGTCTCCCAAGTCCCTTCTCCCATTCCATGGTGCGACCATTTAACTCTTACAAGAGGAATGGCCTAATTCCTTAGTGTCTTTACGCGTTGATCCAAAATTGTGGCTGGGATTTCTCTAAAGGTAGCATCATTAGAAATCTCTACCTCCTCGAAATTAATCTTGTGACTCGGGTCGTACACGTACTTTCTAAATTGGGAGACGTGGAAGACATTATGTACTCCGTCTAATGATGGTGGCAACGCTAGTCGATAAGCGAGTTACCAACTCGATCTAATATTTCGAATGGGCCAATAAATCTCGGGCTCAATTTGCCTTTCTGGCCAAAGCGTGGAATACCCCGCATCGGCGATACTTTGACCCAAACGTGGTCCATGACTATAAATTCCAACGGTTGCTGGCGTTCCATAGCATATGACTTTTGGCGGCTCTGCGCTGCTAACATGTGTTTTCGAATAATGGAAATCTTCTTAACAGATTCCTATATCAGATCTAACTCGGTAGTAACGACATAGGAAGCATCATTCTAACATAGGGGAGACTTGCACCTCCTAACATACAAGGCCTCGAAGGGTGCCATGCCTATGCTTGCATGCCAGCTATTGTTGTATGAAAATCCCGCCAAGCAGAGGTGTCTGGCCCAATCCTTACCCCAATAGAGTACACATGCTCTTAATATATCCTCCAGGGTCTGTATAGTACGTTCTGTCTGTCCATCTGTTTGAGGGTGATAGGTTGTGCTGAAATGTAGCTGAGTACCCATAGCCTTGTGGACAGCCTTCCAGAAGCGGGACACGTACCTAGTGTCTCTATCTGATATGATTCCCAAGGGAACGCCATGTAGTCTCACGATTTTCCGGAGAAAGATGGTGGCCAGCTGCTCTGTTCCGGTGGTCTCCTCAATTGGAATGAAATGTGCCGACTTCGTCAGTCGGTCTACAATGACCCATATCGTGTCTTTTCCTCCTGCCGTCATTGGTAATTTGGTGACAAAATCCATTGATATTCTCTCCCATTTCCATTTCAGAATGGGTAAGGGTTGCATGATTCCGGCCGGTCTGTGGTGTTTAATCTTCACCTGTTGACATGCCATACATCCAGCAACGAACCTCTCTACTTCCTGCTTCATGTTCTTTCACCAAAATCTCTTCCGGAGATCCTTATACATTTTGCTCACCCCGGGATATACCGAATAGGGAGTCGAATGAGCTTCCTTGAGTATAGTTTGCTTAAGCTCGTCATTTGATGGAATACAAATCATGTTCTTAAATCTCACCAAGTTCCCTTGGATCCTATAATCTGAAATAATTCCCTCTTTGGCCCTTGCACCGATCACACGAAGTTCCGGGTCTTCCATTTGTGCTAGGCGTATCTCGTCCAGCAAGGATGAATGAATTTTTATTGAGCACAACTGTCCGTAGCGATGTTGTATCCATACTTCAATGCCATTTGTCCTAAGATCTTGCTGCAATTCCGGTTGTACCGTTAAACCGGATAGTGTCATCTCCTGTGCAGTTTTCTGACTCAGTGCATCTGCTACGACGTTGGCCTTTCCAGGGTGATATAAAATCTCCACATTGTAATCCTTGATTAGCTCCATCCAACACCTCTACCTCATGTTTAACTCTCTCTGGGTGAAAATATATTTTAAACTCTTGTGGTCCTTAAAAATCTTACAGGTAACCTCATAAATGTAGTGTCTCCAAATCTTAAGGGTGTGGACCACTGCAGCCAGTTCCAAGTCGTGCGTCGGGTAGTTCACCTCGTATGGTTTAAGTTGTCAGGAGGCATATGAAATAACTCTGTCATTTTGCATGAATACACATCCAAGTCCATGCTTAGATGCATCGGTGTATATTATGAATCCTTCCGTGCCCTGCGGTAGTACCAATACTGGAGCAGTAGTCGGCTTCCTCATCAGCTCGTCGAAGCTCTCCTAACAATCTGTTGTCCAGACAAACTTGGTACTTTTCCTTAGTAGATTCATCAACGTCCGACCGATACAAGAAAAAGTCTCGACAAACTATCGATAATATCCTGCCAATACTAGAAAACTCCTCACTTGCTTGACGTTTCTTTGTGGTTCCCAACTCATCACTGTCTCGATCTTTTGGGGGTCTACTTTAACGCCTTCTGCTGAAATTATATGTCCTAAAAGTTTACCTCCGGCATACAGAACTCGCATTTAGAAAGTTTAGCATAATGATGGTGTTGCCTCAAAACACCCAACACCTACCTCAAGTGTTCCTCATGCTTCTGTCGGCTCCGGGAATAGATTAAAATGTCGTCAATAAAAACTACCACACACTTATCGAGAAATTCTATCAGAACCTTGTTCATTAACTCCATAAAAATAGCTGGGGCATTAGTCAAGACGAACGACACCACCATGTACTCATAGTGTCCATATCTTGATCGAAATGCGGTCTTGGGAATATACTCCTCTTGAATTCTCAATTGGTGATATTCGGAACGTAAATCGATCTTTGAAAACACAGTCACCCCCTGTAGTTGATCCAGTAAATCATCAATCCTCGGGGGTGGGTAACGATTCTTAATAGTGACTTTGTTTAGCTCTCTGTAATCGATACACAGGAGCAGGGAGTTGTATTTTTTCTTCACAAAAAGGACCGGTGCACCCCATGGCGAAATACTCGGACAAATGAGTCCCTTCCTTAGCAATTCCTCAAGTTGTAACTTTATTTTTTTCATTTCAGCTGGTGCCATCCTGTATGGTGCCTTGGAGATAGGCGTCGTTACTGGCTCAGATCAATCGAGAGATCGACCTCCCATCGTGGCGGCAACCCTGGTAATTCATCGGGAAAACATCCGAAAATTCGAAAACCGTGGGGATATTATCAACCGACAGCTGTGTTGTGTCCTCCTGAAGAATATAACACCAATAATACATTCCTCGATCGTCACAAGATACTCCCGCTATAAGGAGACTGAGGGACCCGTTAGTACTATAGTGTTCTCGGCCTCTGATTATGCGAGCGGCACCATCACGAGTCTTAATGGAAATGGTTAGGTGATAGGTGTCTAATACCTTCCTGTACATTGTCATCCAGTCCATTCCCAAAATAACGACTTCGTTCTGGAGTGGAAAACCATGAGATTTGCTGTCCAGCCCTGAACGTCAATGCGGATCGGGCATTTTCGAACTTCCAAATTACCCCCCACCCTGCTACCCTCAGGTAGCTTAACAGTAAAAGATTCACAAGGTACACAAGGAAGGTTCAAACGGTTAACACATTCCACCAATATAAATGAGTGCATCGCTCCAGTATCAAACAGTACATGAACAGGCTGGGATTTAATAAGAAGTGTACCTGAGACAGCAGGTGCAGTCCGGTCATCAGTAGCCATCAGTTCGAACACGCGGGATGGCAATGTCCCCGAGGAGGGTCCTGTGCCTCCCCCGCACCCACGTCCTCTCCCGGCACCATATGAGGGAGTTTGGTAAGGTTGAGATCGATAATCGGACACGGTGGATCCTCTGGACGTCTGTATCGATCCTTACTGATTATGAGGGGCTCAGTTTGGTGTAGGATTGGCCCGCGAACAGTAGCGGGACATGTGCCCACCTTTTCAGCATGAAAAAAACTTTGTATCCTCCTTACGACACTGACTCATGTATGCCACGCTATGCCACAATTGAAACAGTTCCGGTGAGGGGACCCGTCAGATGCCCCTTTCTGTTGGAACAAAAATGCTGATTTAGAGGAGAACACAATCCCCGAGTTCATTCTACTGGTGCTCCCGGACTGATTAGATGTCTTCTGCTTCTTTTGGTTATGCCCGGTATCCGAACTAACAACCATACCGGCGTATGTTGTGACTACGTCCTCATATGCCCTCAGGGTGGTGCAGTGATATCCAGCCGCATAACATTGAACGTCTTCCGGCAACCGTTGAGCAAGGTGACAAATTTGTTGATCTTCGGATGGAACCATCTGTGTGACATAGCTTAGTTCGGCCCTATAAGCTCGAATGATTTCTGGTACCGACAAGTTTTGGGGTCCAGCACTGAAGAAACTCCGCGCTCGAGCAGTCTGAGCTGACCGGGGGCAGTACTCGTCTCTCAATAGTTTGGAAGACTCGGCCCATCCGACTACTCTGTCCTCCGGCTTATAGGTCCTCCACCATCGGGCTGCGGTGTCGCGGAGCTGGTTGATTCCAAGCGGTACTTTCCGTTTTCTTGGGCAACCGATCACCTCGAAGGCAGTCTCCATCTCGGAGATCCAGTCGTCTACGCGCTTATCTCCTGATCCATCGAATAATGATGATCTAGCCTTCAGCATCTCTCCCAACCAATGGTCCTTCCCGGTGTTCTCTTCTATGTTAATGACTGGTACCAGTTCTGCCTGGTTGACCTGAGCGATCCCCATTGGATTGGCCTGGGCAAGGGTCTGAACGAAGGTCGGATCCAATCCCCCGTTGTTCTGGTTTTCTGCCTCCTGTTCATTCTGATTAACGGGCGGTGGCTTATTTCCGACTGGAATAGTTTCACCGGTGTATCTGTCTTCCTGTTGATTCATAGCGGAGCCCTGTGCGATGTTTACGTTCCTACTAGATCCACGACGTGCCATTAGTGATGCTTGTTCGATCTAGAAGGTCAGTTTAGTGCAAACATTCTTTGAGCTCTTACTGAATTCAAACACTATACCTGATTCTCAAGAGCTTACATGTATTTTACCTCGACATTCCTCGAGGAGTTACAGTCGCTAGGAGTGTTGGACTTCTGAAGGTAAAATGTTTTCAAAATGTTTTGATAAAACTTTCCACGTGAGTGTTCGACTCCGATACCATTTTCTGTAATGCCCCCAAAATTAATCGGGACGCCACAGTTCCGTGAATCCTGTGTGGGACCCACAAGGCAAGTTTTAAAAGGAGTTTTAAAATAATTTATTCATCAACTAGTTTGCGGAAGTATTCTTATGAAAGCATTCGTACAAACTGAAATACAAAAGAAAATAGTGTCCGTACATACGGTTATTACACAACGTGGAATATTCAAATTCAGTTTAAGAAAATAACAGGACTTCTCCCCAATACTGCTCAAGCCTGACCAGAACCTTCGGGAATATCCTGCACATATTCAACAAATTTGCCTGACACGACGCGTCGTGTTAGTAAACCTAGGTCAGACAAAATGAACCAAATTCATCCATAGAATCAGATAAATTCAGAAAATAAAGTTATCATTGAATATTCAACGTTGTTTCTTTTATCAGTACATAAACTATCAAGGTCGCAACCAAGGGTCACGGAAGCATCTACACAGGAATACTCCGGACGTGGGTACCATTCAGGTTTTATCCCGCAACATAGTTCCATAAGGTATATCAACATATAACTCCTAGGGCCGCAACCAAGGGTCAGGGAAGTATCTACTCAGGAATACTCCAGGCAAGACAAATAAACGAGCATAGTTCCACAGATAGTATCTCACTGAAATTTAAGATATATAGTCCGAGCAAGATTCACTTGCCTCAAGTCCGACGAAGATTAACTCCCTTGATAACACAACGGTTCGAACGACCACACCCGAAAGCTCGACCTATTACATGTTTGTCAATTAATACCTTATGGTGATAATGACGATTAACTGCAATCTTCCCATCCGTTGGGATCCTAACCCTGGTTTGTTTATGACGTTGAGACCAATTTTTTATATTTTTAACCATAATGCGAATTACCAAATTCCTCGGTCCACCATTTTACAATTTATCATCTCTTTGAACAACAATGTTCTAATACAACATTCCCACATTGTGACTATGACTAATCGCCACCATAATCTCATCACTTACTCCAATTCGAGAATCTAGAATAGAACGATTAAGTATTAATCTCCAGAAATCTTAACATGTTCGATACCTATCCGACTTGATAATCGTTAGTTAGTTCATCAAGGAATTATCAATGGGTCTACAATATGATAATATGATTATAATTGCAATCTTCAACAAGACGATTCTAGGGTGTTGGTGATTTACAAATTCGATTATGAGTTTTACAATCCAACTACGAGTACCACTATCATCCATTCCAATTACTAGCTTGATAGGTTTTGATTAACAAGTGTGATAGTTTTTCACCGGCCCGATCATTATTGAAAGTTCTAAACTACCCAAGGCATCCTAAATTTAGTATGATTCATCTAACAACACTGAAATGAATTCAAGATTCGATAAACTTAGCTTAATTGACAAGATACGAAGAAGAACGATGAAGGATGAAGAAGAACGGGAGGATAACACCTTCAAAACCTTCTCCGGAGCTTGATCAACTCACTCTAATAGGATAGCACTTGATTAGGGAAGCTAAAATCAGTTCAGGGAAGGTGGAGGACTGTGTACAATAGGAATGGATGATTTTTGGGTCGGAAGAAATGAAAGGGAGTGTATTCTTTTATAAATTCAGAATGGCTTTACGTATGTTAGGCCTAAAGCTTTACGTACGTAAGCCCTGTTACGTACGTTATATAGTATGGTTAACGTACGTAAGGAAAACTCATAGCTAACTGTTCGAAATAACACTCATCATTACGTACGTAACAAGGATTGTTGCGATTTTTCTTTAACGCAAGTGTACGTTATCGTATACAAGTAATAAAGTGATGAGTGAGTATCGTTCCCACGAGGACTGAATCACTAACTACTGATTTTTATGTATTCTAGTTTTATTCGAACAATCGAATTTTGGGTTTGCAATTAATTACTAAAAGAAATTAATAAAAGACTAGACAGTAAAAATGATCGCTTGAAGAAAGAGAATCAAATGATAAATAAGTCTAGGATTCTGAATCCACCTCGGTTTATCCGAATTTACTCTCGATTATCTGAAGTTAATGATTTTCCCAATTTATTGAAGGCGAAGATTGCTAATATACTCTACCGCCTCTCCCGAGGTCAATAGATTTTTCTAAAGGCGAATAACGCACTCTATCCCTCGGTGAATTAATTCGTCAATAGGCAAAAAGCATAAAATCTCCAAAAGGCCACGTAGTTCCTATGAGTATATTCCTATCTCACAGAATAAAACGGTCTTCACCAATAGTTCCTTACCAACTCTCCTCTCCCGATTCGAATTGAATGATTAAAACAATACAACTATTGGCCAGATAATTGAAAGCATTAAACACGATTGGGAAAACTCAACAAAAAGGTAATTAATTAGATAATCTCACGCAAATTCGTCAAAACGTAGGTTTCATCAAAATCCTAGATTAGGGTTTTAGCCTGACATGCTCATCATCATCATCATCATCATCATCAACAGCACCTTAATCCCAACTATGTTGGGGTCGGTGGCATGAAGATTATAGTGTCGTTTAATTGTCTAAAATTAGTTAACACCATAACTCATGCAAATAACAAAGTGGCAAAGTTTTACGCCGGATGCCCTTCCTGTCGCAACCTTCATATGAAGGAGAAATAGAACGAAATTCCAAAACCGTCAACATCATAGGTTTTTCCATTTATATGGAAAATATCATGAGACGGCGATGAGTTTGAGATAATTGCTATTGTCATGTCACAATACGTGATTGATATTGTAAAATCAACACATACATCATGGAACATGACTCTTTAGCCTGACATGCTAATAAATGAAAATACAGAATTAATAGATAAAAGCATGAAAATCAAACGCAGATGAAGCTCGGATTCCTCCGTTCTTCTGGCTTCCGCCCTCTGCTCTTGAAGTCTTCTGCTTATCTTCCTCTTCTGCCGTATCCTCCAAGATTCTCTAATTCCAAGATTCAAATATTCAAGATGATTAATTAGGGTCTTAAACCCTTATTTATAGCTCTGCACAGTCTCCAATTCGCGTCAATGTGAGTAGGTCGAGAACTGGCTTCAAAACGGCCCAAATCTGCACGGAGCTCACCATAACCGCCTAGTGTGCCGCGGCTCACTAAATGCCACGCACATGGTCTTCACTGGGCCTTTGGCGCCTTTTAATTCATCGTGCCGCGGCTCACTGGTATGCCGCGGCACAGTCTGATCTACTTTGTGCCCGCTGGTTGCCTTCCTGTGCCGCGGCCCACTTGCCTTGTGCCGCGGCTCACAGCCAAAATTTGCCGTTTTCGCCCGTTTCGCCTCATTTTAGCTTCCAGACTCCAATCTCGTGACAAACATACAGAATTAAGGCATTATGAGCTCATTTAAGCAAATTCACTTTCCAAAATAATACAAAATAATGATAAATAAGCGTATAAAAATACGCCTAACAAATACCCCCAAACTTAAGCCTTTGCTTGTCCTCAAGCAAAAAGAATTAAATTCAACAAAAGAATGTCGTGAATAATCGTGCAACTCATAGTGTTCAACCTAATCAATACTATCCTGAAATTCTCTCTGAAAAATACGAGTATCGTAATAGCGAGCTATACTCAGAACACTAATTCTACACAATAATCCAGTTCAGTCCAAATTACTCGTTCATGAAGAAAATCCAGCTCAAAGATTAACAAACGTGAATCAAATCGACCGTCAATATGAAAGGTTAAAATAAACGAGCTAAAGTCGCCCCGTTCCACAGTCTAATGGCAAAATTTTCACGAGTTTCATAAAAATAATCGTCGGACAGTATTCCCTTATATATATATGCTCAAGAAATTGATTCGAGTTGACCACTAGGTTCGGATCTCGGGATGTTTTATCGGGATAATCATAGGGTGGAACTTCCATTCTCATGTATTGGCAAACCGTTTGACGTAAAAGACACTCATGGGGCACATGGATGCTTCTAGTTACTAAGTTCCCCTCCACAACGGAGAAACAACTGGAATAGCTAATTCATGCATGTCCGAATCAAGGTCGCCGTTTTACGCGAGAGTAATCAACGGGTCACGCGAATACCCCCGGTTACTAGGCTTCCCGTCTTCGGCACATGTGAAATTTCTAAATCACTAGTCTAATCAAGGTCGTCGTTTTACGCGAGAGTAAACAACGGGTCACGTGAATACCCCCGGTTACTAGACTTCCCATCATAGAACAAAAATATCTCGACTTTTTGGGAAAAACTGACCGACTCTAAACTCACTCTAAGTTCCAACACGACTTATGTACTGAACGACTAGCTAACCGAAAAATGTAACCAAACGTATCGACGGTGATTGTAAAACAAGTATGTATCCTCTCTTATCCGCCAAGACCTCTACAATCACGAGAAAAAATTTTGGACCTAAATGACGACTTAGCAGAAACAGAAATCACTGACTACAACGCGACTAAAACTCGACCGTTTCTTCAGAGAGAAAGTGTCGTAACATCAGTATCACACAAATAGAAGCACGAAAAATTCACGAATAGAGTCAAATCAAGACAAGCAAGGCTATCGACAAAAATAACTTAAAGTAATAAAAAGTGCAACGAAAAAAGTACAGCAATAAATGTAGCGACAGAAAGTAAACCCCCCCAAACTTAGGACGTACATTGACCTCAATGGACAAAATATAATAAGCAATAGAATAAGAAGGTCAAGTACTCTCCTCCAGTCCTCTCACGAGCTGGTGCTGGCATCATCCGGTGAGGAGGGTGGTGTGGCTGGCCGAGGAGGTGAAATAAATGGCCCGTCCGGATGCAAAATGTGGGCCGTCCATGCGGCAAGGTGCTCCTGATGGTAGGCGTCCCTGGCATCGGACGCTCCAGATCGTCCCTATCCTTCTTGGTTTTCGCCCCACCCTCCTATAAAAGGAGGTCTTCTTCTTCCTTTGTCATTTCCGCGTTTTTATATCCTCAAGCTCTGGTGCAAAAATTCTCAGGCGACACTAGCGATCACAGCTATCTGTCTACGGCGACGCGCTTGCTCTACCTTGCTCTGGCGATCTTCCACCCAATCCCATGGGTATGTTCATCTAAACATCTCTTTAGTTTTTGATTTGTTTTACAGATATTTTCCTTTTCTTCTTCCTCCCTTTTCTTCCTTTTATTATGTCGTCTGCTTCGGATTCTCAAAATATTTCCGGTGAATCGGCCGTGAACTCTTTTTTAGAAGGTCTTTCCTCTTTTGGTGGGGATTCAGAGGGTAGGTCGGGGCGAGCTACTGGTTCCTCCCTCTGTCTTAGGGATGAGCCCTTAGGTGATGTAGACTGGTCCGAGCTAGGTGACATCCCTCCCTCTAGCATCCCCCTAATCATTGTAGATCCTCCTTCCCCTCCTCCTATGGACGAGGTAACTGTGACCGGCCTCTTAGCCGATCCATATCAGACGGTTGTAGGAGCGACTCGAGTTCTCTCTCCCCATCCTCTATCGAGGACTAGCCCAGCCGCGTTGGCTAGTTTTATAAGATTTCTTAGACTTCCCCTGGGGTGGGAATTTGTCACACCTCAGGCTAGCGACACCCCTGATCATCCTCCCCCGGGGCATATTACCTGGTTTGTGGACCAGGTGACCAGTGGTCTTCGCTTTCCACCCCATTCCTTCCTTGTCTCTCTCTCCGTTAAGTACAATCTTCCCATCAACCAGTTTTCTATTAACTCTTTTCGCTACATGGTTGGTTTTCTCGTGCCGTGTCATTACAGACATGAGGAACCCGACCTGGGCTTTTTCTATTTTTGTTTTGGGCTAAAGAGTTTTAAAGGCTCCTTTTACTTGACTTCCCGAAACAACGCCCATTTCTTCACCCACCTCCCTTCCAATGTGAAGGACTGGAGGTCCCGCTTCTTTTTCCTTCGGCTCCCTACATCTTATTCTTGGGGCTTTCCTACGGAATGGACGCAGGCTACTCCGAGCCAGGATCCTATTCCTAGGCGCAATTCCAACCGGGCTGCGTGGGTCGAGAAAGTTCGGGAATGGAATGCCATTCCCTATAATGCTTTCCAGCTGACGCAATTCCATGATCTTCTGTTCCATTGTGGGCTGAGCTCGAATCCCTACTCGGCTATCCCTGACATCGGTAGGCTTTATCTATTTTTTCCAGATCTTTGTTATTTTGCTTTTTAGCTATTTCCGTGACCGTTTGTATTGTTTTTTGTAGATCGGTTCATGCGGACCTGCCAGTCGGATGCCTCCAAGCCGGCTGAACCAATAAAAGAGAAGGTCCCTAAGTCGACGAATCCCCCCAAGGAGAGGGCAGAGGGCTCATCCAAAACTAAACGGAAGCTCCCTTCTCGCCCTAAGTCTTGGGTAACTCTTCCCTCCGACCTGGCTCCTACCTTGACCACCGGACGAAGCCCTGCGAGCTCGTCTCGGCAGCTTCAGGTCACTCAGAGGGCCTCTTCTCCTAGCTCCCCTACTTCCAAACGGCCGAAGACCGCGGGTCCCCCAGGTCCGGCTATGGAGACTCTTCTCCGCTGCAAGGAGTTTGAGAGATTTCTTTCCTATTTCAGCTCCATGGTCCCGGCTAAGGATAAGCTGGGATTACGAGATGCCACGGAGGACCCTCGCTTTGATGCCATGATGATGTATTTTGGGAAGGTATTAACCTCTTTTGCCTTCCCCCCTTTTTGATTATTTTCACATTTATTATTACCTCTCTGCCGACCTGATATAACTTGATTTCTTGTGCAGTTCTTCGCCACCTTTGTGACCTTCGCAGAGGATCATAAGCTCGGCGCTACGTCTTCCTCCCAGCTCACCCAGATGCAAGCCGACCTGGAGGCCGCCCTGTCGGCTAATTCCGATCTCTCGGCTCAGCCTCAGGAGAGGGAGTATCGCTTAGATGCTGCCCTTAAGAAAAGTTCTGAGCGGGAGACGGTTTTGGAACGGGCTCAGATGGCCAATGTTCAGCTGAACCAAGAGCTGAAATTTTGGAAGACCATGTCTACAGCTGAAACGGAGAAGGTGGGCCAGCTCGAGGCTCAGTTGTCGGAAGCTAGGGCCGAATCCGAGAGGATAGCTCAACTTGAGGCCCGGGCTAAGGCTGAGTTAGAGAAGGTCACCCAACTCGAAGCTCAAGCTAGAGCGGAATCGGAAATGGTGACCCAGCTGGAAGCTCAACTAGCCGAGGCTAGATCCGAGGGATCGTCTTATTAGCGCGGGGCGAAGGATGGCCGACGTCGATTTCTGACCAGTGACGTTGGTCACTCTTTCCTGGAGGCCTACCGTTCCGCCCTCCTGGCCCGGTATCACAATTCTACCGCTTTCCTCGTTAAGCTAGCCCCTGCCGCGACACAATATTTTGATTTTTCTCTAACTCGTGCTCGTGAGCAGCTAGCTTCTTTGGGTTTTACGGGCGAGCTGGATTGGGATGCTGCATTGGACGGGGCTCCCGTTTTTTCGGGTTGGTCTGGGGACGTGGAAGAATCTCCGGAGGCGTCCTGGTGGAAGGACGCCCTTGAGGAGTCCATAAAGCAATCTGGCCTGGATTTGGAGCTGCCTTCTACTTCTCCTAGCTCACCTGTTAAGGCCAGCACTTCTAATCCCGAGGTGGTTGGACTGACCGTGATGCTTCTCCTCCGTCTTCAGAGCCTGTAGTTTAGTGTAGACATGTATATATATTTTCTTCTGTTTCTTTTTATTGTACTGGCACAGCTATTTTGAATGACAACTTTTTGAGTTGAATATACTTGGGGTTTGTATGATAGTGATGTGCTTTGTATGACAAGTTGATATAGTTCGGTGTTGATTGTAACCTTGATGTATCTTGTGCCTGTTTGATTTGATATGATTACTTTCCGACATGGCCCGGCTTTTTTCTTAGTATAGTTCCGACTATTAAATTTCGAAATATCTTAAATGTAACCCGACCATTTTGACTTAACTTTTTCACCGATTTTTAGTGTAGGGTGGGTATTTCCCTTAGTCATAGCTTCATAGGGCGGTTCACCCTTACTCGGATTTGGAGGCGTTTCGCATGATCAGATGTCAGAGGGCGGTTCACCCTTACTTGGATCTGGAGGCGTTTCGCCTGATCAGATGTCAGAGGGCGGTTCACCCTTACTCGGATCTGGAGGCGTTTCGCCCGATCAGATGTCAGAGGGAGGTTCACCCTTACTCGGATCTGGAGGCGCTTCGCCTGATCAGATGTCAGAGGGCGGTTCACCCTTACTCGGATCTGAAGGCATTTCTCCTGATCAGATGTCAGAGGGCGGTTCACCCTTACTCGGATCTGGAGGCGTTTCGCCTGATCAGATGTCAGAGGGCGGTTCACCCTTACTCGGATCTGAAGGCGTTTCGCCTGATCAGATGTCAGAGGGTGGTTCACCCTTACTCGGATCTGGAGGCGTTTCGCCTGATCAGATGTCAGAGGGCGGTTCACCCTAACTTGGATCTGGAGGCGTTTCGCCCGATCAGATGTCAGAGGGCGGTTCACCCTTACTCGGATCTGGAGGCGTTTCGCCTGATCAGATGTCATTTCTAGTTTTACTTGATCAACACATTTAGAGAGAGATATTTTTGTAATAGACTTTTATTAAAACAACATACGCTTTTTTCCACACCTCTTCACAAAAAATACTTTTTTAAGTGACATATGTTCCAAGGTCTTCTGATAAGGTGCCCTTCCATATCCTCAAGCTCGTAAGCTCCCCCCACATAAATTCGGATTACCTTGTAAGGGCCTTCCCAGTTCGGCTCCAGCTTTCCTGTTTTTCTAAGGGCATCAGCTCGCCTAAGCACCAAATCACCGACCTGGAACTGTCTCTTCCTGACTCTTTTGTCATGAGCTGCTTTTGTCAAGCTTTTGTATCTTTCAGTTCGTGCTGCCTCCGCTCCCTTCTTTATTCTATGGTATCTAACGCCTCCTTTATTTTTTCCTCGTTCTCCACCTCGTTGAACCATCGAACCCGGTGGGACATTTCTCCGACTTCTGCGGGGATGACGGCTTCGGACCCATATACCATACTGAAGGGTGTTTCTCCTGTTGACGATGTAGGTGTGGTCCTGTACGACCATAGTACCGAGCTAAGTTCATCCACCCATCCTCCTCCAACTTTGTCTAAGTGGGTTTTTATCCCCTGCAAGATTGTTCCGTTAGTTACCTCCACTTGCCCATTAGCTTGCGGGTGAGCAACCGCAGCGAACCTTTGCTTGATATGCATACCCTCGCACCAGGACTGGGTTCTCTTCCCATTGAATTGGGTTCCATTATCTGAGATGAGTATTTGGGCGCTCGTACCTCTGAGAAATGTTGTTAAACAGAAAACTTATGATTCTTTGCTCGGTTATGGTGGCCACGGGCTCGGCCTCTACCCACTTGCTGAAGTAGTCTATGGCTACTACTAAGAAATTTCTTCCTCCCGATCTAGGTGTAAACTGCCCCATGATATCGATTCCCCATTTAGCGAATGGACAGGCTGATCCCATGGTGATCATATCCTCGGCTGGGATGTGAATTAAGGGTGCGTGCACTTGACATTTTTGGCATCGCCTAACCATTTCCACTGCTCTCTTGCTCATGGTCGGCCAGAAAAAACCAGCCCTTAGCGTTTTGCTAATCAGCGCTCTTCCTTTGGTATGGTCTCCGCAGCACCCTTCATGGATTTCTTCCAATATACTTCGCCCTTCTTCTTCCGAAACGCATCGTAGGTATGGACCGAGGTAGGACCTCTTGTATAGCTCATCATTAATGCAATGTAACCTTCTTTGCTCTTCGCACAATTTTCATTCTTTCTTGCCTCTCCTTGGGTAGTTCTGCCCTTCTTAGGTATGCCAACAAAGGAGTTCGCCAATCTGCTATCTCGTTCACCTCCATCACCTGTTTCATGATGCTACTCCGGGCTGCTCCCAGAATCATTACTGTTCGCGAGTGGCAATCCACTAAGGAACTTCCCATTTTTGCTAGGTAATCAGCTTTTGCATTTTCCGCCCTAGGGATATGGATTAACTTCCATTCCCCTAGTTTTTTGGCAGCCTCTTTCACTTCCTCCACATACTTCTTCATCCGATCTTCATTTATCTCAAATTTTCCTTCTACTTGTTGTGTGACCAGTTGGGAATCAGAGTAAGCAATGAGTCGTCGCGCGCCCAAGTCTATTCCCAGCTGCATTCCCTTAACTAGGGCTTCATATTCGGCCTCGTTGTTAGATGCCCTGAAATCGAATTTTGTGGCATACTCTAATTGCTCACCTTCCGGGGTAGTAAGGATTATCCCTGCCCCAGAACCACTGGTTATTGCCGATCCATCCACATGTAACAGCTACTGTCCTTCTGGTGGCGATGGCATGGGCCCCTCTTGGATAAAGTCTGCTAGGTCCTGAGCTTTAATCGCCGTTCTCGGCTCATACTCCATGTCGTACTCCCCATTTCTACTGCCCACTTCACCAGACGATCTGACACATTAGGTCGCCCTAATATCTCTCTTAAGGGAAAGTTGGTTCGCAGTTTTATCCGATGGGCTAGGAAATAGGGCCTCAGTCGCCTGGCTGTAACCACTAACGCCAGCGCCCCTTTTTCTAGCTTGGAGTAGTTCCTTTCTGCTCCTTGCAAAATTCAGCTTGTATAATAAATGGGCTTTTGCTTATTCATTTCTTCTCTTAGCAAGACCGAGCTAACCGCTCCTTCTCCCACGGATAAGTAGAGTACAAGATCCTCTCGTGGTACTGGTTTGGTGAGCAGGGGCAGCTCGGCCAAATACTCTTTCAATTTTCCAAATGTTGTTTGCGCTTCTGGGGTCCATTCGAACTTGTTCCCTTTTCTTAAGAGTTTAAAAAATGGGAATCCCTTATCGGCCGAGCGTGATATGAAACGGCTCAGCCCTGCTATTCTTCCTGTTAGTATCTGGATATCCTTGATATTTTTTGGAGGATTCATTTGCAGCACTGCCTTGACCTTCTCCGGGTTGACCTCGATTCCTTGTTCTGTGACCACATATCCCAGAAATTTTCCCGATTTGACTCCAAAAGAACATTTTGATGGGTTGAGCTTCATTCTATATGCGCGCAGGTTTTCGAACGTCTCTTCTAGGTCTCTGATATGCTCTCCTGCCTTCAAACTTTTCACTAGCATGTCATCCACGTATACCTCCATGTTTCTGCCGATTTGGGATCTAAAGATTCTGTGGACCATCCTCTGATATGTAGCTCCTGCATTTTTTAATCCAAAAGGCATGCGTACATAACAAAATGTTCCCTTTGAAACCACAAAACTAACCCTCTTTCTGTCCTCAGGTGCGAGAGGAATCTGATGATATCCCTGGGAAGCGTCCATCATACTGAGTAACTCGCACCCCGAGGTTGAATCCACTAGCTGATCTATGCGGGGTAAAGGGTAGTGATCCTTGGGACATGCTTTATTTAGGTCCCGGAAGTCCATGCACATCCTCCACTTCCCCTGGCCTTTCCCCACCATCACAGCGTTGGATAGCCACTCCGCAAACTGGATCTCCATTATGTGTCCAGCTCGGAGGAGCTTATCGACCTCTTCCCCAATGACCCCATCCATCTCTGGCCCGAAATGCCTCCTCTTCTGCTTTACTGGTCTTATGGTTGGGTCGATGTTCAACCTGTGTTCGGCAACTGTTGGGCTGATTCCCACCAGATCCTCAGCTGCGAACGCGAAAATGTCCACGAATCTCCTTAGCAGGCTGATGAGGCTTTCCTTTATTCCATCGTCCAACCGACTTCCCATGCGAGTTTTTGTTTCCGGCTTTCCTGGAACCAATTCTATTTCTAGTAACTCCTCGTTGGGCTTGACGCCTTCTTCCTCAGCTTCCTCGGGCGCCTTCGATTGCTTATTCCTCTTAGACTCCGGATCCGGACCCCCGAGCTCGGGTGTCCTCTTTTGCGCTCTGTACTCCCTGCTTTACCGTTGTCTGATAACAAGATCGGGCTACAAACTGATCTCCGACTACTTTTCCTACCTCACCTCCTATGGGGAATTTTACTTTCATGTGTGCGGTAGAGGCCACTGCTTCGAATTTGTTGAGCCCTGGTCGCCCTAGAATGGCGTTATAGGCCGATTTGGTGTCCACCACTAAAAATCTGGGTGTCTTGACCTTCCGATGGGGCATCCGACCTAGTGCTACCAGAAGCACTACTTCTCCGACTGGTTGCACCTCGGTCATACAAAACCCATAGAGTGCGGTTTCTACCTTTCTCAATTCCACTTCCAGGTTCATCTGTTTGAAACAATCATAGAATAAGATGTCTACCGAGCTTCCCGTATCGATCCCGGATAATAGAAATATTTTCCTTAGTCTCCATCAACATATCCGGCTCCATCCCAACTAGCTCAGAAGCCTCGTCCCAACATAATGGCAACCTACATCGCCTACCATAGAGTGCCTCGAAGGGTGCCATTTTGATCGACGCATGCCAACTATTATTGTAAGCAAACTCGATCAACGGTAAGTGAAACTCCCAATCACTACTCCAATCCAAGGCGCAAGCCCGTAACATATCTTCCAACGTCTGAATCGTCCTCTCTGTCTGACCGTCCGACTGAGGATGAAAGGAAGTGCTCAATCTCAACTCCGTACCTAGAGCCTGATGAACGGCCTGCCAAAAATGCGATACGAAACGGCCGTCTCGATCAGAAACAATGGTCTTGGGGGCACCGTGTAACCTCACGATCTCAGCAATAAAGGTTCGAGCCAGTCTATCCGGTCCCCAAGTATCCTTAATACCCAAGAAGTGTGCAGACTTGGTCAACCGATCGACAATTACCCAAATCATATTCATTCCGGCCCGAGTTCTCGGCATGCCAGTGATGAAATCCATCGAGATGTCTTCCCACTTCCACTCGGGAATGGGAAGTGGTTTCAACAACCTCACTGGTCGTTGATGTTCGATCTTCACTTGTTGACACGTCAAACACCGTAGAACGAACTCCGTAACATCCTTCTTCATGTTATTCCACCAAAAATTGCGCTTCAAATCTTTGTACATCTTACTCGTCCCGAGGTGGATTGAATAAGGCGTAGCATGAGCTTCTCGTAGAATTCTCTGTCTCAACTCTAAATCGTTCGGAACACAAAGCCTGCCCTGAAATATCAGAATACTATCCTCGTGAACCATAAAGCCAGGAGCTTTTCCTTTAATTACATCTTCTTTCAGTTGAGAAATCATCGGGTCACTCCACTGCTTCCCTTTGATGTCATCAACTAAGGACGATGTAATTTCGAGAGCACATAATTGTCCCTGAACTCGCTGAAGCCAAACTTCTATCCCTTGCTCAATTAAATCTTGACGAATTTTTGTCTAGGATGTAAGAACCTCGAGCATTTGAAGAGATGCCGATTTGCGGCTCAAAGCATCCGCAACGACATTGGCTTTCCCGGGGTGGTAAAGAATTTCCAAATCATAATCCTTTATAATTCTAACCAACGCCTCTGTCTCATATTCAGCTCCTTCTGACTGAAAATATACTTCAGGCTCTTGTGATCAGTATAAATCCGGCACGGTGAACCATACAAATAATGCCGCCAAATCTTGAGTGCGAAGACAATTGCGGCCAACTCTAAGTCGTGAGTAGGATAATTCATCTCATAAGGCAATAATTGTCGTGACGCAAAATCTATTGTCTTATCATGCTGCATAAGAACACAGCACAGGCCTTGACCCGAAGCGTCGCTATAAACTGCAAAGCCCTCGCTACCATGTGGTAAAGTTAGAATCGGCGCAGAAGTCAATCGTCTCTTCAGTTCATCGAAACTCTGTTGTCTCTCATCCGTCCAAATAAACTTTTCGGTCTTCTGGAGCAATTTCGTAAGCGGTCGAGCGAGTTTCGAGAACCCCTCGACAAACCGACGGTAATACCCAGCAAGGCCCAAAAAGCTACGGACTTCCTTAACATTTTTAGGCGGTGCCCAATCTAGCACTGCCTCAATCTTCTGCGGATCTACACGAACCCCTTCGGCCAAAATCACATGGCCGAGAAACATAACTTCTTCCAACCAAAACTCACATTTCGAGAATTTTGCATAGAGGTGCTCGGTTCTCAAAATGTCTAAAACTAAATGCAAATGTCGGGCATGTTCCTCCTTATCTCGAGAATATATTAAGATGTCGTCAATAAAGACGACTACACACCTGTCGAGGTACTCGATGAATATTTTATTCATTAACTGCATGAATACTGCCGGCGCATTAGTCAACCCAAAAGGCATAACTATAAATTCATAATGCCCATATATCGTCCGAAATGCCGTCTTCGGAACGTCGGACTCCCTCACCCTAAGTTGATAATACCCGGATCTTAAATCAATCTTCGAGAAAACCGCAGCCCCTTGCAATTGATCAAATAAATCGTCTATACGAGGCAAAGGATATTTGTTCTTGATGGTTACTTTGTTCAGCTCACGGTAGTCGATGCACAAACATAGTGAACCATCCTTATTCCTCACGAAGAGAACAGGCGCGCCCCAAGGCGAAGCGCTCGGTCTGATGTACCCTTTTTCCAAAAGTTCTCCCAACTGAGTCTTCAATTCTTGCATCTCGGAAGGTGCCATTCGATAAGGTGCTTTAGAAATCGGGGCCGCATCCGGCTCTAAGTCCATGGAAAAATCTATCTCTCGATCTAGCGGTAATCCCGGGAGGTCATCCGGAAAAACATCGGGATACTCATTAACAACCGGAATCGAAGAGAAATCGACTTCGTTTCCTTCCGTTTTCAAATCATAACACCAATATCCCGTACAACCTTTATTCAAAAGTTTTACGGCCTTCATGGCGCTGATAAGTAACTTGGATTGGCCCGACTTACGTCCTAAAAATGAGTACTCAGATCCGTATCTAGTCATCATAGTGATAACCTTGGTACGTTAATTCATAATCGCTTGGTGATTATCAAGCCAATCCTCGCCGAGGATCACGTCCTCGCCTTCCATATCAACTACAATCAGATTCGATAACCATTCCATACCGGATATAATCATCGGAAAATCTCTAATCTCCCGATTCCCCACAATTCTATCCCCGCTAGGCAGTTTCACGATAAAGGGATCGCAAGCAGTCAAACAAGTTATATTCAAATGGCGTACACACTCCAAAGAAATAAAAGAATGTGTAGCACCCGTATCAAAAAGTACACGGACTGGATAAGATAAAATATGGATGGTACCTGAAGCCACTGCCGCGTCGGGTTCGTCTGTTCGACGCATCTCATATACCCGTGGTTGCACCGAACCAACGCTAGAGTTTCCCCCTCCAGCGTTCTGACCCCGTCCACGGCCCCTGCCAAAATTCTGCTGAGGTTGACCAAAAGATTGTCGCTGGTTCATACCTTGATCAAGTGGTGCTGGGGCAGAAGCCCGAGTGTCCAAAGTCTGATTTGGCTTGGAACAATAAAACGCTCTATGACCCATCTGTCCGCAAGTGTGACACTTCAATAGTGGAAAGTTGCATTCCGAATTAATGTGGCCTGGACGGCCACAATTATAGCAAGTCACCGTGCGATTTGAGGTACCCGGAGTGGGACGGTAACCCCTCTTTCCTTTATTAGAACGTGACGACTGCCCGGCAAAACGGCTAGTCGTCTGTGACTTCTGAAAGTTGCCACCCTTAGAGCCAGAAAAATTTCCTGCGACTTTCTGCTTCTTCGGTTCTTCAACAGTATCGTTGTCGGGGCTCAACATATCATGGGCTAAAGCTCTGTCCTGATACTCTTTCAGTGTGGTACAAGCAAATCCGTCCATGTACCGCCGTAAGTCCAAATTCATCCGCATATCAAAATAACGGATCTTATCACGCTCGTTACGCACCTGATCTTTCACATGGATCAATTGTTGGTTGTACTCCACGATCGCCTGTGAAACGGGAATATCTTGTGGTTTAGCCTCGAAAAAGGCTCGGATTCGGCTCTCTCGCACCGGACAAGGACAAAACTCGGCCTCCAAGAGTTCCTTAAATTCATCCCATGTGGCAATACGATCCTGTGGTTTGATGACCGTCCACCAAGTAGCGGCCTCCTTAGTGAGGAAATACTGAGCAATCGGTACTTTCCTCACCTCGAGGCAATCAACCGCCTCGAAAATATTCTCCAATTCTGCTAGCCAATCTTCCCAGCCTAACGGGTCTGTGGCACCGCCAAACTATGGAGGGTGCATACGAATTACATTCTGAAGCAAGGCATCCGTGTTTGGGTTTGGGTTATTCAGCAGAACAGTTTGGGCCAAAATAGTCATCTGAGTAGCCAATTGTTGAAGAGCATTCGCCACTCTAACGTCTGCGTTGTTCCCCTGACCGTCTGACTGGTCGTGCTGACTCTCGGTGTCGGGATGCACCGAGTTCGACAAACTGGGGTTGGTCGACCCCGCAACTGAACTGATGGAAATGGCCGCGCCACGACCTCTTCCTCGTCCACGGCCATGACCACGGCCACGACCCCTACCAGCTGACATACTGAAGAACACACAAGGTACGTAAGCACAATTCAATCGCACGTCATTAAGGTGGT
The DNA here is from genome assembly GCA_033398695.1 of Orobanche coerulescens. NCBI lineage: Eukaryota > Viridiplantae > Streptophyta > Magnoliopsida > Lamiales > Orobanchaceae > Orobanche > Orobanche coerulescens. The sequence goes on from JAWKAU010000020.1 coordinate 4,104,010, forward strand.
CGATTCTCAAGAATACCAATAAAAGAAGCATAATGAGTAAGGAATCATCAGAAGAGTAAGAGGTCTTACCAGTACCGGTCGCACTGTGATGATGGCAGAGTAGTGATACTGTGGACAAATGACGACTCATTCGACCCAAAAGACCGACAGCCTAGGTATCCATAGACCTAAGCTCTGATACCATATTCTGTAACACCCCCAAGTTATTCAGGGAATATTACAGCGCCGTAAGCCCCGCCGTGGGACCCACAAGGCTAAACATACGCGGAACTATAAATTTTGACCGAGAAGGTCTACACACAATGGAATGAAAACAATACAAAGGTATTCAAAACACAACCAATGTATTCACAGACATCACAACACGAATCAATACTTCGGCAAACACAGGCCGGGACATCAAGGAAAATGGAAAACAATACTCGAATATTCAATAGCCAATCCAGTATGACAACACTGAATGTAAAACTCAAAACATAACTGGAAGAAAGACGCAGTATCACACTTGCCCACCATCTTCATGCCGACCCGATACCTGCCTGTCCGCTCTCCTGGAACCTGAAATACATAAAACGTATTTCCCCCTTAAAGGGGTTAGCCGTCGAATAGCTAGTGCAAGTATATCAAGTATGAAACACAATACTCCTCGACAATAAAGTAAATGTAACCGTCAATTCATCAATTTAAGACTAGTATTCCGGAATAACTAAATATCATAGCGTCACATCAAGACGTATATGAATGCCGTAGAAACGATTCATTCATATCATCCGTCAATACATATATGAATGCCGTAGAAACGGTTCGTTCATATCATGCCATCAATACATATATGAATGCCGTAGAAACGGTTCGTTCATATCATGCCATCAATATATATATATGAATGCCGTAGAAACGGTTCGTTCATATCATACCATCAATATTTATATGAATGCCGTAGAAACGGTTCGTTCATATCATACCATCAATATTTCTTACTTTCAAAGTCGAGAACGTACAATCATAAATATATACTTGCCTTTGAGACATCGAGAAATCGAACGGAAAAACGGTATGAGTTCGGTAGGTCCAAGAACGCGCTTCCGGCACCTAAACGATTCACAAGGAATATGATAGTCAAATAACCATACTCAAATTACGCGAAGAAATCCCTGAAACCCGTCTACGATTCACGAAAAATACACGGGTAAACAATAAGAGGTTGGAAAATCGCTCAAACTCCCAAAAGTCCGAAAAATCGTAGGAAAAGCATGTATACAGTATAGATACATCATAATCTCAAGGTTCTCAAGCTTCAAATCGTATAAATCGGACGAATCTACGAAAAACCCCAAAATCCAACACAATATTCAAAGTGTTCTTGAATAATCTTACAATAATCCGATGAATAATCGAATATGCCCATAATCATGCGTATATCACTTCATACACCATGATTTTAACATCCAAAATGTCATTACCCAATGTAAAATCAAAAACCAAGATGTTGAAGAAATTACCTCTTGAATATCCAAGCTCTATGATCCAAAGAATATGCGATAGATCGATGATTCGATCTTCCCAACCGAATGAAATTGATAAAAATCCTACACTTAAGTGATAGATGATGATAAGATCCTCCCCTCAAGTTCTCTCTCTCGTAGGTGGAATAAGGAAGTGGAGGAAATGAGCTGCATCTCGCTCAAAAATCCGAATTATGCAGTTGACCGCATTGTGTGCCGCGGCTCAGCCGAAGTGTGCCGCGGCACAGGCCTAAAAATGGCTCCCAGGGTTCGGCAGTGTGCCGCGGCCCATTGGCGTCAGCCATGCACCGGTATGATCGGTTTTGGCCGCAGATGCAACACAAGTGTTCCGCGGCCCGGATAGGTGTGCCGCGACAGTGACTCGGCAGTGTGCCGCGGCCCTGCCGGCATGTGCCGCGGCACCGGGTACAGTCTGCTCGGCCAGGTTTAAGAAAATGTGTGTGCCGCGGCACACACTCCTTGTGCTGCGGCCCACACCCCCCTCGGGTCCTAAAATGATGAAAAATGACCCGGGAAGAGAATAAAAGCAATAGGACTCAATATCTGGGAAACAATAACACGAAAAGGAAGTACGGAAATCCCAAAACGGTGATTCCAAGCAATAATTACAAGGGTTCGCCCAACAAAACACAATTCGCACAATGAAAAGGTTTGAAATGACATGAATTTCAACCGGGTATTACAGGCCCACCATGAGGATGGCGAACCTCGACGGTGTACGTTGAGATGGGGGTAGTGGCACGTCGCATTGTCCGGGTTCACCATGTTAGATGATGATCCTTTGAGGGCGGGCGATCGTTTCGACTGATTAGTTTTGGAGGGTCCTCAAACTACGCCGGCCTCGTATTTAAACGAAGGGCGGGAGATCTTGGCCCAAAGGGACCTTGCATGGCCGAAGCAACCGGTTCCATCGATTACAAGGACCATGGCTTTATGATGTGCGGTGGAGGCGATCTCGTGCCTTAGTCCGTCATGCTAGATGGTGAACTGTTGATGGCGAACGAGTCCTCCGGGTTTGGTGATGCTGCTTGAGATCGGCGATCGGGCTGGAATATTGGCGATCGTCATTCGGCTGCCGATCGCGTTATACATAGGTTGATACCGGCGATCGGGCACCGATCGCGTTGTCTGCCGATCGTCGTTCGGGCCCCGATCGCGCTGCTCATAGGCTAAGAAGAAACCTTTGCCTGGCCAGAAAGTCTGCGACTTTAGCGCGGAAGATCGCGTAGGTCGCAGGTTGGTCCTTCGTGAGATGCCTGAACATAGGCGAAAGACCATGGAGTCCTCCTATGACCGTGTAGAGGGCGATCTCATCGCTTATGGGTTCGCCGTTGAGGATGATCTCGTCTACCCGGTCAATGTAGTCCGAGTCGGACTCTTCTTCCCCTTGCAGGATCCGCATCATACGGTGGGGACCTTCTGGCCGGGCGACCCTTGTAGTGAAGTACTCTGTGAAGACGTTCGCCTGTTGGTTAAAGGAGCCGATGGACCGAGGCGGCAATGAGGCGTACCACCTGTGCGCGAGGTCGTCCAGCATCAGAGGGAACATTTGGCACCTGGTCGCGTCTGATGCCCCACACCCGGTCATGTAGATGTTAAACTTGTTCAGGTGTGTTTCGGGGTCTGATCTCCCCTCGTATAAAGGTGTTTGCGGAGGAGCGATCTTGTGCTGCACGGGGGCGAGCTCGATGTGGACCGCGAGCGGCTCGCTCGGCTCGGCGATCGTCTTCTTGACGCCTGCCCCGGATTCCAGGAGCGCCTTCATGTCGTCGAGCTCGCGTTGCATCGCGGCCATCGCCGTGGCTCGGTCGCTTGCGGATCGGCTTTGGGAACGGGAGCCGAGGCGATCGTGTACCGATCTCCTGACTCCACTGCTGCCGACCTCGGCTATTTGGCGAGGGGGCGCCAGACGGCTGGGCTGCCTTATGGGAGTTGGATAGGCCGAGCTCCTGGTGACGGATTCAAACTCCATCGTCTCGTGGCTGGGGCCGGACTGCCCCGGTCGCCAAGATGGGTCGCCGCCGAGGCGATCGAAAACTGAGGTGCCCCGGCTGGCGAGCGCCTCTCCTTGCGGATGGGATCCTCCTGGCGATCGCCCGGTCAGCAATGCCTTGAACTTCCACTTGGTCTTCCGGCGAATGGCCGAGGGGGTGATAGCGGGAGGCGCGTCGAGAGCACTCCGTCGCTCTTGTAGGACGGCCATGGCCTCGTCGATCTGTTCCACGGTTCGGATCTGATCGAGCGAGAGACTTGGGCCGCCGTCCAGGGGCAGGATCGAGAGGGTGTAAATAACACAAGATTTGCCGGGTTTGTTAGGCCTGGGCTTGAATACTGTCGCGAGATGTTATTAATACAAATATTCGTGGATACAAGTATTAATGTGAGAATCTAAGTACAATGAGCGTAAAAAGATCCTATTAATCCAGCTCTTGAGCGAAGCTTGGTGTTCTTCCTCTCGGCCGATCGTCTTCTGTGTGAGAGAGGCTGAGAGAGAAGAATGAACCGAGAGATAGCTGTTGCCAAGAGTAGGAGGAAGCCAAGTCGTGTGTAATGCTTGTAAACTGGGCGAAAACCGAAGGCCGTGTCCAAATGCAGGCAACCCTTTATTTATAAGGGCTGATGAGCCTTGTTTTCTGGCGGGCGATCGCCTTCCGGCCAATATAATAATGGGGCGATCGTCTTTCGGCCAATATAATAATGGGGCGATCATCCTTAAGTCACACGGGCTGTCGGCCTAAAGTCCAAGGCAGCTGCTGGCAGCCAGCTGTGCGGTCCAATGAGGAGCCAGCACGCGTCCGGAGTCGCTGTCACATGCAGTCCTACTGACACCTTTTGGCGGGCCTGTCGGCTAGTGGGAAAATGGTGACAGGATGTGGTCAACGATCCGTGATATGCGGATCTTGTCTTGGCACTGCAGGTGGGCTTTGTCCTGAGCTTCGGCCTTTGCCAACTGGGTGATCTTCGGCTTCGAGTGGCATGAGGCGGTCGTCAAAGGTCGGTCGCCAGGGGTCGGCATTGGCCAGTCATCAAGGGTCGGTCGGCATCGGCAAGTGCCGAGAGATGATCGTCTGCTAGTCGGTCGCCAGGAGTCGATCGCCAAGTACTGAGAGACGATCGTCTTAGATGTCGATCGCTCGGCACCGGGACTTGTCCTGGGACCTTCGGTCGGCCGATCTATCTTGCTTGCCGGGCTAAGGCTAGGTCGCCCGATCTCTGGTCGGCTGTTCTGCCTCGGCTGCTCGGCAATGGCTAGGTCGCCCGATCTCCGAGGCGATCGCTGATCGGAGAGTATAATTCTCGACACAACAGGCCGTAAATCAATTTATCCAATAAATCAATTTAAACATCCATTGTCCCAAATTTAGATATCCAATATCTAATATTCATAATGAGAGAATTAGCTTGATTCATTCTGTCGTCAATCCTATTGCATGACTCGGTAGGTCCGTCTCAGTCAGCAATGGGAGGAACCAAAGAGCAGTAGCACCACCTAGCCAGCCTGGCGGCCTACACTGTACTCCAAATGAGAACGAATGATTGGGATCATTCAAGAACCATTCTGTCGTGAATACCAGTATACATATAAACCCTTCTTTCAAATGTCCCGATCAAGTTATAGGGTCATGGTCCGTCAAACCCCATCTGTACTTGACGATACGCATGCGTTAATGCAAATCGAGATCATCGAGCTCTCGTGTATCCAATACAACTAGCTCCAATGCTTTGGCCAAAGACTTATGATCTCATCCGCCAATAACCGCATAGGACATATAACCCGGTCACTAACGGGAGAAAGAATTCTATCTTGGTATTCAGTAGGACCTGCTACTTGCCCGTCAAGATGCACGTCGAGGTTGACCCCCGCCTTCCACTTTACAGGGTCGAACTACTCTAATGAAAATCTTGACGTCACAAGCACATCCCTACTAAATCCTCAAGTCGAAGGTTCACGAATACCTATCACAACCTTTCGATTCCGTCATTTACTGTCCCGGAGTGAAATCCGTGTGACGAATCGAGGGTGAGTCGGTTCGAGTATACTAATCCAATTAGCATACCTATAACGTGTACTCCCACTAACCATTAGTGTTCGACAGGCACTCTCCATGTCGATGAACATGTCATACAAGTCTTCACATAAACTTAACGCCCAGTCAAGTTTCATCGACTTGCGAATGATTAAGTATTTGAGCTATAAACCTTTCCAGTTCCGACCCCCTTATCTAATAAGGAGTGGAACGTTTTGCTCTCAAATACACGGACTAGTTTCTATATGTATATTTACGAGTTAGGAATGCCAGTAACTTCCAGTAAATAAAGAAACATTCATTGCCTTATATTAATGATTTACATAATTACAAGTACAATGCCCTCAGTCAACATCCTCTGAGTGGCATTCGAGGGCATACTCCTAACAGAATTATGAAACAAGATTTGGGTTAAAGCCCTCAACCCTTATTTTGAAAGGTTTGGTGGACCAGGACTCAGAGTTTTAAAGGTTTTGAAATTCCAAAATTCCCGAGGTGATGAACTTATTTTCGAAATGCTTTTTAGCTTAAATTTCCCTTATGAAAACCCCCGGGAATAATTTGATACTTGAATATTATGTTTGATTCTTGATTAATGTTTTCTCGTTACTTTTCGTATGATTTGATACTTGCACTAGTAAAACAGTGGAGTTTTACTAACCCCCGAGTAATTGGGGGGTGGATGTCTGTTTTGCGTCCAGGTACATGCAGGCTCAGGGGAGCAGTCACAGGATTGGCACAAGAGGATGACAAACTGCGATACTAATCAAGAGTCGAGAGTTGTTTAGATTTTGTTGTGTTGTCAGAGTTGATTTCAATCTTCTGCTGTATTGTATTTCGACCCCTGTGTGGGTAATGTTGTTTAAGTCAGTTTGTCGATTGAGTTGTGTGACCTTATCGGTCTGTGTATTCACGTGTAAGTGACCATAACAATCTGTATTAATTTATTATTTGACCCTGGCCGGGCAAGCCTTTGGTCGTTTTGTAAGGTATAGCCTGGTAGATCATTGGGAAAAGGGGTCTACGGCGTGTAATATTCCCTTATGGTTTTGGGGGTGTTACTTTTATGGTATCGGAGCTTAGGTTGTGGAAACCTAGGCTGTCGGGTCAAGTTGTGTCCGTTGAGTTTTGTCTCGTCGGATTTTGTCTGACTGAGTCGTGTCGCGACGCGTTGTCTGAGTTTGTTGGTCGTGATTAGTATCGTGGGGCGATCATCATCTTCGTGCGACCTGTGGATGTAAGTCTCCCTTCTTTGTGTTTGTGCCTTGTCTGATGCGAGTTACACATATGATTATGAGTTAATTGACGGAATCCTCTTATGGATTTTGATTTCGTGATATGTGGTTATTTGACTCTCATATTTAGTTCAAATGAGGAGTAGTGTCGCTGGATTGTGCATGTTGGACTGTATTTCTTTGATCCGCTGCGTGAGTTCTTTTGTAATGGCTTTCGGTATTTTACCGACTGAGTTTTATTTTGAAAACCGATTCCCTTAACCGAGTTTTTGGCATTATGGCCTTGATCGTTTTGGCGAACTTCTTATGACGATATTTAGTATTTTGTAAATGGCTTTTGTGAGTTTTTGAAATATTACCGTCATCGGCCTTTTTGGCGTTTTTGTAAATGGTTTTTAGCCCGGTGGGTTCCGGCGCGGGATCCACGGCCCTATAATGTTCCGTGTAATTACCTGAAATTTTTTGGCATTCTAGCCCATTGAATTATCTTGAAAAACCTTGAGGATCTTAGAAAATAAATTTCGAGGCGTACTTTTAAAATGAATTATTTTCTCGTGGTACATCCAAGGTGCCACAATATGTTTCAAAATTCTTCTACCTCGAGGACCAAAATGTTTCGAGATATTTTCAATATTTTAGAAACACTTTTACTTAGACCCGAGGGTCGAATATTCTGAAAGTTTTTCACTAAGAGGAAGTGTCCTCATTTTTATCAAATGCGAAATGGTTCTCCAAAGTCTCGATAACGATGATTCACGTTTGTACTTTTTGAAAGGTGATACTCAAGATCAACTAGTGTTTCCAAAATCTTTCTTTTTCAAAGGTGGTTTTTGTTTTTAAAACCTATCGATTCCCGTTTGCGGTTTGGGAATGTATGTGTGATGTTTGCTTTGTTGTTATAATGTTAACTCCCGAATATGATCAAGTTGGTGGCATGGACGTCGAGGAGTTGCCAGGCATTGGTTGTACTAGCCCTCTGTGAGAGGTGTGAACTGGTGTTTACTGTTTATCGCCTCGTGGTGATTTGCGTGTTGTCGCACGAGTGTGAGCTGTTGAAGTTTAGGTTTGTACGTTTGTGTACATGTGTGATTGTTTCATGATGGTTGTAAATACCCAAGATTTCTGATATGTATTTGGAACTTGTGATAGTGTAATTGTTGCATTTTAATCTGAGTATTATTCTCCGTATTTCATAATCCGGTGTTGTTGAGCGCATGATTTCATGAATGTGATTTAAATTGTGATTCTGCGCAAGTAGCGCACGCTATCGACTAAGTGTAGCATACGCTAATTTGGATCCGTAGCGCACGCTGTGCATGAACCTTAGCGCACGCTATACGTAGTCAGCATGATTAAGACAGGGTGGTAGGTGAGATCGGCTGAGGATTTCGGTCGGATCATGTCGGGATGAACCTGGACGGCTTTCGGGAAAAGCCAAGTCAACGCGGTAGCGCACGCTAATGATATGTTGATAGCACACGCTAAACGCTGAGTACAGTGAAGTCAGTAAGCTTCGTATGACCGTTAGCGCACGCTATGGATAGGGACTAGCGCGCGCTAATAACCATTTCCTATATATAGGACAGCTTACTTTTTCATTATTCAGATATTTTCACTTCCTTAATCCGAATTTTTGAGCTTAGAGAGTTACTTCCTCCCTCCTCAACCTCTCATATCATCCTCCTAGCACGAGTTTGAAGATTGTAGATCTTTGGAGATTGGTGTTCAAGCCCTCGGTGTTGGATTTCCTCAAGTTCCTTCGTGTTCTTCGCTACTTTGAGGTAGGTGATTCTTCACCAATATTAGTAGTATTCTGAAGGACATTTTGATAATGTTTTGGGATTATCTAGTCAGTTAAATTCGTAAGTAGTCGAACCTCATGTGTTAGAAGTATATTTTCGATGTTTCGGTACTTATTCATCGCATAATCCATTGAACCTATTAGTGTTTGAACTCCTAGAATATTCTTGAAGCTTCAAAACCGATTATGACCAGTAGATGGAGATTACCAAGTTCTTATGTCTTTACATAAAGGAATCATACGTTTTAGGACATGTAATGGATTGAACTTAGGATATTCCTTGAAAATCAATATGAATTATGGTGTTGTGATGATTATGCGTAACCTTGTATCTGGTAGTCGTTTAATCTGTAAAGATCTTTCACAAACCATATGAGCATGATATGCACGGGGATGACATGTATTATCACCATAGAATTCATGAGTTTCATCACCATTAGATCAAGTTTGCTGCCAGTAGTAATCTACCATGCACGGTTAGCGCACGCTAACATATGTATATTAACGTGCGCTATCAGGAATGAGTTAACGTACGCTACGTTTGGTACGTAACGTACATTATGTTATCAGTCGAGTCAGTCGGCTGATCAGAGAGAACTGTCAGTACATGGCTAGCATACGCTAGACTTGGTCATTTGCGTACGTTAACAGGCAGACTTAGCGCACGTTATGTAGAGTACGTAGCGTACGCTAAGTAGTTCAGGCAGATTACATATTTAGAGCTTTTGGCCGTTGACCGGATTGATAGGCAGTGTACAACTTTAGATGAATTCTATACCATTTCTTTTGTTAAGGTTCGAGCTTGGTACGTTGATCGAAGGAGGCGGCCTTCGAGTGTGTTGAGATCATTGGAGTGTTTCGTTCTTGCCATCTTCGAGGCAAGTATCCTAATTTGTTAATGTTCATATTTTGAGTATACATGTGGTTTATTCATGTTGTTGAACATGGGATTTATTTCGTTAAATTGTCATGATATTCGTTATTCAGTGTTTGTATGTTCATGTTGATGGACATAGCGATTTTGCATATATGTATGCATGAGTTGTGTTTGTGTATGTTGTACGATCTATGCTTAGGGCGCTGGATCGGATGTCCACCTCGTGTTGATCCGACGGGATCATCTTGGGATCTAGGCTGAGGGCGCTGGATCATTGGACGGGTTTTTCCACCTCGTGTTGGTCCGACGGGATCATCTTGGGATCTATGCTGAGGGCGCTGGATCATTGGAATACCTATGCTGTGTTAATGGAATCTTGTGTATTCGCATTGTCGGATTCCGGTAGCGGAAGTCAGTGTGGTGTATATTGTTATGTATTGTTGATGCATATTCGATTTGTTTAAATGATACTTGTACTAGTATCGTTTTGCTAACCCCTTCGGGGGTGGACATTTGTTTTGATGTTCAGGTAGCCGAGGAGCGGGAAACACCACGATCGATGTGACGACGAAGGGGTTCAGTGATGTTTGTTGTTGTTTGTGATTTGTCTTCTTGGTTCAATTTCAGTACTCGAGTACGCGTCTTATTAATATCATTTCGATATGGTTGTATTAATTAACTCGTTGTATCAGTTGGAACCGGTTTTGTAATTTGAATTTTCGTGGTACTGTTGGATTATATTCATATTTCTTTTAATTAGCCTTGTAAATCCTTACTTAAAGGGTTTACGGCGATGTAATTATTCCGAATATCTCGGGGTGTTACAGAATATGGTATCGGAGCTAAGATTCATGGATATCTTGGCAGTCGGGTTTTAAGTTGAGTCTGTTTACATTATTGATTTATGGGTCGTTCGTAACATCACTGTTCAGCCAAAAGTCGTCATGTGGACCGTGGTTGTAAGTCTCCTAATCTCTTGTACTACCGTTTTACTTAATTTCTGTTTTGTGAGTATTGACGGGCTTTATTTTTGAAAATTTTGTCCTGGATATTGAGAAATTGTGTTTACAGTATGTTGAGATGAGGACGCGGACGCGAACGCGGTCGTGGACGCGGACGTGGTAACATGAGACAGGAGGATTCCGCAACTACCCCAGAATTATCGCCTAGTCGAACTGATTCCCATTCTAGAGGGCAGCAGGGATCAGCGAACGACGATGCGAATCCTAACATGCCGGGAGTGCTTCAACAAGTGGTGGCTCAGATAAACCAGTTTGCTCAGGTAGTTGACCGCATGCAGACGGCGATGGGACAACAGCACCACGAGGATAACCGGGGAGACAGATAGCTTGCTGAGGTGGTCAAATTGCACCCGCCAAAATTTGACGGATCTGCTGAGGCACTTACTTGTGATCATTGCCTAAAGGAGTTAGAGAAGATATTTGCGGGTATGAATTGTCCTGAGGACCGGAAGGTTCCCATTGCCCAGTATTTTCTGACTGGGGAGGCCTTTGACTGGTGGGAAGCTATTCAACCCGAGAATCATAATGCTGACTGGACGGAATTCAAACTGATGATGGAAGCACAATATTGTCCTCGTCCAGTTAGGGAGGCAAAAATCCGAGAGTTTTTCTCACCACAGAGTTCTAAGCAATCAGATGTACATAATCAAAACTTTTAACCATCAGCTGACTTGTGTGCGACACTTGGTCAGAACGGAGGCAGAAAAGATTTTTCATTTCGATATGCGAATGAAGCCGGAGATTCAGCAGTACATGTCCGGATTCGAGTGTACTACGTTGCGACAGTATCAAGACAAAGTGCTGGCCTACGACATGAAAGAGGCAGCGGTGGAGAAATCGATGGAGGCAAAGAAGCAGAAAGTGGCCGGCAACTTCTCGGAAAACAAGAGTGGTGGGCCCCGCAAGGGCCAGTCCTCCTTTTATTCAGCTAGGAAACCTCCACATCCTTCTAGAGGTGGAAAGAAATTCCGGACAACATCAGTAGTTTCGTACGCACCAAAGAAGTGCTATAATTGTGGTCGAGCAGGGCATATTAGACGTGATTGCCCCACATCTTCTCTGACTTGTTTCGATTGTGGGCAAGAAGGGCACCGTGCGGATTTCTGTGGAGTTGCTACTAGATCTTTTAGTACTCGCACTCCAGCACCAGTACCGAAGGAAATAAGTGTGAACCAGACGCAGCAGAGTGGATTTCAGCAGCAGAATGTTGGGAAGAGAGAGACATCCAGTGCTGGGTCCGTTCCTCCGCGCCTGTACGAGATGAGGAAATCTGACGATCAGAACACTGCTGTTTCATCAGGTACGATTCAGATCCTTTTGCAACCAGTTAGTGTCTTATTCGATTCCGGAGCTACACATTCTTCATATCATTGAACTGTGTTAATCGTTTGAAAATCTCGTGCTTATTTGATTGTGAACAATATGTTGTGGGCTTGCCGAGCGGAGAGAGAATTGTGGGAACCCTAGAAACTAGAGATTTTCCAATGTCTATAGGAGGGAGAGATTGGCCATCGAATCTTATTGTAGTTGACATCCATGGTGACGACTTAATTCTAGGAGACGATTGGCTCAACCGTTATGGAGCTATTCTGAATTACCGAAAGAGAGTCATTTCTATCATTGCTGATGATGGATCTAAACACCTATTCAGAGGATGGAGACCGGGAAGCTCGGGAAAATTGATCAAAGCAATGAAAGTTGTGAAATTACTGAAGCAGGGATGTCATGGAATTTGGTTCTATGCCATGAAGAAAGAAGAAGGAGTAGAACTCTCATCTATTCCAGTTGTGAATGAATTTTCAGATGTATTCCCTGACGAACTACCTGGATTACCTCCGCGGAGAGAAGTGGATTTCACTATTGAATAAGAGCCTAGAGCCGCTCCTATTTCCAGAGCACCATACCGCATGGCGCCAACCGAGATGTATGAATTAAAGAAGCAACTGGAGGAATTATTACAGAAGGGTTATATTCAACCTAGCGTTTCTCCTTGGGGAGCGCCCGTTCTCTTTGTCCGGAAGAAAGACGGATCCCTCCGATTATGTATTGATTACAGGGAGATTAACAAGGTGATGATCACGAACAAGTATCCTTTACCTCGGATCGATGACTTGTTTGATCAACTGCAAGGAGCAAGGGTATTCTCGAAGATTGACTTGCGATCAGGATATCATCAGTTGAGAATTAAGGAATTGGATATACCGAAATCTGCTTTCAGATCCCGGTACGGGCACTATGAATTCGTGGTGATGCCATTCGGACTTACCAATGCTCCTACAGTATTTATGCAACTGATGAATCGGGTATTCTTAGAATACCTAGATAAGTTTGTGGTCGTTTTCATTGATGACATCTTGATCTATTCGAATGACACAGAGGAGCATGTCGAGCATTTGCGTGTGGTTTTGAGCACCTTGAGGAAGGAACAGCTCTATGCGAAGCTTTCTAAATGTGAGTTCTGGCTTAGGGAAGTAACTTTCCTTGGGCATGTGATATCAGCTGACGGAGTTCAGGTGGACCCGAAGAAAGTCGAAGCAATCTTGGAATGGGAAGCTCCTAAAAACGTGAAAGAAGTCCGAAGCTTATTAGGACTTGCTGGATATTATCGCCGTTTTGTAGAGGGATTTTCCAAAATTGCTCGTCCACTCACTCAGCTATTACAGAAAACTCAAAAGTTCACGTGGGATGAGAAATGCCAGGCTGGTTTTGATGAACTTAAGAAGAGACTGACCATAGTACCTATATTAGCATTACCAGATGGAACTGATGGATTCATGGTATACAGCGACGCTTCAAATCAGGTTCTGGGATGTGTGTTGATGCAAAAGGATAAGGTGATTGCCTATGCCTCTCGGTAGTTGAAACCGTACGAAGTAAATTACCCGACTCATGATCTGGAGTTAGCAGCTGTGGTCTTTGCCTTAAAAATCTGGCGACATTATTTATACGGTACTCATTGTCAGATCTTTACAGATCATAAAAGCCTCAAGTACATTTTCAGTCAGAAAGAATTAAACATGAGGCAAAGAAGGTGGCTGGAATTGATCAAGGATTACGACTTGGAAATTCTCTATCATCCGGGTAAAGCAAACGTAGTAGCCGACGCATTGAGCCGTAAACCGGTTTTCCTTCGAGTGTTGGAAGCACTTACGTCCCAAACCAGAATTCAACGAGAACTGGTCCACGAAGGGATTGAAGTATGGGCACCAGAAATCCAAGGGCAACTATATGCGATGGAACTGACTTAGTCGCTAGCCGAGGAAATCAAATCTAAGCAGTTGAACGATTCTCTGATCCCTCGGTTATGTGACGAAGTAAATAAAGGAGAGGCCCCAGGATTCGTGATACAAGATGATGGAGTTCTGAGATTTCAGAGTCAACTTTGCGTTCCCGATGATGATGATTTGAGATGGACAATTCTGAAAAAAGCTCATAGCGCGCCCTATTCTATCCACCCGGGCAGCAGTAAGATGTATAAGGATCTTAAACAAAACTTCTGGTGGGGAAATATGAAGAAGGACGTAGCAGAGTACATTTCGAAGTGTTTGACTTGTCAGCAGGTTAAGATTGAACATCAGCGACCTGCCGGAATGTTAAAGCCGCTTCCGATCCCTGAGTGGAAGTGGGAGGATATCTCGATAGATTTCATCACCAATATGCCAAGGACCAAGATAGGAATGAACATGATTTGGGTTATAGTTGATCGACTAACCAAGTCGGCTCATTTCCTAGGAATTAAAGACACGTGGGGACCCGAGAAATTGGCACAAGTATTTGTTGCAGAGATAGTCAGATTGCACGGGACGCCGAAGACCATTATTTCAGATCGAGATGGTCGCTTCATGTCGTACTTCTGGAAGGCAGTTCACAGGGCTTTGGGGACCGAGCTAAACTTTAGCACGGCTTATCATCCCCAAACGGACGGTCAGTCCGAAAGGACTATTCAAATAGTAGAAGACATGCTTAGAGCTTGTGCTTTGGATTGGTCAACTGATTGGGAAGTTCACTTGCCATTGATTGAATTCACCTATAACAATAGTTGGCATGCTTCTATTAAGATGGCACTGTTTGAAGCTTTGTACGGGAGAAGATTCCGATCACCCTTGTGCTGGGATGATTCTTCGGACTTGATCGGGACGGAACCGGAATTGATAGTTCAAACTCAAGAGAAGATAGCTTTGATTCGGGAAAGACTGTTGACTGCCCAGAGTCGACACAAGTCTTATGCAGATGTGCGTCGTCGCCCTCTGGAGTTCGACATTGGGGACCACGTACTACTGAAGGTGTCTCCTACACGAGGAATTTTCCGTTTTGGGAGGAAAGGTAAGCTAAGTCCGAGATATATCGGACCATTTGAGATCCTCGAGAGAGTTGGGGATTTAGCATACAGGTTGGCCTTACCACCATCGCTGAGTCATGTTCACAATGTGTTTCACGTATCCCAATTGCGGAAGTATGTACTGGATCCCAGTCATATCATTGAGTTCGATGAAATCGAGATAGCTAATGACGGCACCTTCGAAGAGAGACCAATCAAGATACTTGAGAGTCGGATCAAACAATTGAGGAATAAACCAATACGCTTGGTTAAAGTACAATGGTCACGGCACGGAGTTGAATAGGCCACTTGGAAAACGGAGGACAGTATGAAGACTAGATATCCAGAGTTGTTTTCATCTTAAGTTTCGGGACGAAACTTCTTTTTAGGGAGGAAGGATGTAATACCCGAGATTTCTGATATGTATTTAGAACTTGTGATATTGTAATTGTTGCATTTTGATCTGAGTATTATTCTCCGTATTTCATAGTCCGGTGTTGTTGAGCGCATGATTTCATGAATGTGATTGAAATTGTGATTCTGCACAAGTAGCACACGCTATCGACTAAGTGTAGCGTACGCTAATTTGGATCCGTAGCGCACGCTGTGCATAAACCTTAGCGCACGATATACGTAGTCAGCATGATTAAGATAGGGTGATAGGTGAGATCGGCTGAGGATTTCGGTCGGATCATGTCGGGATGAACCTGGACGGCTTTCGGGAAAAGCCAAGTCAACGTGGTAGCGCACGCTAATGATATGTTGATAGCGCATGCTAAACACTGAGTACAGTGAAGTCAGTAAGATTCGTATGACCATTAGCGCACGCTATGGATAGGGACTAGCACGTGCTAATAACCATTTCCTATATATAGGACAACTTACTTTTTCATTATTCAGATATTTTCACTTCCCTAATCCGAATTTTTGAGCTTAGAGAGTTACTTCCTCCCTCCTCAACCTCTCATATCATCCTCCTAGCACGAGTTTGAAGATTGTAGATCTTTGGAGATTGGTGTTCAAGCCCTCGGTGTTGGATTTCCTCAAGTTCCTTCGTATTCTTCGCTACTTTGAAGTAGGTGATTCTTCACCAATATTAGTAGTATTCTGAAGGACATTTTGATCATGTTTTGGGATTATCTAGTCAGTTAAATTCGTTAGTAGTCGAACCTCATGTGTTAGAAGGATATTTTCGATGTTTCGGTACTTATTCATCGCATAATCCATTGAACCTATTAGTGTTTGAACTCCTAGCATATTCTTGAAGCTTCAAAACCGATTATGACCAGTAGATGGAGATTACCAAGTTCTTATGTCTTTACATAAAGGAATCATACGTTTTGGGACATGTAATGGATTGAACTTAGGATATTCCTTGAAAATCAAGATGAATTATGGTGTTGTGATGATTATGCGTAACCTTGTATCTCGTAGTCGTTTAATCCGTAAAGATCTTTCACAAAAAAAATGAGCATGATATGCACGGGGATGACATGTATTATCACCATAGAATTCATGAGTTTCATCACCATTAGATCAAGTTTTCTGCCAGTAGTAATCCGCCATGCATGGTTAGCGCAAGCTAACATATGTATATTAATGTGCGCTACCGGGAATGAGTTAACGTACGCTACGTTTGGTACGTAACGTACGTTATGTTATCAGTCGAGTCGACGGCCGATCGAGAGAATCACAAGACATGGCTAGCGTACGCTAGACTTGGTCATTTGCGTACGTTAACAGGCAGACTTAGCGCACGTTATGTAGAGTATGTAGCGTACGCTAAGTAGTTCAGGCAGATTACATATTTAGAGCTTTTGGCCGTTGACCGGATTGATAGGCAGTGTACGACTTGAGATGAATTCTATACCATTTCTTTTGTTAAGGTTCGAGCTTGCTATGTTGATCGAAGGAGGCAGCCTTTGAGTGTGTTGAGATCATTGGAGTGTTTCGTTCTTGCCATCTTCGAGGCAAGTATCATAATTTGTTAATGTTCATATTTTGAGTATACATGTGGTTTATTCATGTTGTTGAACATGTGATTTATTTCGTTAAATTGTCATGATATTCGTTATTCAGTGTTTATATGTTCATGTTGATGGACATAGCGATTTTGGATATATGTATGCATGAGTTGTGTTTGTGTATGTTGTACGATCTATGCTGAGGGCGCTGGATCGGATGTCCACCTCGTGTTGATCCGACGGGATCATCTTGGGATCTAGGCTAAGGGCGCTGGATCATTGGACGGGTTTTTCCACCTCGTGTTGGTCCGACGGGATCATCTTGGGATCTATGCTGAGGGCGCTGGATCATTGGAATACCTATGCTGTGTTAATGGAATCGTGTGGATTCGCATTGTCGGTTTCCGGTAGCGGAAGTCCGTGTGGTGTATCTTGTTATGTATTGTTGATGTATATTCGATTTGTTTAAATGATACTTGTACTAGCATCATTTTGCTAACCCCTTCGGGGGTGAACATTTGTTTTGATGTTCAGGTAGCCGAGGAGCGGGGAAACAACCACAGTACCAATGTGATGACGAAGGGGTTCAGTGATGTTTGTTGTTGTTTGTGATTTGTCTTCTTGGTTCAATTTCAGTACTCGAGTACGCATGTATTATTAATATCATTTCGATAAGGTTGTATTAATTAACTCGTTGGATCAGTTGGAACCGATTTTGTAATTTGAATTTCCGTGGTACTGTTGGATTATATTCATATTTCTTTTAATTAGCCTTGTAAATCCTTACTTAAAGGGTTTACGGCGCTGTAATTATTCCGAATATCTCGGGGTGTTACAGTAATTATGTGCTGGTTATCGTTCGGGCCATTGAGGTCGCCGAACGATACCGTCGTTGTTGTAGTGTTCGTGTGTGTATTACTTAACGATGGTAATCGTTGTATATGATATGTGTTATGATTCTTTGTTATGCTGAGGTGGCATCTCCGTTATGTTGTTATGCGACGTTATGCCCCATTGTATCTAGCGTTTGTATTTTTGGTATGCCGAGCCGAGGTGTTTCAATCGTGATGTGCCGGGGTGTCACGGGGTGCTTATAGTTTGTATAGAATGTACGCGCACCGTGCGGCTAGTAGTCAATTTACCCGACTACGTCCGCCTAACTCGATCGAGAGTTGGTGCTAATGCGACGCAATCACACCGAGACGTTTTGGTGGCACAGCAAAATTGAAGATGAAAATCGATTTGTATTAATACAATGAACGATTACAATAGGCAACAACGATTACAAGCATACACGGATAGGAGGGTCTTATCAAACTAGCCAATTCGTACTACAACTCTTCAGTACACTCTTCCCCCCTATAATAGGCTTAGAAAAATAAATGTTAATGACAACACTGGATATTGAAAAGCTGAACAAGCACTAACTAGCTAATACAACATTACAAGGAAAATAAAACAACATTACAAGGAAAATAAAGTAAAGCCCTACACTATAGATGATAACTTGAAGTGCGATGAGGCTCGGCATCCCACAAAGCTGCAAGTGGGCCCATGAGTGGCCTGTGATCAGGTAATACCGCCTGGGGTCGCGGGCATCCCGTGACAGCACTCCCCCCTCTGAGTTGGTGACGTCCCCAGCGCCATAGATGTGAGATAAGCATCCAGTAGTGGTTGAAAAGATTTAAGTGTTGTCGCCCTCTCCCAAGTGTTCTCCTCCATATTGCAGCCCTGCCATTTCACCAAATATTCTTTGTATAGCTTCTTTCTCGGCCCTGCATCATGGTGGTCGATAATAGCTTCGGCCACCCTCTTCCCCAAGTTGCGTAGTTTCAGTTGTGGACGGTTGGGCAGGTTGCGTGTGGTGTCCTCTTTATGCACTGATATGGCTTGAGTTGGCTGACATGAAAGACATTATGAATGCGCCACCATTGGGGTAACTCAAGCTTGTAGGCTACCTTTCCGACTCTTTTGAGGATGTTTAGGGGCCCAATATATTTTTGCATTAGCCGTGAATCTCTCCCCCGTGTTGCCCTGGAGGAAATCTGGTTCGGGACCTTCACCATTACCTTGTCACTCACACAGTATTCAACAAAGCGGCGTTTAAGATCAGCATATTTTTTCATCCGCTTTTGAGCCTTCTCCAGGTAGCCACGAGCCAAATCAAGGTTTTGTTCCCATTCAAGGGAAAATGTTTGCGCCGAAGTAGGCCTGGCGTTTTGTGGAACAGTATCAATATTGTGCGGGAGGAGTGGCTGCTGCCCATTACAAATTTCAAAAGCACTCTTATTGGTGGTAGAGCATTTTTGAGCATTGAAACACAGTTGAGCAACATCCAAAAGCTTTACCCAGTCCTTCTGATTAGTGCTCACAAAATGTCGAAGATAATCCTCCAACATTGAGTTATATCTTTCAGTTTGGCCATCAGATTGTTGGTGGAAGCTAGAGCTCATATTCAACTTGGAGCCGAGTAGTTTGAAGAGCTCGGTCCAAAAGTTACTAGTAAACTGGGTGTCTCGGTCACTAACAATGTCCCTCGGCAGTCCCCAATACTTAACAATATGCTTGAAAAAGAGCTGAGCTGTCTCTTCCGCCGAAACTGTCTTGGGTGCTGCTATGAATGTAGCATATTTGGAGAACCGGTCTACCACAACAATAATGGCATCAAGATCCCCAACTTTTGGTAGACTGGTGATATAATCCATTGAAACACTTTCCCAAGCCCTGACAGGGATGAGTAGTGGTTCCAGCAAGCATGCCTTCTTTTGTCGATCAGGTTTATCTTGTTGTCACACCAAGCAGGTGCGAACAAACATCTCAATGTCGTCTCGCATTTGGGGCCAATAGTAAGCTCGTTGAACTAAGGCCACAGTGCGCTCCTCTCCCGGGTGGCCCTCCCAGAGAGTGTCGTGACATTCCACAATAATAGTTTTCCTCATATCGCCGCCTAGAGGTACATAGAGACGTCTCCCCTTGGTCCGTAAGAGACCATCCTCTAGCCAAAATCTTCGTGTTGTACCCTGGCGGACAAGGTTCACCAAACATTGAGCCGCTGCATCGGTTCCCATTAGTTCTCATATTTGATCTTTTAATGGAGCGGTCACCTGACTCGAGGAAAGCGCTGCCAGCACTTGTAGAACAGCTAGGTTGGATCTGCGGCTCAGGGCATCCGCCACCTGATTACTAGAACCGACACGATACTCAATCACAAAGTTGAACTCGGACAATAGTTCTTGCCATGTCGCTTGCTTCCCAGTAATCTTTGGCTGGGACAGAAAGTGACTAACAGTAGTGTTGTCAGTTTTTACAATAAACGGCAACCCCAATAAGTAATGTCTCCAAAGTCGAAGGCAATGGACCACTGCTAAAAGCTCTTTCTCATTCACCGTGTAACGCCTCTCGACATCCTTAAGTTTCTTACTCTCGAAGGCAACATGATGGCCATCTTGCACTAAAACTCCTCCTAGTGCAATATCTAAAGCATACGTTTCAACCACAAAAGGTTTGGATAGATCTGGTAGTGCGAGGATCGGGTCTGTTAGGATGGCCTTCTTTAAGTTGTCGAAGGCATTCTGGCATTCCGGCGACCAATTCCAAACTTCCGTCTTTCTTGTCAAATCGGTTAGGGGTCTTGCTATTGTTGCTACCCAAAATATTATCCGGAGATAGATATTGCTGGAATGGATGGATAGCAAAACAAATGCGAGAACACTTCCGTGGGAAAAGTAAATAAACAAGATTTGCCGGGGTTGTTAGTCCCGGGCTTGAATGCTCTCGCGAGATATTATTAATACAAATATTCGGGGATACAAGTATTAATGTTAGAATCTATTACAATGAGTGTAAAGACTTCTAGTTATCTTAGCTTGTGAACGTGTATACTGCCGGAAGCACCAGATATGATGCTCTGTGAGTTCTTGTAACAACGTTGATGAGCTGTGACGGCGGTGAGAAATCGACAGTCTCTCACGGCCTGTATTAGCTGTGTGTTTGAGCTCCTGGGCTTGTGAGTCCCTTTGAATCTGCACTGTGGAGACTTCTTGCCTCTGCCGACCGTCTTCTGGATGAGAGGTACTAAGAGAGAAATCCCGAGGTAGATTCGGGGGAAGAAGCTGGGAGCTTGATAGTATGTATGGTTGTATGTATTTTCTCTAAACTTAGTGGAGAATGCGTGAACCGAATGAAGAATTCGTGAGCTGAACGCGGAACCATTTTCCAGTAGAAGGAGGTTCTCTATTTATAGCACTTGGACCTGCTGGGCGATCGCCTTTGCTGTATTATAATAAGCGGGCGATCGTCTTTTAGCACATGGGCTTGTCTCCTTAAAGCTTGCAGGAGTTGCTGGCAGCCAGCCGCGCGGTCCAATGAGAAGCCTGCACGCGTCTGAGTCGCTGTCACAGGCGGTCCCACCTTGTGCCTTCGGCGGGCTTGTCGGTAGGTAAAGCCGCCCTTGTCAGAGACAGCTGTTGGTGGTCAATGGTCCATGAAATGCGGATCTTGTCTTGGATCTGCACATGGGCACTGCATTGAGATCTATTCTTCGTGGACTTTGACAGACGATGGTCTCTGTTGGGGGCATAGGATGATCTTCCTTAGCCGGGCACCATGGTCGAACGCTAGGTGCCAGAGGGCGATCGCCCTGGGAGTCGATCGCTAGATACCCGGAGGTGTCCTGGTATCTTCGGCTAGGCGATTTCGCCATAGTTTGATTGGTTGAGGACTCGGTCGCTCGGGCTTGCAGTCGATCGCCTGTCGAGGTGAATAAATCTCGATACAACAATTGCCCCCCATCTCGCTCCAATGTTGGAAACGTAGGGTGAGGTGGTTCTACTGGCGATCGCTGAATTTTGACGAGTGACTCTGCATTTTACTGAACTGGCGATCATCTTTGAGCTGATGGATTATGAGTTTGGACGACCTGGTCGGTCGCTGAAATGAGCGGGAAATGGCAGCGGATGTGGAGAGAAGTCTTCGGGACACGTGTCGAGTTCCTGCTGGGGGAGATCGACGGTCATTTATGACTCCTCGTCTGGCGCATCCTTGAAAATACGCGTACGCGCGTTTCAAGGGGGTCAATAAATGCGACGGTTGCACTTCAATCCCTGAGACTCTCCTTAATTGCACACGAGCCCCTGCCACCTCCTATAAAAAGGCGTAGTGTAGCAGCGTTCATTCTTACGCACATTTATCGGAGAAAGAAGGTTTTGCTGAAGATTTTTCTGGAGACTTTGATTTCCGATCGTCAGTCGATTCCATCTTTGGTAAGAACACAATCCTCTTCTCCTTATCTTGAATTCGAGAATGTCTGGAACACCTTCTTCGTCGGGAGTGGGCACCTGCTCCGCCGCTGGGACTTCTAATGTCCGGGGAGGATCCTCCATAGATTTCCACCTGGAGACGGCCGCAGAAGCTATCCGCGCCGGCATCGATCCCGCGGAAGTCAAGGCGTTATTTAACGAGGCCGACGTCGCTAGGGAGGCGGCAGTTGAGCATCGACGGTCACAGATGGAGAGGGATCTGGCGGTGAGGGCCTACTGGGAGCGGCATAGTGCCTTTGGCCAGGTCTATGTGGCCTTTGCTGAGATTATGGAGAGGCTGGCCGGGAGTACTCGATCGCTAATCCTTATAAGCCTCCTAAGCGATCGCTATTTCGGGCTGCGCAGTGATCTCTATGGTCTCTTGGCCAAATCAGGAGTTCGGCGACCAGGAGGGATCTGGCCGTCTGGAGGACGAGGTTCCATATCCCTTCAGATGTGGATCTATTTGTGCCGGCCGAGAATGAGAGAGCCGATCAGCCTCCGGAGGGGATGGTCGCAGTGAACGAAGCGATCATGGAGGCGGGGTTGAGATTTCCTTTGTCGTTCTCAGTTTCCCATCTGCTGGCAGCTTGGAATTTGGCGCCGCTCCAGCTAACGCCGAATGCTTGGCTTCAGATTATCTGCACTCTAACCTTGTTCGGCGGTCACCGACTGTACCGCCTCCCTTCGCCGTCGGAGATGAACCACTTGTTCAAACTGACGACTCAGAAAGGGTCGGTCGGAGGCTATCATATTCAGGGCCGATCCGGTCGGGTGATCCTTGGAATCCCGAACAAGGTGCGGGACGATCTGACGAAGTGGTTCTGGGCCGCCGGTGCCTGGAAAGCCTCAGCGAGCGACAACCCCACTGGCGAGCTGAACATTCCCACTTGCTTTCGGGAGAGAAATCCCGGTAAGGGTTCAGACTCTCCCTTTGTTTGGATATGTTCTGAACTGATCTAATTTGATTTCGTTTTTGCAGGTTTCCATATTCCGGCGATCGAGGAGCTGCCTTTTGATTTCCTGGTTGTCTGGGAGCGGATACGAAGTTTGCCGGACGATGAATTGGACGCTAACCGGATCAACAAGGAGAGTCGTCGGTTGTCCGCTCGCCTATTCCGTTTTCCGAGACATCTCTCGGTTTCAGGTATGAATTTCTACGATCTCCATTTGCTGGGCGATCGTCCTGTTGGAGGAATGTGACTAACTGTGGCTTGATTGTTCTTATTTCCAGAGGTTCGCTTTCCTCGCTTTCTGGAGCCCCCACCGGAGATAGCTATATCGAACCCAGGAGTTTTGGGTCGTCTCCGCCAGACGAAGTCATCTCGGGCTCCTCCTGTGGCGTTACCTATTATTCCGGAGGTGGAGCCTTGCGTAGAGCCGATCGTGGCTGAGGAGGAAGTTCGTGAGGAGGGTCTCCGGACGAATCGCAAACGGCAGAGGTCGGGAGAAACTCCTGTTTCTGCTCAGGCCAATGAGGTGCCGATCGCCGCGCCTCCGATCACCGTTGTTCCTCCGGAGAATGAGCCTACGCCCTCCGCGGCTTTCTTACGGGAGATGGAGATCGCCGATGCTGAGACCCCTCGTGGGAAACCATACTTCGGCCGCGATCCCGAGAGAGCCGAGAGGTAAACTTTGCTTGTTGAGTTGAAACTGGTTGTTCGCGTAAGAGATGTGTTAACTTTTTTGTGTTGATGCAGGATCCGTCGGACAGATCCATCTTGCCCGCCGATGGTGTTGGATTTCTTAGCGAGTCGATCTCCTCACCAGTCCTGTGACATCCCGCAATACGTCAACCGGGCCGTTTCTGCTCTACCGAAGGCCTGGACGACCGATCTAGATGCGATCGCTCGTCAGCGATCTGGGAGTACAATGCAGGCTGTTCTCTCCCTTTCTCTCCACACAGCGACCATGGCTGTCCAAGCTGCGCAGGAGTTCGAAGGGCGCCCTTCCACTGCTCGCCTGCAGGCGGATCTCGAGGCGGCTCGGAAAGAGAATGCCGAGTTCGCCGACAGGATCGTGGCAATGGAGAAGGACTCCCTGGATGCAGCTAAGCGGGCGAGTCACGAGCTTGAGCTGGCGAGGAAGGATGCCGAGATGTCTCGGTTGATGGTTGACCGATTCCGGGACTGAATGACAAATGCCGTACGCTCGCAGAAGGCCGCTGAGACGGAGGCCAATCAACTGAAAGTGACCATCGCTCGGCTGACTAGCGAGCTGGCGGAGTCAAGGGAGAAGACAGCTGCAAGGGAGGCCGAGCTCCAAGGATCGCAACAGGCGATGGCGGAGCTGAAAGGGGAGGTAGAGGCGACCAAGGCCAATCCCTTCCTTACTTGGAGTTTGTCAGCGAGTTTGCCTATTATATGGCATTTGCTGATTCGATCCGAGCTGCTAAGAAGGGAGGGTTGGAGGTCGGCCCTCTTGCTGAGAACTTCAGGGCGTATGCGTTGGAGCATCCTCTCCATCCTGCTTTCTCCTTGCCGATTCTGGATCTCTCGGAACTTGGCGTGGATTTGAGCTGGTATCCGACTCCGGCGAACCTCGTTCATCCTGACGCTCCGGAGGACGGGGAGGCCGCTCCGGAAGCTGGCGAAGGGCCGCAGGCCGATCCGGTGGTTGAAGGAGAAGGCCAGGCGGGGGCCTGAGGCTCTTCATTCTTGTTTGCTTTAGCTTTTTGCCTTGTAGTTTTGTAGCTTTCTTCTTTTTGTAGTACTTAGGTAGCATTCAGGCCTTCGGGCGACCGTGTACGTACCTTTGAGACTTCAAGTAATGTAATGAACGTTTGATTCTTCAATTTATCACTTGAATGATTGCTTTTCGAGTCTTTTGCTTGACTTTGTACAAATGTGTGAGGAGAGATAGTTGCGTGTGTAGGTATAAGTGAATCGATAAACTTAAATAGATAACTTTTACAACTAATTCGATCGCTGCACAACATCTGAAAAATGGCGAACTCTGTATGTGATTGAATATGGACGATCGCCGTATATATAGCTCCACCCTTCCCCCTTGTTTTTGTTCACTTAGTGAAAGTAAGGGGACGAAAATAAATTGTTGAATGAGCGGTCTTCAATTTTGTCGAATCCTCGAGGAAGGTTGTCCATCTCGGTCTTGAGGAACCGTGCACAATCACGGAGTTCGATGGACCGATCTCCACGACCATGTCTTGTGCGCGAGCGACATTGTCTGTCTCGTGACTCATTTTATTGTGAGGGTCCTCCGTTAGGCTACGCCTCGCCTCGTATTTAAACGAAGGGTGTGCGGTCTTGGTCTTGAGGAGTCCTTGCGCGGGGCATCGTCGGATTAATCAACTCCACGTCCGCGGCTTGTTAGCTCTGCCTCGGCCCGCCATGAAGATGGCGACCCTCGACGGTGTACGTTGAGACGGGGGTAGGGACGCGTCGCATTGTCCGAGAGGACCCACCACGTTAAGCGATAGACCTCCGAGGGCGGGCGAACGTGTCCACAAATTAGTTTTGGAGGGCCCTCAGACTACGCCGGCCTCGTATTTAAATGAAGGGCGGGCGACCTTGGCCCAAAGGGACCTTGCATGGTCTAAGAAGTCGGTTCCATCGACCACCAGGACCATGGCTGCACTCTTCTACCTCGGATCATCATGTTAGATGCCGACCTTCGACGGTGTACATTGTGTGGTGGAGGCGATCTCGTGTCTTAGTCCATTACGTTAGATGATGAACTATAGATGGCGATCGATTCCTCCGGTTTGCTTTGGAGAGACCTTCGGCTATGCCCTCCTCGTATTTAAACGAAGGGCAAGCGATCGGAGCCCAAAGGAACCCCGCATGGACGGATCGTCGGTTTAATCGATTTTTGCGACCATGGTGGCACTCTTCTACCTCGGACCATCATGTCAGATGACAATCCTTGACGGTATACGTTGTGCCAGGGGAGGCGATCGCTGCCTAAGTCCACCATGTTGATGGCGAACTTTAGAGGGCGAGCGAGTCATCCTCCTTTTCGAAGCGTTAGCTCAGGCAGTAGCCTTTTGGTTCAATGAGGAGGGAAATTGTGGAGAGACTTCCAAAGTTCCTTTCTCTTGATTGAAGCATGTAGAGACGGTCGCCGAGGTTGATCGAGGGGTCGGCTCGTATGAGCTTTCCAGCCTGTTCGCGTTCGACTCGGACGATCATGTTGGGGGATTGGTAGGGGTTCCGGCTAAGCCAATAAGCTGTCCAACATGCCCTCCTCGTACAATCTCCAGAGCTGTTTGAGGAGGTCGCGGCATTGGTTGGTGCAGTGGTCGGGACTCTTGTGGTAAGCACAATATTGATTGTGGTCCAGACGACCGTGGTCCCTTATCGCCTTTGGCTTGTTCAGCGGTTCGCGCCCCTTGATGGCATAGAAAATGTGGGCCGGAGTTCGGTTGAACTTGTGGAGGAGATGGGCTTCCACATCCTCGATGGCCCTGAGGCCGCCGGATGGCGTGGAGACCGTCTTCTTGGCTTTGGCGATCGCCACCTTTCGTGCCGGAGGAGGCGTTTCCTCGCCTAGGCGGAGGGTGAGTAGCCTTTGCCTGGCCAGAAAGTCGGCAGCCTTAGCGCGGAAGATTGCGTAGGTTGGGGGGATGTCTTTGGTGAGATATCTGAACATGGGTGAATGACCGTAGAATCCCCCCAAGACCGAATAGAGAGCGAGCTCGTCACTGACGGGTTCACCGGTGAGGATGATTTCGTCCACTCGGTCGATGTAATCCGCGTCGGTTTCGTCTTCCCCCTACCTGATTTTCATCACGCGGTGGGGGCCTTCTGGTCTGGCGACCTTGGTGGCGAAGTATGACGTGAAGTCATTCGCCAGTTTTTCAAAGGAGATGATCGATCTTGGTGGTGGTAGTGAGACGTACCACCTATGTGTAACACCCCAAACTAGGCGGATATTACAGTGCCGTGGATCCCCGACTGGGACCCACCAGGCGAATGAAAACTGATGAATTAAATAATATAATTGTAGTACCGAACCACATTATATTACCAAATACTCTGATGAGGAGTTTAAGTACAATACAGAATACTAGTATATTTTATATGAAGATAAAATACACCACCCTGAATAAATAAACATCTAAAACGGAATTTGCAGCGGAATACATATGAAGAAAAACAAGGATGACTGAAAGAAACCGGAATGACTGAAATGACCAGACTGACTGGGGGCCCCTACTAGTATCACTGGGACTCCTCGCCGTCAACATGCTCTTCCCGTGCGTTTGCCTTGCCGTGACCTGAAAACAAAATCCCCCAACGGGGTCAGTTACACAGAACAACAACCCTCAAGTGTTGAACAATATACAACAATCACATGAATGAATTAATGAATTAAGTTGAATGATGAGTATCAATGTACGACCGAGTGAACTGAACAATAGCACAAATAGCCGAGTGTCCGGAGTCCCGCATATACACCCGCTATTGGCCTAATTAGTCTCACGGTTAAATGTGTCCGGAACCCCGCATATACACATTACCATGCGCACAGTCCAATGTGTCCGGATCCCCGCATATACATATGACCATAATGTGCCCGACTAACATTCCACATATGTGCCAACTGGCCATGCAATATACTGACGGAAGATCTCCAGAACAAAAATATCCAAGGTAAGGAGTAATGAATAGAATCCGATAAGGATCAAGAACGACTCACCGAGATGAAATAATGATACAACGAGTGATAGCTTCGATGAAATGATTTTGGAACCATCGTTCCTCGTGAGTTACATGATGAGTTGATAAATACAAGTCTCGACATGAACGACATATTATGAGTGAATTACATGTATGAATGGACAACAACATAAGGGATGAATATCCTTTTAATCGAGTAAGAATTTACTTACACAACACCGGTGACAATAATCCTTCCACGAACAAATGTCCTAAATAAGATGTCGGTCGCTCGAACAACCTTGAATAACACAATCACCAACAATCCGTTCAACATACGAATCAAACACGAATATAACGAACTCAAAACGTCGATACGACTAAACTAAGTTCATTGGGGCATTATATCGAACACTTTGTGGCCAACTTCGATTGATTACAACCAAACCTCAATAATACCAACATCAAATCCCCAAGAAGTGTTTCAAACCAACAAAACATCTTCAATACGATGAAAAATCCAATATGAATATACAAATTCGTGATTACATCAACGATTAATCGAAAACCCCCAAATCCAACTCAATATTCAAACTGTTCTTGAATAATTCTTCAATAATCCAATGAATAATCAAACATATCCATAATCATGTGTATATCACTTCATACAACATGATCTTAACATCCAAAACATCATATCTCAAAACAAAATCGAAATCCAAGAGGTTTGATGAATATTACCTTTGAAGATCCAAGCACTTTGATCCGAAGAACACGCGTTAGATCGACTATCTGGGCTTCACGATCGAAAGGAAATGAAGAAAATCAAACCCTCAAGTGATGGATGATGAAAAGTTTCTCCCTCAAGCCTTCTCTCTCGGACCAAGGTGAAGAAGTGATGAAAAAATGAGTTGAATCGCACAAAAATCGCAATTATAGTGCTGATTGCACTGTGCCCAGTGTCTTTGCGGCACGGGGCCATCGCCCCGGTGATCGCGGCGTGCAGCGCGGCACGACGAGTGTGCCGCAGCGATGACTTCGGCGGTGTCTGCGGCCCCGTCGGCATGTGCTGCGGCACAAGGTACAAACGAGTTTGGCCGAAAATGCAACACGAGTGTGCCGCGGCCTGGACGGGTGTGCCGCGGCAGTGACTCGGCAGTGTTCCGCGGCCCTGCCGGCATGTGCCGCGGCACAAGGTACAGAGTGCTCGGCCAAAACTGGAAAATAAGAGTGACTTAGCTATTTCGACCATAACTCCCTCGTTCGGACTCCGATTGACTAACCGTTTGAACCATTGGAAAGCTAACTCGATGCTTTATAATATTGCAAAGATTCAGAATTTTTGGAGTTTCCAAAAATTAATGGTGATTTAACAAAGTCTAACTCATACGTTGAAAAGTCGCTAAAGAACACGGAATTCAACAGAACGACATCGACACGAACTCGGATGACAAAAAGTGTAGAATTAATCATTCTCGGAATGACGAAAAGGTAACAATAGAGTCTCTAAGATGGACTTCCGCCAAAATATAAAATTATCGAATGAAATTACTGAATGATAATGGCTGAATTACAACCGGGTATTACATACACCCCCAACGACGGAAATGATAGTGACCATACGTTTACGAACATTGAGGGGGTATCATGACGATCCATCCCACTAATACCCAATATATCGTCCTTAAGTAAATCCACCACGATTTGGTCCATCAACCAATCGCGGTCATTTAGACTTAATTCAGTCAGTTCTTAACCTCATGATTTCCGGAAATTCTTATACCGTCAGGTAGACCCATGATATAAGGTCCACAATTAATAGGACTATCCAAGTGAAGTCTATTCAAACATGATTCGGAAATGAATGAATGCGGTGCACCGGTATCAAAAGGGGTACACACAGGTTTAGATAAAATTACGAGTATACCTGAGATCATTCGGGCCACCGGATCGTCGATCCTCTTCATCACATGAATCCGGGACTTGCCGGCCCCCGAACCGGACGCTCCCGTCTGATAAATATGAGCTCCGCCCTTATTCGCTCCTGTCGTTTTAAACGATGCTGACTGAGTATCTTGATTCTGAACGGCTGACTGCTTCGGGGCCTGAAATGCCGCCGGAGCCGACTTGTAGTCCCTTCGGCAAAAACGGGCCTTATGCCCCGCAATTCCGCATTTATGGCACGTGATAGTCTGCCTCGGGCACTTGGCGCTGACATGACCCGGTTCTCCACAATTGAAATAGGTGATGGCTGAGCGGGCTGCTCGGGACTGAGATCCTGTACGATTATGCGCCTTAGGAGGTCGCTCAGAAACGTTAGGGCCCACACGAGGCTTCTTGAAGGTATACTGACCGCCTTCAGACTGATTACGCTTCGTTGATTTCCTGCTGACAGATGAAGGTTGTTGCTCAGCAATTTCCTTAGCAGCAGGCTCCCACGAGAGACTTCTCTCGATTAATTCGCCCAGAGTGGCGCAATGATGATTGTGCAATTGCATATGGGTCACTATGACCTGCATAAAAGTGAGTGGATCAACCCGAACATCTTCCGATCGAGCGGATTCTCGGATACGGTTTCCCGACAGTGAGTAATTATTCCCCGGGTTCCGGCCTGCACCGCGGCTTCTCCCCATGTATCCCCTGACAGCTGTCTCCATACTGAAGTAGGAAGGTCGCATGATAATTATAGATCTCGTATGAGTACCGCATTATGATTTACGTCATGAAATGATGAAAATGAGCATATGCGCTCTAACACAGTGATTACATGAATGATTAACTGAGGTGACATGATTATCTGATGAAATTTTTGAAATGAGTATCTTGGACAAGTTAACAAGATTAATGATATGATCTTCCAGATCAACAACTGAGTAATGAAATGAATTGAGTGATTAATGAGTTAACATGATTGTCCTGATCATCAACTGAGTAATGAAATGAATTGAATGATTAATGAGTTAACATGATCGTCCTAATCATCAACTGAGTAATGAAATGAATTGAGTGATTAATGAGTTAATATGATCAACATGATTAAAATGAAAATGATGTTTGAGGATTGTTAACTAGTGAATTATGAATGAATGATTATTGCCAGAAATTATACCATGGCGTTAGAAGTCTTACAGTTCTTTCGGTCTTACAGTACCCGATTAGATAACCTTATGGTCAAAAAATATCAAATGGCCGTACTCGCAAGTAACGCGCCGCCGGTGGCCTCATGGGTCCCTACCCGGTAAACATCATTCAAAAACGCCCACAAGTTTTCGTGACATCGCACTCGCAAGTGACGATTCTCGGAGCCCTCTCCAAACCTACCCGATTAGATAACTTATGGCGAAATCATATCAACTGGCCGTACTCGCAAGTAACGCGCCGCCGGAGGCCTCACGGGTCCCTACCCGGTCAAACATCAATCGAATATACCCACAAGTTATCGTGATATTGCACTCGCAAGTGACGATTCTCGGAGCCCTATCCAAACCTACCCGAATTGATAACCTTGTGGTCAAATCTTCAATGCATCGAGTTCACAACGACAAGGGTTTCACATTTGCCACAATCACAAACACATCAAATTATGAGTTAATGCAAACAACACTTAGCAAAACACCACGTCAAACTATAACGCACCGAAAAGAAACCATATACGTCCACACGCAATACCAAGTGCAACATCAACACCAAATATATCCATAGAATTCACATAGTCATTCACAAACCACACCACTCACAAAACACACGCGTTTTGAAAGAGGGCCTTTAACAAGGCTAACCAAATCTTTTGAAAGTTCAATTCAAACGACCAAACAAATACATTTAGACGATCACCAATTATCATATCCACAAAACAAGAATTATATGGACAAGGTACTTGCCTCGAAATCGGCACGCAAGTATTTCGACGAACACGGCTCAACCGGGAAGCTTCGGACGCCGGATGCTATCGAAAAGGAATACGACAACGAACGGAAAGGTTCAACACGGTTTCTTCACAAGAAACTCAATCCTAACATTATATAATTAATAAATCAACGATCATACGAGGAAGAATAATCGTAGAACGTCCAAAAACCCCTCTATGACATTCTACCGGACACCTTCAAGGCGTGGATCAAGAACTCGACCAAAACAACGAATCGATACGATCCAACCATGGAATAACAATGGAAATGATATAATACATCTAAATAATCATCAATCCATCACAATCCTAAGTTAAATCGGATTAAACGGATGAAAACAACCAAAACACCCAAATTCCCCAAAACTAGATTTCTATGAAATCTGACCTGATTCGCTCGATCAAAAAATGTTATAGGATGGATGATTGATGATATGAACTCCAAGACTTCATGTATTGATTGTCCAACAACATCCCTCAATTATTAACACAACTCCAGCCAGGTAAAAGAAGGAAACTAATGACAAAAATGGTGAAAAACCCGTCTGAAGGGCCTTAAATAGGCTGCCTGCCGGCCGCCTTACGTACGTAACCGGCCATGGCTTACGTACGTAACCGTCCATGGCCAACTCACTGCCTAGAAATGCCGGCAGCATTATGTACGTAACCGGCCTTACGTACGTAACTGCCGAGCACTACCGGCCGTAACTCGGCCAGTGCCGGCCTGGGCCCAGACTGCCCGGCCACGACTCGGCTGGGACCAACTCCGACGGTCCGAACGACCCTGAAACCCGAACCTGATTACGAATCGAAGACACGGTTACGAAGTACTCGCAAAGACGAATTCGAGCACTAAGAGAACATGCGATTCCGACCACCCGAAGGCTCGAAATTCGACAACGGAAAGTAATTACCCCAAACTTTGGGAAGACATGGGGCGAGGTGGTTCTTGCTGGCGATCGTGTAAGATGAGGACGGGCGATCCGTTGAGCTGACTTTGGATTCGGACTTGGGCGATCTGGTCGATTGGCTAGCTATCGTTCGGTCTTGTACCTGCAAAAAACAACATTGGCCGATCCCCCTCAGAAACTTGATGGTTTCGTCGTTTGAGGAATCGTGCACATTCGCGGAGTTCGATGGACCGACTCCATGACTGTGTCTTGTGCGCGAACGACATTGAGTGTCTCGTGACTCATTTAATTGTGAGGGTCCTCTGTTAGGCTGTGCCTCGTCTCGTATTTAAACGAAGGGGGTGCGGTCTTGGTCTAGAGGAGTCCTTGCGCGGGGCAGCGTCAGATGATTCAACTCCACGTCCGCGGCTTGTTAGCTCTGCTTCCACCTCGGCCCTGTAACACCCCCAAGTTATTTAGGGAATATTACAGCGCCGTAAGCCCCGCCGTGGGACCCACAAGGCTCAACATACGCGGAACTATAAATTTTGACCGAGAAGGTCTACACACAATGGAATGAAAACAATACAAAGGTATTCAAAACACAACCAATGTATTCACAGACATCACAACACGAATCAATACTTGGGCAAACACAGGCCGGGACATCAAGGAAAATGGAAAACAATACTCGAGTATTCAATAGCCAATCCAGTACGACAACACTGAATGTAAAACTCAAAACATAACTGGAAGAAAGACGCAGTATCACACTTGCCCACCATCTTCATGCCGACCCGATACCTGCCTGTCCGCTCTCCTGGAACCTGAAATACATAAAACGTATTTCCCCCTTAAAGGGGTTAGCCGTCGAATAGCTAGTGCAAGTATATCAAGTATGAAACACAATACTCCTCGACAATAAAGTAAATGTAACCGTCAATTCATCAATTTAAGACTAGTATTCCGGAATAACTAAATCTCATAGCGTCACATCAAGACGTATATGAATGCCGTAGAAACGGTTCGTTCATATCATCCGTCAATACATATATGAATGCCGTAGAAACGGTTCGTTCATATCATGCCATCAATACATATATGAATGCCGTAGAAATGGTTCGTACATATCATGCCATCAATATATATATGAATGCCGTAGAAACGGTTCGTTCATATCATACCATCAATATTTATATGAATGCTGTAGAAACGGTTCGTTCATATCATACCATCAATATTTCTTACTTTCAAAGTCGAGAACGTACAGTCATAAATATATATTTGCCTTTGAGACATCGAGAAATCGAACGGAAAAACGGTATGAGTTCGGTAGGTCCAAGAACGCGCTTCCGGCACCTAAATGATTCGCAAGGAATATGATAGTCAAATAACCATACTCAAATTACGCGAAGAAATCCCCGAAACCCGTCTACGATTCACGAAAAATACACGGGTAAACAATAAGAGGTTGGAAAATCGCTCAAACTCCCAAAAGTCCGAAAAATCGTAGGAAAAGCATGTATACGGTATAGATACATCATAATCTCAAGGTTCTCAAGCTTCAAATCGGATAAATCGGACGAATCTACGAAAAACCCCAAAATCCAACACAATATTCAAAGTGTTCTTGAATAATCTTACAATAATCCGATGAATAATCGAACATACCCATAATCATACGTATATCACTTCATACACCATGATTTTAACATCCAAAACGTCATTACCCAATGTAAAATCGAAAACCAAGATGTTGAAGAAATTACCTCTTGAATATCCAAGCTCTATGATCCGAAGAATATGTGATAGATCGATGATTCGAGCTTCCCAACCGAATGAAATTGATAAAAATCCTACACTTAAGTGATAGATGATGATAAGATCCTCCCCTCAAGTTCTCTCTCTCGCAGGTGGAAGAAGGAAGTGGAGGAAATGAACTGCATCTCGCTCAAAAAGCCGAATTATGCAGTTGACCGCATTGTGTGCCGCAGCTCAGCCGAAGTGTGCCGCGGCACAGGCCTAAAAATGGCTCCCAGGGTTCGGCAGTGTGCCGCGGCCCGGCAGCGTCTTGCCCGCGGCACGATCTGATCGGTTTTTGGCCGCAGATGCAACACAAGTGTGCCGCGGCCCGGACAGGTGTGCCGCGGCAGTGACTCGGCAGTGTGCCGCGGCCCTGCCGGCATGTGCCGCGGCACCGGGTACAGTCTGCTCGGCCAGGTTTAAGAAAATGTGTGTGCCGCGGCAATAATTGACCCGGGAAGAGAATAAAAGCAATAGGACTCAATATCTGGGAAACAATAACACGAAAAGGAAGTACGGAAATCCCAAAACGGTGATTCCAAGCAATAATTACAAGGGTTCGCCCAACAAAACACAATTCACACAATGAAAAGGTTTGAAATGACATGAATTTCAACCGGGTAATACATTTTTCCCCTCTAAAAAGAAGTTTCGTCCCGAAACTTAAGAAATAAATTGTTCGGGGTATTCCCCCCGCATCTTCTCTTCCGTCTCCCAGGTCGCCTCCTCGACTCCATGCCTCGACCATTGCACTTTAACCAGTGGAATGGTCTTATGCAGAAGTTGTTTCTCGCGGCGCTCAAGGATCTTCACGGGTTTCTCCGGAAAGGTAATATCCTCGGCTACGTTAATCTCACTGTAGTCGATAATGTGGCTCGGATCCGGTACGTACTTCCTCAACTGAGACACATGAAAAACACTGTGGACGTGACTCAATGCTGGAGGCAATGCCAAGCGATATGCTAAATCTCCAACTCTGTCCAAAATCTCGAAGGGTCCGATGTACCTCGGACTCAGTTTCCCCTTTTTCCCGAAGCGGAAAACTCCCTTGGTCGGCGACACCTTGAGCAAGACATGATCTCCCCACCTCGAACTCCAAAGGTCGACGACGAGTATCAACATAAGATTTCTGACGACTCTGGGCAGCTAGCAATCGATCCCGGATAATAGAAATATTTTCCTTAGTCTCTATTAACATATCCGGCTCTGTCCCAACTAGCTCAGAAGCCTCGTCCCAACATAATGGCAACCTACATCGCCTACCATAGAGTGCCTCGAAGGGTGCCATTTTGATCGACGCATGCCAACTATTATTGTAAGCAAACTCGATCAACGGTAAGTGAAACTCCCAATCACTACTCCAATCCAAGGCGCAAGCCCTTAACATATCTTCCAACGTCTGAATCGTCCTCTCTGTCTGACCATCCGACTGAGGATGAAAGGAAGTGCTCAATCTCAACTCCGTACCTAGAGCCTGATGAACGGCCTGCCAAAAATGCGATACGAAACGGCCATCTCGATCAGAAACAATGGTCTTGGGGGCACCGTGTAACCTCACGATCTCAGCAATAAAGGTTCGAGCCAGTCTATCCGGTCCCCAAGTATCCTTAATACCCAAGAAGTGTGCAGACTTGGTCAACCGATCGACAATTACCCAAATCATATTCATTCCGGCCCGAGTTCTCGGCATGCCAGTGATGAAATCCATCGAGATGTCTTCCCACTTCCACTCGGGAATGGTAAGTGGTTTCAACAACCCCGCTGGTCGTTGATGTTCGATCTTGACTTGTTTACACGTCAAACACCGTAGAACGAACTCCGTAACATCCTTCTTCATGTTATTCCACCAAAAATTGCGCTTCAAATCTTTGTACATCTTACTCGTCCCGGGGTGGATTGAGTAAGGCGTAGCATGAGCTTCTTGGAGAATTCTCTGTCTCAACTCTAAATCGTTCGGAACACAAAGCCTGCCCTGAAATCTCAGAATACTATCCTCGTGAACCATAAATCCAGGAGCTTTTCCTTTAATTACATCTTCTTTCAGTTGAGAAATCATCGGGTCACTCCACTGCTTCCCTTTGATGTCATCAACTAAGGACGATGTAATTTCGAGAGCACATAATTGTCCCTGAACTCGCTGAAGCCAAACTTCTATCCCTTGCTCAATTAAATCCTGACGAATTTTAAATGCAGGATGTAAGAACCTCGAGCATTTGAAGAGATGCCGATTTGCGGCTCAAAGCATCTGCAACGACATTGGCTTTCCCGGGGTGGTAAAGAATTTCCAAATCATAATCCTTTATCAATTCTAACCAATGCCTCCGTCTCATATTCAGCTCCTTCTGACTGAAAATATACTTCAGGCTCTTGTGATCGGTATAAATCCGGCACGGTGAACCATACAAATAATGCCGCCAAATCTTGAGTGCGAAGACAATTGCGGCCAAGTCTAAGTCGTGAGTAGGATAATTCATCTCATAAGGCTTTACTTGTCGTGACGCAAAATCTATTGTCTTATCATGCTGCATAAGAACACAGCCCAGGCCTTGACCCGAAGCGTCGCTATAAACTGCAAAGCCCTCGCTACCATGTGGTAAAGTTAGAATCGGCGCTGAAGTCAATCGTATCTTCAGTTCATCGAAACTCTGTTGTCTCTCATCCGTCCAAATAAACTTTTCGGTCTTCTGGAGCAATTTCGTAAGCGGTCGAGCGAGTTTCGAGAACCCCTCGACAATCCGACGGTAATACCCAGCAAGGCACAAAAAGCTACGGACTTCCTTAACATTTTTAGGCGGTGCCCAATCTAGCACTGCCTCAATCTTCTGCGGATCTACATGAACCCCTTCGGCCGAAATCACATGGCCGAGAAACATAACTTCGTCCAACCAAAACTCACATTTCGAGAATTTTGCATAGAGGTGCTCGGTTCTCAAAATGTATAAAACTAAATGCAAATGTCGTGCATGTTCCTCCTTATCTCAAGAATAGATTAAGATGTCGTCAATAAAGATGACTACACACCTGTCGAGGTACTCGATGAATATTTTATTCATTAACTGCATGAATACTGTCGGCGCATTAGTCAACCCAAAAGGCATAACTACAAATTCATAATGCCCATATCTCGTCCGAAACGCCGTCTTCGGAACGTCGGTCTCCCTCACCCTGAGTTGATAATACCCGGATCTTAAATCAATCTTCGAGAAAACCGCAGCCCCTTGCAATTGATCAAATAAATCGTCTATACTAGGCAAAGGATATTTGTTCTTGATGGTTACTTTGTTCAGCTCATGGTAGTCGATGCACAAACGTAGTGAACCATCCTTCTTCCTCACGAAGAGAACAGGCGCGCCCCAAGGCGAAGCGCTCGGTTTGATGTACCCTTTTTCCAAAAGTTCTCCCGACTGAGTCTTCAATTCTTGCATCTCGGAAGGTGCCATTCGATAAGGTGCTTTAGAAATCGGGGCCGCATCCGGCTCTAAGTCCACGGAAAAATCTATCTCTCGATCTGGCGGTAATCCCGGGAGGTCATCCGGAAAAACATCAGGATACTAACAACCGGAATCGAAGAGAAATCGAGTTCGTTTCCTTCCGTTTTCAAAGCATAACACCAATAGCCCGTACAACCTTTATTCAAAAGTTTTACGGCCTTCATGGCACTGATAAGTAACTTGGATTGGCCTGACTTACGTCCCAAAAATGAGTACTCAGATCCGCCTCTAGTCATCATAGTGATAACCTTGGTACGATAATTCATAATCGCTTGGTGATTATCAAGCCAATCCTCGCCGAGGATCACGTCCTCGCCTTCCATATCAACTACAATCAGATTCGATAACCATTCTATACCGGATATAATCACCGGAAAATCTCTAATCTCCCGATTCCCCACAATTCTATCCCCGCTAGGCAGTTTCACGATAAAGGGATCGCAAGCAGTCAAACAAGTTATTTTCAAACGGCGTACACACTCCAAAGAAATAAAAGAATGTGTAGCACCCGTATCAAAAAGTACACGGACTGGATAAGATAAAATATGGATGGTACCTGAAGCCACTGCCGCGTCGGGTTCGTCTGTTCGACGCATCTCATATACCCGTGGTTGCACCGAACCAACGCTAGAGTTTCCCCCTCCAGCATTCTGACCCAGTCCACGGCCCCTGCCAAAATTCTGCTGAGGTTGACCAAAAGATTGTCGCTGGTTCATACCTTGATCAAGTGGTGCTGGGACAGAAGCCCGAGTGTCCAAAGTCTGATTTGGCTCGGAACAATAAACCGCTCTATGACCCATCTGTCCGCAGGTGTGACACTTCAATAGTGGAAAGTTGCATTCCGAATTAAAGTGGCCTGGACGGCCACAATTATAGCAAGTCACCGTGCGATTTGAGGTACCCGGAGTGGGACGGTAACCCCTATTTTCTTTATTAGAACGTGACGACTGCCCGGCAAAACGGCTAGTCATCTGTGACTTCTGAAACTTGCCACCCTTAGAGTCAGAAAAATTTCCCGCGACTTTCTGCTACTTCGGTTCTTCAACGGTATCGTTGTCGGGGCTCAACATATCATGGGCTAAAGCTCTGTCCTGATACTCTTTCAGTGTGGTACAAGCAAATTCGTCCATGTACCGCCGTAAGTCCAAATTCACCTGCATATCAAAATAACGGATCTTATCACGCTCGTTACACACTTGATCCTTCACATGGATCAATTGTTGGTTGTACTCCACGATCGCCTGTGAAACAGGAATATCTTGTGGTTTAGCCTCGAAAAAGGCTCGGATTCGGCTCTCTCGCACCGGCCAAGGACAAAACTCGGCCTCCAAGAGTTCCTTAAATTCATCCCACGTGGCAATACGATCCTGTGGTTTGATGACCTTCCACCAAGTAGCGGACTCCTTAGTGAGGAAATACTGAGCAATCGGTACTTTCCTCACCTCGAGGCAATCAACCGCCTCGAAAATCTTCTCGGTCTGCTGCTTGATCTTCCCACTAACGGTGCATGGCACCACCAAAGCGTGGAGGTGCATACGGATTACATTACAAGCAAGGCATCCGTGTTTGGGTTCGGGTTATTCAATTTGAGCAGTTTGGGCCAAAATAGTCATCGAGTAGCCAATTGTTGGAGTGCATTCGCCACTCCAACGTCGCGTTGTTCCCGACCGTCGGTCGTCGTGCGACTCTCGGTGTCGGGATGCACCGAGTTCGACAAAGCGGGGTTAGTCGACCCCATGGCCGAACTAATGGAAACGGCCGCGCCACGTCCTCTTCCTCGTCCACGGCCACGACCACGGCCACGGCCCCTACCAGCTGACATACTGAAGAACACACAAGGTACGTAAGCACAATTCAATCGCACGTCATTAAGGTGGTCGATTCTCAAGAATACCAATAAAAGAAGCATAATGAGTAAGGAATCATCAGAAGAGTAAGAGGTCTTACCAGTACCGGTCGCACTGCGATGATGGCAGAGTAGTGATTTTGTGGACAAATGACGACTCATTCGACCCAAAAGACCGACAGCCTAGGTATCCATAGACCTAAGCTCTGATACCATATTCTGTAACACCCCCAAGTTATTCAGGGAATATTACAGCGCCGTAAGCCCCGCTGTGGGACCCACAAGGCTAAACATACGCGGAACTATAAATTTTCGACCTCGGCTATTTGGCGAGGGGGAGCCAGACGGCTGGGATGCCTTCTGGGAGTCGGATAGGCCGAGCTCCTGGTGACGGACTCAAACTCCGTCGTCTCGTGGTCAGGCCGGGGCCCAGCCGCCAAGATGGGTCGCCGCCGAGGCGATCGAAAACTGAGGTGCCCCGGCTGGCGAGCGCCTCTCCTTGCGGATGGGAGCCTCCTGGCGATCGCCCGGTCAGCAATGCCTTGAACTTACGCTTGGTCTTCCGGCGAATGGCCGAGGGGGTGATAGCGGGAGGCGCGTCGAGAGCACTCCGTCGCTCCTGTAGGACGGCCATGGCCTCGTCGATCTGTTCCACGGTTCGGAGCTGATCGAGCGAGAGACTTGGGCCGCCGTCCAGGGGCAGGATCGAGCGTCTCGGACCGCGGCGGCTACCTTCCGCCATCGGTTGCGGCTCGGACTGAGATGGAAAGAGGCGTCTGGCGGGCTGGCCAACGGCTTTCTTCGACGCGGAGACGGAAGACATGATTCTGAAAGCTTTCTCTGAAGAACAGTGAGTGTTTCTTCAGGTATATGCCCCGGAGAACAGTGAGTGTTCTTCGAGACGGTAGGAATAAAAATTTGAGGGTTAGATCCCCTTCCTCTATCGCCAATTGTTGTTGCCCGAAATATTTATCCGAAGATTAAATACTGCTGGAATGGACGGACAACAAACAAGGTTGCGAGAGCACTTCCGAGAGGGTGTAAATAACACAAGATTTGCCGGGTTTGTTAGGCCTAGGCTTGAATACTCTCGCGAGATGTTATTAATACAAATATTCGTGGATACAAGTATTAATGTGAGAATCTAAGTACAATGAGCGTAAAAAGATCCTATTAATCCAGCTCTTGAGCGAAGCTTGGTGTTCTTGCTCTCGGCCGATCGTCTTCTGTGTGAGAGAGGCTGAGAGAGAAGAATGAACCGAGAGATAGCTGTTGCCAAGAGTAGTAGGAAGCCAAGTCGTGTGTAATGCTTGTAAACTGGGCGAAAACCGAAGGCCGTGTCCAAATGCAGGCAGCCTTCTATTTATAGGGGCTGAGGAGCCTTGTTTTCTGGCGGGCGATCGCCTTCCGGCCAATATAATAATGGGGCGATCGTCTTTCGGCCAATATAATAATGGGGCGATCATCCTTAAGTCACACGGGCTGTCGGCCTAAAGTCCAAGGCAGCTGCTGGCAGCCAGCTGTGCGGTCCAATGAGGAGCCAGCACGCGTCCGGAGTCGCTGTCACATGCAGTCCTACTGACACTTTTCGGCGGGCCTGTCGGCTGGTGGGAAGATGCTGACAGGCTGTGGTCAACGATCCGTGATATGCGGATCTTGTCTTGGCACTGCACGTGGGCTTTGTCCTGAGCTTCGGCCTTTGCCAACTGGGTGATCGTCGGCTTCGAGTGGCATGAGGCGGTCATCAAAGGTCGGTCGCTAGGGGT
The DNA here is from genome assembly GCA_033398695.1 of Orobanche coerulescens. NCBI lineage: Eukaryota > Viridiplantae > Streptophyta > Magnoliopsida > Lamiales > Orobanchaceae > Orobanche > Orobanche coerulescens. The sequence goes on from JAWKAU010000020.1 coordinate 4,145,402, forward strand.
CGGCATTGGCCAGTCATCAAGGGTCGGTCGGCATCGGCAAGTGCCGAGAGATGATCGTCTGCTAATCGGTCGCCAGGAGTCGATCGCCAAGTACTGAGAGACGATCGTCTTAGATGTCGATCGCTCGGCACCGGGACTTGTCCTGGGACCTTCGGTCGGCCGATCTATCTTGCTTGCCGGGCTAAGGCTAGGTCGCCCGATCTCTGGTCGGCTGTTCTGCCTCGGCTGCTCGGCAATGGCTAGGTCGCCCGATCTCTGAGGCGATCGCCGATCGGAGAGTATAATTCTCGAAACAACAGGCCGTAAATCAATTTATCCAATAAATCAATTTAAACATCCAATGTCCCAAATTTAGATATCCAATATCTAATATTCATAATGAGAGAATTAGCTTGATTCATTCCGTCGTCAATCCAATTGCGCGACTCGGTAGGTCCGTCTCAGTCAGCAATGCGAGGAACCAAAGAGCAGTAGCACCACCTAGCCAGCCTGGCAGCCTACACTGTACCCCAATTGAGAACGAATGATTGGGATCATTCAAGAACCATTCTGTCGTGAATACCAGTATACATATAAACCCTTCTTTCAAATGTCCCGATCAAGTTATAGGGTCATGGTCCGTCAAACCCCATCTGTACTTGACGATATGCATGCGTTAATGCAAATCGAGATCATCGAGCTCTCGTGTATCCAATACAACTAGCTCCAATGCTTTGGCCAAAGACTTATGATCTCATCTGCCAATAACCGCATAGGACATATAACCCGGTCACTAACGGGAGAAAGAATTCTATCTTGGTATTGAGGACTGCTACTTGCCGTCAAGATGCACGTCGAGGTTGACCCCGCCTTAGGTTTATAGGGTCGAACTACTCTAATGAAAATCTTGACGTCACAAGCACATCCCTACTAAATCCTCAAGTCGAAGGTTCACGAATACCTATCACAACCTTTCGATTCCGTCATTGACTGTCCCGGAGTGAAATCCGTGTGACGAATCGAGGGTGAGTCGGTTCGAGTATACTAATCCAATTAGCATACCTATAACGTGTACTCCCACTAACCATTAATGTTCGACAGGCACTCTCCATGTCGATGAACACGTCATACAAGTCTTCACATAAACTTAACGCCCAGTCAAGTTTCATCGACTTGCGAATGATTAAGTATTTGAGCTATAAACCTTTCCAGTGCCGACCCCCTTATCCAATAAGGAGTGGAACATTTTGCTCTCAAATACACGGACTAGTTTCTATATGTATATTTACGAGTTAGGAATGCCAGTAACTACCAGTAAATAAAGAAACATCCATTGCCTTATATTAATGATTTACATAATTACAAGTACAATGCCCTCACTCAACATCCTCTGAGTGATATTCGAGGGCATACTCCTAACAGAATTATGAAACAAGATTTGGGTTAAAGCCCTCAATCCTTATTTTGAAAGGTTTGGTGGACCAGGACTCAGAGTTTTAAAGGTTTTGAAATTCCAAAATTCCCGAGGTGATGAACTTATTTTCGAAATGCTTTTTAGCTTAAATTTCCCTTATTAAAACCCCCGGGAATAATTTGATACTTGAATATTATGTTTGATTCTTGATTAATGTTTTCTCGTTACTTTTTGTATGATTTGATACTTGCACTAGTAAAACAGTGGAGTTTTACTAACCCCCGAGTAATCGGGGGTGGATGTCTGTTTTGCGTCCAAGTACATGCAGGCTCAGGGGAGCAGTCACAGGATTGGCACAAGAGGATGACAAACTGCGATACTAATCAAGAGTCGAGAGTTGTTTAGATTTTGTTGTGTTGTCAGAGTTGATTTCAGTCTTCTGTTGTATTGTATTTCGACCCCTGTGTGGGTAATGTTGTTTAAGTCAGTTTGTCGATTGAGTTGTGTGACCTTATCGGTTTGTGTATTCACGTGTAAGTGACCATAACGGTCTGTATTAATTTATTATTTGACCCTGGGCGGGCAAGCCTTTGGTCGTTTTGTAAGGTATAGCCTGGTAGATCCTCGGGAAAAGGGGTTTACGGCGTGTAATATTCCCTTATGGTTTTGGGGGTGTTACATTTATGGTATCGGAGCTTAGGTTGTGGAAACCTAGGCTGTCGGGTCAAGTTGTGTCCGTTGAGTTTTGTCTCGTCGGATTTTGTCTGACTGAGTCGTGTCGCGACGCGTCGTCTGAGTTTGTTGGTCGTGATTAGTATCATGGGGCGATCATCATCTTCGTGCGACCTGTGGATGTAAGTCTCCCTTCTTTGTGTTTGTGCCTTGTCTGATGCGAGTTACACATATGATTATGAGTTAATTGACGGAATCCTCTTATGGATTTTGATTTCGTGATATGTGGTTATTTGACTCTCATATTTCGTTCATATGAGGAGTAGTGTCGCTGGATTGTGCATGTTGGACTGTATTTCTTTTATCCGTTGCGTGAGTTCTTTTGTAATGGCTTTCGGTATTTTACCGACTAAGTTTTATTTTGAAAACCGATTCCCTTAACCGAGTTTTTGGCATTATGGCCTTGATCGTTTTGGCGAAATTCTTATGACGATATTTAGTATTTTGTAAATGGCTTTGTTGAGTTTTTGAAATATTACCGTCATCGGCCTTTTTGGCATTTTTGTAAATGGTTTTTAGCCCGGTGGGTTCCGGCGCGGAATCCACGGCCCTATAATGTTCCGTGTAATTACCTGAAATTTTTTGGCATTCTAGCCCATTGAATTATCTTGAAAAACCTTGAGGATCTTAGAAAATAAATTTCGAGGCGTACTTTTAAAATGAATTATTTTCTCGTGGTACATCCAAGGTGCCACATTATGTTTCAAAATTCTTCTACCTCGAGGACCAAAATGTTTCGAGATATTTTCAATATTTTAGAAACACTTTTACTTAGACCCGAGGGTCGAATATTCTGAAAGTTTTTCACTAAGAGGAAGTGTCCTCATTTTTATCAAATGCGAAATGGTTCTCCAAAGTCTCGATAACGATGATTCACGTTTGTACTTTTTGAAATGTGATACTCAAGATCAACTAGTGTTTCCAAAATCTTTCTTTTTCAAAGGTGGTTTTTGTTTTTAAAACCTATCGATTCCCGTTTGCGGTTTGGGAATGTATGTATGATGTTTGCTTTGTTGTTATAATGTTAACTCCCGAATATGATCAAGTTGGTGGCATGGACGTCGAGGAGTTGCCAGGCATTGGTTGTACTATCCCTCTGTGAGAGGTGTGAACTGGTGTTTACTGTTTATCGCCTCGTGGTGATTTGCGTGTTGTCGCACGAGTGTGAGCTGTTGAAGCTTAGGTTTGTACGTTTGTGTACATGTGTGATTGTTTCATGATGGTTGTAAATACCAAAAATTTCTGATATGTATTTGGAACTTGTGATATTGTAATTGTTGCATTTTGATCTGAGTATTATTCTCCGTATTTCATAATCCGGTGTTGTTGAGCGCATGATTTCATGAATGTGATTTAAATTGTGATTCTGCGCAAGTAGCGCACGCTATCGAATAAGTGTAGCGTACGCTAATTTGGATCCGTAGCGCACGTTGTGCATGAACCTTAGCGCACGCTATACGTAGTCAGCATGATTAAGACAGGGTGGTAAGTGAGATCGGCTAAGGATTTCGGTCGGATCATGTCGGGATGAACCTGGACCGCTTTCGGGAAAAGCCAAGTCAACGCGGTAGCGCACGCTAATGATATGTTGATAGCGCACGCTAAATGCTGAGTACAGTGAAGTCAGTAATCTTCGTATGACCGTTAGCGCATGCTATGGATAGGGACTAGCGCGCGCTAATAACCATTTCCTATATATAGGACAGCTTACTTTTTCATTATTCAGATATTTTCACTTCCCTAATCCGAATTTTTGAGCTTAGAGAGTTACTTCCTCCCTCCTCAACCTCTCATATCATCCTCCTAGCACGAGTTTGAAGATTGTAGATCTTTGGAGATTGGTGTTCAAGCCCTCGGTGTTGGATTTCCTCAAGTTCCTTCGTGTTCTTCGCTACTTTGAGGTAGGTGATTCTTCACCAATATTAGTAGTATTCTGAAGGACATTTTGATAATGTTTTGGGATTATCTAGTCAGTTAAATTCGTAAGTAGTCGAACCTCATGTGTTAGAAGGATATTTTCGATGTTTCGGTACTTATTCATCGCATAATCCATTGAACCTATTAGTGTTTGAACTCCTAGCATATTCTTGAAGCTTCAAAACCGATTATGACCAGTAGATGGAGATTACCAAGTTCTTATGTCTTTACATAAAGGAATCATACGTTTTAGGACATGTAATGGATTGAACTTAGGATATTCCTTGAAAATCAAGATGAATTATGGTGTTGTGATGATTATGCGTAACCTTGTATCTCGTAGTCGTTTAATCTGTAAAGATCTTTCACAATCCATATGAGCTTGATATGCACGGGGATGACATGTATTATCACCATAGAATTCATGAGTTTCATCACCATTAGATCAAGTTTTCTGCCAGTAGTAATCTACCATGCACGGTTAGCGCACGCTAACATATGTATATTAACGTGCACTATCAGGAATGAGTTAACGTACGCTACGTTTGGTACGTAACGTACGTTATGTTATCAGTCGAGTCAGTCGGTTGATCAGAGAGAACTGTCAGTACATGGCTAGCATACGCTAGACTTGGTCATTTGCGTACGTTAACAGGCAGACTTAGCGCACGTTACGTAGAGTACGTAGCGTACGCTAAGTAGTTCAGGCAGATTACATATTTAGAGCTTTTGGCCATTGACCGGATTGATAGGCAGTGTACGACATGAGATGAATTCTATACCATTTCTTTTGTTAAGGTTCGAGCTTGCCACGTTGATCGAAGGAGGCGGCCTTCGAGTGTGATGAGATCATTGGAGTGTTTCGTTCTTGCCATCTTCGAGGCAAGTATCCTAATTTGTTAATGTTCATATTTTGAGTATACATGTGGTTTATTCATGTTGTTGAACATGGGATTTATTTCATTAAATTGTCATGATATTCGTTATTCAGTGTTTGTATGTTCATGTTGATGGACATAGCGATTTTGCATATATGTTTGCATGAGTTGTGTTTGTGTATGTTGTACGATCTATGCTGAGGGCGCTGGATCGGATGTCCACCTCGTGTTGATCCGACAGGATCATCTTGGGATCTAGGCTGAGAGCGCTGGATCATTGGACGGGTTTTTCCACCTCGTGTTGGTCCGACGGGATCATCTTGGGATCTATGCTGAGGGCGCTAGATCATTGGAATACCTATGCTGTGTTAATGGAATCTTGTGGATTCCATTGTCGGATTCCGGTAGCGGAAGTCAGTGTGGTGTATCTTGTTATGTATTGTTGATGCATATTGGATTTGTTTAAATGATACTTGTACAAGTATCATTTTGCTAACCCCTTCGGGGGTGGACATTTGTTTTGATGTTCAGGTAGCCGAGGAGCGGGGAAACAGCCACAGTACCGATGTGACGACGAAGGGGTTCAGTGATGTTTGTTGTTGTTTGTGATTTGTCTTCTTGGTTCAATTTTAGTACTCGAGTACGCGTCTTATTAATATCATTTCGATATGGTTGTATTAATTAACTCGTTGTATCAGTTGGAACCGGTTTTGTAATTTGAATTTCCGTAGTACTGTTGGATTATATTCATATTTCTTTTAATTAGCCTTGTAAATCCTTACTTAAAGGGTTTACGGCGCTGTAATTATTCCGAATATCTCAGGGTGTTACAGAATATGGTATCGGAGCTAAGATTCATGGATATCTTGGCAGTCGGGTTTTAAGTTGAGTCTGTTTACGTTATTGATTTATGGGTTGTTCGTAACATCACTGTTCAGCCAAAAGTCGTCATGTGGACCATGGTTGTAAGTCTCCTAATCTCTTGTACTACCGTTTTACTTAATTTCTGTTTTGTGAGTATTGACGGGCTTTATTTTTGAAAATTTTGTCCTGGATATTGAGAAATTGTGTTTACAGTATGTTGAGATGAGGACGTGGACGCGGACGCGGTCGTGGACGCGGACGTGGTAACATGAGACAGGAGGATTCCGCAACTACCCCAGAATTATCGGCTAGTCGAATCGATTCCCATTCTGGAGGGCAGCAGGGATCAGCGAACGACGATGCGAATCCTAACATGCCGGGAGTGCTTCAACAAGTGGTGGCTCAGATAAACCAGTTTGCTCAGGTAGTTGACCGCATGCAGACGGCGATGGGACAGCAGCACCACGAGGATAACCGGGGAGACAGATGGCTTGCTGAGGTGGTCAAATTGCACCCGGCAAAATTTGACGGATCTGCTGAGGCACTTACTTGGGATCATTGCCTAAAGGAGTTAGAGAAGATATTTGCGGGTATGAACTGTCCTGAGGACCGGAAGGTTCCCATTGCCCAGTATTTTCTGACTGGGGAGGCCTTTGACTGGTGGGAAGCTATTCGACCTGAGAATCATAATGCTGACTGGACGGAATTCAAACTGATGATGGAAGCACAATATTGTCCTCGTCCAGTTAGGGAGGCAAAAATCCGAGAGTTTTTCTCACCACATAGTTCGGAAGCAACTATGACAGACATAATCAAAACTTTTAACCATCAGCTGACTTGTGTGCGACACTTGGTCAGAACAGAGGCAGAAAAGATTTTTCATTTCGATATGCGAATGAAGCCGGAGATTCAGCATTACATGTCCGGATTCGAGTGTACTACATTGCGACAGTATCAAGACAAAGCGCTGGCCTACGACATGAAAGAGGCAGCGGTGGAGAAATCGATGGAGGCAAAGAAGCAGAAAGTGACCGGCAACTTCCCGGAAAACAAGAGTGGTGGGCCCCGCAAGGGCCAGTCCTCCTTTTATTCAGCTAGGAAACCTCCACATCCTTCTAGAGGTGGAAAGAAATTCCGGACAACATCAGTAGTTTCGGACGCACCAAAGAAGTGCTATAATTGTGGTCGAGCAGGGCATATTAGACGTGATTGCCCCGCATCTTCTGTGACTTTTTCGATTGTGGGCAAGAAGGGCACCGTGCGGATTTCTGTGGAGTTGCTACTAGGTCTTTTAGTACTCGCACTCCAGCACCAGTACCGAAGGAAATAAGTGTGAACCAGACGCAGCAGAGTGGATTTCAGCAGCAGAATGTTGGGAAGAGAGAGACATCCAGTGCTGGGTCCGTTCCTCCGTGCCTGTACGAGATGAGGAAATCTGACGATCAGAACACTGCTGTTTCATCAGGTACGATTCAGATCCTTTTGCAACCAGTTAGTGTCTTATTCGATTCCGGAGCTACACATTCTTCATATCATTGAACTGTGTTAATCGTTTGAAAATCTCGTGCTTATTTGATTGTGAACCATATGTTGTGGGCTTGCCGAGCGGAGAGAGAATTGTGGGAACCCTAGAAACTAGAGATTTTCCAATGTCTATAGGAGGGAGAGATTGGCCATCGAATCTTATTGTAGTTGACATCCACGGTGACGACTTAATTCTCGGAGACGATTGGCTCAACCGTTATGGAGCTATTAGGAATTACCGAAAGAGAGTCATTTCTATCATTTCTGATGACGGATCTAAACACCTATTCAGAGGATGGAGACCGGGAAGCTCGGGAAAATTGATCAAAGCAATGAAAGTTGTGAAATTACTGAAGCAGGGATGTCATGGAATTTGGTGCTATGCCATGAAGAAAAAAGAAGGAGTAGAACTCTCATCTATTCCAGTTGTGAATGAATTTTCAGATGTATTCCATGACGAACTACCTAGATTACCTCCGCGGAGAGAAGTGGAGTTCACTATTGAATTAGAGCCTGGAGCAGCTCCTATTTCCAGAGCACCATACCGCATGGCGCCAACCGAGATGTATGAATTAAAGAAGCAACTGGAGGAATTATTACAGAAGGGTTATATTCAACCTAACGTTTCTCCTTGGGGAGCGCCCGTTCTCTTTGTCCGGAAGAAAGACGGATCCCTTCGATTATGTATTGATTACAGGGAGCTTAACAAGGTGACGATCACGAACAAGTATCCTTTACCTCGGATCGATGACTTGTTTGATCAACTGCAAGGAGCAAGGGTATTCTCGAAGATTGACTTGCGATCAGGATATCATCAGTTGAGAATTAAGGAATTGGATATACCGAAATCTGCTTTCAGATCCCGGTACGGGCACTATGAATTCGTGGTGATGCCATTCGTACTTACCAATGCTCCTGCAGTATTTATGCAACTGATGAATCGGGTATTTTTAGAATACCTAGATAAGTTTGTGGTCGTTTTCATTGATGACATCTTGATCTATTCAAAAGGCACAGAGGAGCATGTCGAGCATTTGCGTGTGGTTTTGAGCACCTTGAGGAAGGAACAGCTCTATGCGAAGCTTTCTAAATGTGAGTTCTGGCTTAGGGAAGTAACTTTCCTTGGGCATGTGATATCAGCTGACGGAGTTCAGGTGGACCCGAAGAAAGTCGAAGCAATCTTGGAATGGGAAGCTCCTAAAAACGTGAAAGAAGTCTGAAGCTTCTTAGGACTTGCTGGATATTATCGCCGTTTTGTAGAGGGAATTTCCAAAATTGCTCATCCACTCACTCAGCTATTAAGAAAACTCAAAAGTTTACGTGGGATGAGAAATGCCAGGCTGGTTTTGATGAACTTAAGAAGAGACTGACGACAGCACCTATATTAGCATTACCAGATGGAACTGATGGATTCATGGTATACAGCGACGCTTCAAATCAGGTTCTAGGATGTGTGTTGATGCAAAAGGATAAGGTGATTGCCTATGCCTCTCGGCAGTTGAAACCGTACGAAGTAAATTACCCGACTCATGATCTGGAGTTAGCAGCTGTGGTCTTTCCTTAAAAATCTGGCGACATTATTTATACGGTACTCATTGTCAGATCTTTACAGATCATAAAAGCCTCAAGTACATTTTCAGTCAGAAAGAATTAAACATGAGGCAAAGAAGGTGGCTGGAATTGATCAAGGATTACGACTTGGAAATTCTCTATCATCCGGGTAAAGCAAACGTAGTAGCCGACGCATTGAGCCGTAAACCGGTTTCCCTTCGAGTGTTGGAAGCACTTACATCCCAAACCAGAATTCAACGAGAACTGGTCCACGAAGGGATTGAAGTATGGGCACCAGAAATCCAAGGGCAACTATATGCGATGGAACTGACTTTGTCGCTAGCCGAGGAAATCAAATCTAAGCAGTTAAACGATTCTCTGATCCCTCGGCTATGTGACGAAGTAAAGAAAGGAAAGGCCCCAGGATTTGTGATACAAGATGATGGAGTTCTGAGATTTCAGAGTCGACTTTGGGTTCCCGATGATGATGATTTGAGACGGACAATTCTGAAAAAAGCTCATAGCGCGCCCTATTCTATCCACCCGGGCAGCAGTAAGATGTATAAGGATATTAAACAAAACTTCTGGTGGGGAAATATGAAGAAGGACGTAGCAGAGTACGTTTCGAAGTGTTTGGCTTGTCAGCAGGTTAAGATTGAACATCGACACTGCTTAGAATGTTAAAGCCGCTTCCGATCCCTGAGTGGAAGTGGGAGGATATCTCGATGGATTTCATCACCAATATGCCAAGGACCAAGATAGGAATGAACATGATTTGGGTTATAGTTGATCGACTAACCAAATCGGCTCATTTCCTAGGAATTAAAGACACATGGGGACCCGAGAAATTGGCACGAGTATTTGTTTCAAAGATAGTCAGATTGCACGGGACGCCGAAGACCATTATTTCAGATCGAGATGGTCGCTTCATGTCGCACTTCTGGAAGGCAGTTCACAGGGCTTTGGGGACCGAGCTAAACTTTAGCACGACTTATCATCCCCAAACGGACGGTCAGTCCGAAAGGACTATTCAAACAGTAGAATACATGCTTAGAGCTTGTGCTTTGGATTGGTCAACTGATTGGGAAGTTCACTTGCCATTGATTGAATTCACCTATAACAATAGTTGGCATGCTTCTATTAAGATGGCACCGTTTGAAGCTTTGTACGGGAGAAGATGCCGATCACCCTTGTGCTGGGATGATTCTTCGGACTTGATCGGGACGGAACCGGAATTGATAGTTCAAACTCAAGAGAAGATAGCTTTGATTCGGGAAAGACTGTTGGCGCGAGTGGGCCAGTCTTATGCAGATGTGCGTCGTCGCCCTCTGGAGTTCGACATTGGGGACCACGTACTATTGAAGGTGTCTCCTACACGAGGAATTTTCCGTTTTGGGAGGAAAGGTAAGCTAAGTCCGAGATATATCGGACCATTTGAGATCCTCGAGAGAGTTGGGGATTTAGCATACAGGTTGGCCTTACCACCATCGCTGAGTCATGTTCACAATGTGTTTCACGTATCCCAATTGCGGAAGTATGTACTGGATCTCAGTCATATCATTGAGTTTGATGAAATCGAGATAGCTAATGACGGCACCTTCGAAGAGAGACCAATCAAGATACTTGAGAGTCGGATCAAACAATTGAGGAATAAACCAATACCCTTGGTTAAAGTACAATGGTCACGGAACGGAGTTGAATAGGCCACTTGGGAAACAGAGGACAGTATGAAGACTAGATATCCAGAGTTGTTTTCATCTTAACTTTCGGGACGAAACTTCTTTTTAGGGAGGAAGGATGTAATACCCGAGATTTCTGATATGTATTTAGAACTTGTGATATTGTAATTGTTGCATTTTGATCTGAGTATTATTCTCCGTAATTCATAATCCGGTGTTGTTGAGCGCATGATTTCATGAATGTGATTTAAATTGTGATTCTACGCAAGTAGCGCACGCTATCGACTAAGTGTAGTGTACGCTAATTTGGATCCGTAGTGCACGCTGTGCATGAACCTTAGCGCACGCTATACGTAGTCAGCATGATTAAGATAGGGTGATAGGTGAGATCGGCTGAGGATTTCGTTCGGATCATGTCGGGATGAACCTGGACGGCTTTCGGGAAAAGCCAAGTCAACGCGGTAGTGCACGCTAATGATATGTTGATAGCGCATGCTAAACGCTGAGTACAGTGAAGTCAGTAAGCTTCGTATGACCATTAGCGCACGCTATGGATAGGGACTAGCACGTGCTAATAACCATTTCCTATATATAGGAAAACTTACTTTTTCATTATTCAGATATTTTCACTTCCCTAATCCGAATTTTTGAGCTTAGAGAGTTACTTCCTCCCTCCTCAACCTCTCATATCATCCTCCTAGCACGAGTTTGAAGATTGTAGATCTTTGGAGATTGGTGTTCAAGCCCTCGGTGTTGGATTTCCTCAAGTTCCTTCGTATTCTTCGCTACTTTGAGGTAGGTGATTCTTCACCAATATTAGTAGTATTCTGAAGGACATTTTGATCATGTTTTGGGATTATCTAGTCAGTTATATTCGTAAGTAGTCGAACCTCATGTGTTAGAAGGATATTTTCGATGTTTCGGTACTTATTCATCGCATAATCCATTGAACCTATTAGTGTTTGAACTCCTAGCATATTCTTGAAGCTTCAAAACCGATTATGACCAGTAGATGGAGATTACCAAGTTCTTATGTCTTTACATAAAGGAATCATACGTTTTGGGACATGTAATGGATTGAACTTAGGATATTCCTTAAAAATCAAGATGAATTATGGTGTTGTGATGATTATGCGTAACCTTGTATCTCATAGTCGTTTAATCCGTAAAGATCTTTCACAAAAAAAAACGAGCATGATATGCACGGGGATGACATGTATTATCACCATAGAATTTATGAGTTTCATCACCATTAGATCAAGTTTTCTGCCAGTAGTAATCTGCCATGCATGGTTAGCGCACGCTAACATATGTATATTAACGTGCGCTACTGGGAATGAGTTAACGTACGCTACGTTTGGTACGTAACATACGTTATGTTATCAGTCGAGTCAGTCGGCTGATCAGAGAGAACTGTCAGTACATGGCTAGCGTACGCTAGACTTGGTCATTTGCGTACGTTAACAGGCAGACTTAGCGCACGTTATGTAGAGTATGTAGCGTACGCTAAGTAGTTCAGGCAGATTACATATTTAGAGCTTTTGGCCGTTGACCGGATTGATAGGCAGTGTACGACTTGAGATGAATTCTATACCATTTCTTTTGTTAAGGTTCGAGCTTGCTATGTTGATCGAAGGAGGCGGCCTTTGAGTGTGTTGAGATCATTGGAGTGTTTCGTTCTTGCCATCTTCGAGGCAAGTATCGTAATTTGTTAATGTTCATATTTTGAGTATACATGTGGTTTATTCATGTTGTTGAACATGGGATTTATTTCGTTAAATTGTCATGATATTCGTTATTCAGTGTTTATATGTTCATGTTGATGGACATAGCGATTTTGCATATATGTATGCATGAGTTGTGTTTGTGTATGTTGTACGATCTATGCTGAGGGCGCTGGATCGGATGTCCACCTCGTGTTGATCCGACGGGATCATCTTGGGATCTAGGCTAAGGGTGCTGGATCATTGGACGGGTTTTTCTACCTCGTGTTGGTCCGACGGGATCATCTTGGGATCTATGCTGAGGGCGCTGGATCATTGGAATACCTATGCTGTGTTAATGGAATCTTGTGGATTCGCATTGTCGGATTCCGGTAGCGGAAGTCCGTGTGGTGTATCTTGTCATGTATTGTTGATGCATATTCGATTTGTTTAAATGATACTTGTACTAGCATCGTTTTGCTAACCCCTTCGGGGGTGGACATTTGTTTTGATGTTCAGGTAGTCGAGGAGCGGGGAAACAACCACAGTACCGATGTGACGACGAAGGGGTTCAGTGATGTTTGTTGTTGTTTGTGCTTTGTCTTCTTGGTTCAATTTCAGTACTCGAGTACGCGTGTATTATTAATATCATTTCGATATGGTTATATTAATTAACTCGTTGGATCAGTTGGAACCGGTTTTGTAATTTGAATTTCCGTGGTACTGTTGGATTATATTCATATTTCTTTTAATTAGCCTTGTAAATCCTTACTTAAAGGGTTTACGGCACTGTAATTATTCCGAATATCTCGGGGTGTTACAGTAATTATGTGCTGGTTATCGTTCGGGCCATTGAGGTCGCCGAACGATACCATCGTTGTTGTAGTGTTCGTGTGTGTATTACTTAAAGATGGTAATCGTTGTATATGATATGTGTTATGATTCTTTGCTATGCTGAGGTGGCATCTCCGTTATGTTGTTTTGCGACGTTATGCCCCATTGTATCTAGCGTTTGTATTTTCGGTATGCCGAGCCGAGGTGTTTCAATCGTGATGTGCCGGGGTGTCACGGGGTGCTTATAGTTTGTATAGAATGTACGCGCACCGTGCGGCTAGTAGTCAATTTACCCGACTACGTCCGCCTAACTCGATCGAGAGTTGGTGCTAATGCGACGCAATCACACTGAGGCGTTTTGGTGGCACAGGAAAATTGAAGATGAAAATCGATTTGTATTAATACAATGAACGATTACAATAGGCAACAATGATTACAAGCATACACGGATAGGAGGGTCTTAGCAAACTAGCCAATTCGTACTACAACTCTTCAGTACACTCTTCCCCCCTATAATAGGCTTAGAAAAATAAATGCTAATGACAACACTGGATATTGAAAAGCTGAACAAGCACTAACTAGCTATTACAACATTACAAGGAAAATAAAACAACATTACAAGGAAAATAAAGTAAAGCCCTACACTATAGATGATAACTTGAAGTGCGATGAGGCTCGGCATCCCACAAAGCTGCAAGTGGGCCCATGAGTGGCCTGTGATCAGGTAATACCGCCTGGGGTCGCGGGCATCCCGTGACAGCACTCCCCCCTCTGAGTTGGTGACGTCCCCGGCGCCATAGATGTGAGATAAGCATCCAGTAGTGGTTGAAAAGCTTTAAGTGTTGTCGCCCTCTCCCAAGTGTTCTCCTCCATATTGCAGCCCTGCCATTTCACCAAATATTCTTTGTATAGCTTCTTTCGCGGCCCTGCATCACGGTGGTCGATAATAGCTTTGGCCACCCTCTTCCCCAAGTTGCGTAGTTTCAGTTGTGGACGGTTGGGCAGGTTGCGTGTGGTGTCCTCTTTGTCTGCCTGATATGGCTTGAGTTGGCTGACATGAAAGACATTATGAATGCGCCACCATTGGGGTAACTCAAGCTTGTAGGCTACCTTTACGACTCTTTTGAGGATGTTTAGGGGCCCAATATATTTTTGCATTAGCCGTGAATCTCTCCCCCGTGTTGCCCTAGAGGAAATCTGGTTCGGGACCTTCACCATTACCTTGTCACCCACACAGTATTCAACAAAGCGGCGTTTAATATCAGCATATTTTTTCATCCGCTTTTGAGCCTTCTCCAGGTAGCCACGTGCCAAATCAAGGTTTTGTTCCCATTCAAGGGAAAATGTTTGCGCCGAAGTAGGCCTGGCGTTTTGTGGAACAGTATCAATATTGTGCGGGAGGAGTGGCTGCTGCCCATTACAAATTTCAAAAGCACTCTTATTGGTGGTAGAGCATTTTTGAGCATTGAAACACAGTTGAGCAACATCCAAAAGCTTTACCCAGTCCTTCTGATTAGTGCTCACAAAATGTCGAAGATATTCCTCCAACATTGAGTTAAATCTTTCAGTTTGGCCATCAGATTGTGGGAGGAAGCTAGAGCTCATATTCAACGTGGAGCCGAGTAGTTTGAAGAGCTCGGTCCAAAAGTTACTAGTAAACCGGGTGTCTCGGTCACTAACAATGTCCCTCGGCAGTCCCCAATACTTAACAATATGCTTGAAAAAGAGCTGAGCTGTCTCTTCCGCCGAAACTGTCTTGGGTGCTGCTATGAATGTAGCATATTTGGAGAACCGGTCTACCACAACAATAATGGCATCAAGATCCCCAACTTTTGGTAGACTGGTGATATAATCCATTGAAACACTTTCCCAAGCCCTGACAGGGATGAGTAGTGGTTCCAGCAAGCCTGCCTTCTTTTGTCGATCAGGTTTATCTTGTTGGCACACCAAGCAGGTGCGAACAAACATCTCAATGTCGTCTCGCATTTGGGGCCAATAGTAAGCTCGTTGAACTAAGGCCACAGTCCGCTCCTCTCCTGGGTGGCCCGCCCAGAGAGTGTCGTGACATTCCGCAATAATAGTTTTCCTCATATCGCCGCCTAGAGGTACATAGAGACGTCTCCCCTTGGTCCGTAAGAGACCATCCTCTAGCCAAAATCTTCGTGTTGTACCCTGGCGGACAAGGTTCACCAAACATTGAGCCGCTGCATCGGTTCCCATTAGTTCTCGTATTTGATCTTTTAATGGAGTGGTCACCTGACTCGAGGAAAGCGCTGCCAGCACTTGTAGAACAGCTAGGTCGGATCTGCGGCTCAGGGCATCCGCCACCTGATTACTAGAACCGGCACGATACTCAATCACAAAGTTGAACTCGGACAATAGTTCCTGCCATGTCGCTTGTTTCCCAGTAAGCTTTGGCTGGGACAGAAAGTGACTAACAACAGTGTTGTCAGTTTTTACAATAAATGGCAACCCCAATAAGTAATGTCTCCAAAGTCGAAGGCAATGGACCACTGCTAAAAGCTCTTTCTCATTCACCGTGTAACGCCTCTCGACATCCTTAAGTTTCTTACTCTCGAAGGCAACAGGATGGCCATCTTGCACTAAAACTCCTCCTAGTGCAATATCTAAAGCATCCGTTTCAACCACAAAAGGTTTGGATAGATCTGGTAGTGCGAGGACCGGGTCTGTTAGGATGGCCTTCTTTAAGTTGTCGAAGGCATTCTGGCATTCCGGCGACCAATTCCAAACTTCCGTCTTTCTTGTCAAATCGGTTAGGGGTCTTGCTATTGTTGCTACGCAAAATATTATCCGGAGATAGATATTGCTGGAATGGATGGATAGCAAAACAAATGCGAGAACACTTCCGTGGGAAAAGTAAATAACACAAGATTTGCCGGGCTTGAATGCTCTCGCGAGATATTATTAATACAAATATTCGGGGATACAAGTATTAATGTTAGAATCTATTACAATGAGTGTAAAGACTTCTAGTTATCTTAGCTTGTGAACGTGTATACTGCCGGAAGCACCAGATATGATGCTCTGTGAGTTCTTGTAACAACACTGATGAGCTGTGACGGCGGTGAGAAATCGACAGTCTCTCACGGCCTGTATTAGCTGTGTCTTTGAGCTCCTGGGCTTGTGAGTCCCTTTGAATCTGCACTGTGGAGACTTCTTGCCTCTGTCGACCGTCTTCTGGATGAGAGGTACTGAGAGAGAAATCCTGAGGTAGATTCGGGAGAAGAAGCTGGGAGCTTGATAGTATGTATGGTTATATGTATTTTCTCTGAACTTAGTGGAGAATGCGTGAACCGAATGAAGAATTCGTGAGCTGAACGCGGAACCATTTTCCAGTAGAAGGAGGTTCTCTATTTATAGCACTTGGACCTGCTGGGCGATCGTCTTTGCTGTATTATAATAAGCGGGCGATCGTCTTTTAGCACATGGGCTTGTCTCCTTAAAGCTTGAAGGAGTTGCTGGCAGCCAGCCGCGCGGTCCAATGAGAAGCCTGCACGCGTCTGAGTCGCTGTCATAGGCGGTCCCACCTTGTGCCTTCGGCGGGCTTGTCGGTAGGTAAAGCCGCCCTTGTCAGAGACAGCTGTTGGTGGTCAATGGTCCATGAAATACGGATCTTGTCTTGGATCTGCACATGGGCACTGCATTGAGATCTATTCTTCGTGGACTTTGACAGACGATGGTCTCTGTTGGGGGCATAGGATGGTCGTCCTTAGCCGGGCACCATGGTCGAACGCTAGGTGCCAGAGGGCGATTGCCCTGGGAGTCGATCGCTAGATACCCGGAGGTGGCCTGGTATCTTCGGCTAGGCGATTTCGCCATAGTTTGATTGGTTGAGGACTCGGTCGCTTGGGCTTGCAGTCGATCGCCTGTCGAGGTGAATAAATCTCGATACAACAATTGCCCCCCGGCTCGCTCCAATGTTGGAAACGTGGGGTGAGGTGGTTCTACTAGCGATCGCTGAATTTTGACGAGTGACTCTGCATTTTACTGAACTGGCAATCGTCTTTGAGCTGATGGATTCTGAGTTTGGACGACTTGGTCGGTCGCTGAAATGAGCGGGAAATGGCAGCGGATGTGGAGAGAAGTCTTCAGGACACGTGTCGAGTTCCTGCTGGGGGAGATCGACGGTCATTTATGACTCCTCGTCTGACGCATCCTTGAAAATATGCGTACGCGGGTTTCAAGGGGGGTCAATAAATGCGACGGTTGCACTTCAATCCCTGAGACTCTCCTTAATTGCACACGAGCCCCTGCCACCTCCTATAAAAAGGCGTAGTGTAGCAACGTTCATTCTTACGCGCATTTATCGGAGAAAGAAGGTTTTGCTGAAGATTTTTCTGGAGACTTTGATTGCCGATCGTCAGTCGATTCCATCTTTGGTAAGAACACAATCCTCTTCTCCTTATCTTGAATTCGAGAATGTCTGGAACACCTTCTTCGTCGGGAGTGGGCACCTCCTCCGCCGCTGGGACTTCTAACGTCCGGGGAGGATCCTCCGTAGATTTCCACCTGGAGACGGCCGCAGAAGCTATCCGCGCCGGCATCGATCCCGCGGAAGTCGAGGCGTTATTTAACGAGGCCGACGTCGCTAGGGAGGCGGCATTTGAGCATCGACGGTCACAGATGGAGAGGGATCTGGCGGTGAGGGCCTACTGGGAGCGGCATAGTGCCTTTGGCCAGGCCTATGTGGCCTTTGCTGAGATTATGGAGAGGCTGCCCGGTCCGTCTCCAAAATTCGATTTCCGGGAGTACTCGATCGCTAATCCTTATCAGCCTCCTAAGCGATCGCTATTTCGGGCTGCGCAGTGATCTCTATGGTCTCTTGGCCAAATCAGGAGTTCAGCGACCAGGAGGGATCTGGCCGTCTGGAGGACGAGGTTCCATATCCCTTCAGATGTGGATCTATTTGTGCCGGCCGAGAATGAGAGAGCCGATCAGCCTTCGGAGGGGATGGTCGCAGTGAACGAAGCGATCATGGAGGCGGGGTTGCGATTTCCTTTATCGTTCTCCGTTTCCCATTTGCTGGCAGCTTGGAATTTGGCGCCGCTCCAGCTAATGCCGAATGCTTGGCTTCAGATTATCTGCACTCTGACCTTGTTCGGCGGTCACCGACTGTACCGCCTCCCATCGCCGTCAGAGATGAACCACTTGTTCAAACTGACGACTCAGAAAGGGTCGGTCGGAGGCTATCATATTCAGGGCCGATCCGGTCGGGTGATCCTTGGAATCCCGAACAAGGTGCGGGACGATCTGACGAAGTGGTTCTGGGCCGCCGGTGCCTGGAAAGCCTCAGCGAGCGACAACCCCACTGGCGAGCTGAACATTCCCACTTGCTTTCGGGAGAGAAATCCCGGTAAGGGTTCAGACTCTCCCTTTGTTTGGATATGTTCTGAATTGATCTAATTTGATTTCGTTTTTGCAGGTTTCTATATTCCGGCAATCGAGGAGCTGCCTTTTGATTTCCTGGTTGTCTGGGAGCGGATACGAAGTTTTCCGGACGACGAATTGGACGCTAACCGGATCAACAAGGAGAGTCGTCGGTTGTCCGCTCGCCTATTCCGTTTTCCGAGACATCTCTCGGTTTCAGGTACGAATTTCTACGATCTCCATTTGCTGGGCGATCGTCCTGTTGGAGGAATGTGACTAACTGTGGCTTGATTGTTCTTATTTCCATAGGTTCGCTTTCCTCGCTTTCTGGAGCCCCCACCGGAGATAGCTATGTCGAACCCAGGAGTTTTGGGTCGTCTCCGCCAGACGAAGTCATCTCGGGCTCCTCCTGTGGCGTTACCTATTATTCCGGAGGTGGAGCCTCGCGTAGAGCCGATCGTGGCTGAGGAGGAAGTTCGTGAGGAGGGTTTCCGGACGAATCGCAAACGGCAGAGGTCGGGAGAAACTCCTGTTTCTGCCCCGGCCAATGAGGTGCCGATCGTCGCGCCTCCGATCACCGTTGTTCCTCCGGAGAATGAGCCTACGCCCTCCGCGGCTTTCTTACGGGAGATGGAGATCGCCGATGCTGAGACCCCTCATGGGAAACCATACTTCGGCCGCGATCCTGAGAGAGCCGAGAGGTAAACTTTGCTTGTTGAGTTGAAACTGGTTGTTCGCGTAGGAGATGTGTTAACTTTTTTGTGTTGATGCAGGATCCGTCGCACAGATCCATCTTGCCCGCCGATGGTGTTGGATTTCTTAGCGAGTCGATCTCCTCGCTAGTCCTGTGACATCCCGCAATACGTCAACCGGGCCATTTCTGCTCTACTGAAGGCCTGGACGACCGATCTAGATGCGATCGCTCGTCAGCGATCTGGGAGTACAATGCAGGCTGTTTGCGCCCTTTCTCTCCAGACAGCGACCATGGCTGTCCAAGCTGCGCAGGAGTTCGAAGGGCGCCCTTCCACTGCTCGCCTGCAGGCGGATCTCGAGGCGGCTCGAAAAGAGAACGCCGAGTTCGCCGACAGGATCGTGGCAATGGAGAAGGACTCCCTGGATGCAGCTAAGCGGGCGAGTCACGAGCTTGAGATGGCGAGGAAGGATGCCGAGATGTCTCGGTTGACGGTTGACCGATTCCGGGACTGAATGACAAATGTCGTACGCTCGCAGAAGGCCGCTGAGATGGAGGCCAATCAACTGAAAGTGACCGTCGCTCGGTTGACTAGCGAGCTGGCGGAGTCGAGGGAGAAGACAGCTGCAAGGGAGGCCGAGCTCCAAGGATCGCAACAGGCGATGGCGGAGCTGAAAGGGGAGGTAGAGGCGACCAAGGCCAATCCCTTCCTTAACTTGGAGTTTGTCAACGAGTTTGCCTATTATATGGCGTTTGCTGATTCGATCCGAGCTGCTAAGAAGGGAGGGTTGGAGGTCGGCCCTCTTGCTGAGAACTTCAGGGCGTATGCGTTGGAGCATCCTCTCCATCCTGCTTTCTCCTTGCCGATTTTGGATTTCTCGGAACTTGGCGTGGATTTGAGCTGGTATCCGACTCCGGCGAACCTCGTTCATCCTGACGCTCCGGAGGACGGGGAGGCCGCTCCGGAAGCTGGCGAAGGGCCGCAGGCCGATCCGGTGGTTGAAGGCGAAGGCCAGGCGGGGGCCTGAGGCTCTTCATTCTTGTTTGCTTTAGCTTTTTGCCTTGTAGTTTTGTAGCTTTCTTCTTTTTGTAGTACTTAGGTAGCATTCAGGCCTTCGAGCGACCGTGTACGTACCTTTGAGACTTCAAGTAATGTAATGAACGTTTGATTCTTCAATTTATCACTTGAATGATTGCTTTTTGAGTCTTTTGCTTGACTTTGTACAAATGTGTGAGGAGAGATAGTTGCGTGTGTAGGTCTAAGTGAATTGATAAACTCAAATAGATAACTTTTACAACTAATTCGATCGCTGCACAACATCTGAAAAATGGCGAACTCCGTATGTGATTGAATATGGACGATCGTCGTATATATAGCTCCACCCTTCCCCCTTGTTTTTGTTCCCTTAGTGAAAGTAAGGGGACGAAAATAAATCGTTGAATGAGCGGTCTTCAATTTTGTCGAATCCTCGAGGAAGGTTGTCCATCTCGGTCTTGAGGAACCGTGCACGATCGCGGAGTTCGATGGACCGATCTCCACGACCATGTCTTGTGCGCGAGCGACATTGTCTGTCTCGTGACTCATTTTATTGTGAGGGTCCTCCGTTAGGCTGCGCCTCGCCTCGTATTTAAACGAAGGGTGTGCGGTCTTGGTCTTGAGGAGTCCTTGCGCGGGGCGTCGTCAGATTAATCAACTCCATGTCCGCGGCTTGTTAGCTCTGCTTCCACCTCGGCCCGCCATGAAGATGGAGACCCTCGACGGTGTACGTTGAGACGGGGGTAGGGACGCGTCGCATTGTCCGAGAGGACCCACCACGTTAAGCGATGGACCTCCGAGGGCGGGCGAACGTGTCCACAAATTAGTTTTGGAGGGCCCTCAGAGTACGCCGGCCTCGTATTTAAACGAAGGGCGGGCGATCTTGGCCCAAAGGGACCTTGCATGGTCTAAGCAGTCGGTTCCATCGACCACCAGGACCATGGCTGCACTCTTCTACCTCGGATCATCATGTTAGATGCCAACCTTCGACGGTGTACATTGTGCGGTGGAGGCAATTTCGTGTCTTAGTACATCACGTTAGATGACGAACTGTAGATGGCGATCGAGTCCTCCGGTTTGCTTTGGATAGACCTTCGGCTATGCCCGCCTCGTATTTAAACGAAGGGCAAGCGATCGGAGCCCAAAGGAACCCCGCATGGACGGATCGTCGGTTTAATCGATTTTCGTGACCATGGCGGCACTCTTCTACCTCGGACCATCATGTCAGATGACGATCCTTGACGGTATACGTTGTGCCAGGGGAGGCGATCGCTGCCTAAGTCCACCATGTTGATGGCAAACTTTAGAGGGCGAGCGAGTCATCCTCCTTTTCGAAGCGTTAGCTCAAGTAGTAGCCTTTTGGTTCAATGAGGAGGAAATTGTCGAGAGACTTCCGAAGTTCCTTTCTCTTGATTGAAGCATGTAGAGACGGTCGCCGAGGTTGATCGAGGGGTTGGCTCGTATGAGCTTTCCAGCCTGTTCGCGTTCGACTCGGACGATCATGTTGGGGGATTGGTAGGGGTTCCGGCTAAGCCAATAAGCTGTCCAACATGCCCTCCTCGTACAATCTACAGAGCTGTTTGAGGAGGTCGCGGCATTGGTTGGTGCAGTGGTCGGGACTCTTGTGGTAAGCACAATATTGATTGTGGTCCAGACGACCGTAGTCCCTTATCGCCTTTGGCTTGTTCAGCGGTTCGCGCCCCTTGATGGCATAAAAAATGTGGGCCGGAGTTCGGTTGAACTTGTGGAGGAGATGGGCTTCCACATCCTCGATGGCCCTGAGGCCGCCGGATGGCGTGGCGACCGTCTTCTTGGCTTTAGCGATCGCCGCCTTCCGTGCCGGAGGTGGCGTTTCCTCGCCTAGGCGGAGGGTGAGTAGCCTTTGCCTGGCCAGAAAGTCGGCAGCCTTAGCGCGGAAGATTGCGTAGGTTGGGGGGATGTATTTGGTGAGATATCTGAACATGGGTGAATGACCGTAGAATCCCCCCAAGACCGAATAGAGAGCGAGCTCGTCACTGACGTGTTCACCGGTGAGGATGATTTCGTCCACTCGGTCGATGTAATCCGCGTCGGTTTCGTCTTCCCCCTACCTGATTTTCATCACGCGGTGGGGGCCTTCTGGTCTGGCGACCTTGGTGGCGAAGTATGACGTGAAGTCATTCGCCAGTTTTTCAAAGGAGATGATCGATCGTGGTGGTGGTAGTGAGACGTACCACCTATGTGTAACACCCCAAACTAGGCGGATATTACAGTGCCGTGGATCCCCGACTGGGACCCACCAGGCGAATGAAAACTGATGAATTAAATAATATAATTGTAGTACCGAACCACATTATATTACCAAATACTCTGATGAGGAGTTTAAGTACAATACACCAGGACAATACAGAATACTAGTATATTTTATATGAAGATAAAATACACCACCCTGAATAAATAAACATCTAAAATGGAATTTGTAGCGGAATACATATGAAGAAAAACAAGGATGACTGAAAGAAACCGGAATGACTGAAATGACCAGAATGACTGGGGCCCCCTACTAGTATCACTGGGACTCCTCGCCGTCAACATGCTCTTCCCGTGCCTTTGCCTTGCCGTGACCTGAAAACAAAATCCCCCAACGGGGTCAGTTACACAGAACAACAACCCTCAAGTGTTGAACAATATACAACAATCACATGAATGAATTAATGAATTAAGTTGCATGATGAGTATCAATGTACGACCGAGTGAACTGAACAATAGCACAAATAGCCGAGTGTCCGGAGTCCCGCATATACACCCGCTATTGGCCTAATTAGTCTCACGGTTAAATGTGTCCGGAACCCCGCATATACACATTACCATGCGCACAGTCCAATGTGTCCGGATCTCCGCATATACACATGACCATAATGTGCCCGACTAACATTCCACATATGTGCCAACTGGCCATGCAATATAATGACGGAAGATCGCCAGAACAAAAATATCCAAGGTAAGGAGTAATGAATAGAATCCGATAAGGATCAAAAACGACTCACCGAGATGAAATAATGATACAACGAGTGATAGCTTCGATGAAATGATTTTGGAACCATCGTTCCTCGTGAGTTACATGATGAGTTGATAAATACAAGTCTCGACATGAACGACATATTATGAGTGAATTACATGTATGAATGGACAACAACATAAGGGATGAATATCCTTTTTACCGAGTAAGAATTTACTTACACAACACCGGTGACAATAATCCTTCCACGAACAAATGTCCTAAATAAGATGTCGGTCGCTCGAACAACCTTGAATAACACAATCACCAACAATCCGTTCAACATACGAATCAAACACGAATATAACGAACTCAAAACGTCGATACGACTAAACTAAGTTTATTGGGGCATTATATCGAACACTTTGTGGCCAACTTCGATTGATTAGAACCAAACCTCAATAATACCAACATCAAATCCCCAAGAAGTGTTTCAAACCAACAAAACATCTTCAATACGATGAAAAATCCAATATGAATATACAAATTCGTGATTACATCAACGATTAATCGAAAACCCCCAAATCCAACTCAATATTCAAAGTGTTCTTGAATAATTCTTCAATAATCCAATGAATAATCAAACATATCCATAATCATGTGTATATCACTTCATACAACATGATCTTAACATCCAAAACATCATATCTCAAAACAAAATCGAAATCCAAGAGGTTTGATGAATATTACCTTTGAAGATCCAAGCTCTTTGATCCGAAGAACACGCGTTAGATCGACTATCTGGGCTTCACGATCGAAAGGAAATGAAGAAAATCAAACCCTCAAGTGATGGATGATGAAAAGTTTCTCCCTCAAGCCTTCTCTCTCGGACCAAGGTGAAGAAGTGATGAAAAAATGAGTTGAATCGCACAAAAATCGCAATTATAGTGCTGACTGCACTGTGCCCAGCCGAAGTGTGCTGCGGCACAGGGCCAAATCTGCCCCCAGTGATCGGCAGCGTGCCGCGGCACGGACGAGTGTGCCGCGGCAGTGACTCAGCAGTGTGCCGCGGCCCCGTCGGCATGTGCTGCGGCACAAGGTACAGACGAGTTTGGCCGAAAATTCAACACGAGTGTGCCGCGGCCCGGGCGGGTGTGCCGCAACAGTGACTCGGCAGTGTGCCGTGGCCCTGCCGGCATGTGCCGCGGCACAAGGTACAGAGTGCTCGGCCAAAACTGGAAAATAAGAGTGACTTAGCTATTTCGACCATAACTCCCTCGTCTGGACTCCGATTGACTCACCGTTTGAAGCAATGGAAAGCTAACTCGATGATTTATAATATTGCAAAGATTCAGAATTTTTGGAGTTTCAAAAAATCAATGGTGATTTAACAAAGTCGAACTCATACGTGGAAAAGTCGCTAAAGAACACGGAATTCAACAGAACGACACCGAGACGAACTCGGATGACAAAAAGTGTAGAATTAATCATTCTCGGAATGACGAAAAGGTAACAATAGAGTTGCTAAGATGGACTTCCGCCAAAATATAAAATTACCGAATGAAATTACTGAATGATAATGACTGAATTACAACCGGGTATTACACTATGGGCCAGCTCGCCCAATGTTAACGAGAAGATTCGGCATTTGGTTGCATCTGATGCCCCACACCCGGTCATATAGATCCGGAATTTACTTAGGTGGATTTCGAGGTCCGATCTCCCTTCATACAGAGGTGTTTTGGGAGGAGCGATCCTTGGTTGTACGGGGGCGAGCTCGATGTGCACCGCGAGTGGCTCGGTCGGCCCGATGATCTTTCTGCTAGTGCTTGCCCCAGTGTCCAAGAGTGCTTTCATCTTGTCGAGCTGGCGTTGCATAGCGGCCATCGCCGTGGCCTGGCTGCTCGCGGCTAGGCGCTCGGAGCAGGAGCCGAGGCGATCCAGTACTGATCCTCTAACGATCGGAATGGGAGTCAGACGGTTGATCTGCGTTCGGCTGAGGATTGGGTAGGCCGAACTCTTGGTGACGGAGTCGGATTCTGTCGTTTCGTGGTTGGGGCCAGAATGCCCCGGTCGCCATGATGGGTCGCATCCCAGGCGACTGAATACGGATCCGTCAGTCGTGCGAGAGCTTTTTCTCGCGAATCGGGGCTTCCTGACGATCGCTCACCCAGTAGCCCGTTGAATTTCCATTTTCCCATGCGGCGGATGGCCGAGGGAGTTATTGCGGGCGACGCGCATGCTCTCCATCGCTCCTATAGGATGGCCATAGCCTCCTCGATCTGTTCCTCGGTTTGGAACTGGTCGAGTGAGAGGTTGGAGCCATCCCTCAGGTGCGGGATCGAGAGTCTCGCGTTGTCGCGGCTTCCCCCGGCCGTCGGCTGGGGTTCGGATTGAGCTGGGATATGGTGTCCGGCGGTTCGGAGAGCGGCTCTCTTTGATGTACCGGCAGACATCATGATTTTGAAGGCTTTCTTTGAAGCGCAGTGAGTGTCACTTCAAGTATATGCCCCGAGAACAGTGAGTGTTCTTCGGGACGGTAGGAATGAAAATGAAGGTCTAAATGCCCTCCTTCTAGCGCCAATTGTTGCTACCCAAAATATTATCCGGAGATAGATATTGCTGGAATGGATGGATAGCAAAACAAATGCGAGAACACTTCCGTGGGAAAAGTAAATAACACAAGATTTGCCGGGGTTGTTAGTCCCGGGCTTAAATGCTCTCGCGAGATATTATTAATACAAATATTCGGGGATACAAGTATTAATGTTAGAATCTAATGAGTGTAAAGACTTCTAGTTATCTTAGCTTGTGAACGTGTAGACTGCCGGAAGAACCAGATATGATGCTCTATGAGTTCTTGTAACAACGTTGATGAGCTGTGACGGCGGTGAGAGATCGACAGTCTCTCATGGCGTGTATTAGCTATGTGTTTGAGCTCCTGGGCTTGTGAGTCCCTTTGAATCTGCACTGTGGAGACTTCTTGCCTCTGCCGACCGTCTTCTGGATGAGAGGTACTGAGAGAGAAATCCTGAGGTAGATTCGGGAGAAGAAGCTGGGAGCTTGATAGTATATATGATTGTATGTATTTTCTCTGAACTTAATGGAGAATGCGTGAACCGAATGAAGAATTCGTGAGCTGAACGCGGAACCATTTTCCAGTAGAAGGAGGTTCTCTATTTATAGCACTTGGACCTGCTGGGCGATCGCCTTTGCTGTATTATAATAAGCAGGCGATCGTCTTTTAGCACATAGGCTTGTCTCCTTAAAGTCTGAAGGAGTTGCTGGCAGCCAGCCGCGCGGTCCCACCTTGTGCCTTTCGGCGGGCTTGTCGGTAGGTAAAGCCGCCCTTGTCAGAGACAGCTGTTGGTGGTCAATGGTCCATGAAATGTGGATCTTGTCTTGGATCTGCACATGGGCACTGCATTGAGATCTATTCTTCGTGGACTTTGACAGACGATGGTCTCTGTTGGGGGCATAGAATGGTCGTCCTTAGCCGGGCTGTGATATCCGAGCCTAACACTACTCACTTGGTCAATATGATTCATGCATAACTTGTTAATTATGTGTTATTTGGATTACTTGATGTTTCATGGTTCAGTTGATCTTATAGTTAATTTCACACATAGGAATGTGCTAAACATTTGAACTCATGTCTAAAACACAATCGTGGTATATGTTACGGGACTAAGTTATGTTATTCATAGTATTTCTAATACGAAAATAAAATATATGTAAAGATCTTATAAAACTCTAAGTACACGTGGTAAGCCTAGATGTTATAAAGGTGTCACTGATGTGTCTATCGGAGGTTAACTAGCTTACCTCGAGATTTTAGTCGGCGCGTGTAGTGGGTCACTTTAAATTGACGATTCAAGTGGATAACCATCATTCAATAAACTAACACGTGTCAAGTTCCTTTGACTCTTGTCAATACCTAATAGGATACAATTTATGATTGTATCTTATAACGTCTATAAAATACTGTGATCTGTCTATACCTCATTCGTTCCAACTGCGGTAGGAATTGAACTTATCTTTTAGTTTATCATATTAATTATATTTTTATAAATGATTCCTTCCATTCTTACCTACAGTGTCTCATTTTTGAAGTTTTAGAAAGTTTGACAATAAAGTCCTTCACTAGCATTTTCAACATTGTTCGCATGGGTAATCGAGTTTAAGCAATAAAAATACACCCTAAACTTCTACTAAACCATTTTAAAGATCATCCATACCCTAAATGAGTTCACTATCTACTAGGAACCGGTTCAAACACTCCAAGAACCGGATCATAACTACTTGAATCGATCAATAATTTCAAAACTAGTCTCTAGCAGTCATCCGAGGGTATTTTGGGCATTTCACCTTCATAACAGACTTAACACACTTGGTTGATGGATAAATCCGACCCTAAACCCTCATTTACAGTCTGGACATGAACAAGAAGATCCACACTTCGAAAATTCACCAAAAAAATCAAGAAGAAATTATCAAAACATCAACACCTCAATTCCTTTGACAATCAAGGTGAGTTTCCTTTGTTTCTTCCTTGTTCTTGATATGTTTCTTGGATATTTCGAAGGTGTGAAAGCTTGTATATGTTCTTATACATGTTATAATGATGTTGAGAATTCAACCATGGCTTACCCTTGTGTTTAATATGGATTTATAAGGCTTAAAACTCACTAAGGCAATAAAGGAATCAATTCTGCCACCTTTTAGAATTAATGGTATATGTTACTTGATCCGTATGTTTCAGGGTCAGGAGTTTTAGTATACTTGTTCTTAGGTATATTAGGAATATTATATCAAAAATTGGTGCAAATCCAACTTATATTATAGTGGTTATAAGCAAAACAAAATCTGATTATGACAAGACTTTGATAAACTCTCTTAATCAAGTGTTTGTTATAAAACCTTGGAATTTTAAGTTGTGAGAGTTGAATGAACTTTATAAACAGAGACTAATAGATTCCTTAGTGAATTATAAGTCCAAAATTGATTGGTTAATGGGTTGGTATACGTCGATAAATAGACATAAAATACGTAGAACACCGATTACACGTCTACATAGGAAGTGGTAAACCCTTTCGATATGAACAGAGTTAAACCTTGCATGTGGTATGCAAATCCTTTAAATACATTCCTTGAAACAGGTTCTGAAGATATATCATCCAAATCACCCCCTATTAGTATAAACGTAAGGGTATTACCGATCAAGGTAAGTAGAAATCCATCTGCAACTACAATGCATAAACATAGTATTGTTTGTAAACTTGATGATATCTTGAGAGTGTATTATATTGGATGATTGATCTGTATTATGCTTAAAGTGTTTGGTTGCACCTTACATGATCATAACATCCATTAGCATCTTCACATGCATGCATAACAGGATACTCACTAGTGTCTGCATGCTTGGTACGATCATGGAAAGAAAGAAAAGAAAAATGTTTTGTTGGCCGCTGCTAGAGCACCGAGGCATGATAGATGCATGCTTTTACGATATGTTTAGAACGGTAGATGCGTGCTTATATCATGTGTGAGACATGGTAGATGCATGTTCTCACGATATATTTGGTGTGGTAGATGCATGCCTTATATGTCTGGCATGGTAGATGCATGCCTCATGATATGATATGATGTTGAGTTCATTCCGGTGCTTAGTACGTGGTTCAACGGGCCCAAGGATAAGAAAATGATTTTGAGAGATTGTTATTGATAATCATGTCATATGTTGCATCAGACATGATACATAACATGCATGATTTTTACTTATTGGGCTTTAGCTCACGTAGTTTATGCATTGTAGGTAATTCTGATGCTTGAGTATGTTCCCTCGCTGGATGAGTTGGAGTTCCACTGTTGCTGAGGGTCGACGTACATGGATGACGACCTGTCGGGGTTAACCATGGGCTTAACATATTTTCGTTCTTGTTTGTGAACCTTAGTTTATAAATATGTATTGCAGTAATGTACTCATAGGTTCGAGTGTCGTTGATGGTGTGATGGGTACTTTAAGTTCACTTAATATGTTTGTTTAACCTGTGAGATTGTTTAAATATCGTAATGTAAAATAAATAAGTGATTTGGGAAGCTCGAAGTTTTGTGGTTTACCAATCTCTTGTAGTTATAGCTATGGGGATATTGATGTCATGAGTTTGATTCGGATTGAGACTAGATGTCTCTGTATGATACTTTTGTTGGTTTTTATGTCACAGGTTTGGGATAGGTACTAGTTTAGGGGAAACTCTGTCGAAATTTCACCGTAATTTATAAGTACTAATATGATATAAGATAGTGTAAGTTAGGTAGTTAGTGCGGGTCGTTTCAGGTGGTATCGGAGCCCGGTTTTGTGCCCTCTAGACTGTCCATATACATGAGCTCAGAGCATGTGGAGCACAACAAATCCAGTAAGTGTTATTTTATTTGTGTGCACTCATATTTCATGAATTATATTGACCATATGATATAGGGCTCAGTCATAAATAGAAAATAATGCCGAGAACAAGAAATGAAGGCAGTGATGGGGGTAGAACACAAGACCCAGAAATGACATCCACAAGTTCTGATCGTGATCTGATCATTGGTCGATTGACTGAACTAGTAGAAAGGCAATCTCAACAAATCCAACAACTCATCCAACAAAGAGACATGTGAGGAAAACAGGGAGATGACAGGAATCGACCGCCACCTCGAGTAGAACAAGTTGAATTAGATGGAGGAAGGTTCAGGAAGTTGAATCCACCGACATTTGAGAGTGCAGTGGATCCTACAGAAGCAGAAGATTGGCTAAGGACTATAGAAAACATGTTTCAGTATAGTAAGGTTTCTGAAGAGAACAAGGTACTTTGTGCATCCTTCATGTTACGGGGCAGTGTAGGTCATTGGTGGGATACCATAAGCGCTATTGAAAATGTGGCAACAATGACTTGGGCTAAGTTCAAGGAACTCTTCAGAAATAAGTACTTTACAGCTCCTGTTCGTGCAATGAAGATGAACGAATTTAGACAGTTGAAACAGGGAAGCATGACGGTTTCAGACTACATCTGTAAGATCGAAATGCTGTCTAGGTTTGGTGAGCATATGGTTAGCACGAAAGCACTGAAAGTGGAGAGGTTCCTTGAAGGCTTGAGACCAGAGCTATACAGAGATGTCAGCATGGCAGGAATTCAAGGGACGACTTATTCAATAATTGCTGAGAGAGCATTGGTCGCAGAACAGGCAGAACTGAGGATTCGACAAGCATAAGAGGTTCGGCAGCAATTTGCCCAACGACAAGGCCAACGCTGGTTTAAGAATGAAAAGAAGAGGCCACCTCAATCGCAGAATCCAGAGGCTGATTTTCCATCTAAAAAGGGGCAGGAACAAGGAGGACCAAGTAAGCGCATGAAGTCTGAAGAGGGTAGACCCTTTGTACCATTACCGGCATGCCCTAATTGTGGAAAACAACATAGTGGAGTTTGCTTATTGGGTTCTAAAGTATGCTTTTCATGTGGACAACCGGACATATGGCGAACGCTTGCCCAAACAAGACAAAAGCCAAAGCGCAGAAAGGGTACCATAGAGTTTACACTATAACCAGAGAAGATGTCAAGCTAATCCGTCTATTATCACGAGTAACCTTCTTATCTTTGGTATTTCAAAGATCGTATTATTTGATCCCGGTGCTACACATTCATTGCATCTACCGAGTATGTGAGAAGGTGGGTAGAGTACCAGAAACAATTGAGGTAGGTTATAATGTAGTTACCCCCTCTGGAGATCCAAAACAAACAAATAAGATCATACGAGCGTGTAGTATTCCTATCGAAAATAGGGAACTCTATGCTGATTTAATTGTGTCGGACATGAATGACTATGACATAATCTTGGGTATGGATTGGTTATCAAAATATCATGCTACTGTTGACCGTCGGAGAAAAATTGTGACACTACAACCACCTGGGGAAGAACCTTTTTATTTTGTCGGGGTTAGTAAGAATTTTAGATTTCCAGTAATCTCAGCAATGAAGGCACAACGTCTATTAAATAGTGGTTGTCAAGGCTATGTAGTTAGTGTAATGAGCATTGAAAAGCAAGATTTCTCGAACGTCAATGAAGTACCAGTGGTGAAACAATACCCTGAAGTGTTTCCTGATGATCTACCGGGACTGCCACCAGATCGTGAAATAGAGTTTGTGATTAACTTACAGCGGGGAACGGCACCAATATCAAAGTCACCATATAGAATGGCACCAGCTGAATTAAAGGAATTAAAGACCCAGTTGCAAGAGTTGTTAGATAAAGGCCTCATTAGGCCTAGTTATTCACCATGGGGAGCGCCAATATTGTTTGTTCGTAAGAAGGATGGTTCCTTGAGGATGTGTATAGACTATCGAGAGCTCAACAAAGTTACGATCAAGAACAAGTATCCTTTACCTCGAATTGATGACTTGTTTGATCAACTTCAAGGCGCATCTATCTTTTCCAAAATTGATCTGCGATCAGGGTACCATTAATTGAAGATAAAGGAAGAGGACATCCCCAAAACGGCATTCAGTACGTGGTACGGACACTATGAGTTTTTGGTGATTCCGTTTGGCCTAACAAATGCCCCAGCAGTATTTATGGATTTAATGAATAGAGTGTTTAAAGACTTCCTGGATAAGTTTGTTATCGTGTTTATTGATGATATTCTCATATATTCAAAGACTAAAGAAGACCATACAGTGCATCTAAGGAAAGTTTTAGAAGTCTTAAAACAGAAACAGTTATATGCTAAGTTTAAAAAGTGTGAATTCTGGTTAGACCGAGTGGTATTCTTGGGGCATGTTATATCCGGAGCAATGATTTCAGTTGACCCAAGCAAAGTTGAAGCAATCAATAACTGGCCGCAACCCACAAATTCTACAGAAGTACGCAGCTTTCTTGGTTTAGCTGGATATTACCATCAATTTGTAGAGGGATTCTCTAAGATTGCCTCTCCATTAACACAATTAACTAGAAAGAATGTTTCCTTCAAGTGGACAGAATCATGCGAGCAAAGCTTTCAAGAATTGAAGAGGCGGTTGACATCGGCACCGATCTTGACCATTCCAATGGGAACTGGAGGTTTTAAAGTCTACAGTGATGCTTCAAAGAATGGTCTGGGTTGTATATTGATGCATAATGGTAAAGTAATAGCATATGCATCTAGACAACTGAAGGAGTATGAAAAGAACTACCCGACACATGATTTAGAACTTGCTGCAGTGGTGTTTGCACTGAAAATATGGAGGCATTACCTATATGGAGAACGTTGTGAAATTTATACTGATCACAAGAGCCTGAAATATTTCTTCACTCAGAAAGAATTAAATATGAGACAGCGGAGATGGTTAGAACTCGTTAAAGACTATGATTGTGTCATCAACTACCACCCTGGTAAAGCTAATATAGTAGCAGATGCCCTAAGCAGAAAATCAGCACAATCCATTGCGGCCATGACCTTGATCTAGAAGCCAGAATTACACGATTTGATGAATATGGATGTGGAAATTATCCAACATGGATGGATAGAAGCAAAATTGTCAGCACTAACCCTTCGACCTACTCTAACAGATAGAATTCAGCAAGGCCAGAAAGAGGATCAAGAGTTAGAGAAAATAAAGAAGAACATTAAATTAGGAACCTCGTCAGATTTCCAATTGTCAGAACATGGTATTATTCGATTTAGAAATCGTTCATGTGTGCCTAATGTTGAAGATGTTCCCAAAGAAATATTACTAGAGGCGCACTCAACACCATATTCAGTACATCCAGGAGCAACCAAAATGTACAGAGACTTGAAACTACACTATTGGTGGCCAGGTATGAAAGAAGATATTGCACAATATGTGGAGCAATGCCTAACATGTCAACAGGTAAAAGCTGAGCATCAAAGACCAGCAGGAACCTTGAAACCTTTATTTGTTCCAAAATGGAAGTGGGAGGATATTACGATGGATTTTGTGATAGGTTTACCAAGAACGGTTAAAGGACAAAATTCTATCTGGGTTATAGTTGATAGATTGACAAAATATGCTCACTTTCTCCCAGTTTGTACGACATACTCCATTGATCGTTATGCTCAACTCTATATACAGGAAATAGTGAGGCTACATGGGGTTCCATTATCTATTGTATCGGACAGAGATTCACGATTTGTATCAGCTTTTTGGAAGAGCCTGCATAGAGCATTGGGTACCCACTTATCTTTCAGCACTGATTATCATCCACAGTCGGATGGGCAATCAGAAAGAACTATACAAATTCTTGAAGATATGCTAAGATCCTGTGTTATGGACTTTCAAGGCCAGTGGATCAAACATTTACCCCTAATTGAATTCTCCTACAATAACAATTATTAGAGTACAATTAGAATGGCTCCTTATGAAGCTTTGTATGGCCGGAAGTGTCGATCACCAGTACATTGGGATGAGGTTGGTGAAGGAAGAGTTTTAGGTCCTGATATGATTCAAGAAATGACAGAAGCAGTTTCACTAATCAGAGAAAGAATGAGAACAGCTCAAAGCAGACAAAAGAGTTATGCAGATACCAGAAGGAGAGCACTGGAATTTGCCGTGGGTGATCGAGTATTCCTGAAGGTTTCTCCAATGAAGGGAATAATGAGATTTGGTAAGAAAGGAAAACTGAGTCCAAGATATATTGGGCCATTTCCTATTACTGAGCGGGTTGGTGAAGTGGCTTATCGACTAGAGTTGCCAGCATCAATGTCTCAAATACACAATGTATTTCACGTTTCTCTACTAAGAAAATACATTGCGAATCCATCCCACATTCTCAAGAATGAACCAGTTGAGCTGGAGGCAGATTTGAGTTACAAGGAGATACCGGTACAAATCTTACTAAGAGAAGTAAAGAAACTCAGAAATAAAGAAGTGCCACTAGTCAAAGTGTTGTGGAGAAATCAACTTCTAGAAGAATCCACTTGGCAGAGAGAAGATGAAATGAGGGCTAAATACCCTAATCTTTTCAGGTAAGTTAAATTTCGGGGACGAAATTTTTATAAGGAGGGGAGGATGTGATACCCGAGCCTAACACTACTCACTTGGTCAATATGATTCATGCATAACTTGTTAATTATGTGTTATTTGGATTACTTGATGTTTCATGGTTCAGTTGATCTTATAGTTAATTTCACACATACGAATGTGCTAAACATTTGAACTCATGTCTAAAACACAATCGTGGTATATGTTACGGGACTAAGTTATGTTATTCATAGTATTTCTAATACGAAAATAAAATATATGTAAAGATCTTATAAAACTCTAAGTACACGTGGTAAGCCTAGAAGTTATAAAGGTGTCATTGACGTGTCTATCGGAGGTTAACTAGCTTACCTCGAGATTTTAGTCGGCGCGTGTAGTGGGTCACTTTAAATTGACGATTCAAGTGGATAACCATCATTCAATAAACTAACACGTGTCAAGTGCCTTTGACTCTTGTCAATACCTAATAGGATACAATTTATGATTGTATCTGATAACGTCTGTAAAATACTGTGATCTGTCTATACCTCATTCATTCCAACTGCGGTAGGAATTGAACTTATCTTTTATTTATAAATGATTCCTTCCATTCTTACCTACAGTGTCTCATTTGTGAAGTTTTAGAAAGTTTGACAATAAAGTCCTTCACTAGCATTTTAAACATTGTTCGCATGGGTAATCGAGTTTAAGCAATAAAAATACACCCTAAACTTCTACTAAACCATTTTAAAGATCATCCATAGCCTAAATGAGGTCACTATATAGTAGGAACCGGTTCAAACACTCCAAGAACCGGATCATAACTACTTGAATCAATCAATAATTTCAAAACTAGTCTCTAGTAGTCATCCGAGGGTATTTTGGACATTTTACCTTCATAACCGACTTAACACACTTGGTTGATGGATAAATCCGACCCTCAACCCTCATTTACAGTCTGGACATGAACAAGAAGCTCCACACTTCGAAAATTCACCAAAAAAATCAAGAAGAAATCATCAAAACATTAACACCTCAATTCCTTTGACAATCAAGGTGAGTTTCCTTTGTTTCTTCCTTGTTCTTGATATGTTTCTTAGATATTTCGAAGGTGTGAGAGCTTGTATATGTTCTTATACATGTTATAATGATGTTGAGAATTCAACCATGGCTTACCCTTGTGTTTAATATAGATTTATAAGGCTTAAAACTCACTAAGGCAATAAAGGAATCAATTCTGCCACCTTTTAGAATTAATGGTATATGTTACTTGATCCGTATGTTTCAGGGTCAGGAGTTTTAGTATACTTGTTCTTAGGTATCTTAGGAGTATTATATCAACAATTGGTGCAAATCCAACTTATATTATAGTGGTTATAAGCAAAACAAAATCTGATTATGACAAGACTTTGATAAACTCTCTTAATCAAGTGTTTGTTATAAAACCTTGGAATTTTAAGTTGTGAGAGTTGAATGAACTTTATAAACAGAGACTAATAGATTAATTAGTAAATTATAAGTCCAAAATTGATTGGTTAATGGGCTGGTATACGTCGATAAATAGACATAAAATACGTAGAACACCGATTACACGTCTACATAGGAAGTGGTAAACCCTTTCGATATGAACAGAGTTAAACCTTGCATGTGGTATGCAAATCCTTTAAATACATTCCTTGAAACAGGTTCTGAAGATATATCATCCCAACCACCCCCTATTAGTATAAACGTAAGGGTATTACCCGATCAAGGTAAGTAGAAATCCATCTGCAACTACAATGCATAAACATAGTATTGTTTGTAAACTTGATGATATCTTGAGAGTGTATTATATTGGATGATTGATCTGTATTATGCTTAAAGTGTTTGGTTGCACCTTACATGATCATAACATCCATTAGCATCTTCACATGCATGCATAACAGGATACTCACTAGTGTCTGCATGCATGGTACGATCATGGAAAGAAAGAAAAGAAAAATGTTTTGTTGGCCGCTGCTAGAGCACCGAGGCATGGTAGATGCATGCTTTTACGATATGTTTAGCACGGTAGATGCGTGCTTATATCATTTGTGAGACATGGTATATGCATGTTCTCACGATATATTTGGTGTGGTAGATGCATGCCTTATATGTATGGCATGGTAGATGCATGCCTCATGATATGATATGATGTTGAGTTCATTCCGGTGCTTAGTACGTGGTTCAACGGGCCCAAGGATAAGAAAATGATTTTGAGATATTGTCATTGATAATCATATGTCATATGTTGCATCAGACATGATACATAACATGCATGATTTTTACTTATTGGGCTTTAGCTCACGTAGTTTATGCATTGTAGGTAATTCTGATGCTTGAGTATGTTCCCTCGCTGGATGAGTTGGAGTTCCACTGTTGCTGAGGGTCGACGTACATGGATGACGACCTGTCGGGCTTAACCATGGGCTTAACATATTTTCGTTCTTGTATGTGAACCTTAGTTTATAAATATGTATTGCAGTAATGTACTCATAGGTTCGAGTGTCGTTGATGGTGTGATGGGTACTTTAAGTTCACTTAGTTAGTTTGTTTAACCTGTGAGATTGTTTAAATATCATAATGTAAAATAAATAAGTGATTTGGGAAGCTCGAAGTTTTGTGGTTTACTAATCTCTTGTAGTTATAGCTACGGGGATATTGATGTCATGAGTTTGATTCGGATTGAGACTAGATGTCTCTGTATGATACTTGTGTTGGTTTTTATGTCACAGGTTTGGGATAGGTACTAGTTTACGGGAAACTCTGTCGAAATTTCACCGTAATTTATAAGTACTAATATGATATAAGATAGTGTAAGTTAGGCAGTTAGTGCGGGTGTGTTACACGGGCACCATGGTCGAATGCTAGGTTCCAGAGGGTAATCGCCTTGGGAGTCGATCGCTAGATACCTGGAGGCGGCCTGGTATCTTCGGCTAGGCGATTTCGCCATAGTTTGATTGGTTGTGGACTCGGTCGCTCGGCCTTGCAGTCGATCGCCTGTCGAGGTGAATAAATCTCGATACGACAGCTATTCCAGCATACCCCATCACAAATCTTCTATAGTAATTTGCCAACCCGAGAAATTACAATATCTCATGCACATCGGTTTGTGGCTTCCATTCTTGGATTGCTCGTATTTTTTTCGGGTCCATGCGAATACTGCCACACTCAACGATATGACCCAAGAAACTGATCCGCTTTTGGGCAAATGAGCACTTCGACAGCTTAACATATAGTTCATGCTCACGAAGCCTAGTAAGAACCATTCTCAAATGTTCCACATGTTCTTCCAAGGTTCGGCTATATATAACATTATCATCTAGGTATACCATGACAAACTCGTCCAAGAACCCTTGGGGGACTTGATTCATCAAGGTGCTGATAGTAGCTGGGGCGTTTGTTAGTCCAAAAGGCATGACTAAGAACACGAAGGCCCCATAACGTGTGACAATCGTCGTTTTCACTTCATCTCCCTCCTTGATGCGAACTTGCCAATAACCTGATCTCAGATCGATCTTCATGTAGTATTCCGCTCCACTGAGTCGGTCGAAGAAATCTTCTACAAGTGGGATAGGATACACATTCTTTACCGTAATTTTATTTAGAGCACGGTAATCACAACACAATCGCAAATTTCCATCAGACTTTTTCTGAAAGAGAAAAGGAGATCCATAGGGTGATTTCGCCGGTTAGATCATATCACATTCCAACATCCCTTTTAACTGCTTTCTGAGTTCCACAAGCTCAAGTTGCGACAAACGATAAGGGGCTCGAGCAGGAGGTTTTGTGCCCATCACCAACTCAATCTCATGATCGACTTCCCTCTTAGGTGAAAGTTTCCGAGGCAGTTTGTCAGGCATAACATCTCCAAATTCGTTTAGGAGGTGCTTCACAGCATCAGGGATAGGACCTGACAACTCCTCTACTTCGTCGAATTGCAAGGCGCACAGGAAGGATGGTTCCCCATGTCTGCATCCCTTCTTGAATTGTAGCGCGGATAGGTTATTTTACCCTTAGGTTGCGCTAATTGTTGGGATAATATGTGGTTTATCCCCCAAAACCAAGAGTGCATCAGCATACGACATGACTAGGGTTTGAGTGTCATGCATGTACTCGAGCCCGAGTATCAATTTGAAGTCATCCATTTCCACAACAGATAGGTCGGCCCTACCCTCGAAGGCTCCTATCTTCATTCGAACGGCTTTGGCAACCCCCGCTATTGGTTTTGCTGGAGAGTTGACGGCTTTAACTCGGCCCACTCCTTTCTCTAACAATAGTCCAAGTCTCCCCACTTCGGTGCTCGCCCGATAATTATGGGTGGCACCCGAGTCTATCATAGCACGAATATTTTTCCCATTGATTTTAACATCAACAAACATTAATCCCTTCTTTCTCTTATGGGTACCACTTGTCGTGAGTGCAGGTACAGGTTTTCTGGCTTTTGTCGGCACTCTTGCCTTAGCTACCACCTGATGGGTTAATGAGTTGTACCATTGATTGATGGCCCCAAGATTTTCCTCATCTTCCGATCTTCCTTCGTCATCTGGTACTTGCAACTCTTCTTTCGGTTGCGAACTCGATTCTACAGCGCTTGTTAGGGCACTCAAAAGTTGCCTCTTCGGACAATTACTGAGAAGATAAGGCCCATCGCATATGAAACATTTAATGATTCGTTGGGGAGGGACCTGCTGACCTTCTATAGGTTTGCTACGACTCGTGCTCCCATATGAACTTCCTTGAGTATAGGTTTGCCGATTCCCTACACTCCGACTCACATTAGGTTTGAACGGTCTTGGCATTGCACTTCGGGACGGTGCCATGTTTGTTGTTACTGGACGATCTCTTCGAGGTTCCGACGTATAATCCATTAATCGTTCTGCCGCTCCCATGGCAGCACTGAGGTCTGTGACTCGTTGGCGCAGAAGCTACGTACGAGCAAATGGCTTCAAGCCTTCCAAGAACGTAAACAACCGGTCATTCTCCGACATATCGCTAATGTGTAACATATGCATCGAAAATGCCTTCACATAATCTCGAATAAGACCGGTGTGTTTCAAATCTCGCAAGTCCCTTCTTGCATTGCACTCAACATTTTCTAGGAAGAATTGTTGCCTGATGGCATCTCGTAGTTGTTCCCAAGTATCAATTCTTACTAGTTGGGCCTGAATGTCCGCATATTTGGTGCGCCACCATAATTTGGCATCATCAACCAAATACATTGTGGCGGTTGACACCTTTCTCGCCTCGTCCAAAACATTAGCAGCATGGAAGTATTGTTCCATGTCAAATAAGAAGTTCTCAACTTCCTTGGCATCTCGTGTTCCACTATAGGAACTTGGTTTGGGGATCCGAATTCTCGTAATAGGTTCTTGAGCAACATCGGGGGTGTTGTTCACGGCTCTTTGAAGCAATCCAATCTAGATACTCATTGCTTCCATCTCGCGTCTCAATTCAGCCATATTGTTGGCTCCCATTGCTTCAGCAAAGGTTCGGCAGACTTCTCTGCATTCGCCCAACTGGGCTCGTAGGTCTTCATTCTCCGCCTCGAGGGTCTCGACCTTTTCCTCCAAGGTCTCGACAACATATCTCAATCTAGAGCACTCTTGCTCTAGATTATCGAATTGGGCTTTAGAGACCTCGACCTCTTTCTTCTTTCCGTCATCCTTTTTCTTGCCCTGCCTTCTAGGGACTTCCGTCTCGTTACCCGATTCCATTCTTTTGACTTTAACCGGGATCCGATACCACCTTTCATGGGGCGCTTATAGTTTGTATAGAATGTACGCGCACCGTGCGGCTAGTAGTCAATTTACCCGACTACGTCCGCCTAACTCGATCGAGAGTTGGTGCTAATGCGACGCAATCACGCCGAGGCGTTTTAGTGGCATAGAAAAATTGAAGATGAAAATCGATTTGTATTAATACAATGAACGATTACAATAGGCAACAACGATTACAAGCATACATGGATAGGAGGGTCTCAGCAAACTAGCCAATTCGTACTACAACTCTTCAGTACACTCTTTCCCCCTATAATAGGCTTAGAAAAATAAAGGCTAACGACAACACTGGATATTGAAAAGCTGAACAAGCACTAACTATCTATTACAACATTACAAGGAAAATAAAACGTTAAAGGGAAAATAAAGTAAAGCCCTACACTATAGATGATAACTTGAAGTGCGATGAGGCTCGGCATCCCACAAAGCTGCAAGTGGGCCCATGAGTGGCCTGTGATCAGGTAATACCGCCTGGGGTCACGAGCATCCCGTGACACGGGGGCATACACATGCAAATTGTCCTTCCTCGCCAGTGACGTGTTTCAAGTGCGGACTCGAGGGACACCGAATTCAGTTTTGCGAATTGGCTACCGAGACTTTCGGAGTTCGCGCTTCAGCACAGATATCAGGATCGACTCTGAGAGGCCCATGGGAGATTTTTCTATCGGTTGCTTTTTGTGTTGTTACCTTATTTCCGTTGTTGTGAGCTGCGGGGACGACATTTCTTTTATAAGAGGTCGGATGTAATACCCGTACTATTTTTAACATCTGCAGTTTCTCCTTCTAAATTCTATCGACTTGCACGTGTTCGTCGATACTTTTTGAACTTGTTTGATGTCTCGGTTGTCATCATCGAACTGGTTGTGACCTTGTTTCAGATCGACCTGTTTATCATTGTGACTTTTCCGAGTTCGGTTCGATTCTTGTGAACCATGTTCGGAAGTAACATCTTTCACTTTCTACCAGTTCTTTTAGTGTCTGGAGTTGAAGTGGGGACTTCGGAGTCATTGTTCGACTGTTGTCATTTGATCATTGTTGTTCGGTCGTTGTTGTTCGATCGTTGTTGTTCGATCGGGGTTGTCTGACTTTTGTTGCCTGATTTCGTACCGTGAAGAACTGTCGTTCCCCGTTAGTCAGCTGTTTCGAGTGTGGCCAGGTGGATCCCCGAGCCGTGCATTGCAGGATGGTAGCTGAGAGATTTGGGGATCGAGGTTGCGTCTCTGCTCCGAAAGGACACGGAAATGCCTAGTGTAGTTTTTGAGGATTTCGGCGTAGTCCGAATTGTTTGTGGTTGTCCTTGTGGATCGTTTGTGTGTTTATTTCTGTTTTCTTGATTGTGCGTGTTTCCTTGTAATGGGTGCTTTGTGTTTTGTGATTGTTCGGATAATTGACTTGGTTGTATTATTTGTTTGATGACGCTTGTCACTTGTTGGTTTTATTATGTCTCTATCGGTGGCGTTGTGTTGGTCGTCTTGGAGCGTGTGTGCACACCGTATATTCCTTTGCGTTGTTTGTAACGTTTCGCCGTTGGGCGTTAGTTACGCATTCTTGTGTATCTCATTCAAATAGTCCTGGTGGTATATTTCTTCTCCCTACTTGTTTTAAGTTTCGGGACGAAACTTCTTTTAAGGAGGGTAGAATGTAATACCCGCAATTTCGGATTTCAGTGATTATCTTTTTTTTCGGCGGGAGTCCATTTTGACGACTCGCTCATGACCGTTTCGTCATTTCGAGAATGATTAATTCTGCATTTTTTGTCATCCGAGTTCGTTTCGGGGTATCGTTTTGTTGAGTTCCGTGTTCTTAAGCGGTTTTTCCGCACTTGAGTTCGATTCTTGCGAATCTCGTCCAAAACTGTTGTTTAGAGTTTTTCGTAAGTTCATTTAATGTTATTATTCATGTTGCGAGCCTTGGTTTGGTGTTTCGATCGTGTATCATGTATTTCGGACGTTTTGGGTCATTTTCGTAATTTCACAAAGTTAGGGGTAATTACTTTCCGTTGTCGAATTTCGAGCCTTCGGGTGGTCGGAATCATGTGTTCTCTTAGTGCCCGAATTCGTCTTTGCGAGTACTTCGTAACCATATCTTCGATTCGTATTCAGGTTCGGGTTTCGGGGTCGTCCGGGCCGTCGGAGTTAGTCCCGGCCGAGTCATGGCCGGGCAGGTTGGGCCCAGGCCAGCCCTGGCCGAGTTACGGCCGGAAGGGCTCGGCAGTTACGTACGTAAGGCCGGTTATGTACGTAAGGACCGGCCTGTTACGTACGTAACGCTGCCGGCATTTCTGGGCAGTGACTCGGCCATGGCCGGTTACGTACGTAAGGCCCGGCTGGTTACGTATGTAAGCGTCCGGCAGTGTCCGGCTATATAAGGCCCAGCAGACGGGTTTTTCACCATTTTTCTCATTCGTTTCCTTCTCTTCCGCCGCTGGAGTTGTGTTTACCATGGAGAGATGTTGTTGGACGATCAATCCATGAAGTCTTGGACTTTATATCATCAATCATCTATCGTATAACATCCTTTGATCGAGCGAATCAGGTCAGATTTCCTAGAAATCTAGTTTTGGGGAATTTGGGTGTTTTGGTTGTTTTCATCCGTTTAATCCGATTTAACTTAGGATTGTGATAGATTGATGATTATTTATATGAAATGTGATGTGAATGTGAATGTTGTGTGCTGGAACGCTAAGTTCACTCGTGTGGGTTCGACGGGGCCTACGAGGATTCATGGCACAGGTCCATAGGATCAGAACTTAGCGTGTGGTGCTAAGGTCCAATCGTGCGGGTCTGACGAGGCCTACGATGATTCATGGCACAGGTCCATCGAATCAAGACACAATACGTCCAACCGTGCGGGTTCGACGGTACCTACAGTGACACATGGCACAGGTTCATGGGGTCAGGACTAGTTGTTGTGATCGATGTGTTTGTTTCTTTCCATGCGGGTTGTTGAACCTACGGAGACACGTGACAGTGGATCACGGTGTCGGAATTGGTTATGTTTGGTTATATGTATGTGTAATAGTCCGTGTGGGTTGTTGAACCTACGGAGAGACGTGACAGTGGATCACGGTGTCGGAATTGATTATGATTGTTCATTTGTTCGTGGTGTAGCCCGTGTGGGTTGTTGAACCTACGGAGACACGTGACAGTGGATCACGGTGTCATGAACATGTTTATTTTCAAATCAAAGTTTTGAAAGGAAAAGTTTTATGAAAATGAATGTTGGATCGAGTCCTAAGCTTGAGTAAATGTTTTCCGTATTGTGAACTGTTGAATTATGAAACAAGATTTGGGTTAAAGCCCTCAACCCTTCTTTTGAAAGGTTTGGTGGACAAGGACTCAGAGTTTTAAAGGTTTTGAAATTCCAAAATACTCGAGGTGATGAACTTATTTTCGAAATGCTTCTTAGCTTAAATTTCCCTTATTCAAACCCCCGGGAATAATTTGATACTTGAATATTGTGTTTGATTCTTGATTAATGTTTGCTCGTTACTTTTCGTATGATTTGATACTTGCACTAGTAAAACAGTGGAGTCTTACTAACCCCCGAGTAATCGGGGGGTGAATGTCTGTTTTGCGTCCAGGTACATGCAGGCTCAGGGGAGCAGTCACAGGATTGGCACAAGAGGATGACAAGCTGCGATACTAATCAAGAGTCGAGAGTTGTTTAGATTTTGTTGTGTTATCAGAGTTGATTTCAGTCTTCCGCTGTATTGTATTTCGACCCATGTGTGGGTAATGTTGTTTAAGTCAGTTTGTCGATTGAGTTGTGTGACCTTATCGGTCTGTGTATTCACGTGTAAGTGACCATAACGGTCTGTATTAATTTATTATTTGACCCTGGCCGGGCAAGCATTTGGTCATTTTGTAAGGTATAGCCTGGTAGATCCTCGTGAAAAGGGGTCTACGGCGTGTAATTGTAACACCCCCAATCCGCTCAGGGATATTACACGTCGTAGAACCTTTCCCCAAGGATCTACCAGGCTGGTAACACCATAGAATATCTCAACGATGCCTTCAAGGCTAAAAAAACTCAGTAGACCGATTTGGTCTTTCAATAAAAATATACAACTCAATTACAACTCAAGCCCACGCAGGGGTCAAAAATACAACCACATCCATACAACGGGAAAAATATAGCAGCGGAAAATAAAGTACAACTGAACCAATACACAATGTACGGTTCGTCATGTGATTAGTATCGATCATCTTTCATCATCCTTCGTGCCGACCCTTTGTTATGCTCCAAAACCTGAATGCAAAAACAGACATCCACCCCCCGAATACTCGGGGGTTAGCAAAACTCCACTGTTTTGCTAGTGCAAGAAAAAAGTGCAAAATACGAGTCATACAATTCACATTCCACGAATAACAAAAATCAGGAATCCTCAAAGATCCAAACGAAACGAAAAGTACTTCCCGAGGCAAGAGTTTGAGAAAACATTTCAAAATCGAAAGATCACAAATCAATGGAAATAATTTATAAAACGGTATAGAATTCCATCGAGAGTTTTAATAGAAAACAATTTAGGATTA
This sequence comes from Orobanche coerulescens, assembly GCA_033398695.1. Classification (NCBI taxonomy): domain Eukaryota; kingdom Viridiplantae; phylum Streptophyta; class Magnoliopsida; order Lamiales; family Orobanchaceae; genus Orobanche; species Orobanche coerulescens. The sequence continues at coordinate 4,189,899 of JAWKAU010000020.1, forward strand.
TCAAATCCTACTTTCCAAAACCCAAAAGACGAAAGGGGTCACCTGTAATATCCGCAATTTCAATTTCCGGTAATTTTCTTTTTTTGGCGGAAGTCCATCTTAGCGACTCTATTGTGACCGTTTCGTCATTCCGAGAATGATTAATTCTACACTTTTTGTCATCCGAGTTCGTTTCGGTGTCATTTTATTGAGTTCCGTGTTCTTAAGCAACTTTTTCAAGTATGAGTTCGACTTTGTAAAATCATCATAAATTCTTGGAAGTTCCAAAAATTCTGAATCTTTGCAATATCGTAGAGCATCAAGTTATCTTTCCAACGGTTCAAACGGTGAGTCAATCGGAGTCCGAATAAGGAGTTATGGTCGAAATAGCTAAGACTGCGCCATGTGCCTTTTTGGTGCTGGAGCGGGCTGTACCGCGGGCCGCGACACACTCGACCCGGGCCGCGGCACACGGGCTTTTTCTGCACTTTTTCAACAGATTTTCGAGGAGAAAACTTCATTTTTCTCCTCTCTTCTTCCTCCTTCCATCTAGGGCGATTTGTGGGCAGTTTATCTCAGGGAATTCATCTTATTCAAGTTCTTGGTGTGGACTAACAACATCAAATCCGTGTTCTTCGTCCGAATCAAGGTATTTTGGCTTGACCCCATATTTTTGAAGATTTTGGGGATTTTCCTTTTGATTTCGATTCCAATCCATTTTTGATCAATTAATTGTTGTATAAACATTGTTTTGAACATGTTCTACGGATTGGATACTCATATCTTTGATTCGTTCGACTGGAAGGGCGATTTCTTTGTTCTTGGAGGGTCTTGAACATTTAATGTTCGATTAAATGTTCGATTGAGTTCCCTTCGATAGTTTGTTGGGATTTCCGTTGTTTTTTGCCATGATTCTCCTCGTAATCATGTTTTATTATTCCTTCCGTAGGATTATAGGTTCTCAAGGATTCTGAGTCGAATCTTGTTGGTGATTGATGATTCGTGTGGTGTTATTCTCGTAGTAATTGCGGTGCTATTGCGTTCTTGATAGTGTTCGGGAGTTCGGGGCTATTCGACCATATTCCATCCATCGTCTTGTTGCGATCGTGGTTTCGAGGCAAGTACCTTGATCATACTTTTCTTGTTTCGTGGATATGGTGATCAGTGATCGTCTTGACATGTTTGCTTGATTGTTTGAAATGAACTTTCAAAAGATTCGATTAGCCTCGTTAAAGGCTCTCTTTCAAAACCTTGTGTATTTTGTGATTGGTGTGTTTCGTAAAAGATTATGTGAATCCTATGAATATGGTTGGCGTTGATGTTGCGCTTGTTAATGTAGGTGTACGTATATTGCCTCATTTCGGTGCATTGTGGTTGGACGTTGTGTTATGCTTTGTGTTTGTTGCCTTTGGGTGAATTATTTGGATATCCTTGATGTGATATGTATTTATGTGAATATGTGGATTTGGTCGATGGTCTACGGTGACACATGGCATGTGACTATGTGGTCAGGATGCAACAAGTGATTGATCCAACCGTGAGAGCCTAAGACAATCTACGGTGACACATGGCTTGTGATCATGTGGTCAGGATCCAACAAGTGATTGATCCAACCGTGAGATGATAAGACCTGCGGTGACATATGGCATGTGATCATATGATCAGGCGACAACAAGTGATTGATCCAACCGCGAGATGACGTGGAAAGTGATCACGGTGGTGTGTTTATGATTGTGAATGTGTTTTGCTCACCTTGGGTAGGTCCGACGTGGCCTCGAAGGGAATCCAATGGTATAGCCCTGGATTCACGAGTTGGTGTTGTATTTGTGTGACCAAGATTTGCGTATCTTGAGTGATTAAGTTGTGTTGATTTTATGTCTGTCGAGGACACGTGACGTGGGTTTTAACCCGTGAATTGTTGTTGGTTTTATTTGAGAAAACAAAACCCTTGGGTTGTGACCCCTGTCGATTTTGGAAAGTGAAGGATTCGATAATCCTAAATGGTTTTATGTTGAAAACTCCCGAGAGCATTTTAAAAGGTTTTATAAATTATTCTCTCGATTTGTGATCTTTCGGTTTTGGAATGTCGTACTCAAACTCTTGCCTCGGGAAGTACTTTTGTTATGATTGAATCTTTGAGGATTCCTGATTATTATTATTCGTGGAATGTGAATTGTATGACTCATATTTGCACTTTGTACTTGCACTAGCAAAATAGTGGAATTTTGCTAACCCCCGAGTAATCGGGGGGTGGATGTCTGTATTGCATTCAGGTTTTGGGGAGCACAGCACAGGGTCGGCATGAAGGATGATGAAAGATGAATGATACTAATCACACGAGGACCCATACGATGTCATATTGGCTTAGTTGTATTTTATTTCCGCTGCAGTATTCTTTCCCCGTTGTACGGGAGTGTGTTGTATTCGACCCCTGTGTGGGCATGTATTGTGATTGAGTTGTATGTATTTATTGAAAGACCAAATCGGTCTACTGAGTCATTTTAGCCTTAAAGGCAGTGTCGAGATGTTTAATGTTGTTACCAGCCTGCTAGATCCTTGAGGAAAGGTTCTACGACGTGTAATATCCCTGAGCGGATTGGGGGTGTTACATAAATGGTATCGGAGATTAGGTTGTGGAAACCTAGACTGTCGGGTTTAGTGGTGTCTTTTGAGTTTTTGTCTCGTTGGATTTTGTCTGACTGAGTCGTGTCGCGACGCGTCGTCTGAGTTGGTTTGTCGTGATTAGTATCGTGGGACGATCATCATCTTCGTGCAACCTGTGGATATAAGTCTCCCTTCTTTGTGTTTGTGCCTCGTCTGATGCGAGTTACTGGTATGATTATGTGTTAAGTGACGGAATCTTTATGCAGATTTTTAGTCTCATGATTGCGTTTATGTGACTCTCATATTTCGTCTATATGAGGAGCGGTGTCGCTGCTAATGTATTTTTGAACTGTATTTTATCCGCTGCATGAGTTCTTTCAAAATGACTTTCAGTATTTTGCAAACTGAGTTTTACTTTGTAAAACCGACTCCCTAAATCGAGTTTTGGCATTTTGTCCTTGAATGTTTTATGACGGTTTGATAAATGATTGTGTGAGTTTAGGGCATTCTGGCCAATTGAATTTCTGAAAAACTTGAGTATCTTAGAAAATAAATCTCGAGACGTACCTTTCAAATGGATTATTTTCTCGTGGTACTTTCAAAGGTGCCACAGTATGATTCAAAATTATTCCAGTCGAGGACCAAAATATTTTGAGGCATTTTCAATTATTTAGAAATGCTTTGCTTAGACCCGAGGGTCTAATATTTCTGAAAATTTTTCATTAAGAAAAGTGTCCTCATTTTTTTTATCAAACGCAAGATGGTTTTCAAAGTCTCGATAACAATGTTTGCACTACTTTTTGAAAGGTGATACTCAAGATCAAATGGTGTTTCAAAAAAAATTTTTTCTCAAAAGGTGGTTCGCGTTTTTTTAAAACATATCACTTCCTACTTATGGTCAGAGAAGGTGTGTATGATGACAGTACTTTCGTTAGGGTGTTAACCCACGAGTTGTGATTGAATTGGTGGTGTGAGCTTTGAGTCGTTTGCCACGTAATTGTTGTGTTAACCCTCTGTGAGAGGTGTGATGTTGATCGTTAATGTTGTCGTTTCGTGGTGATTTGCGTACGATCGCACCCGTACGAGGTGTTAGAACTTGAGTTTGTATGATTATGTACATCTGTGATTGTTTCATGATATTTTGCGATTGTGTGCTGGTTATCGTTCGGGCCGTTGAAATCGCCAAATGTATACCGTCGTTGCTATGATTCTGTGTATGTGGGCTACCTTACGTTGATATGTTGTGTGGAATTGGCATCTCTGGTATGTTGTTTTGCGAGGTTATATTCTACTGTACCTAGCAGTTGTATTTCTGGTATGCCGAGGTGTTCCATCTGTAATGTGCCGGGGCATGTTCGTGCAAATTGTCTTTCTTCGCCAGTAGCAGATTACAAGTGTGGACTCGAGGGACACAGAATCCAGTTTTGCGAGTTGGTTACCAAGTCTTCCGGGGTACAAACTTCAGCACAGTTATCAGGATCGGCTTTGAGAGGCATTTGAATGATGTTTCTGTCAGTTGCTTGTTGTGTTGTCACCTTGATTTCGTTGTTGTGAGTTTTGGGGACGACACTTCTTTTAGAAGAGGTCGAATGTAATACCCGCATTATTTTTGACTTATGTATTTTCTCTTTCTCAATTCTATCGACTCGCTCATATTCGTTGATACTTTCTGAACTTGTTCTGTATTTTGGTTTTTATCATTCGAACGAGCCGTGATCTTGTTTTGGATCGATCTGGTTATCGCTGTGACTTTTCCGAGTTCGGTTCGACTCTTGTGAACCTTGTTTGAAATTAACGTCTTTCAGATCTACAAGTTCTTTTAATGTCTCGAGTTAAAGTGTGAACTTTGGAGTCGTCGTTCGACCATTGTCTTTCGATCATTGTTGTCGATCGTTGTTTTTCGATCATTATTGTTCGATTGTTATTGTTTGATCATTGTTGTTCGATCATTGTTGCTCGATCGTTGTTGTTCGATTGTTATTGTTTGATCATTGTTGTTCGGTCGTTGGTGTCCAATCATGGTTGTCCGATTGTTGTTGTCTGGTCTCGTACTGCAAAGAATTGTCATTCACCGTTAGTCAGCTGTTTCGAGTGTGGCCAGGTGGGTCACCGAGCCGTGCATTGCGAGACGGTAGCTGAGATATTTGGGGATCGAGGTTGCGTCTCTGCTCTGAAAGGACACGGAGATGTCTAGTGTGGTTTTTGAGGATTTCGGCGTAGTCCGAATTGGTTGTGATTGTCCTTATGGATCGTTTTGTGTTTATTTCCGTTTTCTCGACTGTGCGTGTTTCCTTATAATAGGTGCCTTGTGTTTTGGGATTATTCGAATAATTGACTTGATTGTATTATCTGTTTGTTGACGCTTGTCACTCGTTGGTTTTACTATATCTCTACTTGTGGCGTTGAGTTGGTCGTTGTGGAGCGTGTTTCACACCGTATGTTTCTCTGCGTTGCTTGTAATGTTTCGCTGTTGGGCGCGAGTTTTCGGTTCTTGTGTATCTCGTTGAGTTTTCCTGGGGGGATATTGCTTCTCCCTACTTGTTCTAAGTTTCGGGACGAAACTTCTTTTAAGGAGGGTAGTATGTAATATCCGCAATTTCGATTTCCGGTAATTTTCTTTTTTTGGCTGAAGTCCATCTTAGCGACTCTATTGTGACCGTTTCGTCATTCCGAGAATGATTAATTCTACACTTTTTGTCATCCGAGTTCGTTTCGGTGTCGTTTTATTGAGTTCCGTGTTCTTAAGCGACTTTTTCAAGTATGAGTTCGACTTTGTAAAATCATCATAAATTCTTGGAAGCTCCAAAAATTCTGAATCTTTCCAATACTATATAGAATCAAGTTAGCTTTCCAATGGTTTAAATGGTGAGTCAATCGGAGTCCGAACGAAGGAGTTATGGTCGAAATAGCTAAGACTGCACCATGTGCCTTTTTGGTGCTGGAGCGGGCTGTACCGCGGGCCGCGGCACACTCGACCCGGGCCGCGGCACACAGGCTTTTTCTGCACTTTTTCAGCAGATTTTCGAGGAGAAAACTTCATTTTTCTCCTCTCTTCTTCCTCCTTCCATCTAGGGCGATTTGTGGATGACTTTTGGCCGGTTTATCTCAGGGAATTCATCTTATTCAAGTTCTTGGTGTGGACTAACAACATTAAATCTGTGTTCTTCGTCCGAATCAAGGTATTTTGGCTTGAACCTATATTTTTGAAGATTTTGGGGATTTTCCTTTTGATTTCGATTCCAATCCATTTTTGATCAATTAATTGTTGTATAAACGTTGTTTTGAACATGTTCTACGGATTGGATACTCATATCTTTGATTCGTTCGACTCGAAGGGCGATTTCTTTGTTCTTGGAGGGTCTTGAACATTTAATGTTCGATTAAATGTTCGATTTAGTTCCCTTCGATAGTTTGTTGGGATTTCCGTTGTTTTTGGCCATGATTCTCCTCGTAATCATGTTTTATTGTTCCTTCCGGAGGATTATAGGTTCTCAAGGATTCCGAGTCGAATCTCGTTGGTGATTGATGATTCGTATGGTGTTATTCTCGTAGTAATTGCGGTGCTATCGCGTTCTTGATAGTTTTCGGGAGTTCGGGGCTATTCCACCATATTCCATCCATCGTCTTGTTGCGATCGTGGTTTCGAGGCAAGTACCTTGATCATACTTTTCTTGTTTCGTGGATATGGTGATCGGTGATCGTGTTGACATGTTTGCTTGATGGTTTGAAATGAACTTTCAAAAAATTCGATTAGCCTCGTTAAAGGCTCTCTTTCAAAACCTTGTGTATTTTGTGATTGGTGTGTTTCGTAAAAGATTATGTGAATCCTATGAATATGGTTGGCATTGATGTTGCGCTTGTTAATGTAGGTGTACATATATTGCCTCATTTCGGTGCGTTGTGGTTGGACGTTGTGTTATGCTTTGTGTTTGTTGTCTTTGGGTGAATTATTTGGATATCCTTGATGTGATATGTATTTATGTGAATGTGTGGATTTGGTCGAAGGTCTACGGTGACACATGGCATGTGACTATGTGGTCAGGATGACAAGTGATTGATCCAACCGTGAGAGCCTAAGACAATCTACGGTGACACATGGCTTGTGATCATGTGGTCAGGATGAAACAAATGATTGATCCAACCGTGAGATGATAAGACCTGCGGTGACATATGACATGTGATCATATGGTCAGGAGACAGTAAGTGATTGATCTAACCGCGAGATGATGTGACAAGTGATCACGGTGGTGTGTTTATGATTGTGAATGTGTTTTGCTCACCTTGGGTAGGTCCGATGTGGCCTCGAAGGGAATCCAATGGTATAGCCCTGGATTCACGGGTTGGTGTTGTATTTGTGTGACCAAGATTTGCGTATCTTGAGTGATTAAGTTGTGTTGATTTTATGTCCGTCGAGGACACGTGACGTGGGTTTTAACCCGTGAATTGTTGTTGGTTTTATTTGAGAAAACAAAACCCTTGGGTTGTGACCCCTGTCGATTTTGGAAAGTGAAGGATTCGATAATCCTAAATGGTTTTACGTTGAAAACTCCCGAGAGCATTTTAAAAGGTTTTATAAATTATTCTCTCGATTTGTGATCTTTCGGTTTTGGAATGTCGTACTCAAACTCTTGCCTCGGGAAGTACTTTTGTTATGATTGAATCTTTGAGGATTCCTGATTATTATTATTCGTGGAATGTGAATTGTATGACTCATATTTGCACTTTGTACTTGCACTAGCAAAATAGTGGAATTTTGCTAACCCCCGAGTAATTGGGGGGTGGATCTCTGTATTGCATTCAGGTTTTGGGGAGCATAGCACAGGATCGGCATGAAGGATGATGAAAGATGAACGATACTAATCACACGAGGACCCGTACGATGTCATATTGGCTTAGTTGTATTTTATTTCCGCTGTAGTATTCTTTTCCCATTGTACGGGAGTGTGTTGTATTCGACCCCTATGTGGGCATGTATTGTGATTGAGTTGTATGTATTTATTGAAAGACCAAATCGGTCTACTGAGTCATTTTAGCCTTAAAGGCAGTGTCGAGATGTTTAATGTTGTTACCAGCCTGGTAGATTCTTGAGGAAAGGTTCTACGGCGTGTAATATCCCTGAGCGGATTGGGGGTGTTCAGTGTTCTAAAAATCCCCGCCTAGACCGATTAATCCTCCGATTAATCCCTAGAAGGTCCTTTGCCGTTCCGATTATGGCCTAGGCGCTTGTACTAGGCGTTTGGGTAATGAATCGATCATCTAGGCTGTCTGCGGGGACCTATGAAGGCAATCTAAGATACTATGGACTACTTTATACCTATATCAACCTTTCAAATTTCCTAGCTACGTGCACGACTAGGCGGATGCCTAGGCGGTTATAGTTTTTTCTTTTTTTATTTGGTTCTAATAGTACTACAAATTCCTAAACTGAGATATTATGAATACTATGGACTCATTGATATCTATATGAGTATTTTAAATTTAATATATAATTGATTATATATCTGTTTAAATCGTTAAATTTTAATTATTTTTAATTATTTTACATATATATAATTTTTTGTATATAAAAATGATTAAAATAATAATAAAAAATAAATCCGCCTAGTCCGATTAATCCCCGATTAATCCCCGAGTAATCCTCTGGGCGCTAGGCGTTAGCAATCCGAACGCCTAGCGCCTGGCGTTTTTTAGAACCATGGGGGTGTTACATCACCGCCCTAAAGGTTTACTTTCCGTAAAATGACCTTTACAAAACCATTGGGATTTTAGCCCCAAATCCGTAAAATGACCTTTACAAAACCATTGGAATTTTAGCCCCAAATCCGTAAAATGATCTTTACAAAACCATTGGGATTTTAGCCCAAATCTCATCAACTCACAGTACACAAGAACGACCATAAGGTTCGTCTCCCAACATCAAAATCCACAAATAAAGGATTTAAAACAAACAACAAAATACTCTAGTGCCATCCTAGCCAAGTAAGCCAAACGAACAACTTACCTATTACACACTTAGTCGATGCATGCAATCATGAAAGCCATTCAAAAGCACTCATTTCCGGAAATGCCAATATCGAAACACATTTGCAAAATGCACCACAATTAACCGCGGATCCACCCCTCCGTGGACCCCTACCGAGACCCCGTCGGATCTAACCCATAGTGGTTAAAAGCAAGCTCGCGGATCCACCCCTCCGTGGACCCCTACCGAGACCCCATCGGATCTAACCCATAGTGAGCATACACACACACGTTACTCATGCAATACTAATATGCTAAGAATGTAAGTTCATTAAGAATACTCACTAGAGATGGCCACTAACTCGACACCATTATCAAACTCTTCAAAACACAACAACAAGATTAAATACGGAATACACGATTCCATAACTTTAAACAACAGGGGGTATCATCAAAGCCTTCAACGTTCAAAACAATCAAACCATAATCAATTCCCAAAACACATCGTTCACAAAACACACACGCGTTTTTAAAAGGAGCCCTTAACGGGGCCAAAACGAATCTCTTGGAAATTCATTTCAAATATCCAAACAAACACACCAAGACGACCACCGATCATCATATCCATAAAACGAGAAGCGTATGAACAAGGTACTTGCCTCGAATAAGAACAACGCGGAGAATCGACCGAAGTAGGTTGACACGAACCGACTACGAACCCGCCGACTCCATCGATCGCCAACTCGCGTTCATAAACTACGAAGGACAATAACAACAATGAAATGAATTCCATAACACGACTCAAAGCCATTGAATTCAAAGAACGAATGACGAAAGTTCAAGTGTTTTCCCCAAAACGGCCAATAACACGATTCGTCCCGACAAGACATGAAAACGGAATTCCAAGTTGAAATATGGATAAACAATCCATAGAATATGTTTAACAACATCATTTAACCACAATCGATCCATCAAAAATGGATGAAAAACGAGATCGAGAACAAATCCCCCAAAAAGTCGATTCGAAGGAAATCAAGAAATATACTTCGATTCGACGAAGAACAATGGATTAAATGATGTTAAACATAAGAATACTACCAAGATTGATCATACCCATCGTGAATTAATCAACGATACGGAACGAATCAGACAAAAACGCAAAACCCACAAAATTCAAGAAACTAAGGTTCTAAGAAAGATTACCTTGATTCGCTGAATCAAAGGATGATCACGGATGATTGATTGATGTTATGAACTCAAGAACTTCGTGGATTTGTTGTTAAACAACATGGCTTCGCCACCTCCGAATCTCCGGCCGCGGACAGAAAAGGAAGGAAGTGAAAAATGAATGAAAATGCGACTGCTCTGTCTCATTTATACTGCGCTGGAACTAGCGTGCGCTAGCCTTCCCAGACTAGCGTGCGCTATCGGCCAGTATCGGCCCAGTACCCTCGGTCAGGGCTCGCACGACCCGGCACCACCGACCAATCCTGTCGACCGTGACCTGTCCGCCCGACCCCCGCTAGCGTGCGCTACGGCCGGAAGCCTGCGCGCGCTAGCTGACCTGTCCAGTAGCCTCTAGACTAAACAGCTCGCCCAGGTAACGTACGCTAGTCGGCCGACAGCGTGCGCTACCCCTGTCGGTTAGCATGCGCCACGACCGACAGTAGCGTGCGCTACCTGCCAATCCTCCCCGAGTCCAGAACCTCAGAACCTCTCTGCCCTGACCCGATAGCGTGCGTCGGCCGGCCGCATAACGGGCGCTACTCCTGCCGGTTAGCGCACGCAGCCTTCCGGCAGTAGCGCGCGCTACGCAGGTTCCTGCCGCGTCAGCCCGGCCAGTGCCCGCAACCGTCCGGCCAGGACCCGCCACCGTCCGGCCAGCTGCTCAGCCGTCATGATCCGACGACTCGATTTCCGAAAACGTACGGAACGAACACGAGGAAAAGTTCGCGGACAACATCAACTACCCGAATTGAAAACATAATGCAATAATTAATCATACGCGACCAAGAAACGGGTCGAGACAACAATTACAGATACGGATACCCATAACTTTGGGTAAATTACAAAATGGCCCAAAACGCCCGAAAATCATGATACGTGATCGAATAACCAAACTGAAGTTCACAACACGTCTAACAAAGTTAAACGGACTTACGGGAAACTCGAAACAGCAGTTTCGAACGAGATTCGCAAGAATCGAACTCAAGTGCGGAAAAGTCGCTAAAAAGCACGAAACTCAACAAAACGACACCGAAACGAACTCGGATGTCAAAAAGTGTAGAATTAATCATTCTCAGAATGACGAAACGGTCCTGAGCGAGTTGTCAAAATGGACTCCGGCCGAAAAAGAAATTTACCGAAAATCGAAAATTGCGGATATTACATTCTACCCTCCTTAAAAGAAATTTCGTCCCGAAACTTAAAATAAGTAGGGAGAAGCAATATCCCCTGCCAGGAAAACTCGACGAGATACACAAAAACCGAAAACTCGCGCCCGACGGCGAAATGCTGCAAGAAACACAAAGAGACATACGGTGTGAAAACACGCTCCACGGCGACCAACACAACGTCGCCGTTAGGAATATAATAAAACCAACAAATGACAAGCGTCATCAAATGGATAATATAGTCAAGTCAATTATCCGAACAATCACAAAACACAACGAACGAAAATCAATATGATTGACCGACCCAACGGTTCATCAATCAAAACGCGAGCCAAACGCTGAAGAAATACGGAATTCCACCGCCTAAGGGTTGGAAGATCGAAAACGAGACTAATTTCCCGAACTTAAGGGAATTACGAAGGAGCCTGAATGCTCAACAATCACGAAACGAGAACAAAAAAAAACGAACAAACAAATGATCGAGATAACAAAAATCGAACAATCATGTCCGAAACACGAAGGATAATAAAATTCAAACAACAACTCCCAGGATGATCTGGTGAGAACAACAAGACATGTATTCCCATAACATCCACAGGAAAGGGAATAGCGATTGAAAAGTCACAACGACAAATAAGTTATTCCGGAATAATACCACACTCGTTCGATCAACAAAAGCAAGGGGCAGGACAAGCTCAGAAATGTCAACGAACATAATGAGTCGACAAAGTCGAAAACACAAGAGTTCCAAATCCGATCCACTTCGAATAAAAGAACTAATAGAACCAGATGATGTCACTCCCGAACAAGGTTCACAAGAATCGAACCGAACCCGAAAAAGTCACAGCGATAACCAGATCGACCCACAACAAGATCACAGCTCGTTCGGACGATGAAACCGAAATACAGAACAAGTTCATAAAGTGTCAACGAACATGAGCGAATCAATAGACTGGAGAAAGAGAAAATACAGAAGTCAAAATAGTACGGGCATTACCTCCGACCTCGTCCACGAAATTCACAAAAACGGGAGCAAGGTAACAAGACATTAAACAACCGACACATAACGGAACCATCACCGATGCACACGGTCATACCAAACCAAGCTCTAACAACTCGCACATGCGCGACAACGCAGAAATCACCACGAGGCGACAACATTCAACACCAACATCCCGCCTCTCACAGGGGGCTAACACAACAAATGTGTGGAAAATGACTCAACGCTCACACAGCAAATTCGATCATACTCGGGAGCAAATATCAAAATGACAACGCGAACATCATACATACATACCCAACCCTCAAACTGGAATGGATAGGTTTTTAAAAAAAACGAAAACCTCATTTTGAAAATAATTTAGAAGAACACCGGTTGATCTTGAGTATCACCTTTCAAAAAAGTACAAACGTGAAACATCGTTATCGAGACATTGAAAACCATCATGCGTTTGGTAAAAATGAGGACATTTTCTTTTAGCGAGAGACTTTCAGAAATATTCGACCCTCGGGTCTAAGTATAAGTGTTTCTAAATATCGAAAATATCTCAAAACATTTTGGTCCTCGAGGTAGAAGAATTTGGAAACATATTGTGGCACCTTGGATGTACCACGAGAAAATAATTCATTTTAAAAGTACATCTCGAAATTTATTTTCTAAGATACCCAAGGTTTTCAAAGATAATTCAATGGGCTAGAATGCCCAAAAATTTCGGGTAATTACACGAAACATTATAGCGCCGTGGGTCCCGCGCCGGAACTCCCCAGGCTAAAAATCATTTACAACGTCAAGAAGGCCGATGACGGTAATATTTCAAAAACTTCCAAAAGCCATTTACAAAATACTAAATATCGTCATAAGAATTTCGCCAAAACGATCAAGGCCATAATACCACAAACTCGGTTAAGGGAATCGGTTTTTAAAAGGGAACTCAGTCGGTAAAATACCGAAAGCCATTACAAAAGAACTCACGCAGCGGATAAAAGAAATAAAGTCAAACATGCACAATCCAGCAACACTACTCCTCATATGAACGAAATACGAGGGTCAAATAACCACATATCAAGAAATCAAAATCCATAAGAGGATTCCGTCGCTTAACAAATAAATCATAAAAATAGTTCGTGTCACACGAGGCACAACACAAAGAAGGGAGACTTACATCCACAGGTCGCACGAAGATGATGATCGCCCCACGATACTAATCACGACCAACAAACTCAGACGACGCGTCGCGACACGACTCAGTCAGATAAAATCCAACAAAACAAGACTCAAACAACACGATTTGACCCGACAGCCTAGGTTTCCTCAACCTAAGCTCCGATACCATTTATGTAACACCCCCAATCCGCTCAGGGATATTACATGCCGTAGAACCTTTTCCCAAGGATCTACCAGGCTGGTAACAACATAGAACATCTCAACGATGCCTTCAAGGCTAAAAAGACTCAGTAGACCGATTTGGTCTTTCAATAAAAATATACAACTCAATTACAACTCATGCCCACGCAGGGGTCAAAAATACAACCACCCCCGTACAACGGGAAAAATATAGCAGCGGAAAATAAAGTACAACTGAACCAATACACAATGTACGGTTCCTCATGTGATTAGTATCGATCATCTTTCATCATCCTTCGTGCCGACCCTGTGTTATGCTCCAAAACTTGGATGCAAAAACAGACATCCACCCCCCGAACACTCGGGGGTTAGCAAAACTCCACTGTTTTGCTAGTGCAAGAACAAAGTGCAAAATACGAGTCATACAATTCACATTCCACGAATAACAAAAATAAGGAATCCTCAAAGATCTAAACGAAACAAAAAGTACTTCCCGAGGCAAGAGTTTGAGAAAACATTTCAAAATCGAAAGATCACAAATCAATGGAAATAATTTATAAAACGGTTTAGAATGCCATCGAGAGTTTTAATAGAAAACAATTTAGGATTATCAAATCCTACTTTCCAAAACCCAAAAGACGAAAGGGGTCACTGCCCCAAAGGTTTACTTTCCATAAAATGACCTTTACAAAACCGTTGGGATTTTAGCCCCAAATCTGTAAAATGACCTTCACAAAACCATTGGGATTTTAGCCCCAAATCCGTAAAATGACCTTTACAAAACCATTGGGATTTTAGCCCCAAATCTCATCAACTCACAGTACACAAGAACGACCACAAGGTTCGTCTCCCAACATCAAAATCCACAAATAGAAGATTTAAAACAAACAACAAAATACTCTAGTGCCATCCTAGCCAAGTAAGCCAAACGAACAACTTACCTCTTACACACTTAGTCGATGCATGCAATCATGAAAACCATTCAAAAGCACTCATTTCCAGAAATGCCAATATCGAAACACATTTGCAAAATGCACCACAGTTAACCGCGGATCCACCACTCCATGGACCCCTACCGAGACCCCGTCGGATCTAACCCATAGTGGTTAAAAGCAAGCTCGCGGATCCACCCCTCCGTGGACCCCTACCGAGACCCCGTCGGATCTAACCCATAGTGAGCATACACACACACACGTTACTCATGCAATACTAATATGCTAAGAATGTAAGTTCATTAAGAATACTCACTAGAGATGGCCACTAACTCGACACTATTATCAAATTCTTCAAAACACAACAACAAGATTAAATACGGAATACACGATTCCATAACTTTAAACAACAGGGGGTATCATCAAAGCCTTCAACGTTCAAAACAATCAAACCATAATCAATTCCCAAAACACACCGTTCACAAAACACACACGCGTTTTTAAAAGGAGCCTTTAACGGGGCCAAAATGAATCTCTTGGAAATTCATTTCAAATAACCAAACAAACACACCAAGACGACCACCGATCATCATATCCATAAAACGAGAAGCGTATGAACAAGGTACTTGCCTCGAATAAGAACAACGCGGAGAATCGACCGAAGTAGGTTGACACGAACCGACTACGAACCCGCCGACTCCACCGAACGCCAACTCACGTTCATGAACTACGAAGGACAATAACAACAATGAAATGAATTCCATAACACGACTCAAAGCCGTTGAATTTAAAGAACGAATGACGAAAGTTCAAGTGTTTTCCCCAAAACGGCCAAGAACACGATTCATCCCGACAAGACATGAAAACGGAATTCCAAGTTGAAATATGGATATACAATCCATAGAATATGTTTAATAACATCATTTAACCACAATCGATCCATCAAAAATGGATGAAAAACGAGATCGAGAACAAATCCCCCAAAAAGTCGATTCGAAGGAAATCAAGAAATATACTTCGATTCGACGAAGAACAATGGATTAAATGATGTTAAACACAAGAATACTACCAAGATTTATCATACTCATCATGAATTAATCAACGATACGGAACGAATCGGACAAAAACGCAAAAACCCCAAAATTCAAGAAACTAGGGTTCTAAGAAAGATTACCTTGATTCGCTGAATCAAAGGATGATCACGGATGATTGATTGATTATATGAACTCAAGAACTTCGTGGATTTGTTGTTAAACAACATGGCTTCGCCACCTCCGAATCGCCGGCCGCGGACAGAAAAGGAAGGAAGTGAAAAATGAATGAAAATGCGACTGCTCTATCATATTTATACTGGGCCGGAACTAGCGTGTGCTAGCCTTCCCGGACTAGCGTGCGCTATCGGCCAGTATCGGCCCAGTACCCTCGGCCAGGGCTTGCACGACCCGGCACCACCGACTAATCCTGCCGACCGTGACCTGTCCGCCCGACCCCCGCTAGCGTGCGCTACGGCCGGAATCTTGCGCGCGCTAGCCGACCTGTCCAGTAGCCTCTGGACTAAACAGCTCGCCCAGGTAACGTACGCTAGTCGGCCGACAGCGTGCGCTACCCCTGCCGGTTAGCATGCGCCACAACCGATAGCGTGCGTCGGCCGGCCGCGTAACGTGCGCTACTCCTACCGATTAGCGCACGCAGCCTTCCGGCAGGAGCGCGCGCTACGTCGGTTCCTGCCGCATCAGCCCGGCCAGTGCCCGCAACTGTCCGGCCAGGACCCGCCACCGTCCGGCCAGCTGCTCAGCCGTCATGATCCGATGACTCGATTTCCGAAAACGTACGGAACGAACACGACGAAAAGTTCGCGGACAACATCAACAACCCGAAATGAAAACATAATGCAATAATTAATCATACGCGACCAAGAAACGGGTCGAGACAACAATTACAGATATGGATACCCATAACTTTGGGTAAATTACAAAATGGCCCAAAACGCCCGAAAATCACGATACGTGATCGAATAACCAAACCAAAGTTCACAACACGTCTAACAAAGTTAAACGGACTTACAGGAAACTCGAAACAGCAGTTTCGTACGAGATTCGCAAGAATCGAACTCAAGTGCGGAAAAGTCGCTAAAAAGCACGGAATTCAACAAAACGACACCGAAACGACCTCGGATGTCAAAAAGTGTAAAATTAATCATTCTAAGAATGACGAAACGGTCATGAGCGAGTCATCAAAATGGACTCCGGCCGAAAAAAGAAATTTACCGAAAATCGAAAATTGCGGATATTACAGTAATATTTCCTTATGGTTTTGGGGGTGTTACATTTATGGTATCGGAGCTTAGGTTGTGGAAACCTAGGCTGTCGGGTCAAGTTGTGTCTGTTGAGTTTTGTCTCGTCGGATTTTGTCTGACTGAGTCGTGTCGCGACGCGTCGTCTGAGTTTGTTGGTCGTGATTAGTATCGTGGGGCGATCATCATCTTCGTGCGACCTGTGGATGTAAGTATCCCTTCTTTGTGTTTATGCCTTGTCTGATGCGAGTTACAGGTATGATTATGAGTTAATTGACAGAATCCTCTTATGGATTTTGATTTCGTGATATGTGGTTATTTGACTCTCATATTTCGTTCATATGAGGAGTAGTGTCGCTGGATTGTGCATGTTGGACTGTATTTCTTTTATCCGCTGCGTGAGTTCTTTTGTAATGGCTTTCGGTATTTTACCGACTGAGTTTTATTTCGAAAACCGATTCCCTTAACCGAGTTTTTGGCATTATGGCCTTGATCGTTTTGGCAAAATTCTTATGACGGTATTTAGTATTTTGTAAATGGCTTTTGTGAGTTTTTCATTACCGTCATTGGCCTATTTGGCGTTTTTGTAAATGGTTTTTAGCCCGGTGGGTTCCGGCGCGGGATCCACGGCGCTATAATGTTCCGTGTAATTACCTGAAATTTTTGGGCATTCTAGCCCATTGAATTATCTTGAAAAACCTTGAGGATCTTAGAAACTAAATTTCGAGGCGTACTTTTAAAATGAATTATTTTCTCGTGGCACATCCAAAGTGCCACAATATGTTTCAAAATTCTTCTATCTCGAGGACCAAAATGTTTTGAGATATTTTCAATATTTTAGAAACACTTTTACTTAAACTCGAGGGTCGAATATTCTGAAAGTTTTTCACTAAGAGGAAGTGTCCTCATTTTTATCAAATGCGAAATGGTTCCCCAAAGTCTCGATAACGATGATTCACGTTTGTAGTTTTTGAAAGGTGATACTCAAGATCAACTAGTGTTTCCAAAATCTTTCTTTTTCAAAGGTGGTTTTCGTTTTTAAAACCTATCAATTCTCGTTTGCGGTTTGGGAATGTATGTATGATGTTTGCTTTGTCGTTATAATGTTAACTCCCGAATATGATCGAGTTGGTGGCATGAACGTCGAGGAGTTGTCAGGCATTGGTTGTACTAGCCCTCTGTGAGAGGTGTGAACTGGTGTTTACTGTTTGTCGCCTCGTGGTGATTTGCGTGTTGTCGCACGAGTGTGAGCTGTTGAATCTTAGGTTTGTACGTTTGTGTACATGTGTGATTGTTTCATGATGGTTGTAATTATGTGCTGGTTATCGTTCAGGTCGTTGAGGTCGCCGAACGATACCGTCGTTGCTGTAGTGTTCGTGTGTGTATTACTTAACGATGGTAATCGTTGTATATGATATGTGTTATGATTCTTTATTGTGCTGAGTTGGCATCTCTGTTATGTTGTTTTGCGACGTTATGCCCCATTGTATCTAGCGTTTGTATTTTCGGTATGCCGAGCCGAGGTGTTTCAATCGTGATGTGCCGGAAGCATACACGTGCAAATTGTCCTTCCTCGCCAGTGACGTGTTTCAAGTGCGGACTCGAGGGACACCGAATTCAGTTTTGCGAATTGGCTACCGAGATTTTCGGAGTTCGCGCTTCAGCACAAATATCAAGATCGGCTGTGAGAGGCCCATGGGAGATTTTTCTGTCGGTTGCTTTTTGTGTTTTTACCTTGTTTCCGTTGTTGTGAGCTGCGGGGACGACATTTCTTTTATAAGAGGTCGGATGTAATGCCCGTACTATTTTTGACATCTGTAGTTTCTCCTTCTAAATTCTATCGACTTGCACGTGTTCATCGATACTTTTTGAACTTGTTTGATGTCTTGGTTGTCATCGTTCGAACTGGTTGTGACCTTGTTTCAGATCGACCTGTTTATCATTGTGAATTTTCCGAGTTCGGTTCGATTCTTGTTAACCTTGTTCGGAAGTAACATCTTTCACCAGCAGTGTCCGGCTATATAAGGCCCAGCAGACGGGTTTTTCACCATTTTTCTCATCCGTTTCCTTCTCTTCCGCAGCTGGAGTTGTGTTTATCATGGAGAGATGTTGTTGGATGATCAATCCATGAATTCTTGGACTTTATATCATCAATCATCCATCGTATAACATCCTTTGATCGAGCGAATCAGGTCAGATTTCCTAGAAATCTAGTTTTGGGGAATTTGGGTGTTTTGGTTGTTTTCATCCGTTTAATCCGATTTAACTTAGGATTGTGATGGATTGATGATTATTTAGATGTATTATATCATTTCCCTTGTTATTCCATGGTTGGATCGTATCGATTCGTTGTTTTGGTTGAGTTCTTGATCGACGCCTTGAAGGTGTCCGATAGAATGTCATAGAGGGGTTTTCGGACGTTCTACGATTATTCTTCCTCATATGATCGTTGATTTGTTAATTATATAATGTTAGGGTCGAAATTCTTGTGAAGAACTCGAGTCGGAACCCTTCCGTTCGTTGCCTTCTTTGGGGTCCGAGCTTCCCGGTTGAACCGTGTTCCTCGTAGTGTCCGGTAGTGGTTATCGAGGCAAGTATCTTATTATACGACTTGTATCTTGCGACTTGAAATCACGTATTAGGTTATGATGATTTTGCTTGCCTTCGTAAATATGTTCCGTTTGAGTTGGTTGTGTATTCCGTAATGTGAAGGCTTTGTGATAATATTGTTATATTGATATACGTGTTAGGTGTTGTGCCATTTGTGCAGGATTGCGATGTACATATGGGATGGTTGTACACTTGCTCGTGCAATGTATTGTGTATCGATCGTGTGTTATGTTGGTTGTGTGCCGTTGATTGATGACAGTTGTTGTCAGTGTTGAGATTGTGTTATGTGCGTGTGCTGTACGATGTTGTGGTGATCAACGTGATTGATTAACTGTGCTCATTGTTATATGAAATGTGATGTGAATGTGAATGTTGTGCGATGGAACGCTAAGTTCACTCGTGTGGGTTCGATGGGGCCTACGAGGATTCATGGCACAGGCCCATGGGATCAGAACTTAGTGTGTGGTGCTGAGGTCCAATCATGCGGGTCTGACGAGGCCTACGATGATTCATGGCACAGGTCCATCGAATCAGGACATAGTACATCCAACCATGCGGGTTCGACGGTACCTACAGTGACACGTGGCACAGGTTCACGGGGTCAGGACTAGTTGTTGTGATCGATGTGTTTGTTTCTTTCCTTGCGGGTTGTTGAACCTACGGAGACACGTGACAGTGGATCATGGTGTCGGAATTGGTTATGTTTGGTTATATGTATGTGGAATAGTCCGTGTGGGTTGTTGAACCTACGGAGACACGTGACAGTGGATCACGGTGTCGGAATTGATTATGATTGTTTATTTGTTCGTGGTGTAGCCCGTGTGGGTTGTTGAACCTACGGAGACACGTGACAGTGGATCACGGTGTCATGAACATGTTTATTTTCAAATGAAAGTTTTGAAAGGAAAAGTTTTATGAAAATGAATGTTGGACCGAGTCCTAAGCTTGAGTAAATGTTTTCCGTATTGTGAACTGTTGAATTATGAAACAAGATTTGGGTTAAAGCCCTCACCCCTTCTTTTGAAAGGTTTGGTGGACCAGGACTCAGAGTTTTAAAGGTTTTGAAATTCCAAAATTCCCGAGGTGATGAACTTATTTTCGAAATGCTTCTTAGCTTAAATTTCCCTTATTAAAACCCCCAGGAATAATTTGATACTTGAATATTGTGTTTAATTCTTGATTAATGTTTGCTCGTTACTTTTCGTATGATTTGATAATTGCACTAGTAAAACAGTGGAGTTTTACTAACCTCCGAGTAATTGGGGGGTGGATGTCTGTTTTACGTCCAGGTACATACAGGCTCAGGGGAGCAGTCACAGGATTGGCACAAGAGGATGACAAGCTGCGATACTAATCAAGAGTCGAGAGTTGTTTAGATTTTGTTGTGTTGTTAGAGTTGATTTCAGACTTCTGCTGTATTGTATTTCGACCCCTGTGTGGGTAATGTTGTTTAAGTCAATTTGTCGATTGAGTTGTGTGACCTTATCGGTCTGTGTATTCACGTGTAAGTGACCATAACAGTCTGTATTAATTTATTATTTGACCCTGGCCGGGCAAGCATTTGGTTGTTTTGTAAGGTATAGCCTAGTAGATCCTCGTGAAAAGGGGTCTACGCCGTGTAATATTCCCTTATGGTTTTGGGGGTGTTACAATTGACATGCATCGAGTCTATCTCAGCTTCCATAGCTTCTCGCCATTTTGTGGAGTTTACATCCACCATCACCTAGTCATAGGTCGTTGGATCGGTCTCTTGGCTATCACTTGGAACCTCATGGAGACCCAGCTCCTCCAAGTGCACAAGGCCATACCTCTCAGGTAAATGAGACACCCTACTAGACCTACGAGGTGGTTGTACTTGTGTATCAGAAGGTTCAGTTCCAATTTCTTGCACAGGTGTCTCCTTAGGAGCTTCATTGTATTCTTCCAAAGAAATACTTCTACCTGTTCCGCCTTCCTGAATGAACTCATCTTCCAAGAAGTGTGATTTATAAGCAACAACGATCTTTCGATCTTCGGGCATATAGAAATGATAACCCATCGTCCCGGACAGGAATCAAATGAAACATCCCTTCGCGGACCTCACTTCCAACTTTTCCACCTTAGTCTTCTTGACATAGGCGGGACATCCCCAAATACTAATGTGATTAAGACTTGGGTTCCGGGATCCATACTTGCTAGTATGTGTCGGGCGTGACCGTAGGGTTATTTAATCAGGTATGTCTTGCGGGGACTCCGAGGTTCGGGGCTTGCTAGCCCGATGCCGAGATAACTTGTGGGGTATCTAATCCGGGTATGTCTTGCGGGGACTCCGAGGTTCGTGGCTTGTTAGTGCAATGCCGGGATAACTTATCGTTGTGGTTTGGTTGTGTGGTTTACGTGTCATGAGTTGTCTAATCGGGTAGGTCTTGTAGATCCTCCGAGGTTCGTAGCTTGTTAGTGCGATGCCGGGATAACTATGAACATATGTATGGTTATGGTTGCATGACTATTGTCACGGTGACATGTGATTTGTTATGGTTTCCCTTTGGGTTATTCACTCGGGTATGTTCTGTGGGAGCATCTTAGGTTCGTGGCTTGTTAGCACGGGACGCGAATAATCCTTGGGAATATATTGTTATGAATGGTTGGGTCTTGGACCCCATGTTTCGTGTTTTGGGTCGTGGACCCCGTGTTTTGTGATTTGGGTTGCTGACCCGTGTTTTGTCATCGAAATTATATTTTGGAAAATGATCTTTGGGTCGTGTCCCTAAGTGGTTTCGAAAGACCTGAGACTTATTAATCCCGAATGTTTTAAAAACTCCCGAGATCATTAAATGTTTTGTAATAGGCACATTGGGTTTATTTCCCCATTTCCTAATTTGAACTATTGTGTTATAATGAGAGAATAAGCTCGATTCATTCCGTCGTCAATCCTATTTGCACGACTCGGTAGGTACGTCTCAGTCAGCAATAGGAGGAACCAAAGAGTAGTAGCACCACCTAGCCAGCATGGCGGCCTATACCGTACCCCAACTTAGAACAAATGATTGGGATCATTCAAGAACCATTCTGTCGTGAATACCAATATAGGTATAAACCCTTCTTTCAAATGTCCCGATCAAGTTATAAGGTCACGGTTAGTCAAACCCTATATGTACTTGACGCTATGCATGAGTTAATGCAAATCGAGATCATCAAGCTCTCGTGTATCCAATACAACCATCTCCAATGCTTTGGCCAAAGACTTATGATCTCATCTTCCAATAACCGCATAGGACATATAACCCGTTCACTTCCAGGAGACAAAATTCTATCTTGGTATTCAGTAGGATCTACTACTTGCCCGTCAAGATGCACGTCGAGGTTGACCCCCTCCTTCTGGTTTATAGGGTCGAACTACTCTAATGAAAATCTTAACGTCACAAGTACATCCCTACTAAATCCTCAAGTCGAAGGTTCACGAATACCTATCACAACCTTTCGATTCTGTCATTGACTGTCCCGAAGTGAAATCCGTGTGATGAATCGAGAGTGAGTCAGTTCGAGTATACTAATCCAGTTAGCATACCTATAACGTGTGCTCCTACTAACCATTAGTGTTCGACTGGCACTCTCCATGTCAAAGAACACGTCATACAAGTCTTCACATAAACTTAATGCCCAGTCAAGTTTCATCGACTTACGAACGATTAAGTATTTGAGTTATAAACCTTTCCAGTGTCGACCCCCTTATCCAATAAGGAGTGGAATGGTTTGCTCTCAAATACACGGACTTGTTTCTATATATATATTTACGAGTTAGAAATGCCAGTAACTACCAGTAAATAAAGAAACATATATTGCCTTATGATAATGAATTTACATAATAACAAGTACAATGCCCTCACTCAATATACTCTGAGTGGCATTCGAGGGCATACTCCTAACACGTATTTCCTCGTGTGATAGTGCCAAAGAAATTTAGAAAATGCTAGATGAAACTAATGAAGGAACGAATCAAGTCAAGTAGGCGAGATCAATACCCTTCTCCACGACTATGAATTATTTTTGATGAAGAATGACGAGATCCATAACAAACATGCTCGACCAATTTTCGATCATTACAAATGGACTAACTTGTTTTGAGAAACCATTATCAAGTAGTGAAAAAGTAAAGAAGAGATTAAGATCACTACCTTGTGAATGGGATGGGACGGTTACGGCTATCATGGAGTCGAAAGATCTCAACACGCTTGATTTTAGCTCCCTTATCGGTTCGCTAATAAACTACGAGATCGTGTTAAAATCTCGAAATGCGAAACCAAAGCACAAAGAGAAATCTATAGCTTTGAAAGATAAAAAGATATCCAGAAATGAAGAAAAATATCTGGTTCATGATGATGATGAAGAATTGGCATTTTATGCCAAAACATCAATGAGTATCAAAACTTATTAAACCGGAGAAGAAATGAATTCAACTCGCAAGTTCGAAACGAGTCAAATAGGTTCGACAATAATTGTCAAAATTGTGGAAAACCTGACCACTTTGCGAAGAATTATCGTGGCTCGACTTCTAAGAAGGAAGTACTAATAGCCACCTGGAGCGACGAAGAAGATGAAGATGAAAATATTCAAATAACTCTCACTCATGGCAAGGAGCTCGTTTGACGACAGCGACAACAAAATCCAAGTAAGTACCTCATCTCACGACGAACTTTTTAATGCTTTCGAACATTTACATATGAATTTTCAAAGTTCCCTGAAAGATAATTAATCCCTTAAAATAAAAAAAATAAAATGTTGGAAGTTGAACTCTCCAAAATACAAGAATTTATTAAAAATGATCATTCTCTATGCTTAGAAAAGGAGAATAAATTGAAAAATGATTGATTAAAAGTTCAAAACGAACTTAAGGATTTAACAAACAAATTTTCTTGTGGGATTGACAAATTTGAAAAACTACTATCGATTCAAAAATTTTCGTTAAAATAAATAAGGATTAGGATTGAAACCAAGTGATAAAACTGAATCCTTAAATTTGAAAATACCCAATTGTAGTAAATGATTGAAAATCGGGCATCACATTACAAACTGTAAAAGCCCATGACGAACGATAAAAATAAAGAAAATATGGATTCTAAAAGGAACCTTAATACCAAACATCGTCCATTTTCCAATCGAAAAATGACAAATAGACGGTTGAATCCCCAAAATTCAAAATTAGTTATTCAAACAAATTAGTATTTAACTCAGGGGACGTTAATATATTCATGGGGAGTTTTACCCATTTTTTATCATAATAATTTTTCATTGTTTATATGTATTTTTTTTGATAATGACAATAAGGGGAGGAAAGTGAGATGTAATGGGGAATAAATAACGTATGCTATACAAATTATATAGCGCATGCTAAAGAAGGACAGGGAGCAATGTCTAGTTTGGCTCTCAAATGTAATACCCAAGATTTTTATTTCCAGTTGCCCTGAATTATTTGTCTTTTGGTGCCGGTTATTTTGTTTTGTTATGATTATGTGGGATATGTTTTTCTATTATGTACGGTATGATATGTTCTGTTGTAATGCTCGTCGAGTGAAACTTGTTGTCGCGTGCGTTTGTTTGGTTAAATGTGTGCATGTGATGTGGTATGTTATGTTTCATAATTTGCTCGTTATTGTTTTGAATCATAGCCAGTGCGTTAGGGTGACCGAGATGTTGTCGAACGTCTAACCTGACTATCGGAATGATCGAGTTTCGACCATAAGGCCTGGCCGAGTTGCGGCCGCAATGCAGGGCTTGTTACGGCCGCAACACATGGCCGGTTACAGCCGTAATGCCTTGCCGGTTACGGCCATAAGGCGCTCGCTCATGTTGGGCAGTAGCCCAGGGAGGATGGGTTACGGCCGTAAGCTGTGGCTGGGTACGGCCGTAATGCCCTGTTACGGCCGCAATGCTTTGCCTGGTAATGGCCGTAATATGCCCGAGCGTTTTGGACAGTGGACTGGGAGGTGCCGATTACGCCCGTAAGATGATGTAGATTACGGCCGTAAGGGACGAGTTACGGTCGTAAGGTACTGTCTGTTACATCCGTAACATGCGTTGCTATATATAGGCCTGGCCGACGGGTTTTGTTCATTTTTCACACTTCCTCCTTCTTCTTCCGCGATTCTCAGCCGGGACTCCTGGGTGGTGATCGGAGGTATTATCGTGCATTATTTTAGGAATCTTAGTTCGTCTCAATCATCATCTAATCCTTGTTCTTCGTCGGATCGAGGTAAATTCTTGAAATCTCCTAGGGTTGACTTTCAGGATTGCCTTCTTGATTTTCATTGTTCGTCCGATTTAGATGAATTGGTTGATGTTATTGGGTATTATTAATCATGTTCTATGGGTTTTATATCCATATTTCAATTTTGTTTAACTCGATTGGCGATTCGAGTGTTCTTGGGAGTTATTGAACATTTAATGTTTGATTAAATATCCCAACGAGTTTCCCTTCGATAGTTTGGTGGGATTTACATTGTTTTGGTCTTGATTCTTGTTGTAATTGTATCTTCTTTGTATTTGTCGGAGGATTATAGGTGTTTGAGGCTTCTCGGTTGAGCCGTGTTTATCGGAGTATTCGGTACCGGTTATCGAGGAAAGTATCTTGCTATACGAATTGTGTCTTGTGAATAGAGACTTCGTGTTAGGTTTATGGTGATTTGGTTTACCTTCGTGGATATGCTTCGTGTGATTTGATTATTGTGAACGATTGATGGTAGTGATGATACCCTCACGTGGTTAATGTTGTGAAATTGTGTTGGTTGTGTTAATCATATGGTTCGTGTCGTGCGTGATTGGTCATGGTTGAATTATCTTGATGATTATGATATTGTGTCAGCTTGATCACATACTTGAATATGTATTATGGTGTATTGTTGAATGGTTTGACATATTGGTAATAATATGTGTTGTTCGTGGTAATGCGTTGAGTTGATCAATATGAGTTGTGTCGTGATAACGTGTGTGTTCTGGGTAGGGTCTGACGAGGCCTCTGGAGTTTGGTACATGATGTGTACGAACAACGTGTGTGTTCCGGGTAGGGTCTGACGAGGCCCATGGAGTTTGGTACATGATGTGTACAGACAATGCGTATGGTCCGGGTAGGGTCCGACGAGGCCTATGGAGTTGGGTACATGATGTGTACGAACAATGATCGTGTAACAGCGATTGATTAGATAACATTTTAAAGTTGGGTCACAGACCCATTATGTTATCTTAACTAGTGTTTTTTGAAACGAGAATCGGATTGCGGGCCTAATGTTTTCGAAAAGGTTTCGTAAATTGGGACTCGAGGTCTAAAATAATTTCTACTTTAAAAATCCCCGAGATGACGAGTTGCTTTTCAAATACTTCCTTACTTGAGTTCGAAATTCTAAAACTTCTCGGGAACATTTTGGTAGTTGATTTCCGTATCAAATTCATGGTTGCTATTTGCTTGTTACATTTCGTATCGTATTATACTTGCACTAGCAAAATAATGGAATTTTGCTAACCCCCGAGTAATCGGGGGATGGATGTCTGTTTTGTGTCCAGGTGCTTTCAGACTCGGGGAGCAGTCACAGGATCGGCACAGGAAGTGACGGGCTACGATACTAATCAAGAGTTGGGAGTTAAGTCGAGTTGTATTGTATCGTCAGGGTCGTAATCCACCTTCCGCTATTTTGAATCTTTACCCCTGCATGGGTATTCATTGTAAAGAGTTGTATTTTTCTGTTCGTGTCAGTCGTACAACCTCACCGGTCCGTGTAGTTGTCTATAATTGACATTAACGGTCCGTATCATTGTATTGTTTGCCCCGGTCGGGCAAACACTTGGTCGTTTTGTGATGTTTACCCTGGTAGATCCTCGTGGGAGGTACCTACGGAGTGTAATATTCCCATACGGTTTTGTGGGTGTTACATTTATGGTATCGGAGCTTAGGTTGCGGAAACCTAGGCTGTCGGGTCAAGTCGAGTCATGATTTGTCGAGTAATGTGTTGATAAGTGTCATTTTTGTACACTTATCCATGGTTTGTATCGATAAAATTCACCCATAATTGAGCTAGTCTACTCGTTTTTTGCTTTTAATTTATTAGTTTTAATAATTTTATTTTTATTGGATGATGATCGGATTAAATAACTGAATTACTCAAGAAACAACATGTTTAATAAATATTCTCTTTATTGAATTTTGATATATTCATGTTGTAGGGCTTTTCGAGACGAATTCGGCAGTTTTTCCGGATTCAAAATCAGAGTTATATATCAAAAGTTATCATCCGAAGAAGATCTGGGGCAAAAACGCAAAGTCCGAGGAATTCAGGCTGAAAACGTAACTATCAAAGCTTCAAAAGAGCAAATTTACGAAGCCACGTTACGGCCGTAACATTCAGGAGTTACGGCCGTAAGTCACCTCGATTACGCCGTAACTCCTGAATGTTACGGCCGTAACTCTTGACAGATTGCTATGATTTGTCTAATTTTTTATACTTTTTGTGTATTATTGAGGGGATGGCTGGCATTGATCCGATATAATGTAATAATGCTGTAGTTTTGGAGCTATTAGATGACTTTAGGTGTATAAATAGACCCCTTAGATCCTTCATTATTCACCATTCATCATATAATTTTCCATTTTCTTGTAAACTTTTCTTTTTGTGTGAAGAACACACTTGTGTTCTTGAGTGATCTTTGTAAGTGTGGTGTAGTATATGTTGTTCAGAGAGTTTATTGCTTCTATCTCCTTTATCTACTAAGGGAGTTAAGATCAATTCTTTCTCTTGATTCAACTAAGAATGACCACCAAAGCTTGTAATATGTGTAATAAACCCTTTATGGGCTAAGTTTCTTAAGTTGGGATTATAAACAAGGTTAGTCATGTTATTTATGTTTGTATAAAGATATATTATGAATTACTTATTATTGTGTGTGATTTTCATTGTTTTAACAATCTTTATTTATTTGGCCAATTAATGAAGATATTTATGATCTTCATATGTTTCAAAGAAAATATGTTTGATTAGATCAAATGATCTTCACTCTAAGTTGTTCTAGGGATAGAAATATACCCCTAGTCCTTAGATGATTCATTGAGTTATTTTCACAAATCCTAATGCTATGTATTGAAGCCAATCAACATAGAAATATAGTGGATTGATTCAATATGTAAGGGCGTTTATAGTTCGAAGAGAAACCGTCTTTTTAAGGAAAATCGAATCTACACAACATAATAAGTAAATTCATCTTATGATCTCCAATACATCTTTTATAACTAATGACGAACTAAGTTTGTAATCCCAACTATTTCATTTTATCGATAATCAATCTATTATTATTGCTATCTTTTTATTTCCTTATAATATTAGAACTATTATTGCAATTTCTTTGCAATTATTAAACCAAACTTTTAATTGTGTGTTTCACTCATCTTAAGTATCTATAAAAATAGACTAATAGTGTATAATTCAAATTATAACATAACTTCCTTGTGGGATCGATAAACCGGACTCAAAATTCCACTTTACTACTTGATACGATATCGTGCACTTGCGATAGTTACACAAAAAGCGTGTCAAGTTTTTGGCGCCGTTCTTGGGAAGTATAAGTTATATTTGAAAAAATTACATTATTAACTATTGTTATAAATACAACTTTTTCTTTGTTGTAGATTCCCTTGTCTATGCGAAGGACATACAATCGCGATTTAGTTTTACTAGATCCCGAGATCGAAGCCACATATAGAAGAAGGCGAAGAGAACAAAAGAAAAACATTATTTCTTCACCATCAATGGCGGACGAACTAAATCCACGTCTCCCCAAGGAAATGATAACGAAAGAATTCCTCCGGTGGGGAATACCTAATGTTCAAAACATTCAACATCAACAATATCTATTATCAGGAAATAGATGAAGACAACATGCTCTTTGGGGAATTCATGAACCCCCCATCTTTGAGTGTTCAATCAAGTGTAATCTATCCACCATTTGGAGTGGACAATTTTCAAATTCGCCCAGATGTCATCAATCTCTTCTCCAACAACAACTCATTCTATGGAAGAACCGACGAAAATCCATATCTCCATATTAACCGTTTTGTGGAAATATGTGGAAATTTCAAATATCCAAATGTAAATGACGAGGCGATCAAAATGAGACTTTTCGTGCACACTTTGAAGGACAGAGCAAGAGAGTGGCTAGATACTTTGCCACCACGAAGCATAACAAATTGGCCCAAATTTGTCCAAAAATTCACCACTAAATACTTTCCACCAATAAAAGTGGCGAAACTCAAATACGAAATCTCTACATTTCGTCAACAAGATTCAGAATCATTCCACGAAGCATGGGAGAGATACAAGGATATGCTACGAAAATGTCCTAACCATGGTTTCAATTTGGGAGCACAAGTCAATTACTTCTATTCGAATTTTACCTTCATGCCGAGCCAATGTCGATTCATCATCAAATGGCTCACTGAAACAAAACTATGAAAGAGGCCTATAATATTTTTGAGGTTATAAGTGAACAAAGTGCAAGATGGCAGACAGAAATATCCAAAAGAAACCAAATGGTGTTTTTGAAGTGGATTCTTATTCACTTATGTTGGCAAAAATTGAAGCTCTATCAAAGAAAGTCGAGGAAATGTCTTTTTCAACTCCTCAATCTGTGAAGACGGTGCAAACTCTACAAATTTCAGCTTTTTCATGTGAAATTTGTGGAGCAACTCACAACAGCACTATCTGTCCCTTAGTGCAACAAGAACAGTCACCACCACCACCAGAACAAGTGGCGTATGCTCAGAATTTCCAAAGGCAAGCATACAATCCTTACGGGCCAACATACAATCCAGATACAAAAATCATCCAAATTTTTCTTATGCAAACAACAACAATGTGTTGAATCCAACGCATCAAGAAAAGAAGCCCGGATGGGAAGAAGCAATCACGAAGCTAGCCGAACAACAATCAAGTATCAACAACGCAATGATGCTTCAATTAAAAATCTGAGACACAAGTTGGCCAAATGGCCAAAATACTTTCGTAAAGATCTCAAGTCATGTTACCTAGCAATACCGAGGTAAATCCAAGGGAAAATGTCCAAGCTATCACAACAAGAAGTGGAGTGCGGTTCAAATTTCTATGGAAAACCATCCGGAAAAACAAAAACTAAACAAAAAGAATCGTCACAGACCTTCATCTCAAAAAGGTCCAATTGCTACAAAACTTATGTTCCACCTATCCCATTTCCTCAACGGTTGAAGAATCACAAGCTCGATGCTCAATTCGGGAAATTCTTGGAAATCTTCAAAAAGCTACACATCAACATTCCTTTTGCCGATGCTCTAGCACAAATGCCAAGCTATGCCAAATTTATGAAAGATATTCTTTCAAACAAACGAAGGCTTGAAGAATACGAAACTGTCATGCTAACAGAGGAATGTAGCGCAATACTACAAAAGAAGTTGCCACCCAAGCTAAAAGATCCGGGAACTTTCACAATCCCGTGTACAATTGGTGAAGTAAATTTTGGCAAAGCTCTTTGTGATTTAGGGGCAAGTATCAACTTGATGCCCCTGTCATATTTTCAACAAATTGAATTTGGGAGAAGCAAAAGCAACAACAGTTTCGCTACAATTAGCCGATCGGTCGATCAAATATCCACGTGGGATAGTTGAAGATGTGCTCGTCAAAGTTGATAAATTCATATTCCCAGCAGATTTTATCATCCTCGACATGGAAGAAGATCAGGATATTCCCATTATTCTGGGACGACCATTTCTCGCAACCGGACGTGCTCTTATTGACGTCTATGAAGGAAAGCTAATTCTCAGAGTGGAAGACGAACATGTCATCTTCGATGTCTTAAAAACTTTGAATCAACCCTCCACAGATGAGTATTGTCTAAAAATAGACACAATTGAAGCCATGGTGAACAAGTCTTTAGAGAAAATTCTATCTAAAGATCCTCTTGAGACATGTATAGCAAATTCTCTAACCAGATGGAAGAAGAATATCACTTGGCCGAAACAGTTAACTATCTGGAAGCACTACCAACCTTAAGAAAGCATCCACATTTTGAAGAATTGGGGACAAGCTCCGCTAAACCCCTCCCTTCTTTACAAGAAGCTCCAACACTTGATCTCAAACCTCTACCCACACATTTGAGATACGCTTACTTGGCGTTTCCTCAACACTTCCGGTCCTCATATCTAACATATTGACCAAACTTGAAGAAGGGAAATTACTAAGGGTATTGAGGAATCACAAAAGAGCAATTGGATGGACTATTGCGTACATTAGAGGAATAAGCCCCTCTATATGCACTCACAAAATCTTTATGGAAGATTACAGCAAACCTTCAATTGAGCATCAACGACGTTTAAATCAAACATGAAGGAAATTGTGAAGGCGAGAGATTCTTAAATTACTTGACGCAGAATCATTTATCCAATCTCGTATAGTCCATGGGTGAGCCACTGTACATATGGTGTCAAAAAGAGTGGAATCACGATCATTGAGAACGAGCACAATGAACTTATACCAACACGACCGATCACGGGATGGAGAATGTGCATTGATTACAGGAAACTAAACAAGACGACAAGAAAAGATCATTTTCCACTCCCATTTATTGATCGATGCTAGATAGATTGGCGTGACATTCTTACTCTTGTTTTCTCGACGGCTATTCGAGTACAACCAAATCGTAATAGCCCCGGAAGATCAAGAGAAAACAACATTCACATGCCCTTATGGAACATTTGCCTACGAAGAATCCCATTCGGATTGTGCAATGCTCCACCACATTTCAAAGATGCATGATGTCAATATTCTCGGACATGGTTGAAAAATTCATTGAAGTTTTCATGGACGATTTCTCGGTTTTCGGAGATTCATTTGATAAATGCCTAATTCACTTAGGCATGGTCTTGGAAAGATGTGAAGACACAAATCTAGTTCTCAATTGGGAGAAATGTCACTTCATGGTCCAGAAGGAATCGTACTTGGCCATAGAATCTCACAACATGGAATTGAAGTCGATAAGGCAAAGATCCAAGTGATTGCAAAACTTCCTCCACCAATTTCGGTGAAAGGAGTAAGGAGTTTTCTCGGACATGCAGGATTCTATCGGAGGTTTATAAAAGATTTCTCAAAAATAGCAAAACCTCTCTGTTCTTTGCTTGAGAAAGATACACCATTCCTTTTCACAAATGAATGCCACGTGGCCTTTGCAACTTTGAAGGATAAGCTTACATCAGCTCCAATCATCATTTCTCCAGTTGGACTATTCCTTTCATTTTAATGTGCGATGCAAGTGATTATGCCGTAGGGGCCGTCTCGGGCGTAAGAAGGACAAAATGATGCAAGTGATCCATTATGCTAGCAGACTATGAATGATGCTCAATTTGAACTACACAACAACCGAAAAGAGATGCTTGCGGTGGTTTATGCCTTTGACAAATTTCGATCCTACTTATTGGGATCAAAGGTCATAGTCTACACCGATCATTCACTTTGAAATATTTAATGACAAAGCAAGATGCAAAGTCAAGGCTAATCCGATGGGTTCTACTTATGCAAGAATTCGACATAGAAATCGAGAGACGAGAAAGGAACAGAAAACCAAGTGGCGGATCATCTCTCTAGACTCGACCAAAACAATGCTCAAGAGAAGGAAATAAATGAAGTATTTCCTGATGAACAACTGCTCCAAATCTCTAATATCCAGGAAAAACAAAATGCACCATGGTATGCCGACATCGTTAATTTCCTTGTTAGTGGAATAATTCACCCAAATTTTTCCCATCATCAAAAGAAAAATTCTTCTCCGAGTTGAAATACTATTACTGGGAAGATCCTCTGTTGTTCGACGAGGACCTGATCAAATCATCCGGAGATGCATACCTAAGAAGAAATGGAGAAGGTATTAGAAAGATGTCATTCCTCTCACTATGGAGGACATTTTGGAGGTTCAAAACAAAGACAAAAATTCTTGAAGCGAGATTCTATTGGCCCACTCTGTTCAAAGATGCACATACACTTGTCTCGAAGTGTGACCGGTGCCAAAGACATGGAAACATGTCAAAAAGAAATGAAATGCCAATGAATTTCATCCTTGAAGTTGAAATCTTCGACGTTTGGGGAATTGATTTCGGGACCCTTTCCATCATCATTCTCTAATGAATACATCCTTGTAGCCGTTGACTACGTATCGAAATGGGTGGAGGCTGTTGCATTACCAACAAACGAAGCTAAGGTCGTGGTAAATTTTCTAAAGAAAAATATATTCACTCGCTTCGAACTCCGAGAGTTATTATCGGTGATGGCGGATCTCATTTCGCAATCACCGTGTTAAGGCTCTATTGACCAAATTCGGAGTAAAACACCGTGTCGCTACCTCTTATCACCCACAAACCCGGTGGACAAGTCGAAATTTCCAATCGTGGAATCAAACGTATACTTGAGATGACAATCGACTCATCTCGAAAAGATTGGTCGAAAAAGGCTGGATGATGCGCTCTGGGCTTACGAATGACCTATAAGACACCGATAGGCATGTCTCCATTTAAATGCAGTTTTTGGAAAAGCTGTCACTGCCCGGTAGAACTTGAACATCGAGCTTTTGGGCTATAAAAACTAAACTTTGACGAACGGTTGGTGGAAAGAAAAGGTTGTCATAGCTTAAATGAGTTGGATGAAATCCGACTCGACTCATATGAAAATGCCAAAATCTACAAAGAAAAAGCGAAAAGATGGCATGACAACAAAATTCTAAGAAGAGATTTTAAAACAGAGACCAAGTTACGCTTTTTAATGCACGACTGCGTCTGCTTCCGGGTAAGCTACGATCACGATGGGCGAGGCCCTTACACGATCAAAGAGGTGTTTTCTCATGGAGCCGTGGAGATTTATAATACAACCGACGGAGTTTCAAAGTAAACGGTCAACGGTTAAAGCCATATCTCGGGAGGAGAATTCTCGACAAAAAATCAATCATAATGCCGAAATACCTAATTAATCGACGAAGTCAAGCTAAGGACGTTAAACAAAGCACTTATTGGGAGGCAACCCAATCTCTATTATTTCGCAAATAAGTTTGGGGGTAACACGGAAGGATTCAACAACAACAGCAAGGATCAGATCGTTCATAAAATCCAGGGAGTCTTTCTTTCATTATTCTCAAACATATAATAATTATAATCTTGTTTTTTTTAAAAAAAAAATAAATAAATAATAATAATATAAATAAATACGGCCGTAAGTTATTAGATACGGCCGTATGTTGTCCAATTATATTTTTACGAAAGCGCATTACGGCCGTAACTAGTGTACGTTACGGTCGTATCTTTAAAACCGCCACTTAAAAAAAAAGCGAGCGTCACATACGGCCGTAACTTCTTTGTGTTACGGCCGTATCTTAAAACTGTTTGAAAAAGCGAAAGCAACTTACGGCCGTAACTTGTATATGTTACGGCCGTAACTAGTAGTCTGTATAAAAACCGTCCTTAAACACTTCACACACACCGCACGAGACACAAGCGGACGGGAGAGCGATTTTTTCCCCTATCAATCCCTACTTGCTAAAATACTCAAATTCATCAATACAATTCATTAACATATCAACATTCACACATAATCATCAGGTTCTCTTTCAATCCTTGTTTCAATTTATATATTCTTGAGTTTTAGTTTGTAGTTTTTCTCTTCATATTTGTTTTTCGATTCTTATTTCCGTATGATTCGTTGATTAAATCTTGTTCATTTGTGAGTATTATTGACATTTGTATCGTTATTTGATTCATTGATTTGTGGTGGCTTTATGGATTTGAGTTTGAATAAGAAAACTTGTTAAAAACTATGAACTCAAGGTGTCGGACGAAATGCCACAACGAAAATCTTTGAATTTTTTTATGTTTTTATTGGTTTTGCTTGATGATTATAGTCGTGTGATGAAAAGAAGTTGATTTTGTTCAATTTCGTGGATGGCACCAAGAAATCAACAAAAGGAAAAGAAAAGGTCGGCTCGTCATCTCAAGGTTCGCACCGCCACAAAGAAAGCAAAACACGAAGTGCATTAAGGAAAGATTGTTCAATCTTGATGATTTCATCGGCCATGCGGATAGAAACACAATCACTACCCCTTTCATCCAAAAATTCTTAGACAACGGCCGAGAAGTTCGTTTCGATCTCCCAAATGGTAACCCGACCTTGACCCTAAACTTTTACAATTCTTTCAACAAGTCCATTGGGCGTAGGGTCACCTACTTATCATCGAACTACATGAATGGGAAATCGATAAATTTTTCACCGGATGTCATTAACAAGTTTTTGGGGGTTAATGGTACTAACGCGGTTGACATTAATATCTTGCCTAATGAAGAGGTGCCGGATGATAGAGTTTTACGGGCGTTAGTGAGCGAGTTGCATGACAGTATTGGGATGATCAAACCCCGATACAACCAAGCGGACCTTATGGATGATGCTTGGTATTTATGGATGTGGGCAGCCGGGAGTATTTACCCGACTTCGACTCTGACGACGGTTTCCATTGGCCACCTGCGAGGTTTATATGCTATCCGCCGAGGGGTAAAAATAGATTTGGGTACTCACATTTACACTACTATTTGTCACTATGCCGGCATGGTACCGACTAGGCAGAAAATGCCATACCCCTGCCTTATCACCGGTATTTGCAGGAGCCAAAGAGTCAAAATTTCGGCAGGGGGTGATATTTTAACACATGGGGATCGATTGAACGGCCGGAGTAGTATTTTTCGAAGTACTCAATTGAGAAGCAAATGGGCACGTTTGGAACCGGAAGAGGAGAGTAGCGAGGAAGAGGAATATGAGGCCGAGGAAGATGCCGGTTATGAGTTGACGGCTTTTGAGGAAAATCTGCTTGAAAGAGTTCAGGGATTAGAAACATCCCAGGCTGAAATTATGAGAAATCGAATGAAATACTCGGCGACAATTAGAAACGGAGAAGCGCTTTGAAAAGCTTTTCCGTTTGTAAACATCCCTGACGACACACGGAGGATCACAAAACTAAAATTTCGGGGAGTTTTGTTTCTCGCATGCTATTATATTTTTTTAAAAAAACTCGGGACGATTTACTTATAAGTTTGGGGTGATGTTTTCATACTTGTGTGTTTATTTTGTGGTTTTTGAACTATGATTTTTATTTGGATTTTCATTGTGGTGTGTTTTTATTATTTGGCATTGATTAGGTTTAGTATATATATATATATATATATATATATATATATATTTATTTATAGTATTTTGATTTTTTAGATTTTTAGATCTGGCCATAACACCATATATTATCTATATACAAACTGCTAAACTAGTGTTCACCGGTAAAAAAATTGTATATTCCAAAAAAATTTTTTGAGCCTTAATCTCTCTTTCCAAGCCTTGTAATTATCATATAAAATCGAGTCATTCGTTACCTTGAGAAAAGAAGAATCAATTGGTTGATGAAAAATAAAACTGAAATTTACTTAATTTGTGGAGTTTTTGATTTTTCATGCTTAACTAAAAAAATGATTTTCTGCAAAAATTCTATTCCCTAAAAAAAAAAAAAAGGAGTCATTGGTGAAAAGAGCTACACGTTAGCAAATAACGGTGTGAAAGCTATCACCTAAAAAAAAATGACGAAAAGGAGAAGTGTTGAGCAGCAACAGCTGCCTAATTTTGGAAGTCTTAAATTTTGCGAAAAATAAAGGACTAACCATTGTTGGTGCGTAGCTGCCGTCTCAGAAAAATTGGTGAAAAGAGCTACACGTTAGCAAATAACGGTGTGAAAGCTATCACCTTTTTACGAAAAAAAATGAGATAGAAATTGTGTTAGTGAAAAGAGCTACACGTTAGCAAATAACGGTGTGAAAGCTATCACTAAAAGGGATGTAGTTTATGAGCAGATTTGAATTAATTAGCAGCTGAATTTCAATACACTCAATTTTGTAAAAATCACAATATTTGATGACGCCAATGAAATTCTTCTTCATATTGAGTCGAAAAATAAACGAGTGATAGAGAGCAACCATTAAAGTGAGTCGTGTGTAACACGAGTGGGAAAGAAATAATCAACCTTTTGGGGAAAACCTTACATTTTGGAATTACAAAATAAAAACCGTGTTTTAACTTCAAAAATATTAGTAGATTTATTTTGAATCTTGATTCATTTCTATCTACTGTATAAAGTTGGTTGTTGTTTATTAATGGCATTTTGATCTCCTTTTCTCTTTTTATATTTTAATTTATGTGTGTATTAATTTTCTTATTTTTTTTTATTTTTATTTTTATTTTTGGAGTGTGAATAATAAAGAGTCTTGCTCGGGACTAGCAAGAATTCAAGTTTGGGGGTGTGATAAGTGTCATTTTGTACACTTATCCATGGTTTGTATCGATAAAATTCACCCATAATTGAGCTAGTCTACTCGTTTTTGCTTTTAATTTATTAGTTTTAATAATTTTATTTTTATTGGATGATGATCGGATTAAATAACTGAATTACTCAAGAAACAACATGTTTAATAAATATTCTCTTTATTGAATTTTGATATATTCATGTTGTAGGGCTTTTCGAGACGAATTCGGCGCTTTTCGGATTCAAAATCGAGTTATATATCAAAAGTTATCATCCGAAGAAGATCCGGGGCAAAACGCAAAGTCGAGAATTCAGGCTGAAAACGTAACTATCAAAGCTTCAAATGAGCAAATTTACGAAGCCACGTTACGGCCGTAACATTCGGAGTTACGGCCGTAAGTCATCTCGATTACGGCCGTAACTCCTGAATGTTACGGCCGTAACTCTTGACATTGCTATGATTTGTCTAATTTTTATACTTTTGTGTATTATTGAGGGGATGGTGGCATTGATCCGATATAATGTAATAATGCTGTAGTTTTGGAGCTATTAGATGACTTTAGGTGTATAAATAGACCCCTTAGATCCTTCATCATTCACCATTCATCATATAATTTTCCATTTTCTTGTAAACTTTTCTTTTTGTGTGAAGAACACACTTGTGTTCTTGAGTGATCTTTGTAAGTGTGGTGTAGTATATGTTGTTCGGAGAGTTTATTGCTTCTATCTCCTTTATCTACTAAGGGAGTTAGGATCAATTCTTTCTCTTGATTCAACTAAGAATGACCACCAAAGCTTGTAATATGTGTAATAAACCCTTTATGGGCTAAGTTTCTTAAGTTGGGATTATAAACAAGGTTAGTCATGTTATTTATGTTTGTATAAAGATATATTATGAATTACTTATTATTGTGTGTGATTTTTATTGTTTTAACAATCTTTATTTATTTGGCCAATTAATGAAGATATTTATGATCTTCATATGTTTCGAAAGAAAATATGTTTGATTAGATCAAATGATCTTCACTCTAAGTTGTTCTAGGGGATAGAAATATACCCCTAGTCCTTAGATGATTCATTGAGTTATTTTCACAAATCCTAATGCTATGTATTGAAGCCAATCAACATAGAAATATAGTGGATTGATTCAATATGTAAGGGGCGTTTTATAGTTCGAAAGAGAAACCGTCTTTTAAGGAAAATCGAATCTACACAACATAATAAGTAAATTCATCTTATGATCTCCAATACATCTTTTATAACTAATGACGAACTAAGTTTGTAATCCCAACTATTTCATTTTATCGATAATCAATCTATTATTATTGCTATCTTTTTATTTCCTTATAATATTAGAACTATTATTGCAATTTCTTTGCAATTATTAAACCAAACTTTTTAATTGTGTGTTTCACTCATCTTAAGTATCTATAAAAATAGACTAATAGTGTATAATTCAAATTATAACATAACTTCCTTGTGGGATCGATAAACCGGACTCAAAAAGTCCACTTTACTACTTGATACGATATCGTGCACTTGCGATAGTTACACAAAAAGCGTGTCATGTGTCGTCGTGTCATTCGAGTTGTCGGGTGACAAGCTGAGTTATGCGTAGTCACAACGTGTCTGATATGTTTTCGGATGAGATTCGTATCGAGGGCGACCGTCATCTCCGTGCGACCTGTGGATGTAAGTCTCCTCTTTTATGCGAGGTATCTGTGTTTCATGATTTCATCTATGTGAGTTAACTGTGGTACATAATTTCATTTCCATGGTGTTGTGTAATGGAGTTTGTATCCAATACTTGTGACATACTGTATGTGTATAGGAATGGATGTATTGATGTTTTGACTTTGAACCACCGGTGGGGTGGTATGATGTGAAAGTTGTGAACCTTGACGGGTTTCGAAAAAGGTATCGACGGTAGAGTTTGTGAGAAACTCAGATTAATGGTTTTGTCGTATGTTTAAACTTGATGACCACGACATGTATTTGATTGAATTGGTGATCTTGTTTGCCGTTTGGGCATGTGGTTTTAAGTTCGGTTATTTTTGGATTGTTGTAAATATGCCCGGTGCGGGTAGTTTTGAGAACGTTTTTCTGTAGGACTTTACGGGTTTGAGCATTTTTGTGGTAATCAATTTTTGAAAATACTTTGATGGTGCGGTTAAACAACGGTTTGTATGGATTTTGAAATCGGTTGAATTTTGATAAGTTGGTCATGTATTTTCAAATGACACCATCAGACGATATTTGGAAAATGTGTTTTAAAGTACTTCAGACATTGCAAAATATTACCGTCATTTTTGGTCATGATCGATAGGATTTTGGAAAATTTCTGTTTTGCAAAACGACTTTGGTTTTCGGAATTTAAAATGTTATGTCTTTATGTGTTGGGACTAAGTTGTTGCGACAAGTATGTTATGTTTTTATGCTCGTCGGAGAATGTTGTAGTGTTTCTAAATGTCGGAATATATTGTTAGGAGTTGATCCTTAACCTTCGGAGTCGTGTCGGGGCTGCTGGGACAATTCTGATGTCCTGCAGCTAGTGATTACGGCCGTAAGATGTTTACCATTATTGTCGTAAGCTCATAGACGTTACGGCCGTAAGCTCTTAGATGTTACGGCCGTAAATTGTATGTTATTATGGCCATAAGTTTGTGACTGTCATGGCAGTAATTTTGTTGTTACAGTGGTATAAGTGCTCTTTGTCGATCGTTTGATTCCTGTTGATATATTCGTATGGTCCGCCAGTGACGACTGTGAAACTTAACTATTGTATCGGTAATGTCGCACTCGGTTGGTCATCATGTGGGTATCGTTGACGTGTTGTTGATCATTACCATTCTTACTTGAAAATTTTGGTTGTACACTTAAGTGTTGTGACTGCATAGTATGATTTGATTGTATTATTCTATGACATTATCCTGATGTGGTAGTTAATCTGTGGAAATGTTTAGTGTGAGTATGAGAGGTTTTTCGCCCAGGAATGGTTTGGCGAAACCTTTTGGGGTCGGTCCCGAGGGGCATGGCCGCGGATTATCATGTGTGTTGTTATTCGTGATAGTTGGCGTGGTAACACGTGGTTACCATGTATGTGGTTAATGGTGATAATGATATATATATATATATATATGTATATATATATATATATATATTGCTAAGGTCATTTTGACGATATCGTTTATCGAGAAGATTGATGTTTTCAACGTGTTGTTTGTATATAATTTCAAACAAAACAGTTTTGATAATGGGTTCATGGTTTTGATTAAACGACCAAGGTATTAAAAGTGTTTTCAAAAATTTCATTTCAGCAAATCTTTCAAACTCGCGAATTTTAAAATATTATCATTTGAACAAATACCTCGAAAAAACTTATTTTTAAGAATATTACCCATGTTTAACCACAATGGTATGTACAATGTTTAACCGTGTTTGCTGAGATAAAGGTCGTACATCTCTATTGATGTGACCGTGTGAATTACTTTTGATTTTAAGTTCTATTATTGCGGTGTTACATTGTGGTGTTAGTTCATGTATTTGTGTAATGACTTGGAGTTATTGTTTTATCGTGCTGCTGTTTGTTGTCCTATGTTGATTTTGTGATGTTTGTTTTGTTGTGTTATTCTGAACGGTTGTCTGTTAAGTATGCCTTTTGGTCGAGGCCGAGGACGTGGTCATGGTAGTGGTCATAATTAGGAGCATGAGAGGGCGACTTGCTCGTTGTCGAGCGCCAATAAGCTCAGTACGGATGGTCGAGATGACCAATCGCGTGATCATGGGCAATCAACCAGAGGTAATGTTGACATTGGCGCCACCACCATCCTTCGTCAGGTGGTTTACTAGTTGGCGCATATGAATCAGACCATACACCAGGATGAGATCCCAGATGGGGATAACAGAGCTAGTAAGTGGTTACGAGATGTGATGAGAATGCACCAGCCCCATTTTGTAGGTTCTTCGGACTCATTAGGCTGGGAGAACTAGCTCTTACAGTTAGATAGAACATTTGATGCTGTAGTTTGTCCTGATGAAACAAGAGTACCTATTGCTCAATATATGCTCGACAAGGAAGCTGCAGACTGATGGGAGGCCGTAGCGCCTAGTGATCGTATAGCTACTTGGGCTGAATTCAAGACTGTCATGGAGGTCGAGTATTGTCCACCGCCTGTTAAAGAGCATAGGATTGTCGAGTTTTTCTCAGCTACGCCCCAAGACACGTCGATATCTCAGGCAATAGTCGATTATAATCGACAGCTGTGTTATGTTCGGGATCAGGTGTGAAGTGAGGCAGATAAAGTTGATTATTTCGATATGCGTATAAAACCTCATGTTCGCTAGTGTATGGCTCCTTTTATGTGTACCACGTTGAAGGACTATCAGGATCGTGCCTTAGCATTTGAAATGACTATAATGTCTACAGAGTCTGTATTTGTAACAAAAAACAGAAGATTTCTGATGACGCATCGGGAAGTAAGGGAATTGGGATTCCTAAACCTCAACCCTCGTATCAGTTGAGTATGGGACCTTCTCGGTCAGAGAGAGAATCTAAAAGACCCAGGTCGGTGTCTTTGAGTTCAGGTAGTGCTCCAAGATGTTTCAACTGTAACGTACTGGGCCATGAACGTGCGCATTGTAAGAAACCGCCAGTGACTTGTTATAATTGTGGACGCGAGGGGCATCGAGTTCAGTACTGCGAGATCGTTGCTAAGATGGTAAGGAACCAGAGTTCTATTCCTACTTCTGGAGGGCCCAGTGATGTCCAGTGATGGTATTTTGTGCTCATTATGTGGATTGTTTCTCGTGTGGAGATATATTATGTGATGTTTTTATGCTTGGTGCATGTTGACTTTGTTTTAAGTTTCGGGACGAAACTTATTTTTAGAGGGGTAGAATGTAATACCCGAGATTTTTATTTCCAGTTGCCCTGAATTATTTGCCATTTGGTGCTGGTTATTTTGTTTCGTTATGATTATGTGGGATACGTTTTACTATTATGTACGGTATGAGGTGTTCTGTTGTAATTATCGTCGAGTGAAACTTTTTGTCGCATGCGTTTCTTTTATTAAATGTGTATGTGTGTGGTGTGGTATGTTATGTTCCTTAATTTGCTCATTATTGTTTTGAATCACAACCGGTGCGTTAGGGTCACCGAGATGTTTTCGAACATCTAACCGGACTGTCGGAACGATCGAGTTTCGACCGTAAAGCCTGGCCGAGTTACGTCCGCAACGCATGGCCGGTTATGGCCGCAACGCATGGCCAGTTATGGCCGTAAGACGCCCGCACATGTTGGGCAGTAGCCAAGGGAGGATCGGTTATGGCCGTAAGCAGTGGCCGGGTACGGCCGTAATGCCCTGTTACGACCGCAATGTTTTGCCTGGTAACGGCCGTAATATGCCGGAGCGTTTGGGTAGTGTCCTGGGAGGTGCCAATTATTCCCGTAAGATGATGCCGATTACGGCCGTAAGGTACTACCTGTTACGGCCGTAACATGCGTGACTATATATAGGCCTGGCCGACGGGTTTTGTTCATTTTTCACCCTTCCTCCTTCTTCTGCGATTCTCGGCTGGGACTCTTGGGTGGTGATCGGAGGTATCGTCGTGCATCATTTTGGGAAGCTTAGTTCGTATCAATCATCATCTAATCCTTGTTCTTCGTCAGATCGATGTAAATTCTTTAAATATCCTAGGGTTGACTTTCGGGAATTCCTTCTTGATTTTCATTGTTCGTCCGACTTTGATGAATTGGTTGATGTTTGGGTATTATTAATCGTGTTCTATGGTTTGTATATCCATATTTCAGGTTTGTTTAACTCGATTGGCGATTCGAGTGTTCTTGGGAGTTAATGAACATTTAATGTTTGATTAAATGTCCCAACGAGTTTCCCTTTGATAGTTTGGTGGGATTTCCGTTGTGTTCGCTTTGATTCTGGATATAATCGTATCTTCTTTGTCTTTGCCAGAGGATTGTAGGTGTTTGAGGCTTCCAGGTTGAGCTGTGTTCGTTGGAGTATTCGGTATCGGTTATCGAGGCAAGTATCTTGCTATACGATTTGTGTCTTGTGAAAAGAGACTTCATGTTAGGTTTATAGTGATTTGGTTTACCTTCGTGGATATGCTTCATGTGATTTGATTATTGTAAATGGTTGATGGTATTGATGATACCCTCACTTGGTTAATCTTGTGAAATTGTGTTGGTTGTGTTAATCATGTGGTTGGTGTCGTGCGTGATTGGTCATGGTTGAGTTATCGTGATGATTATGATATTTGTGTCGGTTTGATTACATACTTGAATATGTATTATGGTGTACTGTTGAATGGTTTGACATATTTGTAATAATGTGTGTTGTTCGTGGTAATGTGTTGAGTTGATCAATATGAGTTGTGTCGTGATAACGTGTGTGTTCCGGGTAGGGTTTGACGAGGCCTCTGGAGTTCGGTACATGATGTGTACGAACAACGTGTGTGTTCCGGGTAGGGTCCGACGAGGCCTCTGGAGTTCGGTACATAATGTGTACGGACAATGCGGGTGGTCCGGGTAGGGTCCGACGAGGCCTCTGGAGTTCGGTACATGATGTGTACGAACAATGCGTGTGGTCCGGGTAGGGTCCGTCGAGGCCTCCGGAGTTCGGTACATGATGTGTACGAATAGTGATCGTGTAGCAGTGATAGA
Organism: Orobanche coerulescens; assembly: GCA_033398695.1. NCBI lineage: Eukaryota > Viridiplantae > Streptophyta > Magnoliopsida > Lamiales > Orobanchaceae > Orobanche > Orobanche coerulescens. Next base: position 4,234,045 of record JAWKAU010000020.1, read on the forward strand.
TTCGATAACGTTTTAAAGTTGGGTCACGGACCCATTATGTTATCTTAACTAGTGTGTTTTGAAATGAGAATCGGACTGCGGCCCTAATGTTTTCGAAAAGGTTTTGTAAATTGGGACTCGAGGTCCAAAATAATTTCTACTTTAAAAATCCCCGAGATGACGAGTTTCTTTCCAAATACTTCCTTGCTTGAGTTCGAAATTCTAAAACTTCTCGGGAACATTTTGATAGTTGATTTCCGTATCAAATTCGTGGTTGCTATTTGCTTGTTATATTTTATATTGTATTATACTTGCACTATCAAAATAGTGGAATTTTGCTAAACCCCGAGTAATCGGGGGGTGGATGCTGTTTTGTGTCCAGGTACTTTTAGGCTTGGGGAGCAGTCACAGGTCGCCACAGGAAGTGACGGGCTACGATACTAATCAAGAGTTGGGAGTTAAGTCGAGTTGTGTTGTATCGTCAGGGTCGTAATCCGCCTTCCACTAATTTGTATCTTTACCCCTGCGTGGGTATTCATTGTAAAGAGTTGTATTTTTTCTGTTTGTGTCAGTCGTACGACCTCACTGGTCCATGTAGTTGTTTAAAATTAACCTTAACGGTCCGTATCATTGTATTGTTTGCCCCGGTCGGGCAAATACTTAGTCGTTTTGTGATGTTTAGCCTGGTAGATTCTCGTGGGAAGGACCTACGGCGTGTAATATTCCCATACGGTTTTGGTGGTGTTACCTCAAGCCTATAAGTACCAATGCACTTTGTATCATTTAGTACAACAACTTCAAGAAGAGTTTATATCCATCAGATATCATTATACACATTATTATTGTTATAATTGAGATTAATTGATAAGAGTTCGAGTGTGTAATTCACTCAACCATACACGATAGAAAAGAAAGGACTGTAGATTTGATTCGTTGTTATTAGGATCGTAGATCCAGCATTGTTAGAATCATAATCTAAATCAAAGTGAGGTTTTTCTTGCACTAATATAAAGCTGGCGAGGTTGATTCCTTATCCAATTCTAAAGGTTTATCTTGGACTGGTATAAAGACAAGATTATAACGGTTTAACTTGGACCAACATAAAGACAGGATTGTAATGGTTTTCTTCGGACTGACAGAACACAAGGCGGAAAGGTTTATATTAAGCCTATATAAAAATATAAGGAGAGAGGACGTAAGCACATTGCCGAACCTCTATATATCAATGTATCTTTTACATTCTGCACTTTATCGCTTCTGCAATGACAAAAGAATTCTATATTCTTAACCGAACTAATCAACCCCCTTCAAGTGGTGGTACCAACCCAACACAAGATTGTGAAGAACTTTGAAAGGGACTTTTGCTTGCATCTTAAGTATCATTTAATTGTTTGAGCTTTGAGAGCTCAGACTCAAGATGAGCGAGTCCACTTGATCTTTCATTGTTTAAAACTGTTCATCTATTTATTTCAGTTATGGCCATCTTACTTTCAGCTTTAGCCTGAGTGTTTTTGAAATCGGCTCTATCCTGGCTGAGTTTATCAAAATCATTTTTCAGCTGGCTTTTCTCATTTTTCCTCTGGGTATACTCAGTTGTTACAGCCAGGAGTGTAGTTTTAAGAATTTCAAAATCTCTTGACAGCTGATTTAGGGACATGTGTAAATCAAGATCTTCATACATGTCCAAGCTAAAACATTCTGAAGTTTGGCGTTTAGATGTTACCTCTTCATCAGCAATGTTGGTCATTAAGAAGTTGTAATCATCATCATCATCATCAGATAGGAATCCACTCTTGATTCCACATTCTCTAGCATCCGATCCTGTCTGATCAGAGCTTTCCTCTTGTCTTATCCTTTTCCCATGTCCTTATATTCCTCATATTTCTTGAGGTCAGGGCAGTCATACTAGATATGCCCTGTCTTATGACAGTTATAGCATTCTACCTTCCAGTTCTCGGCTTTTTGGTTCCTCCTGGAGTTCTCTTTGTAGTTCCTCTTGTACTTCGAGTAATTCTTAATGAAATCACTGAATCTTTGCATTATGAATGCCATTTCTTCCTCAAAATTCAAAGGACTTGGAGGAGTGACTTCAGCTTGGTTCTTTGCAGATGACTCAACTGCAAATAGAATTCCTTTTTTCAGATGGATCACTGGATGATGAGAAGGATAGTTCGAACTCAAATGGCTTGATGTCTGAGAATAGTTCTTGGATCTTTATTTTATTAAGATCTTTTGATTCCCTCATGCTTACGACCTTCATGCTCCAATCTGGGGTAAGAGACCATCTTTTAGGGCTATTCTCGGTTGTCATAGGTTTTTCCAAGAGAGATGATCTCATTGATGATTTCTGTGAACCTAGTATCCACATCATCAATTGTTTCTCCATTCTTCATTTTGAAATTGCCAAACTTTTGAGTAGCAATTGACAATTTATTTTCTTTGATCAACACATTTCCTTCACACATTACTACTAATGTGTCCCATATTTCTTTGGCATTTTTGCACTTATTGATTTTTACCATGGTGGCTTTATCAAGAGTTTGATATAGATTATCTCTGGCCCAATTATCAGGATTGGCCAGCTTCCTTTCATCAGCGGTCAGCACTGATCTGGTCTTGGGAATCTGCTTCAGTTTCCCAGCTGCAATTCCTCATTAGTGTTATCCTTCAGGTAGATGAAAAGACCTTCTTCTATAATGCTCCACATGTCGTCATGGATGGATGATAAATGTGTCTGCATTCATATCTTCCATAGATCATAATCATCAACGGATAAAAAAGGAAGTCTAGAGTGCATGTGTTTCATCTTAATATGATAGTTTATACGTCGAATAATCGTTGGTATAATGCAACAGTGTACAAGATTATATTCTCCAATAAATTATTCGATGAAGGTTAGAGAAAGTATCCTGGCTATGTAAGGGATTCCTGAGTTGTTATAGATACATTAGAGATGCAGTTATATTCTTAGACCATTTAAAATACGAAAAGAGTACTAAAAGTGTTGGTGAAAATAAGATTGGTCATTTTTTGGAAAGTGTTGGGCACAAGGTTCGACTTTGAAAAATCACTACCAATTCTTGAAAACTATAATTTTTTTCGAAACTTAATAGTTTGAAACAGCATCGAATTAACTTTCCAATGGTCAAATCAGTGAGTAAATTCGAATCCCAACAAGAAAGTTATGGCCGAACTAGTAGAAACTATATACAAAAGTTTAGTTATGCCGATGGACACGACCCGTATCCAATCTGGTACGACCACATCATCTTGAAGCAGTAGTGTGGTATTATTCATAATATATAGTTTTTTGTACTTCATGGTATCATACCATCAGAATCTAGAGAATTTCGTATGGTTTTAATTTTGATTTCGAAGAATTGTACTATAATTAAAGACATTCACCCGTGCAAAAATGTTACAGATGTAATTCATGAAAACCCGTCGGATTAATGTGAAATTTTGAAAGTAAGTTTTAAACACCATAAACTTTATTTTGAATGGTGGATATTGTGATTTACAATGTGACCGTTATAATCAAAAGAACGACAGGTTCCTGATTTTCGGATTCATATTGGGAAGTTTCGGTATTTTGAAGATTTAACTGTTTGATTGTGCTGAATTTTGGATATGGTATTCACTAAATATTTTAGTACAATATGAATGATGGAAATTATATTTTGATTTTGTTAGTAAGAGTTATGGCTCCCCGAAGTAATTGTGTTTTGGAGGATGTATTTTTGTCCCACATCGGTTGAGAATGAACGGGAGTAACATTGCGTATTTATATGTGTTTGTCCTTCATCGGTTGAGAATGGAATAGATAAGCCTTGCTTATGCTATAAGAATGTATTTTTGTCCCACATTGGTTGAGAATGGAATGAATAAGCCTTCATTATGTGTTTTTCTCCCCCATCGGTTGAGGATAAAGGTGAGAGCCTTAGTTATGCTATAAGGATGTATGTTTGTCCCATATCAGTTGAGAACAAAGGGGAGAAGCCTTCCTTATTCTATATAAGGAGTCTTGGTGTATTTATTACAAGTGCACCTAAGTAATACTTAATTCTTATATTTAATTCTAGTTAAATTCTTTTTTTGTATTCTTTTTAAAGAGAGTGGTGAGAAGAGTGAGAATTATATAGACTTTTAATAGTGTAGGAGTGTCGATGTAATATCCGGGGGAATTTTTTTCTGTTACTGTGGAATTGTACGTATTCATTTGGAATTGTACAAATATTGTTGTATTATATCATTAGTGCTTGTTGAGATGTGTTGGTTTGTGTTCATTCATTTCGGGTTGAGATTTGTTGGAACAACATGGTTGTTCACTTTTTTGAGCTAACATACGTTAGGACCTCGGCATTACGTACATTATTCTATTCATGTTATGTACGTAATCAGAGGTAGGTAGAGGGAACCTTCCTCGGAGTCACTTTCGGACGGTGGGTCATGGGTATCTTTGATCCGATCGACTATAGAAGTCAACGGGTTCATTACGTACGTTAGGGTGTGAGCCCTACGTACGTTATTCATGCAGCTTGTTAACATACGTAAATGGTTGTTGTTTACGTACGTTAGGGTCTTCATATTTTTGTCAGTTGGTTCTGGACTAGCATTACGTACGTTAAGTTATTGATATAGCGTACATAATGGTCCTTACGCACGTTATGCTTGGTGTATAGCGTACGTAATGTGTTTGTCATATTATATATCTTGGTTTCGTATTTCATTTCTTCACGAACCAAAACCGATTTCCTCTCCCTAGAATCGTCCCTCTGGACTTGTTCTTGATATTAAGACTCTTCCAACGCGATTTTGATCATCCTAGCTTGGATTAAGGCTTGAGGTTGGAATCTTTTCTTACTCATTTGGTGTTTGTAGAGTTCATCTTGTTCTTCTTGGGTAAGTTTTCTTAATCTCTTGTTCTTCAAGTGATTTTCGAGTATGTTGATTGCTGTTATTGTTTACTTCGTGTATTGATTTATTGTTGGAGTATATCATGATTCTTGATGAGTTTTAATAACTTGTGATGAAGAACATGATGATTTTGTATTGAGGAGGAGTTGTCCTTAATGTTTTAGAATGTTTGGAGGTTATAATCATGTCTAGGAAGGATTATGTTAAGATTTTTATATGATTAACATAGTCTTGATATGATTGATGTTGTTATTTGTGTTTCTTGTGGAGATTATAACCATTTTGATATAGAATTATAATGAATTATATAATGAATTATGTAATGATTATCATAATCTTGCAATGGTTGATTTAATCTTGTGGTTTAATCCGAATTCATGATGAATTGGTGATGGATTATCGGTTGGACATCATGTTTGTTGAGATGAAAATGTTTTTGGGGTATTGATGATATTGGTGATATTATCATTTTGAGATGTTTGATTTGATGATTGTTCTTAAGTTATTCTCGTTGAATTATTTTCACAAGTGTTAAGAACGTAATGATCATGTTAATTTATCATTGAGGTGATGGAGGATGTTAGAATTCATAGTTAAGTACTATGATATTCGTTTGTGGAGTCTAACCGATTCGGGATTGAATCGGGATTGTTTTTGGTGTTGCTTTCCATTGATTTTGTGTTATTGAATGAATCCTATTTCATTCAAGGTTTTTCGAGTGCTTGTGATCATCGGAGGACGCCGTTCATCGTTTCATGGGAGGACGTTGATCGTGGAAGGACTTTATCGCCTTCGGTTTGAGGCAAGTTTTATACTTGTACTAGTCAATGAGATGAATGTTATCATGTATGTGTATGAATGTGTGTATCATTTCGAGACTTGGTCTCTTTATGATTTTGTTCATATCAGGGGATTGTTTGATACGACACCCTTCGGTAAATTATGCCAAGTGTTGTTCGTAAATGGCCGGTTCAAGGCATTGCGATACTTGTTGGTAATATTGTTGTCGATAGCCGGTTTGCAGTATCGATGTATCAATTGTTGTTGTTGATATTGATGTCAATTTAAGACATAGTTGTGATCATTGTTATTGATATTGGTGCTTTGTTATTGATGTTGTATTGGCCGATTGAAGGCATTGATGTATTCGATTATCATCATCATTATCGGTAACCGAATAAAGGTGCCGAGACATCCGTGGTATTGTTGTTATCGATTGACCGTTCTAAAGGCAATCGAGATACTGAATTGGGATTGTCGAGGACATTTCCCATCCGTTGAGTCGTTGTTATCGATTGACCGTTCTAGGGTAATCGATGTATTGAATTGGGACTGTCGAAGACATTTCCCATCCATTGTATCATTGTTATCGATTGGCCGTTCTAAGGTAATCGAGGTATTGAATTGGGATTATCGAGGATAGTTCCCATCCGCTAGGTTTGTTATCGATTGACCGTTCTAAGGTAATCGATGTATTGAATTGGGATTATCGAAGACATTTCCGATCCATTGTATCGTTGTTATTGATTGACCGTTCTGAGGTAATCGAGGTATTAAATTGGGATTATCGAGGATAGTTCCCATCTGTTGAGTCGTTGTTATCGATTGACCGTTCTAAGGTAATCGATGTATTGAATTGGGACTATCGAAGACATTTCCCATCCATTGTATCATTGTTATCGATTGGTCTTTCTAAGGTAATTGCGGTATTGAATTGGGATTATCGAGGATAGTTCCCATCTGTTGAGTTGTTGCTATCGATTGACCGTTCTAAGGTAATCGATGTATTGAATTGGGATTTTCGAAGACATTTCCGATCCATTGTATCGTTGTTATTGATTGGCCGTCCTGAGGTAATCGAGGTATTGAATAGGGATTATCGAGGATAGTTCCCATCCATTGATTCGTTGTTATCGATTGACCGTTCTAAGGTAATCGATGTATTGAATTGGGACTGTCGAAGACATTTCCCATCCATTGTATCATTGTTATCGATTGGCCATTCTAAGGTAATCGAGGTATTGAATTGGAATTATCGAGGATAGTTCCCATCCGTTGTGTCGTTGTTATCAATTAGCCATTCTAAGGCAATCGAGGTATTGAATTGGGATTATCGAAGAGAGTTCCCATCCGTTGTGTTGTTATCGATTGGCCATTCTAAGGCAGTCGAGATATTGAATTGGGACCGCCGAGGACGGTGCCCATTCGTGAGTTATTATGACCGTGTTGCCGGACTCAAGGTAGCACACTTTTATTTTAGTGAATTCGGTAATCTTGGGATCATTGTCATTTGTGATAATTTGTGTTTGGAGGCTAGTCGCGGCTAGTGCTCGATGGGTAAGTTTGGGGCTTGAACCTTCGCGGTTGGTTTTCCAACACCTACAGTTCATTAGGTCACGGTCATGTTGATGATCTCATTATGGGTAAGTTTGGGGCTTGAACATTCGCGGTTGGTTTCCCAACGCCTACAGTTCCGTAGGTCATGGTCATGTTGATGATCTCAGTATGGGTAAGTTTGGGGCTTGAACCTTCGCGGTTGGTTTCCCAACACCTAGAGTTCAGTAGGTCACGGTCACTGGGTGATCTCATTATGGGTAAGTCTGCGGCTTGAACCTTCGCGGTTGGTTTCCCAGCACCTGCAATTCCACAGGTCACGGCCATTGGGTGATCTCATTGTGATACGGCTTCGTGTCGTGGCTTCGGCCCTCATGTGATACTGCTTCGGGCTGTTTTGGCTTCGAGCCATTGTGATGATTGACAGCTTCGGCTAGGTGGTTTCAGACCATTGTGATGATTAACAGCTTCGGCTGAGTGCTTTCAGACCATTATGATGATTGGCAGCTTCGGCTGAGAGGCTTTCAGGCCATCGTGTTATTTTAGCAGCTTCGGCTGAGGGGCTTTCAGGCCATTGTGATGTATTGGTATTTTCCGTTGGAGCCTTCGGGCATTGTAATTCGTATTTACTTCAGCTCTGGTTTGGTTTACCTTCGGGTAATTCATTGTTGTTTACTATATTGATGATTCGCCGTTGTGCACTTGTGTTCTAACCTGTTGAGCAGGTATTGATCGTATGCTGTGGGCATAGTGTTTCACGGATACTCGATTCTTACTTTGGTTTGTGAGCATCTCGTATTACCATTGTTGTACTATTCATTCTGCCTTTGGATGCATATCACGTTGTACATGTATTTGATATTCATTATCTGGATGACTGACCCCGTGATGGCGGAACATGTTTTCATGTTTTAGGTGCTTGCGAGGAGAGAGTTGAGACACAGGGGCATGACGATGGCGACGAGGCATTCGAGCGATACTAGTCTGAGATGTTTTGGTGTTCATGTCGGTCAGACAGTTTGGAGTACTCTAGTTTTGTTAGTTGTTGTCATTTTGTATTACCTGAGCAAGACTCGTGGATGTTGTTGTATTTTTATTTTGGCCATATAGGCCCACTTTTTTCGTTGAAATTCCATATCAGAATATTATGTCAGATATCATGGTAGGGACCGTGACCCTCCCTTGTGGTCAGTTTGTTATATTTGGTCGTGTTCGCCTGGTGGAAATCTTGGTGTGGGGTCCACTGCACTGTAATGACCCAATGGGATTTGGGGGTGTTACAAAAGATGGTATCAGAGCGTTGGGTTGTGAGATACCATGATATGTGAGTTATGTGGTTCTATCGATGCGGTAATAGTGGGGCTGCCAGGTTATGACAATCTGGACAGTCGGGTTTTGTGAGTCGTGATAGTTGGACGACTGTATGAGTCTTTCTTTCATCGTGTCATCGTCAGTGAAGACTAGTATCGCCAGACCTCGAAGCTTCGTATGACCTGTGTAAGGACTTGATTCTCTTTTATGTTCATACATTCATTGTGTCATTGATTGTACATGTTTTGTTGAAACCTGTATGTAATATTTGTGTTACGATTGATTAATGATTATTTGGAGCGTGTGGGCTCAGTATTGGTTATAATTAGCATGATTGAGGTGATTGTTTATCTGTTGAGTATGTATACTCGTGTTTGGCTATTGACTTAGCATTCTGGACTGGCCGTTGAGGCGTATTTGAACTATGTTCATGATCGAACGTTATTCTTTTAGTATGGATAGAGGCATCAGAGAACGTGGCAGACGGGGTAAAGGCTGCGGAGCAGGCTGGAACCCAGAACCTCGTGTTTATGTGCGTGCAGATGCCGTGATGGATCAGAGTTTGACCAGTGGTTTTACCTACGCGACAGATCCTCCTTCGGGACATCATTCTCGAGAAGTCGATCAGACTGAGAGTGGTTACGTAAACCCTTTCTTGCTTATGAGGGGCATGATGGCCCAGATGACTCAGATGACGCAGATTATGGAGACCATGCAGACCTCGGTAGTACGTGGTCCACCACAGCAGGGATCCCAGGTGCCATTTTATGGACAGGATGGGAGAGTGAGTCAGATTGTCGGCGATATCTCTCGTCAGAGGCCGCCTACCTTTGAGGGTTTGTCGGAACCAGCTGATATTGTTCATTGGCTTGAACATTTTGACAAACTCTTCGACATGGTTCAGTGTTCGGAAGAGAGTAAGGTGGCAGTAGCGTCTTACTGCTTAAGTAAGGGCGCTTATTCTTGGTGGCTTTCTGTGAAGCCCACCGATCGTGATTGTGTTTGGAGGTAGTTCAAGACTCTCATACTGGAGAGGTATTGTAACACCCCCAAAACCTTACGGGAATATTACAGCGCCGTGGGCCCCATATTGGAACCCACAAGGCTAAAATCATTTTTGCAAACGTTTAAAAATGTCAAAAAGCCCTTTGAAAGTACACACACACGCAGCGGATAAAAACACAGTTCGAAGAATACTGAAAGCCATTTTAAATATACACACGCAGCGGATAAAAACACAATTAATTACATTTGCAGCGGAATTAGAAAACCAGAAAAGAATACACAATCCCAACAATCACACCATAGCCAGTATCACCGGAAAGCTCATCCCTTCACGACCGCTACCAGCTCGAACTCCGAGTACCTAAAAGATAAATCCCACGACGGGGTCAGCCATAATACTCAACAATGATAACGATCACATCACAAAAACAATTACATATCAATGTAATCTACAGAGTAAGAACATTCCCCATGTATTTTACCGAAGTAACCTTACCAACCTGTCACAACCATGACAATCAATTCTTACCATATCCCACGCCTCGTGTCCTTAAGTATGAACGAATTCAATTGTAATCACATGTACTGTATCCGAAGCACTACCAAGATTTCCAATCATAAACATATCTCGAGTATAGTATAATCTGGCCAAGTTCAACTCTGCGGGCTGGGTCGCACAATTGGATCCCAATACCGATAGGAACTGATATCACACGATACATCTGCAAATCAACTGTCCCGAAACAATGGCAAGTCCCGAATATCAATACAAGCATGAATGCTCACACAATCAATAATGATAAACAATCAATGCATCACAACGGAAGTATCAATGACATGATATTTCCGCACAAGATCAACAAAGGATCAACCACGAATGAGAATACCATTATGTGGTAACTCCAACAAGATCAATGAAGAATCAATAACCGAGAATACCGACGACACGGTAAGGATCAATGAAGAATCAATAACCGAGAATACCGGCGACACGGTAAACTCTAACAAGGTCAATAAGAGTCGACAACCAGAAATACCAACGGTACGATAAACTCAAATAAGATCAATAAAGGGTCAACAACTGAGAATATTGACGACACAGTAAACTCTAGCAAGATCAATAAGGACCAACAACCGGGAATACCAACGATACGGTAAATTTCAACAGAGCAATGAGGAATCGACAACTGAGAATACCGACGACACGGTAAACTCCAATAACATCAATCAAGGGCTAATAACCAAGAATACCAATGGTGAGACAACTCCCAAACGGAATCAATAAGGATCAATAACGAACGAGATTACCAATGACAGGGTGAACTCCAAACGAGATTTATAAAGGATCGATATCAATGAGTTGACCATCGATATGGTAACTCCGAACGAGATTAGTAAAAGTTCAACGGCGACAGATACACGAGAGAATAAAATCGTCAACCATATACAAATCATATATACGGGGTTTCAAAGACAACCCGAATATCGAACAGACCCAATTATACATGGACTGTGAACGACCAATCAATAAGACTCAAGATGGACGTCACGATACGCTCGATCTGGACATGTGTCCGTGTACAAGCCAACCACGGGTATTGATCAATACACGCCTGGTCTCGTACCTAATCAGCCTCACGAAGTACGTCTCGTGTGCACGGTTCAATATGAGGTCGAAGCCAACATATGCTACACGTGCCCGTCCCAAAATCCTACACATGAACGATCAGAACGTATCTGACTCCAGATATGCCATGATACAACATGACAACAGATCTCGAAGAAACGCATATCCAACAAGGATCAGAAGATTTTCCAAGAGGGCAACAATAACTCGATCATGAAAGACCGACACGACCACAATGTCGTATTCCGTCAGACAACATCCACAAAGATGCTCAACAATGCATATAATGATAGCACATAAACTCCCAAGGCAGCAGCCAAGGGTCACGGAAGCATCTACTCAGAATACTCCTGACAATATCACATAAACTCCCAAGGCAAGAAATGAGGGTCACTAAGCATCTACTCAGAAATACTCCGGACATAGGTGCCATTTAGGTCTTATCCCCTAACACATTTCCATTCGGGTACCATACAGGTTTTATCCCCAACACATCGGCCCCACAGATTACGGCTCAAGAAAGAGCACTTCACAAAACGTAACAAACAATGGTGCACATTCACCGTATGAAATATCAACACACACATGCAAAAATGCAACATGATGATTATCATATTCTAACAATATTAATTTACCTCAATGTGGAGACGCCAACCTTTCCACGACCAACCGCCCTGAACGAATACACGGTTTATCCGACAATCCAAAATGATGTACAGTCCATAACTAATACCAAAACCACCATCCCGAGTTCAACATCGACACGATAACTAACCTTGATATCCAACTTCTCATGCAATAGACCAAATTATAATTCACGTTCCCATTTCCACTAGACATCCTTAAAATAATATACATTATGATTTATCTTACATACCACCATTCCAACAATTCATATATTCCATAATACCATTGCTATATGAATCATAAATGAAATGAAAACAAAATCATTTATTAACATTATGAACTGAGCAAGCATACCTTGCCTGGATACCAATACGATGAAGCCACCATCAATCCCGCCGTCTTCGTCTACAAGCTTCGCAGCCCCGACTCACCGCAGCACAACGGTTAATATCAACGATCATCTAATGCAACCTAATACAATAATCATTCAACAACCGGTATAATCAACCAATCAAATTCAACGGTATCTCGATCGTACAAAACCAAACCGTATCAACTCTTAACAATACGAACGCAAGCCGAAATTCGGTGTTCAATAATCCTAACAATGTCTTCAACATATAGTTCATATAACCGCAAGAATCGTAACAACAAAACCATAATCATCTTCATACGAATCCTTCTTCAATGATAACATCAAAATCCGAATTCAAGGAGAGGATTATCGAACATACCTCTAGAAGATGAAATACACAAGTAATCACTTGTTTTGAATAGCACGGTGCGAAGAAATCGACAAAAGGGAAGGGTACCGATTCAACTTCCTTCAAAATTGCATTCCTAAATCACAATAATATCAACTCAATCACCATTCATGCGAAAATGTATAGAATTTCCCAAGTTCTACTCATTGAGGCATTTCGTCGAACACTTTGAAGGCATAGTCCAATTCAATCGATTATTCAAAGAAATACTCGAATTCGTTCCACAAAACTTCAAGAGTATTGAATGATTACGAGTATACAATCAAGTTCTACCAATAATCTGAATCAAAATGGAGCAAATCGGCCAAAACACCAAGAAACCTCAAGAACATCCAAAAACCAAAAGTTCATGTGTTCTTACCTTCGATCCGGGTGGATGATGATGTTAATCCATGATTCCAACTTCCAAAACATGTTGTTATAAGTTGATTCTACTCAAAACCATCATATTTGCTGAAGAAATCGCAAAAAAAACGGGAAAAAATGGAAAATGATAAGGGTGACTCGGTCCAGGCCTTATATAGGCCGAGACCTGCCGGCCAGTTACGTACGTAACCGGCGGGTCCTTACGTACGTAACCGGACGCGGCCTAACCTTCTGTCCAGTTTCGGCACCCTTACGTACGTAACCAGCAGCTCCCTTACGTACGTAATCGGCCATTACGGCCGTAACCGGCCGCTGCCTACATACGTAATCGGCCAGTCCTAGCCCCTAGCGAGTCACTGCCGACCATGCTCGGCCATCCCAACGAGTCACGTCCGGCCATGCTCGACCATCCAGGTCATCTCGGCCACGACTCGGCCAGTCACCCCGTAACGTACGTAACACTTGTTCTGTTGCGTACGTAATACGTACGTTGACTTGCTACAGTACTATACTCGTATTACATACGTAATACACCCTGTATAACGTACGTAACTCCATCCGTTGACTCACCTGTCCACATCCTCCGCCGAAAGCTGCCGACACCGGGCCCAACTGTCCGATTCCTCTTGTTACGTACGTAATACCTTACTCTTAACGTACGTAACACGTACGACTTAGCGTACGTTATCTCAAAGTCTTAACGTACGTTAACAAATCCATACTTAGCCATTTCCGCCCCTGTCTGTCGTCTCAATAAACCGAACACATACACGCGACATACCGAATACATATACTCGTTCCGATAACATTTCCATACGATACATCTGATGCACGATATCCTCAATTACAACTGTCGACCAAGTACGAAAATCAAACAAATACTCATACGGTATATCCGACATCGAAAAACACACCAAGCATGTAATATCCTAGAATCAAAATAACCTCGATGACATACTGGCACAACTGTCATGGTTTCCAAAATTATCCGCTCATATCGTGTCGGTCCCACTCTGTACAGTACATCCCATATAAAATAATGCGAAAAATTCATAGTGAAATTCTAGGATATTACAGGTATTATCCAGCTCCACTTCATGAAGCCAAGCTATCAGAGGTTTTGAACCCCAAATCTGTCGGGGACAAGGATGTTATTGTCGTTGCTGAGAAGTTTCAAGGACTTCATCGGTTTGCTTCTTCTGTTATCTGTACTGAAGCGGATAATATCAAGTATTTTAGAAAGAGGTTGAACCCGCAGTTGAGGATGCAGTTGTTCAATCATAATTGTAACTCACTTTGTGAATTCATCGAGAAGGCTCTTGGAGCAGAACTTTTGATCAAGGAGCTTGCTCGGAAGGACCCTTTAGTTTCTTCTGGTGAGAGGACTAGGATCTTGGTTCGTTCAGAGGGACATCGGGCTCCGACATCTAAGAGGTCATTTTCTAGTCGTCTTCATGCTGGGAAATCATCTTCTTCTCAGGCGGCGAGTTCGACCGTTGTTTGCTTTAACTGTGATACATTAGGACATCGCAGTACCTGGTGCTCGATGCAGGTCGTTGCTTGTTTTCTGTGTGGGAGGCAGGGACACCTTCATAAATACTGCAGGAGTTCTAGTACCAGTAGGTCTCAGGAGAGCTCACGGGCCTCGATAGATTATGTTACTCCAGTCCGTACTTGATCCAAGGGGTCCTATCAGGCTTCGGTAGCCAGAGGTAAGGACAGCAGAGGTGGAGCAGCGAGTTCAGGTTTGGGTTTTCCTCGAGTCGGTGAGATCGAGGAGATCGATGATCTGGCGGATATTGATTTCGGGTACATTTGAGATGTAACCTTGATTTGTATTTTTCCTTGTTTCTCAGATTGATGGTTGACTCGGTCTGTATTGTAGTATTATGGTTGTGAACCATTTGTTGTTGATCTATCTTGTAACGATAGTATTTGTTAATCTTGAGATTTGAGTCATTTGATGTGACTTTCTTTCCTTTGGGTGTTTTACCCGAGATTTTATGATAATCTAGGTAATAGTTCATCGCGATTCGAGACGCCAAGTCGTGAGGACTTCGACGTGCGATTGATATAGTCCCGGGGACTATATGTGTGTTATTTTCCTTTTGTGGCGTGAGTCAGTGATTGTATGGGCATCCGATGCTGATGAGAACGGGGAAGTGTACACCGATGATTGTAGACATGTACAATGGGTGGCTCCCGCAGGGTGTTTACGTCGGTGTCACGAGTCATGCGGGTGGGACGACTTTCTGGCTGGTCTCTGGCGGAGGTGTAACACCCCCAAAACCGACCGGGAATATTACAGCGCCGTGGGCCCCATATTGGAACCCACAAGGCTAAAATCATTTTCGCAAACATTTAAAAAATGTCAAAAAGCCCTTTGAAAGTACACACACACGCAGCGGATGAAAACACAGTTCAAAGAATACTGAAAGCCATTTTAAATATACACATGCAGCGGATAAAAACACAATTAATTACATTTGCAATGAATTAGAAAACCGAGAAAGAATACATAATCCCAACAATCACGCCATAGCCAGTATCACCGGAAAGCTCATCCCTTCACGACCGCTACTAGCTCGAACTCCGAGTACCTAAAAGATAAAGCCCACGACGGGGTCAGTCATAATACTCAACAATGATAACGATCACATCACAAAAACAATACATATCAATGTAATTACAAGGTGAGAATAATTCCAATGTAGTCTCACCGTAGTAACCTTACCAACCTGTCACAATCCATAACAAATCAATTCTTACCAACCCACGCCTCGTGTCCTTAAGTGATGAATGAATTCAAAAGTAACCATCTGTACTGTATCCGAAACGATACCAAAATTCCCAAACTTATCATATTTCAATTATAGAATGATCTGGTGATGAATAACTCTATCGGCTGGGTCGCACAATCGGATCCCAATCCTGATAAAACCGATATCACACGATACATCTGCAAATCAACTATCCCGAAACAATGGCAAGTCCCGGATATCAATACAAAGCATGAATGCTCACACAGTCAATAATGATAAACAATCGATGCATCACAACGGAAATATCAATGACATGATATTTCCACACAAGATCGACAAAGGATCAACATGGACGAGAATACCATGATCTGGTAACTCCAACAAGATCAACGAATAATCAATAACCGAGAATACCGACGAGACAGTAAGGATCAACGAAGAAGCAATAACCGAGAATACCGACGACACGGCAAATCCCAACAAGATCAATAAAAGGTCGACAACCGAGAATACCGACGACACGGTAAGGATCAATGAAGAATCAATAATCGAGAATACCGACGACACGGTAAACTCCAATAAGATCAATAAGAGTCGACAACCAGAAATACCGACGGTACGATAAACTCCAATAAGATCAATAAATGGTCAACTACCGAGAATACTGACAACACAGTAAACTCTAACAAGATCAATAAGGACCAACAACTGGGAATACCAACGATACGGTAACTCCAACAAGAGCAATAAGAAATCGACAACTGAAAACACCGACGACACAGTAAACTCCAATAGGAATAATAAGGGATCAACAACCGAGAATACCAACGGTAAGGCAAACTCCCAAACGGAATCAATAAGGATCAATAACGAACGAGACTACCAATGATAGGGGGAACTCCAAACGAGATTAATAAAGGATCGATAACAAATAAGTTTACCATCGATATGGTAACTCCCAACGAGATCAGAAAAGGATCAACGGGAATAGATACACGAGAGAATAAAATCATCACCCATATACGAATCATATATATGGGATTTCAAAGACAACCCGAATATCGAATAGATCCAATTATACATGGACTGTGAACGACCAATCAATAAGACTCAAGATAGACGTCACGATACAACATGACAACTAATCCCGAAGAAACGCATATCCATCAAGGATCAAAAGACTTCCCAAAAGAGCAACAGTAACTCGATCATGGAAGACCGACACGACCACAATGTCGTATTTCCATCAGACAACAGTCCACATCATGCTCAACAATGCATATAATATTAACACATAAACCCCAAGGCAAGCCCAAGGGTCACTAAGCATCTCACAGAATACCCCTAACATAGGTGCCATATAGGTCTTATCCCCTAACACAGTTCATGCAATTACAAAATACCCCAAGGTCGCAACCAAGGGTCACAAAAGTATCCACACAGGAATACCCCGGAACATAGGTGCCATATAGGTCTTATCCCCTAACACATTGGCCCAACAGATCACAGCTCAAAGGAAGAGCACATTACAAACGTAACAACGATGGTGCACACTCACCACATGAAATATCAATACACACATGCAATAATGCAATATGATGATTATCATAATCTAACAATATTAATTTACCTCAAGTTGGAGACGCTAACCTTTCCACGACCAACCGCCCTGAACGAATACATGGTTTATCCGACAATCCAAAATGAAGTACAGTCCATAACTAATACCAAACCACCATCCCGAGTTCAATATCGACACGATAAGTAACCTTGATATCCAACTTCTCATGCAGTAGACCAAATTATAATTCACGTTCCCATTTCCACTAGACATCCTTAAAATCATATACATTATGATTTATCTTAGTCCAAAATACCATACATACCACCATTCCGACAATTCATATATTCCATAATACCATTGCTATATGAATCATAAATGAAATGAAAACGAAATCATTTATTAACATTATGAACTGAGCAAGCATAACTTGCCTTGATACCAATTCGACGAATCCGCTATCAATCCCGCCGTCTTCGTCTACAAGCTCCGCAGCACAACGGTTAACTTCAACGATCACTAAACGCAACCTCATGCAATAATCGATTAACGATACGTTCAATAACAATCAACAACCGAAATGACCAACTAATCAAACTCGATGGTTCAATGATATCTCGATCATATGAAACCAACCCATATCAACTCTTAATAATACGGACACAAGTCGAAATTCGGTGTTCAATAATCCAAACAATGTCTTCAACATATAGTTCATATAACCGCAAGAATCGTAACAACAAAACCATAATCATCTTCATACGAATCCTTCTTCAACGATAACATCAAAATCCGAATTCAATGTGAGGATTATCAACATACCTCTAGAAGATGACATACACAAGTAATCACTTGTTTTGAATAGCACGGTGCGAAGAAATCGACAAAAGGGAAGGGTACCGATTCAACTTCCTTCAAAAGTTCATTCCTAAATCACAATAATATCAATTCAATCACCATCCATGCGAAAACGTATAGAATTTCCCAAGTTCTACTCATTGAGGCATTTCATCGAACACTTTGAAGGCATAATCAAATTTAATTGTTTTAACGAAGAAATACTCGAATTTGTTCCACAAAACTTCAAGAGTATTGAATGATTACGAGTATACAATCAAGTTCTATCAATAATCCGAATCAAAATGGAGCAAATCGGCCAAAACACCAAGAAACATCAAGAAAATCCAAAAACCAAGTGTTTAGGTGTTCTTACCTTCGATCCGGGTGGAAGATGATGTTAATCCATGATTCCAACTTCCAAAACATGTTGCTACATGATGATCTTACTCAAATCCATCCACTTTTGCTGAAGGAATCGCGAAAAAACGAAGAAAAAATGAAAATGCCCAAGATGACTCGGTCCAGGCCTTATATAAGCCGAGACCTGCCGGCCAGTTACGTACGTAACCGGCGGGTCCTTACGTACGTAGACGGCCGCGGCCTAACCTTCTCGATTTGGTCGGCACTTACGTACGTAATCGGCGGCTCCCTTACGACGTAATCGTCGGCCATTACGGCCGTAACCGCCACCGCCACGTGTCGGCCGCCCTAGCCCCCAGCGAGTCACTGCTGACCATGCTCGGCCATCCCAACGATTCACGTCCGGCCATGCTCGGCCATCCCAACGAGTCACGTCCGGCCATGCTCGGCCATCCAGGTCATCTCGGCCACGACTCGGCCAGTCGCCCCGTAACGTACGTAACACTTAATCCGTTGCGTACGTAATACGACGTTGACTTGCTACAAGATATACTCGTATTACGTCGTAATACACCCTGTATAACGCACGTAACTCCATCCGCTGACTCACTGTCCACATCCGCGCCAAAGCCGCCGACACCGCCCAATCTGCTCGATTCCTCTTGTTACGTCGTAATACCTTACGCTTAACGTCGTAACACGTACCACTTAGCGTACGTTATCTCAAAGTCTTAACGACGTTAATGATCCATACTTAGCCGTTTCCAGCAATTCCTGTCCAACGTCTCGACATAACAAATATGAACATACGACATACTGAACACATATACGAAATCCCGAAAGTATTCTCATACGGTACGTCTGATGCACGATATCCTCAATTACAAATGTCGACCAAGTACGGAAATCAAACAAATACTCATACGGTATATCCGACATCGAAAACACAACAAGCATGTAATATCTTAGAATCAAAATACCCTCGATAGACATACTGGCACGACTGTCACGGTTTCCAAAATTATCCACTCATATCGTGTCGGTCCCACTCTGTACAGTACATCCCAAATAAAATAATGCGAAAAATTCATAGTGAAATTCTAGGATATTATAGGAGGAGTCATGATTCGACTGATCCCGCACTTGGTTGAGTGTTTTTATCGCTTGACTATCGCCGTGTTCAGACAGAGGAGAAGCGGGGGACCCGAGGGATTTGCCCGATTACTCAGGTGAAGTGGTTCACAGTGAGAAGTATTCCTGGTGATGTTGTTTTAAGATCCTGATGGATAGTTCATACCCCGAGTTGTGCACCCTGAGTTTCGGGGATGAAACTCTTTTTAAGGGGGAGTATGTAATATCCGGGGGAATTTTTTTCTGTTACTGTGGAGTTGTACGTATTCATTTGGAATTGTACAAATGTTGTTGTATTATATCATTCGTGTTTGTTGAGATGTGATGGTTTGTGTTCGTTCATTTCGGGTTGAGATTTGTTGGAACAACTTGGTTGTGCTTTTTTGAGCTAATGTATGTTAGCTTGTGTGCTTAATGTACGTTAGGACCTCGGCATTACGTACGTTATTCTATTCATGTTACGTACGTAATGAGAGATAGGTAGAGGGAACCTTTCTCGGAGTCACTTTCAGACGGTGGGTCCTGGGTATCGATTGTTGTTGTTGATATTGATGTCGATTTAAGACATAGTTGTGATCATTGTTATTGATATTGGTGATTCGTTATTGATGTTGTATTGGCCGATTGAAGGCATTGACATATTCGATTATCATCTTCATTATCGGTAACCGATTAAAGGTGCTGAGACATCCGTGGTATTGTTGTTATCGATTGACCATTCTAAAGGCAATCGAGATATTGAATTGGGATTGTCGAGGACATTTCCCATCCGTTGAGTCGTTGTTATAGATTGACTATTCTAAGGTAATCGATGTATTGAATTTGGACTATCGAAGACATTTCCCATTCGTTATATCGTTGTTATCGATTGGCCGTTCTAAGGTAATCGAGGTATTGAATTGGGATTATCGAGGATAGTTCCCATCCATTGAGTCGTTGTTATCAATTGACCGTTCTAAGGTAATCGATGTATTGAATTGGGACTGTCGAAGACATTTCTTATCCGTTGTATCGTTGTTATCGATTGGCCGTTCTAAGGTAATCGAGGTATTGAATTGGGATTATCGAGGATAGTTCCCAGCAGTTGAGTCGTTGTTATCGATTGACCATTCTAAGGTATTTGATGTATTGAATTGGGACTGTCGAATACATTTCCCATCCGTTGTATCGTTGTTATCGATTGGCCGTTCTAAGGTAATCGAAGTATTGAATTAGGATTATCGAGGATAGTTCCCATCTGTTGAGTCGTTGTTATTGATTGACCGTTCCAAGGCAATAGATGTATTGAATTGGGAGTGTCAAAGACATCTCCCATCCGTTGTATCGTTGTTATCGATTGGCCGTTCTAAGGTAATCGAGGTATTGAATTAGGATTACCGAGGATAGTTCCCATCCATTGAGTCGTTGTTATCGATTGACCATTCTAAGGTAATCTATGTATTGAATTGGGACTGTCGAAGACATTTCCCATCCGTTGTATCGTTATTATCGATTGGCCGTTCTAAAGAAATCGAGGTATTGAATTGGAATTATCGAGGATAGTTCCCATCCATTGTATCGTTGTTATCAATTAGCCATTTTAAGGCAATCGAGGTATTGAATTGAGATTATCGAAGAGAGTTCCCATCCATTTTCTCGTTATCGATTGGTCATTCTAAGGCAGTCGAGGTATTTGAATTGGGACCGCCGAGGACGGTGCCCATCCGTAAGTTATTATTATCATGTTGGCTGATTCAAGGCAGCACACTTTTATTTTTGTGAATTCGGTAATCTTGGGATCATTGCCATTTGTGATAATTTGTGTTTGGAGGCTAGTCGCGGCTTGTGCTCGATGGGTAAGTTTGGAGCTTGAACCTTCGTGGTTGGTTTCCCAACACCTACAGTTCAGTAGGTCACGGTCATGTTGATGATCTCATTATAGGTAAGTTTGGGGCTTGAACTTTCGCGGTTGGTTTCCCAACACCTACAACTCAGTAGGTCACGGTCATGTTGATAGTATCATTATGGGTAAATTTAGGGCTTGAACATTCGCGGTTAGTTTCCCAACACCTACAGTTCAGTAGGTCACGGTCACTGGGTGATCTCATTCTAGGTAAGTTTGGGGCTTGAACGTTCGCGGTTGGTTTCCCAGCACCTGCAATTCAGCAGGTCACGGTCATTGGATGATCTCATTGTGATACGGCTTCATGCCGTGGCTTCGGCCCTCATGTGATACAGCTTCGAGCTATTTTGGCTTCGGGCCATTGTGATGATTGACAGCTTCGGCTGAGTCGTTCCAGACTATTGTGATGATTGACAGCTTTGGCTGAGTGGTTTCAGACCATTGTGATGATTGGGAGCTTCGGCTGAGAGGCTTTCAGGCCATCGTGTTATTTTAGCAGCTTCGTCTGAGGGGCTTTCAGGCCATTGTGATGTATTGGTATTTTCCATTGGAGCCTTCGGGCATTGTAATTCGTATTTACTTCATCTCTGGTTTGGTTTACCTTCAGGTAATTCATTGTTGTGTTCTATATTGATGATTCGCCGTTGTGCGCTTGTGTTCTTTACTGTTGAGCAGGTATTGATCGTATCCCGTGGGCATAGTGTTTCACGGATGCTCGATTCTTACTTTGGTTTGTGAGCATCTCGTATTACCATTGTTGTACTATTTATTCTGCCTTTGGATGCATATCATGTTGTACATGTATTTGATATTCATTATCTGGATGACTGACCCCGTGGGGGCGGAACATATTTTCATGTTTTAGGTGCTTGCGAGGAGAGAGTTGAGACACATGGGGCATGACGATGGCGACGAGGCATTCGAGCGATACTAGTCCGAGATGTTTTGGTGTTCATGTCGGTCAAACAGTTTGGAGTACTCCAATTTTGTCAGTTGTTGTCATTTTGTATTACCCGAGCAAGACTCGTGGATGTTGTTGTATTTTTATTTTGGCCATATAGGCCCACTTTTATTGTTGAAATTCCATATCGGAATATTATGTCGGATATCATGGTAGGGACTGTGATCCCCCCTTTTGGTCAGTTTGTTGTATTTGGTTGTGTTCGCCTGGTGGATCTCCTAGTGTGGGGTCCACGGCACTGTAATGACCCAATGGGATTTGGGGGTGTTACAGTCGAGTTAAAAAAATGAAGAAATTATATGTAAATGTATAAATTTATCATATAGTAGTCACTTTTGAGTGGATCGTGGTTTTCCTCCGTATTTGGAGTTTTCATTTTCGGTGGAGCAGCCACGATTGAATAGTTTAATAAAGGGGAAAACATGGTCCAGTTTTGCTGAATTTTGGATAGCGTGTTGCCGACTCACAATCCTTCCTTTTGACCGGTTGGATCGCGATTTGGACTCTTAGATGCTGATGCACGTTACTGGGAAGATTCGGCTTCGTCGTATCGGCATTGAGGCAAGTTTAAAATTGTTCAGTTCATAATGTTTAATGAAATGGTTTTGATTTTATTTCATTTATAATTCATATAGCAATGGTATTATAAATATGAATCGTGATGATAATAGTTTGTATGTTGTACTTTGATTGGATTAAATCATAACGTATATGGTTTAAACGTGTTATTAGTATACTTGAGTATCAAGTATACAGTTTGGTAAAGACGGAGATGTGAGTTACCTTCGGTCTGTGATATGGAATGTAGGATATCGAGGGTAGTTTATCGTGACGATATTGATATTGGAATAATGGTTTATTGATACTGAACTGATTGTATTTCATTTGTGGTTCTTCGAATAATTGTTAAATTGATATATTGATACAACCAATATATAAAATTTACTATTTAATAGAATTAATACAATCAATTCACATAATCATTAATATAATTAGTTTAAAGTAATTCGGTCAATCGTAATCATTCCAACAAATCAATTTTTCTTTTTAAAATGAAATACCATATTCCATTTTAATCAAATTAAATCCAATTTAAGCTGAAGGTTAATTTTTATGGAATACACGGAAAAATCGAGTCCGGAACAAGTCTGCAAAGTGATACGACCATGTCAGTTTCCAGCAGCCCATAAACTTCTCTAATGTCCGTTCAATGGCATCCCGGGGCTCTATTTTCGACCGGATATCTAATATCAATATTTTCTGACTTTCACATCTTTAATATAAATCTTATTTTTATATTTCGATATAATTTACAAAAAATATAACTACAACGAACAATTAAACATATACAATGATTAAAACATATATAATTCCAAATCATAAATCATTCAATAAAGCATTCCAAATGGTAAATATTGTATATACAATCGCAAGACATCGCTCCGATACACTGTTGGGATTCGATGCCTAAAACGAAGGCGCGACAGAAGTAAAAAACATGTCTAACTGAATCCCTAAAAAGGACCAATCATGCATCATATATACGAATATAAATGGACAAGAGTTAAGATATGAAAATATACCCTTGTATTCCTTTGATTGAATATTGATGTTGATGCTGATGACCACAAATCTAATTTGGTAAGTCCTCGATGATCCAAATGCCTAAAGCACCGCATCTCTATTAGCCACGTACCGGGAGATGATCGAAATAACTACTCACTCAATTATCCTCTAAGGATACGGCAAGAAAAGAGTAGTAGGAATTTATCTCTCAAGAATATGATCACTCCAAGTATAATATATTTTGTTCCTGATTTTCTTATGATCACTTCAAGTGATATATATTTTTGTTCTTGATTTTCTTTCTCTCTTTACGAGTATAAGAAGTTGAACAGAATGAACTCTCTCTCCTCTTTTTCTCAATGTGGCTGAATGGTGTGCTAAGTGGGAGGATGTTTATGATCTTTTATTTACAAAGTCTCCACAAACCACCAAAATTTCCACCTAAGACATGATTTTATAAAATCACAACAACACCTCACCTTTTGGAACCATTAGGCAACCATGGACAAAAACAAGTTGGGGGGGGGGGGGGGGGGGCCTTTAGAAAAATTAGGAGTTGGTTTGTCCAACCATGGACCGTCGTGTGTCCAATCAGACCGATGCACCTTAGTTTGTCTCAAATAAAATTAATATAATTAAATAATCTAATTAATTAATTATATTAGAAAATTATTTCTCCAAGAATTAATTATTCATGAATTAAATTAATTACTCTATAATTTATTTAATTCACGAGACTGATTTAAGTTATCAAATAAATTAAATAAGACATCTAATGTCTAAAATTCATAATAAGAGATCCAGTTCAAATTATTCCGACGTCTCCCTAATGCGCGACTCGGTAGGTCCGTCTCACTAAGCAATAGGAGGAACCAAAAATTTAATACCACATAGCCAGTCCCACAGCCTACCCTGTAACCTTATTGAGAACGAATGATAGGGATCATTCAAGAACCATTCTGTCGTGAATACTATTAAACGTATAAACTCTTCTTTAAATGTCCCGATCAAGTTATAGGGTCACGGTCAGTCAAAACCTATCTGCACTTGATGCTATGTCTGAGTTAATACAAATCGAGATCACCGAGCTCTCTTGTATACAATACTGTTGGGATTCGGTGCCTAAAACGAAGGCCCAGCGGAAGCGGTAAAACGAAAATTAATTCGATCTGAGTCCCTACGATGATCGATCGAGCTACGTATATACGAATATCAAAAACGAATTCACAAGAGATATAGAAACTCACCCTTGTAGTCCGTTGATTAGATGGATATCCTTCTCTTGAGCTATTCCCCAAGCTCTTGAACGATCCAACGCCGAAAGCACTGCGTCTCTACTTGCCACGCGCCGGAGAAACAACCGAAACAACGATCACCTTGCTATCCTCCGAGGATACGGCTAGATCTAAGTGATGAAGCTATATATGTAAAGATTACTACACTCTAAGTGTTTTAATCTTACTCTCTCTATATGATTTTCTCTCAATTTTTCTCCAAGAAAAATGAAGAAGAAATGAATGAAGAAGATGAAGATAATTGAAAAAAGGTTTTTCTCTCTCTCTCTCTCAATCTCACTCACGTAGGAATCATATATTGGTCAAGAGATATAAAGTCTTCCTCCTTATATTCTTATTCCACCCTCATGTGAACAACTCATGTCAGATGAGATCAAATCCCACAAAGTCATCTTTTTCATATAAAATGAAAACAACAAGACAAGAGGAAAGTGGGTGGAAATTTAGGGGGGGCTACCATGCAGAAATGGATGAGTTCGGCTCGTTTCGGACTCCCGTGAGTCCAAACAGATAAACTACGATTTCGTTCCGATGTATTTGTATCGATTAATTAATCCAATTAATTAAACATATCAAATACAAAATAACATAATTAATTTCTCCAAGAAATAATTATATTCATGAATTAAATTAATCACCCAGTGATATATTTAATCCATTAAGCCGTAAATCAATTTATCCGATAAATCGATTTAAACATCCAATGTCCCAAATTAGATATCCAATATCTAATATTCATAATGAGAGAATTAGCTTAATTCATTCCATCGTCAATCCTAATGCGGGACTCGGTAGGTATGTCTCAGTCAGCAATGGGAGGAACCAAAGAGTAGTAGCACCACCTAGCCAGCCTGGCGGCCTACACTGTACCCCAATTGAGAACGAATGATTGGGATTATTCAAGAACCATTCTGTTGTGAATACCAGTATACGTATAAACCCTTCTTTCAAATGTCCCGATCAAGTTATAGGGTCACGGTCAGTCAAACCCTATCTGTACTTGACGTTATGCATGCATTAATGCAAATTGAGATCATCGAGCTCTCGTGTATCTAATACAGCTATCTCCAATGCTTTGGCCAAAGACTTATGATCTCATCTGCCAATAACCGCATAGGACATATAACCCGTTCACTAACAGGAGAAAAAATTCTATCTTGGTATTAAGTAGGACCTGCTACTTGCCCGTCAAGATGCACGTCGAGGTTGACCCCCGCCTTCCGGTTTACAGGGTCGAACTACTCTAATGAAAATCTTGACGTCACAAGCACATCCCTACTAAATCCTCAAGTCGAAGGTTCACGAATACCTATCACAACCTTTCGATTCCATCATTGACTATCCCGGAGTGAAATCCATGTGACGAATCGAGGGTGAGTCGGTTCGAGTATACTAATCTAATTAGCATACCTATAATGTGTGCTCCCACTAACCATTAGTGTTCGACAGGCACTCTCCATATCAAAGAACACGTCATACAAGTCTTCACATAAACTTAACGCCCAGTCAAGTTTCATCGACTTGCGAACGATTAAGTATTTGAGCTATAAACCTTTCCAGTGCCGACCCCCTTATCCAATAAGGAGTGGAACATTTTGCTCTCAAATACACAGACTAGTTTCTATATGTTTATTTACGAGTTAGGAATGCCAGTAACTACCAGTAAATAAAGAAACATTCATTTGCCTTATATAAATTACATAATTACAAGTACAATGCCCTCACTCAACAACCTCTGAGTGGCATTCGAGGGCATACTCCTAACAATCTCCCACTTGCACTCAATGCCACACACTATGATATCTAATACCCATGTTCTCCATATGACGCTCCAAGCTAGTCTGAGAAAGTGGCTTGGTTAGTGGATCGGCGACGTTGTCGGCCGAGTCTACTCTGTGCAGCACAATGTATCCCTTGCGAACAAATTCTCTTACGAGATGATACTTCCTCTCAATATGTTTGGTGCTGTTGTGAAACCTCGGCTCCTTGGCCTGCGCTACAGCTCCGTCATTGTCGCAGATGCAATGAACAATTTCAAAGACATGGTATCATTTGAAGTTCTCCCAGAAACTTCTTAATCAAGAACCCTTCCTTGGAAGCCTCTGAGGCTGCTTGATACTCAGCCTGACAGGTGGAATCAGCAGTCGCTCTTTGCTTGGCACTACGCCAAGATACTGCTCCTCCATTAAGAGTAAATATATAGCCAGAAGTGGACATCGAGTTATCCTTCAGTCCTTAGAAGTCCGAATCAGTGAATCCCACCACATCCAATTCTCCACCGCCATACATAAGAACCATATCTCTAGTTCTTCTCAAGTACTTGAGAACGTTCTTTACAGCAGTCCAATATTCCCTACCTGGGTTTGCCTGAAACCTACTCACCATGCTTATAGCATGCGCGATGTCAGGTCTTGTACACAACATAGCATACATAAGGCTACCCACGGCCGAAGCATATGGTATATTACTCATTTCCTTGCGTTGTTCCTCACTTTGAGGACACATCTTCAAGGTGAGTTTTATTCCATGTTGCATCGGTAGGAACCCTATTTTAGAATCATCCATCTTAAATCGCTTTAAGATCTTATCTATATATAGGGCTTGGGAAAGGCCTATTGTTCTCTTCGTTATATCCCGGTAAAGCCGAATACCAAGAATATAGGTTGCTTCTCCCAAGTCTTTCATGGAGAAATTACTCGAAAGCCAAGCTTTCACAGAACTGAGCATTCCCACATCATTTCCAATTAGTAGAATGTCATCTACATATAGTACTAAGAATGCGATCTTGCTCCCACTAACCCTCTTGTATACACAAGGTTCCTCTTCATTTTGCACGAAATCAAACTCTTTGATTGCCTCGTTAAAACGAAGGTTCCAACTACGCGACGCTTGATTCAGTCCATAAATGGAACGCTGAAGCTTGCACACTTTCTGAATATCGACTTCGGACACAAAGCCTTTAGGCTGCTCCATATAGATTTCCTCCTCGAGGAATCCATTAAGGAAGGCCGTCTTTACGTCCATTTGCCATATCTCATAATCGTGGTAGGCAGCTATAGCAAGCATCATGCGAATAGACTTGATCATGGCTACGGGCGAGAAGGTATCGTGGCAATCGATCCCTTCCTTCTGGGTATAACCCTTTGCCACAAGCCTGGCCTTATAGGCGTCAACCTTGCCATCACCATCAGTCTTTCTCTTGTAGATCCACTTGTTCCCAATAGGCACTATTCCCTTGGGGCGGTCTACTAGAGTCCAGACCTGATTGACATGCATCGAGTCTATCTCAGCTTCCATAGCTTCACGCCATTTCGCGGAATCTACATCCACCATTGCTTGGTCATAGGTCGTCGGGTCGGTCTCTTGGATATCACTTGGAACCTCATGGAGACCCATCTCCTCCAAGTGCACAAGTCCATACCTCTAAGGTAAATGAGACACCCTACTAGACCTACGAGGTGGTTGTACTTGTGTTTCAGAAGGTTCGGTTCCAGTTTCTTGCACAGGTGTCTCCTGAGGAGTTTCATTATATTCTTCTAAAGAAATACTTCTACCTGCTCCGCCTTCCTGAATGAACTCATATTCCAGGAAGTGTGCTTGTAAAGCAACAATGATCCTTCGATCTTCGGGCATGTAGAATAGATATCCCATCATCCCAGATGGGAATCCAATGAAACGTCCCTTCGCAGACCTAGCTTCCAACTTTTCCACCTTAGTCTTCTTGACATAAGCGGGACATCCCCAAATACTAATATGATTAAGACTTGGTTTCCTTCCCTCCCACATCTCATGTGGAGTTTTAGGAACGGATTTGGAAGGACATCTATTCAATATATACATGGCAGTCAGGAGTGCATACCCCCATAGGTAAATCGGCAAGTCAGTATAGCCCAGCAGGGAACGGACCATGTTCAACAGGGTCCGGTTCCTTCTTTCTGACACACCATTTAACTGAGAAGTACCTGGAGGTATTAGTTGTGAAACTATTCCATGTTCCTTAAGGAACTGGTCAAACTCCGTACTCATATACTCGCCACCTCGGTCCGACCGAAGTGCTTTGATATGATTACCAGTTTGTTTCTCTACTAGGGCCTTGAATTCCTGGAATTTCTCAAAGGCCTCGGATTTATGTTTCATTAAGTATACATAACCATACCTAGTATGATCATCTGTAAACGTAATGAAATATTGATATCCATCACGTGCTGCTTCCAAAGCACCACAAACGTCAGTATGGATTAATCCCAGTTTATCAGCGGCTCTTTCAAAAGTCCCTGTGAAGGGGGACTTAGTCATTTTGCCTTTAAGGCAAGATTCACAAGTAGGAAAGGGATCCGATCCCAATGGACCCATAAGTCCATCTTTTTCCATCTTGTAAACCTTGGTCTGACCAACATGACCAAGTCTTAGATGCCATTTCAAAACTTGATTGGTTTCTTCCCTACCACGTTTTCTAGTCATAGTATTCACAACTACTTTGTTGTTGAGATTTAGATGATACAATCCATTTAACAATGTAGCAGTACCCACTAGTTTATTTCTAAAATAAATTTTGCAGGAACCATCACCAATGAAAAATGAAAAACCTTTTCGGTCCATGACCGTAATGGATACAATGTTTTTGTGCCCCTTGGGCAAAACAAGTACATCTTCTAAAGTCAAAACAAAGCCGGATTCTTAACCCAAAAGAAGTGATCCTATGTCGGTCGCCTCGACACTATGCCCGCTTCCGACTGTGATCATAACTTCTCCATCTCCAAGCTTCCTACTTTGTTCCGCATCCCGATTCACGGTACAAATATGAGAACTAGCACCGAATCTAGTATCCAGAAGTAGAAAATACAAGAGCGTAACAATTTGTTTCCAAAACTAAAAGTTCTCAGACTGAAATGCCATGAAGAATCGGACAGTCTCTAGCCCAAAGGGCCCACCACCGCACTTGAGACAAGCATCCTTCTTCTTGTTGTTCTTCGGAACCATCGGGGCCTTGCCCTTACCCTTAAGGTCCTTAGCTTGCGGTCCAGTCCGCTTCTTGGTCTTTTTCTTCTTATTCTTAGACCTCCGAGGTCCAGAAGAAATCACAAGAGCAAACTCCTTCATCCGCGGAGTCTTCATCTGAAACTGAGCAGTCACAAGTTTGTTCATTAGCCCAGCTAAATTACATGCAATCTCATTGCAGTTGAAGTTCATAAAAAACTGTGAGAAGGAATCAGGGAGAGACTATAAGATAAGGTCGGTTTGGAGAGAAGTATCCATTTTAAAATCAAGAGCCTCCAATCTCTCGATCATGGATATCATTTTGAGGACGTGTTCCCCAACCTTCTCACCTTCCTTCATCCTTGCACCGAACAGTTGCTTGGATATCTCATATCTAGCGATTCTTTGTGCTCACCATAAAGTTCGGTTAAGTGAGATAGAATCTGCCTAGCAGAAGTCATTTTCTCATGAGCTCTCTAAAGCTCATTAGACATGGAAGCCATCATATAAGCACGGACTTTCACGTCATCCTTAACCCACTTTTCGTGGTTTTCAATCTCTTCCTGATTGGCTCGGGTCCGCACAGGAGGCGCCGGAATGTCCGTCTCCAAGATGTATCCCAGTGCCTCTATACTGAGGACAATCATCAGATTGCGGAGCCAATCCACAAAGTTAGGTCCCATTAAGGTGTTCTTTTCGAGTAGAATTGCGAGTGGATTCATTGTCATATTGAGATTTGAGTCTGCATTAAGTACGATAGATTAATTAGTGACTCATTCAATTATGTCCTGAGTATAGAATTAAGGTCTTTTCTATTATTGTTACCCAGCTCCCACTATTTTTATCGGAATAACACACTCCCATGTGAAATCCGGAAGTATCGTCGCTCTACTTCATAGTGGTGATCGAGTTCTTTATAAATCTTAATAGAGGGCAACCGAATAGGTTTCTAGTCTATTAATTTTCATAAAGTGGTGTCCAACACCAACCCATCTAATGGATGATTCGATCTTCTTTTTCCCCTTGTTCACTCCCCTCAACCTATACGGTTTCTATGGTTCATAAACAAGTTAAGTTTATACCATCGACGCAAATCAGTTTCACAATTGAATCTTATCCGGCAACCTATCAGGTTTCTAGGGATAAAATTTGCTCCAACCGAAGGCATCCAATGCGCTCCCGGTAATTTATCCATCCTCCCCGAACGACTACCCCGATAACTCGGAAGCATAGCACATCCGGTTTGGATTTACGTTGCACTTTGCACATTAATCGTTTAAGCGCATTTGTGGCATTCATACAATATGAAACAACCATTCACAACCTAGTTGCTACCAACATTTGGTTCATGGACCGTTCCTAGAAAAAAAACTCTGTAATCTAATTACAAGTCTTCGTCTTGAATCTTTGTCTTCTCGAAATGGATCTTCCTCCGGTCTTCGTCATTACATATAAATTTTACATTGAAAATTGCATCCTAGATACAAATTTTTCTAGTAAAATAAATAGGCTCAAAACGGCCTTTACAACCCAATCGAATAAAACGAACGATTCAAAAACTAAGTCCACGAACCACATCCCCATTCAAAAGCATTCATACAATAAATACTAAATAAATGGAAAGCGTAGAGATACATTGATCCAATCAACAATACGAACCGATTCAATCGATTCACACAATCAGTAATATGATAACGTTCAAAATAATTCGGTCGACCATAAATATTCCAATTAATCAAATTTCTCTTATAAAATGAAATACCATAAATCATTTTAATCATATTAAATCCAATTTAACATGCGGGAGATTAATTTTCAAGAATACACGAAAAAATCGAGTCGGGGCGAAATTGGCCTGCTATGGCCGAGTCATCATCGCGGCAGATGCCTACAGAGCTGGCATGGCCGAGTCATGCTCGGCAGTCCGGCCACCGCCAGCCTCGGGCCGCGGCCTGGAGCTGTGCCGCGGCCCACGCATGTAGGCCGCTGTGCCGGCCGCACTGGCCGCGGCACCTACTCCGGACCCCTCCGGACTGGCCCAACGACATTTCGGGGCTAGTTTTTCGACCGGATATCCAATATCTATATTCTCCAACATTCATATCTTCAATATAAATCATATTTCTAAGAAATTAAGATTTATATTTAGACATAAACTTACGAAAAATATAACTACAACGAACGTAAAAACATATACCACGATTATGACTAAAATAATTCCAAATCATTCACCATCTAATCAAGCATTCCAAATGCTAATATCGTATATACGATCGCAAAACCTTGCTCCGATACCACTGTTGGGATTCGGTGCCTAAAACGAAGGCCCAGCGGAAGCGGTAAAACGAAAATTAATTCGATCTGAATCCCTACGATGATCGATCGAGCTACGTATATACGAATATCAAAAACGAATTCACAAGAGATATAGAAACTCACCCTTGTAGTCCGTTGATTAGATGGATATCCTTCTCTTGAGCTATTCCCCAAGCTCTTGAATGATCCAACGCCGAAAGCACCGCGTCTCTACTTGCCACGTGCCGGAGAAACAACCGGAACGACGATCACCTTGCTATCCTCTGAGGATACGGCTAGAGCTAAGTGATGAAGCTATATATGTAAAGATTACTACACTCTAAGTGTTTTAATCTTACTCTCTCTGTATGATTTTCTCTCAATTTTTCTCCAAGAAAAATGAAGAAGAAATGAATGAAGAAGATGAAGATAATTGAAAAAAGGTTTTTCTCTCTCTCTCTCAATCTCACTCACGTAGGAATCATATATTGGTCAAGAGATATAAAGTCTTCCTCCTTATATACTTATTCCACCCTCATGTGAACAACTCATATCACATGAGATCAAACCCCACAAAGTCATCTTTTTCATATAAAATGAAAACAACAAGACAAGAGGAAAGTGGGTGGAAATTAGGAGGGAGGCTACCATGCAGAAACGGATGAGTTCGGTTCGTTTCGGACTCCCGTGAGTCCAAACAAATAAACTATGATTCCGTTCCGATGTATTTGTATCGATTAATTAATCCAATTAATTAAACATATCAAATACAAAATAACATAATTAATTTCTCCAAGAAATAATTATATTCATGAATTAAATTAATCACCCAGTGATATATTTAATCCATTAATCCGTAAATCAATTTATCCGATAAATCGATTTAAACATCCAATGTCCCAAATTAGATATCCAATATCTAATATTCATAATGAGAGAATTAGCTTAATTCATTCCGTCGTCAATCCTAATGTGCGACTCGGTAGGTCCGTCTCAGTCAGCAATGGGAGGAACCAAAGAGTAGTAGCACCATCTAGCCAGCCTGGCGGCCTACACTGTACCCCAACTGAGAACGAATGATTGGGATCATTCAAGAACCATTCTGTCGTGAATACTAGTATACGTATAAACCCTTCTTTCAAATGTCCCGATCAAGTTATAGGGTCACGTTCAGTCAAACCCTATCTGTACTTGACGTTATGCATACGTTAATGCAAATTGAGATCATCGAGCTCTCGTGTATCTAATACAGCTAGCTCCAATGCTTTGGCCAAAGACTTATGATCTCATCTGCCAATAACCGCATAGGACATATAACCCGTTCACTAACAGGAGAAAAAATTCTATCTTGGTATTAAGTAGGACCTGCTACTTGCCCGTCAAGATGCACGTCGAGGTTGACCCCCGCCTTCCGGTTTACAGGGTCGAACTACTCTAATGAAAATCTTGACGTCACAAGCACATCCCTACTAAATCCTCAAGTCGAAGGTTCACGAATACCTATCACAACCTTTCGATTCCATCATTGACTATCACGGAGTGAAATCCGTGTGACGAATCGAGGGTGAGTCGGTTCGAGTATACTAATCTAATTAGCATACCTATAACGTGTGCTCTCACTAACCATTAGTGTTCGACAGGCACTCTCCATGTCAAAGAACACGTCATACAAGTCTTCACATAAACTTAATGCCCAGTCAAGTTTCATCGACTTGCGAACGATTAAGTATTTGAGCTATAAACCTTTCCAGTGCCGACCCCCTTATCCAATAAGGAGTGGAACGTTTTGCTCTCAAATACACGGACTAGTTTCTAACTACCAGTAAATAAAGAAACATTCATTTGCCTTATATAAATGGTTTACATAATTACAAGTACAATGCCCTCACTCAACAACCTCTGAGTGGCATTCGAGGGCATACTCCTAACAAATACAACTAGCTCCAATGCTTTGGCCAAAGACTTATGATATGATATACGAAATAACTGCATAAGATATTTACCAATTCACTTACATGTGAAAGAATATTATCTTGGTATTTATTAGAAATTGCTACTTGCCCGTCAAAACGCATGTCGAGGTTGACTCCCACCATCCATTTTTTTGGGCCGCAATACTCTATTGAAAATCTTAACATCCCAAGCACAGCCCTACTAAATCCTCAAGTCGAAGGTTCATGAATACCTATCAAACCTTTTGATTCCGTCATTGACTATCCCGGAGTGAAATCCGTGTTACGAATCGAGGGTGGATAGATTAGAGTATATTAATACCATTATCATACCTACAATGTATGCCTCTACTAACCATTAGTGGTGACAAACACATCCAAAGTAAAAAAAAAACGTCATACAAGTCTTCTCATAAACTTAACGCCCAGTCAAGTTTCATCTACTTGCGAACAATTAAGTATTTGAGCCATAAATACTTCCAGTGCCAATCCCCTTATCCAATAAGGAGTGGAATATTGCCTCTAAAATATATGGACTAGTTTCTCTCTCTCTCTATTTTATATATATATATATATGAGTCAGGAATGCCATTGACTATCAGTAAATAAAGAAACAACTGATGGCTTTCTGATAAAGTTTATGTATTCAGGTACAGATCATATGGCGAGCAGGCGTAGGGAGGGCACGAGGACAAGGAGTAGCATTGATATTTCCCCAGAGGTCATAGATGGTTGCCCAGTCATTTTTGCCTTGACTTGGTTTGTGTACCCGCAAGTACGGTTTGATGTTGTTATATATTTATGATGTCCATGTGTGGGCCTGGGTTTGAATTAGAGTTTGGTGGCATGTACGATAGGTCAGTTTGTTTTGTTATGATATAGTCTCTTAAGTACCAGTTTGTGTTTTAAGCATGGTCGACATTGACTGTCATGGTATTACTATTGTATTTTTTACTCGACCTTGCCAGCCGATGTGAGTTATTGTATTTGTAGGTTTTTGCCTTGTGGATCCACGAGATGGATCCACAACGCTGTATCAGTCCTTTACCGAGACGGGGTTGTTACACATATGTAATAACCTTACCATGATGCATCAGTGCACACACTAAGACATTCTTTAAAGTGTCAATATACATTACAAAACCTCCTGATCAGGCGGGGACCAACAAAACTGGTGCAGTTGTTAACCGCTTCTTTAGCTCCTCTAAGATCTCACAATCGTTTGACCACTTGAATGTCGTGTTCCTTCATAAGAGTTGTGTTAATGGCATTGCAATATGTGAAAGCCTTTAATGAATTGCCAGTTGTAACCTACCAAGCCCAAGAAACTGAGCAATTCTGAAGAAGTTCTAGGTTGTGCCCAGTTGTTAATTGCTTCTAATTTACTTGGATCAACTGAGATGTCATCTTTGGAGATCACGTGCCCCAAGAATACTACTTAGTCGAGCCAGAACTCACATTTTTGGAACTTGGCATACAACTGTTCCTCCCTTAAAATCTCCAACATTATCCCCAAATGAGTGGCTTGATCCTCGTTATCCTTGGAGTATATAAGAATGTCGTTTATAAACACGATGACAAATTTATCGAGATATTGGGAGAAAATCCGATTCATAAGGTCCATGAATGATGCTGGAGCATTCATAAACCCAAACGACTTCACAAGATATTCAATCCATATCTTTTGTTAAATGCAGTCTTTGCGATATCTTCTTCTTGGATCCTCAGGTGATGATAACCAGAACGTAAATCAATCTTCAATAAAAATGTTGCACCTTGAACTTGATCGAATAAATCATCCATTCGGGGAAGTTGATACTTGTTCTTAATTGTAACTTTGTTAAGTACTCTGTGGTAAATGCAAGGCCTTAATGATCCATCCTTCTTTCGTACGAACAATATTGTTGCACCCCAAGGTGAAAATCTAGGTTGAATGAAACCTTTGTCGAGAAGCTCTTGAATTTGGCTCTTTAATTCTGATAGCTCGGCTGGTGACATGAGATATGAAGATTTAGGTATTGTTACTGTCCCTGGTATAACATTAATAGTGAACTCACTCTCTCTTGGTGGTGGTAGTCCTTGAAGATCATCTAGAAATACATCAGGATATTCATAAATAATAGGTACATCTTTGAACTCAAGTTTGCATACTTCCAGAATTCGCACACTAACAAGGTATCCATTAAAGCTGCCATTTAGTAGTCTTTGCTATTCAACAACCGATACCATCGGGAGTCTAAGACGTTTATTAATTCCAGTAACTACAAATGGTTCTTCACCCGTGACTGAAAAGTCACGATTTTCTTTCGAAAGTCGGTAATAGCATGGTGTTTAACAATCAATCCATACCTAAAATGATATCATAATAATGCATATAGAGTCATATCAAATCCGCATGTAATTCCCTATCTAATATAGAGATAATGCAAGCTATAAGAACTAAATTTGTTTGGATAGTTTCTCGAGAACGAGTGGTTACATTATATGTGACATCAATAATGCTAGGGGTTTTAGTTACCCTTATTGCATATCCGAGTGAAGTAAATGAATGTGTAGCTCCAGGGTAAAATAATACATGTGTTGTGGTACGAGAAACATTAAATATAATTGCCACCATGGAGTGATTCGCTTCTACCTCTTTTGAAGTCATAAAAAAGACATGTGCTGGAACTTTCTTCTCATTAGTTGCATTGGCTCTTTTAAGCAATGTTGGGGGAAATATGACTAATATCTCCACATGAATAACATCTTCTAGTATCTTCCCGGCAAGGACTTTTATATGGTCTTCCGCATCTAGCGTATTATGCCGGCCTATTGTATGGTCCCGAATTAAAATGTGTTTCGGCTATCCCATATATATGGTTTTCTGGATGGTTATTGACTAGCTGCTTTTGAAACTCCGCAGGCCTCTTTGATGCACCCTTACCTCTCCCTTGTTATTGCATCGCCTTGTACTACCTTTAAATTTCTTGAGCCCGAGTGACCTTTTGTTCCACTTGTTCGGCTAGTAATACATTTTCAGCTATTTGTGAATATGTAGCCATAGGAAAAGTAGACATGCAAACATCTGTTTGAATCTCTAGCCTTAGACCTTCCTGGAATCGTTAAATCTTCAAATCTTCTGTACTCACCATATGTTTATCAAATCGAGATAACTCCTCAAATTCGCAGATATTTCTCCAACTGACTTTGCACCCTGTCGAAGATAGATGAACTCATTAACCTTTTGGGCTTGCACTGCTGCTATAAAGTATTTATTTCTAAATAGCTCAGTTAAAGTGCACACATGTCATTTTCGTAACATCTTCTAGAGCTCGTATTACGTCCCACTAATGGCCCGCACTACCATGAAGCATATATGAGGCACTTAACACCTTTCATCATCGGGATTATGACTATACTGAAACATTCTCTCTACAGTGCGAATCCAGTCATTTGATGCGGTTGGATCATTGGTGCCCTCGAAAGTAGGAGGTTTAGTCGCATAAATCATTCTCCAATAATATCTAGTTGTTCTAGTCGAATTAGGGGTTGACGATGTTCCCCTAAATCTCGTTGTTGCATTAGTTGTTGTATCTCCCTGGATTGCCTCTCAACCATATCTACCTATCGCTGGATAAGGGCATCACGCGAATCCTCACGGGACGTTCCTTGTCAATGATTCTTCTCTCTTCGTGTATGTACCATATTGTATCAAAGTAGTTCCTAAGTATCACAATTCAATATCCCTTATGATTTTGTAATTAATAATATACAAGAAGACAATATAACAAAACAACTTAGTACAGGGACTCTACTCAACAGGATCTAGATTCAGCACATGGACAGTCTGCAGGAGATTGAACTGGGCTCCAATACTAACTGTGATGATGACCCTATTTCCGCCAACATGATAACATAATAATAAAACATTTACTCACGACTCTTATCTAGAATTTTCACCAATACACATCATAACTCGATACAAATATGATCAGAGTTTCCTATAAAACTGATATTATCCAAAACCTGCCACATGAAACATTAATACACGACAAAGAGGTACCCCACCTCATCTCATAACCAAAAAACCCATCCTCCAAAAAAATAGAAATAGTCATTGCTCGGGGGCACCCCAAATAACAACATCAACCAACGTCGCGTTATACACAAAACCATCAAAAAGGGAAGGTAAGAATTTCACATGACACAAACTGACTACAAATAAACCTACTAAATTACAACTTGAAGTTCATCTCTTATTCTTAGTAAGTGAAGTACAATGCATAATATGACACGGAAATAAGGATCATGATTCCGTACCCACAGGTCATCATCCAAGCGCAGTCTAGAACCGGTTGCAGCAGCAGCCTTCTCCTCTAAGGTAGACAGGCATCAACACCCTTACCTACAATTCATAAACATATGAGCAAAAGACCAGTGAATATAAATTGGTAGTGTGCGTGTAATATGAGTTTGCAATGATGTCACATAGTATGCCAAGAATATAAGCATAAGAGTTAGACATATCTTATCTTTAGGGACCGTGACCAAACACTATGTGTCAATGGTTGATCCAAATAATAAGGATCCATAATATCATTAGTAATCATCAAATCCGCAGATAGGTATAAATCCACTAGGTCACCGGACCACTTGAAGGTAGTATAATCCGTCGGTTATTCCCAGATCACATATGAACATGTAAAATACCTTGGGACAGGGTAGTGAGATGTTAATCAGATGATATGTAATGTCTCTAAGTCTCCAGCCTGATCGCAACCAGGCACATATCATTTTTAACTGAGGAAGACATGTCATAAATACTCCGGCCCAATTGCCACTAGGCGCCTTCCCGAGATCTATCACCCCTACCTTGATATATAAGTGTTGTTAACATTTTAGTTCTCACATAACATATCATACACTTCTGATTACATAAATTCATTCACTTGTTAGTCACGCAGACGTACCCTTATATAATAACACAACATCGGAATGACATCATAAAAATGTTAACACTAATCTATCGAGATACACAAATCCATCAATACTGAATATATCACTTCAATATATGATATCATGAACTAAAGATAAATACACAAAATACATCAAGGTTTATGCATCGTAGTTGCAGTGAGTTTCTATGAACCTGTATTGAAGATTTCCAAACCCTGTGGTTTATAAGTTGAGTATACAACTTCCTGGGCTTATTCCCCATTTCAATTAATGAAATATAAGATTATAAATGATGTTTCACAAGTTAAATGCAATCCCTAATCTCTAAGGATTACGATCCCCTTGTTAGGGTTGTATACTGCAAAACATATTTTATTCGTGTATTACCTTATTTCCCTGTAACTACCTATGAGATTATTAATTACATTTAATCATATATTTTGTATATTTATTCACGTTATGGTTATGCAAATGAAATGTATAATTATTTTATATTGTAGATAATGTGGTGTGTTGGTTTCATGAAAGATCACATTATCGGTGCCTTATAAGATAATATAATAGTTCACAGCCTATATAATTATTGTTAGGAGTATGCCATCGAATGCCACTTAGAGGATGTTAGAGTGAGGGCATTTTACTTGTTATTATTTAAATTATTATTAGAAGGCAATTGTGTGTGTTTTTATTTAATGGTAGTCACTGACATTCCTGACTAGTAAATATATAGATAGAAACTAGCCCTTGTATTTGAGAGCAAAATGTTCCACTTCTTATTGGATAAAGAGAACGGCACTGGAAAGGTTTATGGCTCAAATACTTAATCGTTTGCAAGTCTATGAAACTTGATTGGGTGTTAAGTTTATGTGAAGACTTATATGACGTGTTCTTTGAATTGAAGAGTGTCTGTCGTCACCAATGTTTAGTGGGAGCACATGTTATAGGTATGCTAATGAGATTAGTATACTCGAACCGACCCACCCTCAATTCGCCACACGGATTTTATTCTGGGACAATCAATGACGGAATCTAAAGGTTGTGATAGGTAATCGTGAACCTTCGACTTTGGGATTTAGTAGGGATGTGCTTGTGACGTTAATATTTTCATGAGAGTAGTTCGACCCAGAAAACCGAGAGGTTGGGGTCAACCTCGACGTGCATCTTGACGGAAAAGTAGCAGGTTCTACTAAAAACCAAGATAGGATTCTTACTCTTGTAAGTGAACAGGTATATGTCCTATGCAGTTATTGGTAAATGAGACCATAAGTCTTTGGCCAAAGCATTGGAGCTAGTTGTATTAGATACTCAAGAGCTCAATGATCTCGATTTGCATTAACTCATGCATAGCGTCAAGTACAGATAGGGTTTGACTGACCGTTACCCTATAACTTGATCGGGACATATGAGAGAAGGGTTTATACGTATACTGGTATTCACAAGGAATGATGTCAATCATTCGTTCTCAGTTAGGTTACAGTGGAGGCTGTGGGACTGGCTAGGTTAGTTCCTCCCATTGCTAAATGAGACGAACCTACCGAGTCACGCATTAGGATAGACGACGGAATTAATCGAGTTTATTCCCTCTTTATAAATATCGGATATCTAATTTATTGGATATTGGATGTCTAAATTAATCTTAGAACATTGGATGTCTAAATTAATTTATTGAATAAATTAATTTACGGCCTAATGAATTAAATAAAATACTGGGTGATTAATTTAATTCATGAATATAATTATGTCTTGGAGAAATTAATTATATTATTTTGTATTTGATATAAATAATTAATTGATATAAATACATCGGAATAGAATGAAGTTTATCTGTTTGGACACACTATAGTCCGAAACGAACCGGACTCTCCTAATTCCTTTTATCCCCCACCTCCCTTTCTCACATGCTTCCCCTTTGTCTTGATTCCTTTTCATTATTGAGAGGAAGACCAAGACTTGTGATAAAGAAATTAGCATGTGATGAATTATTTGATGAGGGTGACTTTGTCATGAGGTGAGAGTTGAAGACAAATAAAAAAGACTTCTCATCCTTCATCAGGGTATGCATCTCACGGCCAAAACTATCAAAAAGGAGATAGAGAAAGTTTTGTTGTCTTCTCCATCTTTATTCATCATTTTCTTGGAGAAATTCATTTGAGAGAAAAAGAAAATTAATTTATACACTTAGAGTGTGATAAATAAAATTTATAAAACTCCAATTATCTTGTTTTAGCCGTATTCTTGGAGGATAATGAGGTGGGAGTTATTCTGGTCGACTTCCGGCGCGTGGAAAGTAGAGGCACTGTGCTTTCGGTACTCGGGATATCAAAAGCTTGACAAATCGGATTCGTAGCGGAGCTCACCAATAGCTTGGCAAATCGGATTTGTGGAGAAGATCACAAACTACAACCCTTTAATCAAAGGACTACAGGGGTATGATTTCGTATCTTACTTTTGTTTATTTTATATTCGTATATATGTAGCTTGATCGATCCTCTTTAGGGA
Source organism: Orobanche coerulescens (assembly GCA_033398695.1). Classification (NCBI taxonomy): domain Eukaryota; kingdom Viridiplantae; phylum Streptophyta; class Magnoliopsida; order Lamiales; family Orobanchaceae; genus Orobanche; species Orobanche coerulescens. The sequence continues at coordinate 4,275,994 of JAWKAU010000020.1, forward strand.
TTCGGATCGCGATTATTTTCGTAAATAGCTTACACTGGGCCTTCGTTTTTGGCGTCGAATCCCAATAATTATTAGACAAATTATGTGAAAGGTTGTAGTGTATGCTTGAGATTAGTTGGTCTTGACTATTAGCATACATTAGCGTATTGGCATACGTTGAACTGGATCGAAGTGAGATAGTGTCTTGTGTACTGACTGTATGAAGAATGCAAATCTCGGATAGTTATTATTTCTTAATTCTATGTATATAATATTTAATTATGTATTTATAATATTTATTGCTTTGATTTATCATGGGTGAGAGTTAAAATGAATGACTCAATAAGCTTTGTATCTTGGCAATAATATTATTTATGTGAGAATTGTTATTATTATTACTAGAAATCATTGTTAGGATTTCGAAAATAAAACGAAATACGCAGCGGAAAATAAAAATGAATCCCAAACAGGATCGATCAAGTAACGTATATACGAAAAATAAATATGAAGAAAAAGGATCATACCCTTGAAACCTTTGAAATAAATCTTCGTAAAATAGATGATGCTCACGAACCTTGTCACGAACACGAAATCCCCTCGTTCCATAAACCTTGAAAAAATATATCCTCCTCCCTTCAAAAAAGCTTCTGCCGAGACACAAGCTTGCAAGAACAAAAATTTGCATGTTCTTGTTGTGATGAGATCTGTTATTATATATTTACATAACAACTCACCATTGGTGAGTTGTTATATTGAGAAAGAATCTCAAACAAATAATAATAACACATGACAACCAACATCAATCATGCAAGGTGGAAAATACATGTGAGGGGGGCGGCCCATTAGGAAGTTTCCTAGAAACGAGCCGAGTCACTCGGATCGTGTATCGGACGTTCGTCAAACGGTTCCGTTAAATATACTACATTTAATCATCAATGTATTTATATTAATTGATTAATCTAATTAATTAATTATATCAAATACAAATATATTTTTCTAGGAAATATAATTTATGAATTAAATTAATTACCTGGTAACTTAATTTTAATTAATAAGACCGCTATTTGATTTATCCAATAAATCATAATTACATATCTAATATCTAATATAATTTGAGAGATAATAAATTCACATTTATCTGTCAACGTTCCTGATGCGCGACTCCATTCCGAGCTTAGGAGCAAAGGCAGGCTGATGAGAAGTAGGGGTGAGCAGAAAAACCGACAAAAACCGATAATACCGAAAATACCGAAAAAACCGAAACCGAAAAACCGAACCAATAAGATATTGGTATGGTACGGTTCTTAAAATTTTGAAAACCGAATTATGCGGTTCGGTTTCGGTTTTAGATATGGATCCCGACTTTAAAAACCGAACCGAACCGATAAAACAGATGACTATTCTGCAGACTTTGTTTTTTCTTTGTGCAGGTTGTTATGAATTGATGGACTTGTGCTGAGGAAATTCAAGACTTTTGTTTAATCTGATATTGGACTTCTTGAATCCTTAGTTATTATCATGTTATTGAAGTAGATTTTATTTTTATTCAAGTTTTGAAGTGTATTAATTATGTTTAAATCCTTCTATTTGAACTTACAATTGTCTGATTTAGCCCAAGTAGTTCAATTTGGGTCTGGCGCAAGCCCAACTTAAGTGGCTCATTTAATCAGCCCATTGACACCGAACCGTTACCGAACCGATACCGAAACCGATCACACCGAGCCGATTTAAAACCGAATCATTTCGGTACTCAAATGCTAGATACCGATAAGATGCGGTTCGGTATCGGTTTTAGCTAGAAACCGTACCAAACCGAACCGAGCTCACCCCTAATGAGAAGTTCGAGAAATTCCAAGAGGAGCAGCGACAATCCATTTTGGCTCAGCAGCAGGCCTCAGAACAAGCCTTGTTAGCTCAGCAGCGGGCTACAAGCCGCAACATCAGGCCATAATGTAGTATATGATCATTGACTCAAACTGTGACTCAGTCGGGACTTCAAGCACTTCTTCCACCACCACCCCCGTTCTTTAATTTGCAGACTCTCGCATCTTCTTTACAGTCTCAGGATGACGACATGCAAGACGGTAGTCATCCTTCTTCTATGTTTTATAATTTGACTGATTTAGGTGGATTTAATTTGTGTTTGTAGAATTTTTTGTATATAAATATATTAACGTAAGCATTTGTTTCGCCAGACTTATGTTTGTTAATGTTGGCATGTATATAGTGATTTATTTGATGTTAGTAGGTGGTATGTTGATGTTTGTATAATTTTTTGGATGTCTGCATACTTATTTTAATATTGGTGAAGATATATTTGTTTTTGGCACATAGATATATGGTGATTGTGGTTGTGATTGTTGTTATGTTTGTTGTGGTTGGTTTATATTGCATTATGAATATAGAATACACATATTTTTGGGGATTCCAGAATATGAATATTATTTATTTTGAAAAAAATGAACTTTAGTCGAAGACTTTTCCACATGTCACCGGTTAAAGTTTTTTTATTAAAATGACATTTAGCTAACGGCTGTCGTCGACTGAAGCTGGACCGATTTAGCCGGCCACAAATAGGTCGTCGGATTATATTGGACCGGTTTAGCCGATAGCTCTGCGGTTGTCGACTAAGGCTTGTACAGTGTAGCCGACAGCTTTTCGGTCATCGGTTAAAGTATGGGGTACAGCCGACGGACCTCGGTCGATCGGACTTTAGCTGACGGCCGAGGTTTTAGCCGATGGCTTACCGCGTTAGCCGGCCACTTTTTGTCGCCGGCTAAAGTGCCGATATTGGTACTGTACCAGTTGGTTAACTGAATATTGCATTTGGATAGCAACTCAAGTCGTGATTCTTGTAATTATTTTAGAATTGTTATATTTATGTAATAGGTTTATAAAATGTATTAAAAAGTGTAATTTATTCCATTATCACCCTCTCGTGCTATGCTACTTAATTAAATTAAAAAAACAAATTAATTTAATTTTCATATGAGTTCAATGTTACTAGTTTGAATCATAACTTCTAGGAGTGCACTATATTTCAATAATTTTGCCAACACAGACGTTTTCTGCCAAGTAAAAAAGTTTGAGATGACAATTCTAAGTATTTGTCATCACCTACAACTGTTAGGCCTAATAATATATCAGCTTTATACTATGATTTTTCTATGAAATGGTATGTAGTACATGCATTCGAGTTCTTTACTATCTATCAGATACACCGTACATGCAAGAACATTATGTTTTGGCATATATACAATCACCGGTATTTGTTTGTATTAATCAACATTTCTTCATCATAAGTGAAGTTATTTCATTCCTAACACAACAAGCTACGTAGGAAGTAAAATACCAACACTACGATTATATAATAGAGTATTCTGTTAAATATATTGCTCCATGATTCAACGTATAAAACTTGGAATTACACTCTTAATTGTGCCATCTTGCTTCCAATTGATCATTTCGGCAGGTTCCGTGGCCTCGTCGCTGTTCAAGTTCTTTTCAATATCCTTGTTTTGTTGAAGCCCAAGGTTCGTCTTATGACCGTCATTCTTCATGTTCTTGTAGATCAAGTACAAGATCATCTGAGCGATTCCAAATAAAAATCCCAAAACATTTGGCAGCTGGGATCATCCAAGCAAGAGAGTGCAGGCAAAAAGTACTTCAGCTTGTGATCTTGAAAAAAATCGAAAAAAAAATGATAAAATTGTAATTTCAAGAACTATATTTAATACTCACAGCAATGTAGTAATCCCTTACAAAAAATCCGTAGAAAAACCACATTGTGGCACAAAGTGTGAGGAAGAATGATAGAGTGAATGGCATGAGCTCTACGCTTTTTGTTCTTACGACGCGTCTCTGCCAGGAAATAAGAAAAAAATGAAGCTTACACACAGACGCACACATGTTGTATCGTTAATTAATCGCACGAGTGACGGGTGTGACAAAAAATTTTTTCAATATATATATATATTTAGGATCAAATGAGAATGGTTCTTATCCTGCGAATTGCGAATATGCATGAATTTTGTACTAATTATGTATGAAATATATGTATTTCGTGCATCAAAATTGCAATGCATTAAAATATGTATTATATGCATCAAAATATCGATGCATTAAGATATTGCATTATATGTATCAAATTTTAATGAGAATAAATCTAGCCCATCCATTTATCAAGATCTGGATGAAATTCATTCTTATTTCTTAACTTAAATTGCATTCTCATCATATATATATATATATATATAAGAGATAAAAAAGAACAAGAAAGCATCTAATAATAAAAATACTAAGGTTAATTAGGGTGATAAAGGAAATTTACCATGATACTTAAAGGAGAAGCAAATACAGCCAGGTTGATAATGGCACAAACCCATCCTACAAAAGACACCCTTCTTGGGCCTTTAGCTGCGAGTAACGAAACCGCCAAAATCAGCCCTAAACCTCCAACATTGAATAGGATAATCAACCGCATTGTGAAAATCTGTAAAATACGAAATCATCTTCATTCAATCAAACTATGAAAAAGGAACGTAGTGCACAAGTATGTGTTTTATTCTTTAAAAAAAATTCTTGAGAGATAAATGAAATAATATATATATATATATATAGAGAGAGAGAGAGAGAGTCAGGTTCAAACGAGAATGCTAACTATTTAAGAGAATACGAGAATGGTCGCTCATGTACAAAATCATATATGATTCACGTACAAAATCATATATGATTACGTGAGTGTGTACATCAGTATAAAATCATATATGATTATATACGTATATATTTGATTTTTTTGGCCAGTATAAAAACATACATGATTTTTTGCGTCAGTGTAAAATCATATATGATTTTATACATGGGCGACCATTCTCGTATTCTCTTAAATAGTTAGCATTCTCGTTTGAACCCCTCTCTCTCTCTCTCTCTCTCTCTCTATATATATATATATATATATATATATATATTGACTATGGTGGAAACACTCTTAATGATGAAATATAGAAACCAATTGCATTATTAAATAATTTCATTGCATTTGTTGCATCAAGCTGGTCGCTAGTATATGCAACAAATAATGCAATAAAAAAATTACATAAATATATACTCCCTCCGTCCCATCCATCTTGAGCATTTGCTTTTCGGCACGGGATTTAAGAAAAGCTGAAAAATACTGTATAAAGTGATGGTATGAATATATATTATTTAAAGTGGTAAGAGATAAAGGTGTCTTAAAAAAGAAATGACCAAGTATCTTGGGACGGCCCAAAAAGAAATATGAACCAAGATCGGTGGGACGGAGGAAGTATAATTCTACTCATCTACAGCCGTTAGATCACTAATATCAATGACCTACAAAAATTTCTAGATTTAATAAGGTAATTAGTTTTCATATAATCTATTTCCTATATATATATATATATATATATAGAGAGAGAGAGAGAGAGAGAGGAGAGAGAGAGAGAGAGAGAGAGGGGGGGATTTATGATAACATATTAAAGGTGGATTGAGATGGGAGATTGAGATGGTTTGGCCACGTCCGCAGGAGGCAGGCATCTGCTCCGGTGAGGAGGGTCGAGAGTTTAATGGTTGTCGGGGAGAGGAGGAGGCGGGGCCAGGGAGGACGTGGGAGGAGCAACTGAGATTAGATTTGAAGGCCTTAAACCTTTCCGAGACCATGACTGTTGATAGGTGCGCTTGGAGGCGCCAGATCAGAGTTGTGGATTCTTTTGTAGGGAGCGGTGCTGTAGTTGAGAGCCTCAGGGTTGGGTTGTCTCGGTTAGCTTTGACCTAGAGCATTGCATTTTTACTTTTATTGTATATTTTATCATATTGTCTTTGCGTGTGGTGTATTTTTGACAGGGAGCTGTGCGCAGAGCCAACCTCTCTTTTGTTAGAGCAGCGTTCATCGGGAGTGAAGTAGCCAATTTTCGCTTAGGTAAGTCCCATGTGGATCAAGCCATGGGCTCAGGTATGGTCTCGAGCTTTTTCGAATCATATGTTTTCTTTTGTATTTATCACACAAGATTCTGCTGTGCACTAAGCTGGGGGTCTTCACGGAAACAGCCTCCCTACCGTAATAAGTAGGGGCATGGTCTGCATACATCTTACCCTCCCCAGACCCTGCTCTGAGCGGGATATACTGGGTATGTTTGGTTTGGTTTGTTTGGTTTTATATTAAAGGTGGATTCAGCACCAATAACGAATCGGCCCAGCTTTAAGGCAGTGGCGGATGTCGAAATTTTGATTAGAGGGGTCAAAATTTTAATGTTGTAATTTTGCATGTCATGATCGAATATTGATACGAAAAAAAATAAAAAATGCAATGGTTGTAAGCAAGATTTGGTAATTCTTGTCCTATAATATATACCACAAGGCACAACCCACCATCTATTTTTACTTATATTTTATTTTATTTTTCAATCAATTAATACTGTAATGATTTATATAACAAAAATATTATATAAATGTGAAATACTCTTTTATTAGGATAAATTTATGTTTAAAATTAGATTCTTCAAATGGGGCGGGAGTAATATATATACATATAAAAAATAATTTAAGGTCGGGGGGTCAGCTGACCCCACTGACCCCCTGTGGATCCGCCCCTGCTTTAAGGTGGTGCAACTTCTGCCCCGCACAGTCTACGTTTTTCTAGGGCCTAAGATAATTTTTTTTTAGCGCATGGACTCATTTATCTCTATCACATACTCAGAATATTTTTGAGTTTTGGAGTTTTTTCGCACACGGCACACACTTTAGGCACGCGACTTTCATTATTCTTTGTCTGATCCTTTGGTTCATCTGGACAGAAAGGAATAGTGCAAAGCATAGGACAGTTACTTTTCTTTCTTCTCATGTTATTGTGCAGGTGGAGCGCCATGTTGCATTATTGGCTGCTGCGGGGCTGGTTTCCTCTGAGTTCTGGGCGGGCTACTCGCTACCTGCTCGTTTTCAGCGAGTCTCATCTTCCCCCGCTCAGACTCGTCGCCCCGTCCCGGTGGTTTGGCTTCGACCCGAGATCCCTTGGATCAAGCTGAACACGGATGGTTCGTTTGATATAGATACTCAGATTGCGGATGGGGGAGGTCTTATTAGAGATCACCACGGAGAGCTCCTTGCTTTCTACTCATCTTTTCAAGCCTCTTCGAGTTTTGATGCAGAGATCCAGGCGCTGGCGATTGGATTGATTTTAGTTTCCCAGAGATCGAGACATGTTTGGATTAGGCTTGATGCTGCTGCGGTGGTGACCCTGCTATCATTTGGCCATCGGGGCTCTTGGCAAGTTCGTCACACTCTTATGCGTATCGGACACATTCTCCGAGCTATTCAGTTCATAGTCACTCATATTTTCCGGGAGGGCAACAAGCCGACCGACTACCTCTCTGAGCTCGGCATGTCGTCCCTCGGTATTCAGACTTATACTTACGATACTGCTCCTCCGTTTCTTCTCTCCCTTATACGGATGGATCAGCTTGGTTATCCTTTATTTAGATTTAGGTAAGTGTTATTTTTGATTGATTGATTGTTTGCCTATTGGTCCACACATTAGCCCACGGTTTTAGTGGTGCACCTTGTATTGCTCTAGCGGGCCGTAGGCACTTTAGATTTTAGGTTCCGGATTATGGCCCATTTTCGGTCATAACCCGGAGTTGATTTATATTGGTCTACGAGTCCGCATATTAGCCCACGGTTTTGTGGTGCACTTTGTACTTCCTTAACGGACCGTAGATCTGGTAGATGTTTGAACCCGAATTATGGCCCATTTTTTATCATAATTCGGGACTCATACTTTGTATTTCTTGATTTCTTCTTATCTACAAGTTGGTGGGTCCCGCCTCAACTCCCGTCCACCCTGGACTTTTTTTTAGGAAAAAAAAAGATAATTTTTTTTACAAAAAAAAAAACGTAAAATAACTATTATATTTAAATTTTATAGTTATAAACATACCAAGGAGGAGCATGTTCCTGCCTTATATTTTTGTAGTGAGTCAATGTGCATACAACATATTCATGGAATGGGAAAAGCAATCTTCGTTCCAAAAAAAAAAAAAAAAATCCTATAGTTATAGTTAGATCATTAAATATATTTAAATATTGTATTTATTAACTTACAAACCCAAATTCGAATCAACACTGGGTTTTATTTAATAAAAAATAACAAACTAGAACGGTTAGCTTATTTGATTAGGATTCTTCAATTCCATCGTTACCTTTTTGTTTGAAGCTGGTTTGTATTATTTTTATGATCAAATTTTTATAATTTATGCTTTATTTATTTATGTATTTAGTACTAAGATTTCGATAAATATATTATAATATATTCGTATGTTTTTGTTAGGGCCTGGTCTCATAACTAATGCACTATTCTATTTTCATCCCACTAATTTATTTATTTTTTAATTTTGGTCCATTAACTATTTTATTGTCAAATTTTAATCACATAATAAGTATTATGGTTGCTCAATTGTGGACCAATTTTGGCCGGAGCACATGAAATAATGTCGTTTGACACATGCGGCACATGTGAGGCCAAAATTGGGGGTTGTCTACCAAAAAAGTTAAAAATTCGAAAATATAATAGAAAAAAAATCTGAAGATATAAAAAACTCAAAAAATTAGGAAAAGGTAATAAATAAACATTTGAGATTTAAAAAAAAAAAGTATTACCAACAATAAAAATTTACAAAATTCAAAAAAAAATTATGGGAAATATTTAACCAACCACAATTTTATAGAAAAAATGTAAGGCAGGAATATTAAAAAAATCTAAAAATCTGAAAATTTGGGAAAATATATAACCAACCACAGTTTTTTCTTAGTTTTTTTGAACTATTAAAATTTTTCGTGGTTGGTTATAAATTTTTGAAGGTATTCAGATTATCAAATTTTTCTATGTTTTTTCCTAATTATTTATATTTTGTTTTTATTTTTCCAGATTTTATTATACTTTTCTATTTTTTAAGTTTTTGTATGATGTGTTATATTATTTCTAAATATTTCATATTTTTATATTTTTTGATAATATTTTTATTTTGTATAGATTATTCCTATATATTTTTTAAAATTTCATTTTTTTTTTTGAGTTTTTTTTTTAATTTTCAACTTTTTAATTTTTTTTCTAAGGTTTTATATTTTGTTTTAATAAATTTGTATATTTTTTTTCAAATTTTGAGTTTTTTGTGGTGTGTGATATATTTATTTCTAAAATTTCAGACTTTTATTTGTTAATATTTCCTGATTTTCCTTTTTTTTTTAATTTTTAGATTTTATCTAATATTAGTTTCGAATTTTTAATTTTTTTTCCATGAAACAATGTCGTTCCATGTGCTCCGGCCAAAATGAGTCCAAAAAATTGAGCTATTGGTATACTTAATATGAAATTAAAATTGGACAATAAAATAACTAGTGAGACCAAAATAAAAAGTTCAAATTAGTGGGACAAATAACTCGACGTTCCATTAGTTATGGGTCAAATTTTTTTCTCTATTTCGGACAAGGCCTCTAATAACTCATAACAGGGAGGAGTACTTGACGATAATAAAATTGATGCGAACAATCTAAATATTATTCAATAAAGAATAGTAGAAATAATTCAGCCCATGAAGCAATTCAAACGTTGTCAAATGAAAAATGACACGGTAGATCAAAAATAACAAGAAAAAGTTTTAATCTAAAATAAAATCATGATGCACGAGGCGCACCACCGTATTATACATAGATCTGTCCGTACATACCTTGGCCTTCTTGGGTGCATACATGACGTAGATGGAGATGTATATGGCTTCAATGACACATCCAATACCATCGATGCTAACAATCATATAAGCATTCGACTTAAGGAACACGTAGTATAGTAGCAATGAAGCACTGAAAAATGCAACCGAATAAGGTATCGACTGAAACCCTTCCGATGATTTCTTCTTATATATTGCGTAAAAAGTTGGCCTATATAGCAACATGCAAATAATTTATTAGAATATATATATATATATATAGATTTGAGTGGATATTGATTTAAGTTGGCACTTGTAAAGAAATTAGAAGTTAATATTAATCCAGCCTTTTCAAGTATTTCGGTCTTACAATGGCGCCAAGAATACCAAGAAAGATATTATATTACCTGTGCAAGAAAAAAAAATGAGTAAGGGGGTAAATCATACTTGATAATTAAAAAAAAAAAGTGGTGTATATGGTTACCAAATATATGGAACACTAATTAATGATATTTCTTACCCAAGAGACCAAATATGAAAGCCAGTTTCTCAAAAGTTAAAAAAGCCATTTAAAATTTTTTAATTAATGAAATGAAGAAGTTCTTTGTAATGAAGAAGAAGTTCTTGTAGTGAAGGACACCTGAAATCCTTATTTATAACAGAAAATCAGATAGTTGCGTAAATGCAATAGTGCTAAATGTTTGGCCACTGTGACTGTAACACTATATATGGTCATGTTAATTCGGATTTACGAACGAAGGTGGTAATATACAAAGAATCTTTATTAACATTTTCCACATTGACCTGTCAGTTCTATGTTGATTTACTTGTTAACCCTTTATATTATCACTCGTTTATTCACTTAACATATTTGCCTAAATTTAGTTTTAGGGGCATTAAGGCCCGAAACCAAACATATTTGGCACAATATGTTTTTTTCTTAACGAGTATTTTGGTTCATTATTCAACAGAAATGTCAACAAGAACAAGACTCTCTCAGACCAATCCGGGAAAATTGATTCTGCTCAGTATCCAAGCATATGGATGGGGAAGTTGGAAAATAAAATTTGGCTAATCTGCACATCATTCATTGCACTAATAACGAAATTATTTTCTAAATCGGGCAAAAATGAGTTTTAAATCTGTTTTGAAACTATTGTAGATCCCGTCGATTAAAAAAGTTTGGACCTTTGACATTGGTTGTTTAACCGATATGATGTAAAAAGTATTATTTACATAGATTACTATTGCAGCTGTAGTAGTATGTGTTTATTTAAGATCAGTATACCTAGAACCAATGTATAAACTCTATATTCTAGATCATTTTTGAAAAATAAAATGTTCTACTAGGTGCGATTTCACACTTTAGTAGGTGCGACTCACCTTCTTCGTGTCCATGCTGTCGGCAACCTCCCTCCGCCATCGCCGACCCTAATTTCATCCGCAATGTCTTCGGATCGTGAACGCCATCATCATGTCCGACGCCTTCGACACGTACGGCCCTCTTTTTGATTCCTTATGCAAAACCTATCCGTGGCTGCGCACGTTTGAGCCTAGGGTTTCCCATCCTTCATCGCCGGCGCACCCCTCCTCGGTTGCATTCCCGTCTGCTCCCTCATATGCTCCCCTCTCACCGGAGGAGAAGAGCATATTCACTGCCCTTTGCAACGAGCTCCCATGGCTCCTTCCGTTCATCAACGCCGCGACCTCCAGCCCAAGTGCCGCCGACCCTTATCCGCCGGACTGTCCAGCCGTAGATTCCTCATCTCCCGGCGCATTGACGTATTCATACCAGGCTGTTAGGGTACAGCCCATCGAACCCTTGCACGTTATAATGGCTCGTCCTCTCACAAAGGTCCCGTCATCATCAGGAGACTCTTCTCCACTCTACCGGTCACCGCCCGTCGATCGTCAAGCCGTCTCGGACACTCCTCCATCATCGTCACAACTCAGCGAAGTCATCACCCAACACCCATGGCTACAACCGCTCATCTCATCCCTCGTTTCTGCAGCGTCTCCGGCTGTCGCTCGTCAGGTTAACGACTCCATGAACTCTACTACTCAACTAGACATGAACAATATTGCAAAACAATGCGTTAATGTTCCTAACGTATTAGATGTTTTGACTTACAATTCTAATGTTGCTAATCCTGATGTTTTCGTTAATAATGTTATTAACAAAGATACTATGCATGATCGTATGACCCCGGGTCTTGCTTTGCATGACAATGTGCCCCCGACATTAAATTTTCCCATGCATACATATAATCAGAACTTACATGACCATAAATCTTTGGGCCTACCTTCCTCTACTGCCTCGTTGTTTAATCCTCCTACGCCCGGATTTCCTCCGGTCACGGGAGGCTTTTCATCTTCTGTACATGCAGATTCTTTCCCTATCAAATTTGGCTCTTTGCACCAGCCATCATCTCCTGAATCTCTCAATTCGGCCATTCAAAACATTCATCAACTCCCATCCTTCTCCAGCATCAAGCCGTATGAGCCCTTCCGTCGAGGAGACTCAGTTTGCATTCGTGTGGATGAAAATAGATACAGGGAACGAGTACGTTTCCTCTCTAACACTTTGATCGGGAGACTATTCTATGTTAAGTCAGATAAGCCTTGAGAGGTGCATACTCTCAAAACCAAACTATCATCACTATGGAAGCTTGAACACGAATGGAAAATCATACCGCTAGGAAAAGGTTGCTACAACTTACAATTCTCCAATGACTCTTACCGTATCAAAGCCAGTAGTCACTCGGCTTGGTCGCTAAAGCCGGGCACCCTTTGGTTATCCAAATGGGTCCCTAACTTCAACCCACACATCATCAACAACACTACCGCGCAAGTATGGATTCGCATCTCTGCACTTGTGTTGGAGCACTGGGACACACTTGCTATTTGGGGTATTGCCAAGGCTGTAGGCAACCCTCTACATATCAATGAACGAGCGGTCGAAGGCTCAGTAGGGCACTTTGCTAGAATTCTCGTGGAAGTGGAAGTTTCTAAATTCGACTCCCTTCCTGAGGAGATTTCAATTGAGGCCGATCGTAACTACTCCTTAGCATCTATCTCCTACGAAAACATCCCAGACGTGTGCACCTATTGCCGCTCACTGGGTCATACTTCAGACATATGTAGGAAAAAAGCTGGTGCCGCTAGCCGCTCCGTTAACTTGCAACAGGCTGCTCCTCAGACTCATTCTACCCGATCACGCTCTATTCCCCGCTCACGGGGCAGATCTATTGGGCATCAACAGGCACCAATACAAGAATATAGGCCTCGTGTTTCACAGGCCACTATTACCACTGCTTTGATGATCACCGGAGTGACGTCTGCTTCTCGTACACATCAAACTAACGTGCCCATTTCTAATACTTTTCAGGCCCTCTGCGCCATTAATGATGATACGGAGGCTCCCCCTGCGGCTCTAGAAAGAGCTATCATCCCCTTCACTCCCACTAATGACCATTCACTTTTGCATAACGTGGTAGACTCAGTCATCACCCACTCCGAGGGACAGATAAAATCATCTCCTCAAGAGATATTGCCTTCGCTCGACCCACCTTTAACCATTCCTCCCATATTGCCCTCTCATGTGAGGTCCTCGGTATCTTTATCGGAATCCACACAGTTGAACTTATCTCGCATCCCCCGGGACTTGGAGCCGATCCCTTCTGCTCAGTCACTTTGCTAGGATCTTAGTGAATCTCTTAAGCGAGGGCAAGATAAACCTCATCAACCTCGATCTCGTTCTATTCCTCAGCGAGGTGGGCAAATAGAGGCGACATATTCAAAGCCTGATGCTTCTTTATCTACCGATCACGATCAGCCCTCTTCGCAGGATGATTCTTACCTTGATGATATGCCTAACTTGGCAACTCATGCCAAGGCAGACTTCGTCGTCCATGTCAAGCCAATCTCCAAACCACTCCAAGCCATGCATAATGCCGTTTCTGGCTCGTGGGCGGACCAAATGGAACTTGAAGAAACGCTGCCTAAGCACAGCGAATCTGGCTGGACTACATGAATATCCTCTTTTGGAATGTTTGCGGTCTGGGAACTGATCAGTCTCAGTCCTCTCTTCGAAATATCTGTCTGAAACACACCCCAGACTGGTTAGCCATTATAGAACCTAAGGTACGCATGTCCTCTCTTCCTCGCAGATTTTTTAGATCACTTAATTTGGTATTTTTTTGGGGAAAATTCGCGCCCCTCTCTTCGTCCTAATATTTGGGTTTTTTTGCAAATCTGAGATAGCTAATATTTCGCGCATTTCCCTTGTTTCGGATCAATTATTAATTGTGCATACTATCATTAGAGATGTCCCTAGCCATTTAGATTTTGTGCATGCTAATAATGTTCACACACATCGTCGCTCTTTATGGACTGATCTTTTGCATGTATCTTCTCTACCTTGTTGTATTTTGGGCGATTTTAATGCCGTATTTGGTGCTCACGAGCGCTTGAGTATGGCCCCCCCTCCCCAAATTTCTTGTTCTGAATTTAGATAGGCTATAGACGACGCGGAGCTCCTAGAAGTGGAAAACGAAGGACTTACGTTTACATGGTGCTCTCGTCAACATCCGGGATCTATTAAGGCCTCCAAACTGTACCGCAGTTTCGTCAATGCTGATTTTGCTACTTTTTGGGATTCTATTCAAGCCCTTGTGCTCCCGCGTATCAACTCGGATCACCATCCCATCCTCCTCTCCTGTTTGGTCTCTAAGCCTTCATCTCCGCGGCCCTTCCGTTTTCAAAAGATGTGGACTTCTCACCCAGACTTCCGCTCCTTAGTCAGTGATTCTTGGGCAGAATTCTTAGCCCCCACTAATCCCCTTTCCAGGGTGGTCCGCAAACTCAAGAGACTTAAGGCCAAGATCCATCATTGGAATACTCATGTGTTCCGGAACATCCATAACACTCTGAACGAGCATTATTCTAACCTTGCCGCCCTTCAAGAATCTATTTACTCCCAAGGTTACACGGATACTCGCTTTAACGAAGAGGTAGAACTTCAAGTCCTTATCAATCGATCTCTCTCTCAACAACATGAGTTCTACACTCAGAAGAATCGCCTTGCCTGGCTTAAAGACAGGGACTGCAACACATCCTTCTTTCACAAGCTCAACGCCTCGGCAAATGTTAAACAGTATATTAATTCTTTGCTTATTGAGGATGAGTTAGTCGATGATCATAGGCGATTAGCCGACCACATTGTCAAATATTTCACGGTTCTTTTCTCGGAATCTATCCACTCTTCTCTCATCGATTTTGACGCACTGGGGGAGCTGATCCAGCCGTCAATTTCTGATGTCGAGAATAATCACCTTTTGAAGATCCCTACTACCGAGGAAGTTAAAGATGTCGTATTCTCCCTCTCTCCAGGCAGCTCCCCGGGTCCTGATGGTTTCTCAGGCTGCTTTTTTCAGAATTATTGGGACATTATCCGGGAGGATGTGACTGCCGCGGTCATTTACTTCTTCGCAGATGGTTTCCTCCCTCATGGCCTCAACTCCAGCTTCGTTGTTCTTATCCCTAAGAAAAAGGGCGCCAACAAAGTTGAGGACTTCCGCCCAATTGTTCTTAGCAATTTTTTATTCAAAATCATCACCAAGATCTACGCTTCTCGTTTGGGCTCTTTCATCGGTTCTCATCTATCCCCATATCAGTTTGGGTTTATTCCAGGTAAACGTATCCACCATTGTATTGCCTATGCTTCTGAATGCTTTAATTGTTTACACAGGGACAAGGATGATGGCAACATGGCTTTCAAGATTGACATCAGGAAGGCCTTCGACACTATCAAATGGGACTTTCTTCTGTCTTTTCTTCGGTTTCTCGGTTTTAAAGAGATTGTAGTAGCCCGCATATCTACTACACTTCATTCTGCTCGTCTCTCCATCCTTTTTAACGGCTCTCCGGAAGGATATTTCGCCTGCTCCCGTGGTGTGAGATAAGGGGACCCCCTATCCCCTCTGCTTTTCTGTTTGGCGGAAGAATTTCTTAGCCATTTGATTATGAACCGCCACTCGAAAAAGATGATCAGACCAGCCATGGCTCAGATGGGCGTCCCCTACCCACCATTCTTGTTCTATGCTGACGATATATTGGTCTTCTATGCGGCTACTGTCTCCCCTGTCCGACAAATTAGATCCGTATTTGATTTGTACGGCCTTCTCTCAGGACAATGGGTCAGCACAACTAAATCCAGGGTGTTCTTTGGCTCTAAGACTGCTCCTCGTCGCAAGTCCAGAATTCTTCGTTTATCCAGTATGACGGAAGGCTCCTTACCTATGAAGTACCTTGGTGTTCCTATCTTCATTGGAGCCCCTACCCGTCTGATCTTTCAACCCTACGCGGATTCTATTATCTCCAGATTCTCCCGCTGGATCGGTTCTTCTATTTCTATGGTGGGACGGGCTTGTTTGGTCAACAGTGTTATCTCTAGCGCTCTTGTTCACTCCATGATGATATATCGTTGGCCATTGACTCTGCTTTCAAAGGTGGAGACAGCCATGCGTAATTTCATATGGACAGGCGATATAGCTACTGGTGGTAAATTCAACATCTCCTGGAAGCGAGTCTGTTCACCTAAAGACGAGGGCGGTCTAGGGATTCGTTCCATTCGGGTAGCTAATGCAGCATACCTTTTCCATTTTTCTTTGGACGTCCTCACATCCCCAGATCCGGAAATGCTCCTCCTTAGAGACCTTTGGCTCTCTCATGGTGTGCCGAGGAACTATTTCTGGAAATCATCTCTTTTTAGCGGCTTTCGGCCCTACATTCGTCGGCTAATTTCGGAACCCAGTTGGATCGTGGGACCTAACTCCTCAGTTCTCTTTTGGTTTGATAATTGGCTTGGATATTCTCTAGCGGATAGGATCGGCATCCCTTTGGAGATGTCCCATTTTTATCAGCATCAGATCTCAGACTTCTTTTTCGAAGACGCTTGGCACCTTGATATGGCATTTGTTCAGGCCTATCCAGACATCGCCCGAGATATTGTCTTTACTATCATCTCACCGATAGGGAAGGATCATAAAGTCTGGACCCCCTCCAAAAATGGTCAAGTGACTTCCACCCTGGCCTACAATCACCTACGTCACTCTTTCCTCCCCACCTCTTGGGATTTGGGCAAGATTCATTCCTTTGAGAAGATCTTACACAGTCTGGAGAGCCATATTTGAGCGTCTCCCTTCCTGGGACATCTTGCAATCTTACCGCATTCAGGGCCCTTCCATCTGCAGCCTATGCCGCAACTCAGGGGAGTCTTCTGACCATATTTTCTCTGATTTCTCTTTTTCCTTACGCATTTTCTCTAAGCTTTGTTGGCCTTTTGACATTTCTCTTGCTTTTTATGAGGGGTTTCTCAGTTTGTTGTTACAGGTTATGCAGGTCATACTTAGCCCTCAATCTTCGGATCTTTGGCGAGCTGCGTTTATATCCACTATTTGGTATATCTGGGCCGCTCGGAATGCTTGCGTCTTCGACAATAAGAAAGCCGATCCTACCCATACGCTTTCTATTATTCTTTTTTGTGTGCGGGAGTCTGCCACCTTAATATCGACCCCTATGCATAACACAGTTCGAGATTTGGCCATTCTAAGAAAGATGGGATTGCAAGGCAACCCATTAAAGCCTTCTTTACATTCCACGGTCTCATGGATCCCCCCTTCGCCTATTTGGTACAAAGTTAATACTGACGGATGTGCGATTGGATCCCCCGGCCCATCTTCTGGTGGCGGGATTTTTCGGAATTGCAGGGGTTTTACTCTCGGTGGATTTTCTATGACCCTCCCCCAGGGATTTGCCTTCGAGGCCGAGCTTCAAGCGGCTATGACAGCCTTCGAGATGGATAAAGTTCGGGGCTGGACGACCCTCTGGCTGGAGTCTGACTCCACTTATGTGGTTCACTGCTTTCAGTCTCGCTCTTCAGATGTCCCATGGCGACTTCGTGCCCGATGGCTAAGGACTCTTCACTCGATTCAGGATTTCACTCTTAAAGTGACACATATTTTTAGAGTGGGTAACTAGGCTACTGATGCCCTTTCTAATATTCGCACGCCTTTTAATGGTGGAACCCTCTTCCCCCACATGTGGCTCTCATTGCTGAGCACGATCTATATTTCACTTATACTCGTGTTCACTAACATTTCCACCCCTAGATTTTGCAGGCTTTTTAATATCGATCTTGCTGGATCCTACGGAACCTCCCACTGGCTCACGGCATTTTCATTTCACGCCATCCCTCCCACCCTTTCTTGTTGTTTTTGTAGGACGGCTCCGACCCCTCTTTGGACACTGGCGTTTTTTCCTCTCACTCTCCCACCCCCTCTGCTTTGCAAGATATTTTATCGGAATTGACGGTATTGCCTTCTGGCTGCTGGTACTCTTTTTCCCATTATTGGCTTTTTCCCACTGGGTTTTCCAATATATGGGTTTTAACGAGGCCAGCCAGTTCATCCTACTCTAGGATGAACTTTGGATGCATCTTGCATTTAGGAGTTTGTCGATGTGTCTCGCCCGACAGTTCTATCACCTCGGACGGACCTCCTTGGCACTCATCGCTATGCTGCTTTTCACCGGTTTGCTTGTACCAGTTCGGCCTCCCATACTACCCTCGCCCCTTTTCCGGATGCTGTTACCGGACGCAGATCTCACGAAATCTTGAGTGTCTCCTCCCACTCTCGGCGTTGCGGTCCATTCGCGCATGGGTTGCCTCTTCACGTTGCTCAACGCCAGATCTGTTAGGATTTTTCCCAACTCTAGTCCCTACCGGCTTGTGGTAGTTTGTGTTCTCCTACTTTGCTCTGCGTAGAACTTTTGGCCGCTTGTGGACTTTTGCACTTTTGGGTTTGGCCATTTTCTTTTGTATGACTTTTTCCCACTATTTTATACAAGCATCTATTCATCATTTTGCAAACAATCGATGTAGAAACCCTACACCGGTTATATAATAATCAATTTAGAAACCCTTACATTTAATGTCGATTGCATTTTGAATCGATGTAGAAAAATATTACATTATAAATTAGTCTTCATAACTGATGTAAAAATCTATTTTGATGACCATGTGATGGACCGTTATTTATAAACGTCATGATATTAATGATTATTCAATCGTATCTATTTTTCATTGACTATTAACGTTACGTGCATGCTTTTATATTATAATAATCAAAATAATAGTTATTCAGGAATAATAGTTATTCAAATATCCCTGGTCATTCATTTGTAGTAGAGACTCAAATGTATACTAGAATAGAATAAGATTGATGCATAAACATATCATAAGTGAATCTCAATGTATTATTATGTGATCAATACGTCCTTGAACCTTATATTATTGTGTCTAACATGATAATCAATATGCATTGATGTAAACAAACATTGTCTATGAAAGATTGATGTAACACTCGCAAAATTGACCAAGATATTGCAGCATCGTGAATCCCTAATGGGACCCACAAGGCCATTTAGAAGTATAAAACTTAGTTTTATCGTCTTCAATTTAAATATGCAATCACCAATTTCAAATATAATGTCTCAAGCAGACTCATAAATGTTCAAACAACCATGATTAACGAATACGTAAATGTTACAATCTCGTAGTTCATAATTGTTTAATTATTCTGGAAATAAAGTCGATGTCATGTCATCGTGTCCCAACACTCAATCGAGCACGAAGAGGACCCTCAAGAATGTCCTGCACATAAGCAACATATTTACCTGATACGACAAATTGTATCAGCCCAACATGAGGTCAGACGAAGATAATAAATATCATCAAACTGTAACGCATATAGGAAAAAACCATAAATAGTCGCTTTCAAATCATAATTAATACACGCGCTAAATAATAATCACAAGTTCCGAAGGTACACACAATTGGTGAAAGAACCATGTTAGGATAAATAGACTATAATTTCAGTACTTTAACTGACGATCAAAAGTTGTCGGCTACAGACGAAAGTCGTCGGCTATACTACTGAGTCTTAGGCTAAAGTCCCTTTGGTCGATATCCGTCGGCTAAGGTTTATCCGACGATATCCTGGGCAAACTGTCAACCAGAAATGGGACTTTATCCAACGACTACTTCATAGTCGGCTAAAGTGTAGTCGTCGGCTAAAGTCTTAAGGTTTTAGCGGACGGCTAGGTGTTGTCATCGGCTAAACTCCGAATTAAAAAAGCTACATACAACTTAGTTCAACCTGGACTTGCTCCAACCCGAACCTGAACCGCCAAGACCCCAACTCGCCCGCGAGAAAAAATCTCAGTGTATGTGCATGGCAGGACTCGAACCTGCGACCTTCCCCTCCATGAAGTTGTACATTGCCACTGATCTATATGGATTACATTTGTAAAAAATTTCAAATAGTTTTACTTATTATATTGTGAAAAAATATTATTTAACCCATTGTGAAATAATGTCGGTAAAATACGATGGGAAAATACCATACCAGTATACACACTATCGGTAATCATAAAACACCACATAGGGATACACATTGCCAGTTCAGTGGTCCATCACAATCACATTTATCAAATTTTAAATCATATAGTATTAAGTTAATCTCATAATATCAAATATCATAAACCAAGCAAGTAGCGAACTTGCCTTAAGTTCGATGCGTGAAATCCGTATAAACGCAGATGTCACGAGCATAAGGTCTGCAATGAATTCACAATTCACAACCTAAATGATATAATCAATTAATACTCTTCAACACGATCGATCAACCAAGTAGGAATTGCTCCCCTCCTAATCGACCAACACACTTATCTACCGAGTTACTATGGTCGATAGTGATTTCGATTCTAACTACGGCGAACATTACGAAATTTATAATTTTTTAGGCAGTTTTGGAATAACCACAAGTACGAAATTCAAATCATCGGTTAATAACATTATCATCACAATTAAGTCCCCAACATGTATTAAATCATCAATTCGCTCGGTTCTTAACAAGTTTAACTTTGTTGATTCCTAATAATCAATTACTACGTTAGACAATACTTTGATTAAGATAAACTCGACTAATATAAACTCCAATCCAAGATTAGATGCATTTTGGGCAGATTCCTCGATCTACCATTAATAACTCTGATTCTAATCAGGTGATAGGTTAAAACAATATGGTGATTGGATTATGACAAAACTTCTTCATAAACAACTATATGGTTTGAATTGTCTTAAGAAATTCGTAATCGAGCACTATCCCAACTTCAAGGATTCGAAAAAGAACATCATATCATCAAAATGAACTGAAAGAGAATCGAGGTATAGCTAATATTACCTTAAATGATGAAGAACGATGAAGAACGTGATAGAAACCTTCAAGAATACTTCAACAAGCTTGAGCAATCCAACATCACGGCAACACACAAGTTATAAGAGGCTCAAAATCACTTTTTACCGAGGAAAGGATGAATTTCAAGAGATACATGCAAACATAGCTCGTGAGAAATGAATAAAAAAGGCTTATCTTTCTAGGCTGCATTATTTTTAACATGCGCTAACAGCCCATCTGTAGTATACTTCAAGGCTCTAACATACGTTATTCCACAACAGTTGCATATACTGACTTATGAGTCGCTACTGCCTCAATATGAAGTTCCTTAGCATATGTAACATAATCAAAATATACGTAATGAATGGGCAGTATCGCATGTAATCTTGTGTCGGTTGCATCTGTTAAGTACGTAATCACCAGGACTAATGTGTCTTGTCCTAATTCCTCCTGTCTGATTGTATTATAACATACGTTTCCACAGCCCACGGCGTATGTAAGATATAATAGCATACTAAACCCACAGATATCGGGGAACATCATGTTGTGCCAATGTCATATTCGCACCCACATGTTATCCAACTAGATTAAAGAATACTTTCTGACGTCTTAATCAGGTTATAATTCTCTGAGGATACAATAGCATACTAGACCCAAAATCATCGTTAATAATCATGGTACATATAATACTACGACCAAATTGACATAATACACCATAATTCACTCTCATGATACAGATAGGAATACACGGTAAATACATCAAATACACTTTAATAACCACTGGTATTACATACCATCCCCTTAAATTGATTCCATCCTAGACCTATAATGCAAATAACTCAGAGTACTCTCTCATGCTCGATTCAGTTTCCCAAGTTACCTCTTCAGTTCTATAATGAGACCATTGGACCTTGATGAATGGTATAACCTTGTTCTTCAACGCCTTCATATGTTGATCCAAAATTACTATCGGCATCTCTCTAAAAGTAACATCGTCAAAATTTCTAGTTTTTTAAAGTTGAGTTTATGACTCGGTCATAAACATACATCCTTAACTTACAAACATGAAAGACATTATAAAGCCTACTTAGCGATGGCAGAAATGCTATATGGTAATCAAAGTTCCCAACCCGGTCCAAAATATCAAATGGACCGATAAATCTAGCGCTCATGTTTCCCTTTTGACCAAAACGACTAACTCCGTAAATTGGTGATACCTTGACCCACAAGTGTTCACCAACTAAAAACTCCAACGGGCATTATGAATCTTCATCATCTGATTTTTTTCAGTTCCGATACATTTGTTTTCTTACGACAACAATCTTCTCGATCGACTCTTTAATGAAGTCCAGCTGGACTGCTACCATGTTTGATGCATCATCCCAACACACTGGTAAACCATATATCCTCTCATATAAGGCCTTGATATGTGCCATACCAATACTAGCATGCTAGCTATTATTACTGAGATGCCTCACCCAGTCCTTTCCCCAATCGACCACACAGGCTCTCAACATGTGTTTCAATGTCTGAATAGTACACTCTGTCTATTAGCCTGTCTATATATGGTAATCAGTAATAAATTCTCATTGAGTTTCCACTCCCTTATGGGCAGCCTTCCAAAATTGGAAAACAAATCGAACATGTCTATCAGATACGATTGACATGGGTGCACCGTGTAGTTGTATAATTTCACATACCAAAATTATAGCCAACTGCTGTGCTCCGATTGCTTCCTAGGAATGAAGAAAATGAGATATTAAAATAGTATATCGATAATAACCCGAATCATTATTCCTTTTTCCCTTCATATAACAAACCAGTAACAAAATCCATCCATATACTATCCCACTTCCAGTCAGGAATAGAAAGCAACATAATCCCAGTCGGTCTTCTGTGTTCAATCTTAACTTGTGTAATACCCGGGGGTAATTTTTTTTCATTTTACTGTTACATTGTACGTATTCATTTGAAATTGTACAAGTGTTATTGTATTTGACTGATGCAATGTATATTGTATTGGGATATTTCGGGATCGAAATTTTTTCACTTGTCATCGGTATTGTTTTTAGAGATTGGATGTTGCTTGGTGAGTTTGGAGTTGATTTTTGGCTAAGTATATTGGGTCTAACATACGCTATAGGCATGGCATTACGTACGTTAAGGATAGCAGGTTACGTACGTTAAACCATGTGGGTTACGTACGTAACACATGGTATCTGATTTGGATTTGTCTTTCGGCATGTGGGGCCAGGTGGGGATGGAGTCCCGTGGATGGATTGGGATAGGCAGGTCAACGCTCATTACGTACGCTATGCCTGGTTGTCAACGTACGTAATTGTGAGGTTGGTTACGTACGTAGTGATGATTAATATACATAATGAGTATCCCGTTTTGAGGCAGTAGCCTCTGGAGGATCGTTATGTACGTAACACTTATATGTTAGCGTTCGTAATGGTTCTTACATACTTTATGGTTATGGAATAACGACCGTAATGAGGTTGCCAGATTATATATCTTGGTTTTGTATTTCATTTCTCCACGAACCAAAACCATTTTTCTCTCCCTAGAATCGTCCATCTGGACTGGTTCTTGATACTTAGACTCTTCTAACGTGATTTTGGCCATCCTAGCTTGGATTGAAACTTGAAGTTGGAAGCTTGTTGGTGATCCTTTGGTGTTTGGAGAGTTCATCTTGTTCTTCTTTGGTAAGTTCTCTTAATCTCTTGTTCTACAAGTGATTTTTGAATTTAATATTTAGTTTAGTCGTGTCTAGAGTTATTCTTGATGATTCTATTATATGATTAGGTTGATGGGGGTTGTTCTTGAGCTTATTATGTGTATTAATATGCTTAGTAGGTGTTCTTGGATATATTGATGATTATATTCGAATTCTTGGTTGGATTATTGTTATACTTGAGTTTTTTTCGTAGTTAGATGATATACAATCATGTTTTGTTAGAGAACATGATAAGTATGTTCTTGGTGATTTGGTGTTCTTGGTGTTTTGGTGTTCCTGGTGTTTCTTGGTGTTTTGGTGTTCTTGGTATTCTTGGTGTTTTGGTGTTGTTGGTGTTCTTGAAGAAACCAACAAATTTCAGGTTTAGAACGTGTAATACCACCGGTATTTCATGCTTTAATAACCTTGTACCATGTGATTTCTTATAGTGTGATGTTGCCTTTTTATATTATGTGATTTCATCTAAAGTGCTATTGCGATACAATTGTGTGATGTGAATAGAACGGAGGTGATGTACCTTGACGCCGTTGGACAATCGTCGGTGCGAATATGACGGTGGCCAATGTCTTATTCCCCGATGAATTGTTGACGAGCAAAAAGGTGGTCACCCTGAGGTGGTTAAAATGTGATATATAACTAAGGGACTGAGTGACTAACGTACGCTATATGATATGCATAACATATGCTAGTTTTGTAACATTACGTATGTTAACATTACGTACGTAATGATGGGATTGGTCTCCCGAACAGAATCTTCCTTTTGACAAGGATTAGGGTACCTCGGTGGGCTAGAAAACAAATGAGTCAACTGCTCATAACGTACGCTAATTACCATGCTTAGCGTACTCTATGGTCAGGTGCCTTAAGACGTTATGACACCTTACGTATGTAATAGGTGGGGGCATTCCAGGCAATAGCCTCTGCACGGCCTTTATGCACGTTAACTGGAGCACATTACGTACGTAATACTTTTTATGTACGTAAAGCCTGAAGCTCTAACCTACGTTAACACGATCGAGTGTTATAAAATAACACTTCCTCCTTCATTTCCCTCAACCAAAAAACTGAAGTGAAGCGTCCTTGAAGCCTTTCCCAGCCCTATACACGATTCTCGAGCTCTCAAACACTTGAATTAACATAGAGAAGGGGATTTCTCAAGCTCCGGAGAAGATTATCTAAGTCAATCGATCCACTCTTCGTTACTCCTCATGGTTCTTCATTGGATCGTCATCATTCCTCATTGTTCTTCCTCTATTAAGGTAAGACTATCAAACCTTGGGGTTATCTCTTCAATGTTGTCATTATGCCTATTAGATTACGGGTAATCAGGTAGTTTTGCTAACTCTCGTAGACAATCTCATCGGACGAACTTGTAGTAATCAAAACTATCATTGCATGTATATTTCATTTCCTAACCATTAATTCATTCATCTTTTTGTATTAATCATATGCGAAAATTCCCATCTCAATCAACCTTGGAAGTGTAAAAGTTGACGAATCAATTGTAGGAGGAATTGCGTAGTAATCCGTCACCGTATGCTAAACTAGTTTTAACCCATCTTGCTATATGATTATCAAAATTAGTTAACTAGGAGGAATCGACCCGTTAATATTACCATCATTGAGAATCGAGCACATAAATCATCGTGTGAAACGGTAACCCACTGAATAAAGTACTTGGAATAGAGAATTGGATTAGTAGTCATGGAATTCAATTATGCTATAGTCGATTGTTGTCAACCGAAATAATGTTTGGGATAATCTTGTTGAGCAAATTATTGTAACAATCGTTAATCATAAAAATTGAACAACATAATAATACGTATTGCTTCTAAACTTAGAAACACGATACTAGCTTCGGCGAAATCAAATGAAGACAAGAGTTCGATTAGGAAAGAGAAGGGGAAACTAGTTATATTCGTCATTATCCGTACGAGATGTTAATCGGGGATTATGTGATTAGGTTAAACTCGATCGGTCGTGGAAGTCTTAGTTACCGTAAGTCACTTACCGTTGGATTTAAGGCAAGTAAAATCTTGCTCGAGAAATGTTAATCTTATTGAAATGTTCGTATTACATGAATGTGCCATTGTGTGATGAATGCCGACGTTTGCCTTTCTCTAGAAAATGTGTTATGAATGGGCCGATGTGTTGGGGATAAAACCTGAATGGTACCCGTGTGGAAGTGTGTTGAGGGATAAGACCTAAAAAGGGTACCCACGTTCCGGGGTATTCCTATGTGGATACTTCCGTGACCCTTGGTTGCGACCTTAGGGTTTATGTGTTAAAAAGATAAAGACAACATCGGTCATACTGCAAATTATCTTCTATCTGTTATGTGGCACAGTGTAGATAAATTATGTATATCGTTGCAAATTATTGTTATTGATATTCATTCTATGACCCCAGTTTGTCTGGCATGATTCGTCATGCCAGGTAAATTTGTTGAATATATGTAGGACATTCCCGAGGGGTCCGGTCCGGCTTGAACGGTGTTGGGATAAAGTCTTGCCGCCGCATGATTTAATTTTAATTTTTGAAACATCCGTTTATGTAATAATCGTGCCTTGTGTTCTTTCAAAAACATTTCGTCTTATGTTATGTAACCCAGGACTCATCATTTTATAATAATTTCTTTAAAATATCTATTGCCCAAATTAGCCTTGTGGGTCCCGCTCGGGATTCACGGCACTGTAATGCCCCGGGAAATTTTGGGGGTTTTACAGAAAATGGTATCGGAGAGATCGGTTTCTGTTGTAAAATATTTTGGAAGATTTATCCTTATTTCCAAAGTTTATCCAAGTCCAACACCCCAAGCGACCGTAACTCCTCATGGGCATGCGAAGTAAGTAATGTGTGTGTTTTCTGTTTCGGTACAACATTTAATTTGTAAGAGATAACTGTGTGTTGAACTGGCCCTTAGATTAATATTGTCTGTAATGGCACGCCGTGGATCCAAAAGGATAGTAAACGAGGCTCAGGGTTCCTTTGTGAACCAGAACGAGAACAGGAACACTGCCGAGACCGTTCCGGCTGGGGACCATCTACCGCCAATTAATCAAAACGATCAGGAGGCAGAACGCCAAAATAACAACACTGGAGGCATGGACCCGGCCTTCATTCAGGCCCTCCCCCAAGCTATTTCCATGGAAATCGCTCAAGTCAACCAGACAGAATGGGTACCGGTCATCAATGTAGAGGAGAACACAGGGAGAGACCGACGGTTGGGAGAGATGCTGAAGGCCAGGGCACCATTGTTTGACGGAGCAGGGGAGAAACACGTGGATGACTGGATTCTTGAAATGGAGAACACCTTCGATGTGATCGGTTGTCCAGAGAACCGAAAGGTGCCGCTTGGGATTAATCATCTCTGCGACACTGTTGCCCGCTGGTGGAGGACTTACAAGCCGGAAAACCGAGTGGTCGGGTGGGCCGAATTTGCCCAGCTACTGTGGAGTGAGTACTGTCCTAGATCAGCTCAAACCGCTCATGCACGAGACTTTTTCGATGCCAGACCACAGAATTTGCCAATACCGGAGATCACTCGGGCCTACCGTACCGAGCTAAGTTACGTCTCACAGATGGTTCCATGAGAAGATCAACGAATCTGTCACCTTGTTGAGAGATTTCCAGAAGATGTACAACACTATGCCGCCGGATTCCACTGCACGACTCTGAGGGTGTATGAAGACGTAGTCGCAGCATATGCCGGTATTGTTGTTAACACTGACATCAGACATAATTCGAAGAATCAGAAGACATCTAGTCAATCAGGGGGCAACAACAAGACGAACTCGGGGTCCATATCTTCTTTTAAATCAACAGTTTCGTACCAACAGAAGGGTGCATCTGATCGGCCTTACTGTAAAGACTGCTTCAATTGTGGCCTACCTGGACATACCAAGGACCGGTGTCACAAGTCAGTTACCAAATGCTTCTTTTTCGGAAAGAGTGGACACATGTCTCGTTACTGCCGGCGGGCCAACCCTGCACCGAACTCAGCTCCTCATCAGAGCAACAAGGCTCTGTGCAATCCTCCAGGACACCTACCGTTTCCAACTACCGAGCTCCACCCCACCAGACTCAACCTCCACCTCACGGTGCCGGTCGAGGCTGTGGGTGCGGTGGTGGCAATTCACCCTTTTCTGAGTCGTTACTGTCCCGTGTATTTGAACTAAGGGCTACGGATGGTCAGTCCACGTCAGCTATCTCAGGTACACTTCTTGTTAATGCCCAGCCTATTCATGTACTATTTGATACTAGAGCCACGCAGTCATTTATATCTGTTGAATGTGTTGAGCGTTTAAATCTTGCTTGTGTGCCTTGTGAATCCTTTACTTTAAGCTACCCGAGGGTAGTAGAGTAGGCGAAAATCTAGAAGTTTGAGACTGTCAGATTCGCATCAATGATCATAGTTGGACTGCAAATCTTACGGTTTTCCCGCTTCAGAATGAAGATATCATTTTAGGTATGGATTGGATGCCCATGCACAGGATGATATTGGATACCTACCACTTGATTATTTCCATCATGGCTTGCGATGGTACCACGCATGTTATCAAAGGTCGAGAACACTTCAGTACGAAAGGATCTCTCAGGCTTCTTGCATCTGAAGTCTCATGTAACTCTCGAGAAATGTACTATTGGTGTTATGTTCTCCAAGAGGATACATCACAACTTTCAGTCGTGAACATCCCAGTGGTGAATGAATTCCCAGACATCTTTCCCGATGAACTACTAGGGTTGCCGCCGCACCGAGAAGTTGATCTCTCCATTGAACTTGAGCTGGGGACGAGACCTATTTCCAAAGCTCCTTACAATATGGCACTAGCCGAGATGAAAGAATTGAAGATACAGCTCGAAGATCTACTGGAGAAAGGATTAATCCGCCCGAGCACCTCGCTGTGAGGCGCGCCGGTACTCTTTGTTAAAAAGAAGGATAACTCTCTACGCTTGTGCATTGACTATAGAGAACTAAACAAGGTTACTATCAAGAATCATTATCCACTTCAAAGAATCGATGATCTCCTAGATCAATTACAGGGGGCAGTTATGTTTTTGAAGATCGATCTACGGTCAGGATATCACCAATTGAGGATTCGGGAGGAAGATATACCTAAGACTGCATTTCGATCAAGGTATGGACATTACGAGTATATCATGGTATCATTTGGTTTGACCAATGCCCTAGCCGTTTTCATGGAGTTGATGAACAGAGTTTGAATCGATTTCCTCAATAAGTGCGTCATGGTTTTTATTGACGACATCCTAATTTATTCTTGAAGCTGACAGGAACACGAAGAACATTTGAGGCAGGTAGTGAGCGTGTTGAGGCAACACCAACTTTATGCCAAACTTGCCAAGTGCGAATTATGGATGCCAGAAGTAATTTTACTCGTACATGTTGTCTCGGCAGAGGGCGCTAAGGTCGATCCACAAAAGATCGAAATGATAATGAGTTGGGAACCGCCGAAGAACATCAAGGAGGTAAGGAGTTTTCTAGTATTGGCGGGTTATTATCGAAGGTTCTTCGAGGCTTTTTCCTGTATATCTAGACCACTAACGAACCTACTGGGGAAAAGTACCAAGTTTTTATGGACTACAGACTGTCAGAAGAGCTTTGACGAACTCAAGAGGAGGCTGACTACTGCCCCCAGTGTTAGTGCTACCACAGGGGACGGAACGATTATATGTACAGATGCATCTAAACGTGGATTGGGATGTGTCTTCATGCAGAATAACAGAGTTATTGCATACGAATCTCGACAATTGAAGCCGTACGAAACAAATTACCCGACGCATGACTTAGAGCTAGCCGCAGTGGTCCACGCCCTCAAGATTTGGAGCCACTATCTTTACGGAGTTACTTGCAATATTTTCACGGACCATAAGAGCTTGAAATATATCTTCACCTAGAGGGAGTTAAACATGAGACAGAGGCGCTGGTTGGAGCTAATCCAAGACTACGATGTGGAAATCTCATACCACCCCGGGAAGGACAATGTCGTAGCTGATGAACTTAGTCGAAAAACTACACAATAAGTAATGTTATCCAACATAACAGTTCAACCCGAATTGCAGCAAGACATCAGGAGAAGCGGTACTGAAGTATGGGTACAACACAGTCAAGTACAATTGTGCTTAATCAATATACACTCGTCCTTACTAGACGAGATACGTCTAGCACAGATGGAGGATCCCGAACTACGTGCGATCGATGCGAGGATCGATGGAGGGGATGTTTCCAACTATAAGATCCAGGGGGACTTGGTGAGGTTCAAGAATAAGATCTGCATTTTGCCGAATGACGAGCTGAAGCAAACTATACTGAGAGAAGCAAACAATTGTGTGATGTGAATAGAACAGAGGTGATGTACCTTGATGCTGTTGTACAATCGTCCATGTGAATATGACGGTGGCTAACGTCTTGTTCCCTGATGAAATGTTGACGAGCGAAAAGGTGGTCACCCCGAGGTGGTTAAAATGTGATATATGACTAAGGGACTGAGTGGCTAACGTACGCTATATAATATGCATAATGTACGCTAGTTTTGTTACATTACGTACGTTAACATTGCTTGGTTACGTACGTAATTACGGGATTGGTCTCCTGAACGGAATCTTCATTTTGACAAGGATCGGGGTACTTTCGGTGGGCTAGAATACAAACGAGTCAACTGCTCGTAACGTACGCTAATTTCCAAGCATAGCGTGCACTATGGTCAGGTGCTTACGTACGTTATGACACCTTGCGTACGTAATAGGTGGGGGCATTCCAGGAAGTAGCCTCTGGACGGCCTTTACGCATGTTAACTGGAGCACATTACGTATGTAATACTTTTTACATACGTAAAGCCTGGAGCTCTAACGTACGTTAACATGATCAAGTGTTATAAAATAACACTTTCTCCTTTATTTCCCTCAACCAAAAAACTGAAGTGAAGCATCCTTGAAGCCTTTACCAGCCATATACATGACTCTTGGCCTCTCAGACACTTGAATTGACATAGAGGAGGGGATTTCTCAAGCTCCGGAGAAGATTATCTAAGTCAATCGATCCACTATTCGTTCCTCCTCATGGTTCTTCATTGGATCGTCATCATTCCTCATTGTTCTTCATGTATTAAGGTAAGACTAACAAACCTTAGGGTTATCTCTTCAATATTGTCATTATGCCTATTAGATTACAGGTAATCGATAGTTTTGCAAACTCTCATAGACAATCTCATCGAACGAACTTGTATTAATCAAAACTATCATGGCACGTATATTTCGTTTGCGGACCACTAATTCATGCATCTTGTTGTATTAATCATATGCGAAAATTCCCATCTCAATCAACCTTGGAAGTGTAAAAGTTGACGAATCAATTGTAGGAGGAATTGCGTAGGAATCCATCACCGTATGCTAAACTAGTTGTAACCCATCTTGCTATATGATTATCAACATTAATTAACTAGGAGGAATCGACTCGGTAGTATTACCATCATTGATAATCGAGCACCGAAATCATCGTGTGAAATGGTAACCCACTGAATAAAGTACTTGGAATAGAGAATTGGATTAGTAGTCATGGAATTGAATTATGCTATAGTCGATTGTTGTCAACCGAATAATGTTAGGGATAATCTTGTTGAGCAAATTGTTGTAATAATCGTTAATCATAAAAATTGAACAACATAATAATACGTATTGCTTGTGAACTTAGAAAAACGATACTAGCTTTGGCGAAATCAAACGAAGTTAAGAGTTCGGTTAGGAAAGAGAGGGGGAAACTAGTTTTATTCATCATTATCCATACGAGATGTTAATCGTGGATTATGTGATTAGGTTAAACTCGATCGGTCGTGGAAGTCCAAGTTACCGTAAGGCACTTACCGTCGGATTTAAGGCAAGTAAAATCTTACTTGAGAAATGTTAATCTTATTGCCATGTTCGTATTACATGAATGTGCCATTGTGTGATGAATGCCGATGATTGTCTTTCTCTAGAAAATGTGTTATGAATGGGCCGATGTGTTGGGGATAAAACCTGAATGGTACCCGTGTGGAAATGTGTTGAGGGATAAGACCTAAAAAGGGCACCCACGTTCCGGGGTATTCCTGTGAGGATACTTCCGTGACCCTTGGTTGCGATCTTGGGGTTTATGTCTTAAAAAATAAATACAACGTCGATCATACTGCGAATTATCTTCTATCTGTTATGTGGCAGAATGTAGATAAATTATGTATATCGTTGCAAATTATTGTTATTAATATTCATTCTCTGACCCTGGTTTGTCTGGCATGATTCGTCATGCCAGGTAAATTTGTTGAATATATGCAGGACATTCCCGAGGGGTCCGGTACAGCTTGAACGGTGTTGGGATAAAGTCTTGTCGCCGCATGATTTAATTTTAATTTTCGAAACTTCCGTTTATCTAATAATCGTGCCTTGAATTATGTTCTTAAAAAACATTCCGTCTTATGTTATGTAACCGCGGACTCATCGTTTTACAATAAGTTCCTTAAAATATATATTGACCAAATTAGCTTTGTGGGTCCCACTCGGGATTCACGGCACTGTAATACCCCGGGAAGTTTTGGGGGTGTTCCAGAACATTATTACCTTATTGATGTAATCATTAGGATGAGATAATGATTCGAGGATTCACACTCTTTAAGGCTTGAGAATTCGAGTGTGTTAGTTAGCGATTCTTGTAAGAATCGAAGTTGCACTATTGTTGATGTTATTGTTGGGATTCCGAAAATAAAACGAAATACGCAGCGGAAATAAATACGAATCCCAAACAGGATCGATCAAGTAACGTATATACGAAAAAATAAATAAAAAATACAAAGATAAAGGTTCATACCCTTGAAGCCTTTGAAATAATTCTTCGTAAATTGATGATGATCACGAACCCCATCCCGAACACAAAATCCCTTCGTTCCAAGCACCGAAAGTTCGAAGCCTCTACTTCACACGCGTCGGAAGTTGCCCGGAAAAATATACAACACTCCGTTCTGTGAAAAACACGGCTAGGAAGTGTTGTAGGAATTTATATATCACTTTTTCTTAACTTTTATATCACCTCCAAGATGAAAAATAGAAAAGAAAAAATTTCTCCTCCCTTCCTCACAAAGAAAACTCTCGGCATGAAGAACTCCTCTACTAGGAATATGAGTTGTATCTTTTTCATCTCATCATGTATATATATATATTATATCTCATATAATAATTATATATCATGTTATAATTATTTTGAGAATGAGAATCTCTACAAATAATTAAAACATGACAACACACATGCAAGGTGGTCATGTGAGGGGGGCGACCTACTAGGAAGATTCCTAGAAAGCAGCCGAGCCATTCGACTGTGTATCTGGACGTTAAATCAAACGACTCCGTTAGATACACTCCGTTTAATTATCAATGTATTTATATTAATTAATTAATCTAATTAATTAATTATATCAAATACAAATATATTTCTCTAAGAAATATAATTTATGAATTAAATTAATTACCTGGTAACTTAATTTAATTTCATAAAACCGATATTTGATTTATCCAATAAATCATAATTAGATACCCAATATCTAATATTAATAGAGAGATAATAAATTCACATTTATCCGTCAACGCTCCTGATGCGCGACTCCGTAGGTCCGTCTCGGCCCGGCATTGGGAGGAACGATCGGTCTGGCGGCACTTAGCTTTAGCGGGCCGCCTTTGTTAACCCCGACTGAGAACGAATGAAGGGATCATTCCAGAACCATTATGTCGTGAATACTATATACGTATAGACCCTTTATCAAATGTCCCGGTCAAGTCTTCGGGTCACGGTAAAGTCAAACCCTACTATTGACTAGACTCTATACATGTGTTAATGCAAATCAAGACCGACTGATTAATAGTGTATCTAATACGACTATATCAGAATGCTTTGGCCAAAGACTCATGATCTTATTTGCCATTAACCGTATATGACATACGCCTGCTCACTAACAGGAGATAGAATCCTTTCTTGGCGTACAGTAAAGACTGCTACCTGCCCGTATAGTCCGCACTTCGAGGACGACTCAGCAATTAAGAAAATGAGTCTAACTACTCTAATGACAAACTAAACGTCACAGGCACATCTTCTACTGAACCCTCAAGTCAAAGGTCCACGTATACTATCACAACCTTTCGATTCGTCATCGACTCTCCGAGAGTGAATACCGTGTGACTGAATCGAGTATGAGTCGTGTTCGAGTATACTAGTCCCACCAATATACTTTATAACTATGCTATCAAGACGTGCACACGTCCTAGCATCAGTTATACAAGTCTTATTAAAACTTAATGCCCATTTAAGTTTATTGACTTGTGAACGATTTACGTAAATAAAATTTAAACACTTCCAGTGCATTTTCTCTTATCCCATAACGAGAATGGAATGTTCAGTTTATTTACATGGACTTCACTTCAATGTTTACCAAGTCAAGAATGCAATTGAAATACAATAAACAGTGAATGAATCGAATTGCCTTTTTATTATTTATTATTCCATAATTACAAGTACAATGCCCATACTCTATCATCCTCTGAGTGGCATTCGAGGGCATATTCCTAACAATCTCCCACTTGCACTCAATGCCACATATCATGGTATCCAATACTCATATTCGTTAGATGTCTTTCCAAGACAGCCTGAGATAATGGCTTAGTCAGCAGGTCAGAGACATTGTCTTCTGAGTCTACTCTTTGCAATGAAACATATCCTTTTTCCACCATGTCTCGAACGATGTGATACTTTCTCTCTATATGCTTGGTGTTGTGGTGAGCCCTCGGCTCCTTATCTTGAGCGACAGCTCCATCATTATCACAGAATAGTGATATAGGCAACTCCGCATTAGGGACCACTTGAAGTTCTTGTATAAACTTCTGCATCCAAAATGCTTCTTTGCTAGCCTCTGAGGCAGCTTGATACTCTGCTTGGCAGGTGGAATCTGCAGTAGCGGTTTGCTTGGAGCTTCTCCAAGATACTGCTCCTCCATTGAGAGTAAACAAATACCCAGATGTCGACTTAGAGTCGTCATTGTCTCCTTGAAAATCAGAATCGGTGAATCTAATCACCATCAATTCTCCACCACCATAAGTAAGAACTAAATCTCTAGTTCTTCTTAAGTACTTAAGAATGTTCTGTACGGCAGTCCAATGTTCCCTTCCCGGGTTTGCTTGAAATCGACTTACCATACTCACAACGTAGGCTAAGTCTGGTCTCGTACACAACATAGCGTACATGAGGCTACCAACTGCCGAGGCATAGGGTACCTTACTCATGTCTCTCTTGTCTTCCTCACTTTGAGGACACATTTTCGTGGTGAGATGAATTCCATGTCGCATGGGAAGGAAATCTCTTTTAGATTCATCAATCTTGAATCTTATCAGGATTTTATCTATATAGAGGGCTTGGGAAAGTCCTATCATTCTTCGTGGTCTATCTCTGTAAAGACGGATCCCTAGAATATAGGAAGCTTCTCCCAAGTCTTTCATGGAGAACGTTTTAGAAAGCCAAGCTTTCACAGTGCTGAGCATTGCTATGTTATTTCCTATAAGTAGAATATCATCTACATATAGTACTAAGAACACAATGTTGCTCCCACTGACCTTTTTGTAAACACACGGTTCCTCCTCATTTAAATGCGAAGTCAAAGTCCTTAATCGCCGTCAAATCTAAGGTTCCAACTCAGAAGCTTGCTTCAGACCATAAATGGCTCGTTGCAGCTTACACACTTTATGAATATTATCTTTGGACACAAAACCCTTAGGCTGTTCCATATAGATTTCCTCCTCGAGGTATCCATTTAGAAAAGCCGTTTTGATGTCCATTTACCATATTTCATAATCATAATAGGCATCAATGGCAAGCATCATACGAATCGACTTTATCATAGCTACGGGCGAGAAGGTATCATGATAATCGATTCCTTCCATTTGGGTATAACCCTTTGCCACAAGCCTGGCCTTATAGGCATCAACCTTGCCATCCCCATCAGTCTTTCTCTTGTAGATCCATTTATTTGCAATAGTCCTCATGCCAGTTGGAAGATCTACTAGAGTCCAGACCTGATTGGTATGCATCGAGTCTATCTCAGCTTTCATTGCTTCTTGCCATTTATCGGAGTCTATATCCACTATCGCTTGGTCATAGGTGACAGGGTCGTTTTCACTGCTATCAGGTGTGTCGTGGAGACCCAGTTCCTCGACATGTGTATAGCCATACCTCTCAGGTAAGTGAGATACCCTATCAGACCTTCGAAGTGGAGGTTGTGTTACAATAGGTTCGGTTCTTGATCCCTGATCAGATGTCTCCTTAGGAGTTTCCTTATGCTCTTCCAAAGAGATATTTCTACCCGAGCCACCTTCCTGAATGAATTTATCCTCAAGGAAGTGCGCTTGTAATGCCACAATGACCCTATGGTCTTCTGTCATGTAGAATAGATAACACATCGAGTCCTCTGGGTATCCTATGAAACGTCCTTTTATGGACCTCGCTTCTAGTTTGTCCACCTTAGCCTTTTTGACATAGGCTGGACATCCCCAAATCCTTATGTGATTAAGGCTTGGTTTCTTACCCTTCCACATCTCATGCGGAGTGATATGAACAGATTTGGAAGAACATCTATTAAGGATATAGGCAGCGGTTAGTAAGGCATACCCCCACAGGTAAATAGGTAAATCAGTGTAATTTAACATGGAGCGAACCATGTCCAACAAAGTCCAATTTCTCCTTTCTGAAACACCATTTAACTGTGGGGTTCCTGGAGGCGTGAATTGTGAAACTATTCCATGTTCCTTAAGGAACTCATCAAACTCAGTGCTCATATATTCGCCACCTCGGTCCGATCGAAGTGCTTTGATATGACATCTAGTTTGTTTTTCAACTAGGGCCTTAAATTCTTTGAATTTAGCAAAGGCTTCGGATTTATGTTTCATTAAGTACACAATCCCATACCTAGTATGATCATCTGTGAACGTTATGAAATATTGATATCCGTCTCGGGCTACTTCTAAAGCACCACAAACATCGGTATGCACCAATCCAAGTTTATCGGCAGCCCTTTCAAAAGTCCCTGTGAAGGGGAACTTAGCCATTTTGCCTTTAAGGCAAGATTCACAAGTTGGATAGGGTTCTACACCCAATGGACTTAAAAGTCCATCTTTCTCCATTTTTTGAACCTTGGTCTGACCAACATGAGCAAGTCTAAGGTGCCATTTAAGAGCTTGATTAGTATCTTGCCTACCACGTTTCCTAGTTATAGTGTTCACTGCTGTTTTATTTTGCATGTTCAGATGATATAAACCATTCAACAATGTAGCTGTTCCAACCAATTTATTTCGAAAATAAATTTTACAACTGCCATTGCCAGTGAAGAAACAAAATCCTTTCCGGTCCAAGACTGGAATGGATACAATGTTTTTATGCCCCTTGGGCAAAACAAGTACTTCATCTAATGTCAAAATAAAACTGGATTCTAAACCCAGAAGGATTGATCCAATATCGGTTGCCTCGACACTTTGTTTGCTTCCAATAGTGATCATTATTTCCCCAGCTTCAAGTTTTCTACTTCGTTCCAGATCCTGATTCATAGTACAAATGTGAGAAGTGGCACCTGAATCCAGAATCCATGAAGCAGAATATACAGTAGCGGAACAATTAGTTTCAAAAACAAAAAGTTCCGTACCTGATGCGCCATTAATCTTGGGACAAGTCCTTCGCCAGTGGCCCAGCTCACTGCATTCAAGGCATTTGTCCGTAGGTTTTGGACCGCCTACCTTTTGAACCTTTCGGGCCTTGCCCTTTCCTTTTTGCACCCCTTTCTTGGGTTTGTACTGCTCGTAGGTCTTTTTCTTCTTGTTCATGGACCTCCTAGGCCCAG
This sequence comes from Orobanche coerulescens, assembly GCA_033398695.1. Lineage (NCBI taxonomy): Eukaryota > Viridiplantae > Streptophyta > Magnoliopsida > Lamiales > Orobanchaceae > Orobanche > Orobanche coerulescens. The sequence goes on from JAWKAU010000020.1 coordinate 4,313,636, forward strand.
AAGAAATCACAAGAGCAGCCTCTCTCGGTTTAGTCTTCATGCTAGACTGCGCCATCACCAGTTTATTCATTAGCTCAGCTAATGTGCATGTAATTTCATTACAGTTGAAATTCATTACAAACTGCGTGAAAGAGTCAGGGAGAGATTGAAGGATGAGATCAATTTGAAGGGATAAATCCATATTAAAGTTGAGCACCTCGAGCCTCTCAATCATAGAGATCATCTTGAGGACGTGGTCTCCCATTTTCTCCCCTTCTTTCATCCTAGCACTGAACAACTGCTTCGATATCTCATTTCTAGCAGTCCTACTGTGCTCTCCATAAAGTTCGGTCAAGTGTGCGAGAATCTGCCTAGCAGAAGTCATTTTCTCGTGCGCTCTCTGCAGCTCATTAGTCATTGAGCCCATCATAAAGCCACGGACTAGCACGTCATCCTTGACCCATTTTTCATGGATGTCAATGTCTTCCTGATTACCCCTAGTCCGGATTGGAGTCGGTGGAATGTCCGCCTCCAAGACGTATCCCAGAGACTCCATACTGAGTACAATCATCAGATTCCTTAACCAGTCAACAAAGTTAGGGCCAGTTAGGAGATTCTTTTCAAGTAGTATTGCAAGTGGGTTTTTAGCCATTTTAGAGAGATTCAATTTCGTTTTCTGCAAATATTTAGACAAGATTAAATTAGTGACTTGTTTAATTATGACCGAGTATAGAACTTAAGGGATTGTATAATTCTTGTCTCGGCTCCCACTAATTTTATCGGAATTATACACTCCCATGTTATAATCCGGAAATCATGGTTAGATCGACTTCTTAGTGGTGATCAAGTTCTTTACAAATTTTAACAGACGCAACCTATCAGGTTTCTTGCTAATTAATTTCTGTCTAACACCAACCCGTCTAACGGATGATTTGATCTTCTTTTACCCCTAGTCTTCATGCTATTAGGTTTCTTGGCAATCCAGACTATCTAAGTTGTTGACCATCAACGTCTATCAGTTTGACTATTGAATCTCACCCGGCAACCTATCAGGTTTCTAGGGGCGAAATTTATCACCAACCGAAGGCATCTAATGCACTCAAGAATTTTTCAACCTCTACCAAATGTACTACCCCGATAACTCAGAAGCATAGCACACCAGCTCGGGTATCAATTTTCTATGAGTTTGATGGAGGGTAGGAAATCTCGTAACCTTTTTCAAACTTAGTCTGTTTGTAGTCGGGAGAATTTCGCGATTAATGTTACACTTTGCACATTAATTCAATTATATGCGCGTTTGATGGTTTGTCAATCATTCAAAATGAAAAACAGAAAACAGTAACCTAGTTACTACCAACATATAGCTCATGGACCTAATTCCTAAGTACTGGGCCAAGCGAATGACCCAATAAAAGAAAACAGTCTTCGATTCTTCGTCTTCTCGGTCGGTTGTCTTCGGTCTTCTTCATACCCAAAATAATAATTACATCATTGAAAAATTGCATCCTATACAAGTTTTTCTAGTAAATATAAATAGGCTCAAAACGGCCTTTACAACCCAATCGAATCGAACAAATCAAAAAACTAAGTCCACGAGCTATATCACCATCACATAAAGATTCCTTACAACATGTAATGGCAACGAAATTAAACAATTAATCTTAACATAAATTAATCTAATTAATCTATAAATTAATCTATTCAATTTCTACTATATTAATCCAATTAATATAAAGTGGCATTAAAATTAAATAATCAATTAATATATTAATCTAATCAATATAAAATTAATCTATTCAATTTTAATGGTATTAATCCAATTAATACTAATAATCGTCATTTTAATTCGTTCGAAGTAATCCGGCCAAAATAATATTCTCGTTTAATTTATTTCCCTTAACACAAAAATATTCAAAATATTAATTTAGTCAAATTAAAATCCAATTTAAATTTTGGGAAATAATTACAACGAAATATAAACTTAAAACGGAGTCCCGGACAATCCGGTTTAGGCCCACCGGCCCGATTCAAAATCGGGCCAAAAACCCGAGGGTCGCTGCCGAGCCATGCTTGGCACTGGCCAAGTTCGATCGGCAGCATCGGCCGCTTCTTGGCAACGGCGAGACATGGCCGAGCATGCTCGGCAACACAGGCAGTGGCCAGGCGATCTTTGCCAGCGACCCGTTTCTTCGTTTTTTGACCCGTTTCCAAAAACGTGATGCTACAACGAACAATTTAAAATCTACGATTATTCCAAACATGATTCTAAATCATAATCATCATCCAAAAGCATTCAAAATGCACAAATAATCATATATACGGAAACATTGACCTCGCTCCGATACCACTGTTGGGATTCCGAAAATAAAACGAAATACGCAGCGGAAATAAATACGAATCCTAAACAGGATCGATCAAGTAACGTATATACGAAAAAAAAATAAAAAAAAAATACAAAGATAAAGGTTCATACCCTTGAAGCCTTTGAAATAATTCTTCGTAAATTGATGATGATCACGAACCCCGTCCCGAACACAAAATCCCTTCGTTCCAAGCACCGAAAGTTCGAAGCCTCTACTTCACACGCGTCGGAAATTGCCCGAAAAAATATACAACACTCCATTCTATGAAAAACACGGCTAGGAAGTGTTGTAGGAATTTATATATCACTTTTTCTTAACTTTTATATCACCTCCAAGATGAAAAATAGAAAAGAAAAAATTTCTCCTCCCTTCCTCACAAAGAAAACTCTCGGCAGGAAGAACTCCTCTACTAGGAATATGAGTTGTATCTTTTTCATCTCATCATGTGTATATATATATATATTATATCTCATATAATAATTATATATCATGTTATAATTATTTTGAGAATAAGAATCTCTACAAATAATTAAAACATGACAACACACATGTAAGGTGGTCATGTGGGGGGGGCGGCCTACTAGGAAGATTCCTAGAAAATGAGCCGAGCCATTCGGCTAGTGTACCGGACGTTCGTCAAACGACTCCGTTAAATACACTCCGTTTAATTATCAATGTATTTATATTAATTAATTAATCTAATTAATTAATTATATCAAATACAAATATATTTCTCTAAGAAATATAATTTATGAATTAAATTAATTACCCGGTAACTTAATTTAATTTCATAAGACCGATATTTGATTTATCCAATAAATCATAATTAGATATCCAATATCTAATATTAATAGAGAGATAATAAATTCACATTTATCCGTCAACGCTCCTGATGCGCGACTCCGTAGGTCCGTCTCAGCCCGCATTGGGAGGAACTAATCAGTGCGGGCAGCACTTAGCCAGCCCAGCGGGCCGCATCAGTAAACCCCGATTGAGAACGAATGAAGGGATCATTCCGAACCATTATGTCGTGAATACTATATACGTATAGACCCTTTATCAGATGTCCCGGTCAAGTCTTCGGGTCACGGTAAAGTCAAACCCTACTATTGACTAGACTCTATACATGTGTTAATGTAAATCAAGACCGACTGATTAATAGTGTATCTAATACGACTATATCAGAATGCTTTGGCCAAAGACTCATGATCTTATTTGCCATTAACCGTATAGGACATACGCCTGCTCACTAACAGGAGATAGAATCCTTTCTTGGCGTACAGTAAAGACTGCAACCTGCCCGTATAGTCCGCACTTCGAGGTCGACTCAGCAATTAAGCAAATGAGTCTAACTACTCTAATGACAAACTAAACGTCACAGGCACATCTTCTACTGAACCCTGAAGTCAAAGGTCCACGTATACTATCACAACCTTTCGATTCGTCATCGACTCTCCGAGAGTGAATACCGTGTGACTGAATCGAGTATGAGTCGTGTTCGAGTATACTAGTCCCACCAATATACTTTATAACTATGCTATCAAGACTTGCACATGTCCTAGCATTAGTTATACAAGTCTTATTAAAACTTAATGCCCATTTAAGTTTATTGACTTGTGAACGATTTACGTAAATAAAATTTAAACACTTCCAGTGCATTTTCTCTTATCCCATAACGAGAATGGAATGTTCAGTTTATTTACATGGACTTCACTTCAATGTTTACCAAGTCAAGAATGCAATTGAAATACAATAAACAGTGAATGAATCGAATTGCCTTTTTATTATTTATTATTCCATAATTACAAGTACAATGCCCATACTCTATCATCCTCTGAGTGGCATTCGAGGGCATATTCCTAACAGTTATATCAAGATGGTCGATGATTCTTATTGAATGAATTACTTTTCCTTCAAGGTTGTTCGTGTGATTGATCGTTTCGTGGGAGGACGTTGATTGTGGAAGGACTTTCTCGCCTTCGATTTGAGGCAAGTTTTATACTTGTACTAGTCAACGAGATTAATGTTATCATATATGTGTAGAATGTGTTGTATCATTTCTAGACGTAGTCTTTTCATGAGTTTGTTGATATCAGGGAATTGTACGATACGATACCCTTCGACAGCTATGCCAAGTGTTAATGTTGTTCATTAATAGCCGGTTTAAGGCATTGAGATACTTGTTGGTTAATGTTGTTGTCGATGGCCGGTTTGCGGTATCGATGTATCAATTTTTATTGTTGACTGATATTCCATTGAGCTATCATTGTGATCGTTGTTATTGATATCGGTGAGTTTCTGTTAATGTTATTTTGGCCGATTGAAGGCATTGACATATTCGATTATCATCTCTATTTTCGGTGGGTGATTAGAGGCACCAGGACATCTATTCTAATTGCATCACTTTTATCGATTGGTCATTCTAAGGCAATCGAGTTATTGAATTAGCACTATCGAGGATAGTTCCCATCCGTTGAGTCATTGTTATCGATTTGCCATTCTAAGGCAATCAAGGTATTGAATTGGGGCTGTCGAGGATAGTTCCCACCCGTTGAGTCGTTGTTATCGATTGGCCGTTCAAAGGCAATCGAGGAATTGAATTGGGACTGTCGAGGATAGTTCCCACCTATTGAGTCGTTGTTATCGGTTGGCCGTCCTAAGGCAATCGAGGTATTTAATTGGGACTGTGGTGTAACACCCCAAACTAGGCGGATATTACAGTGCCATGGACCCCCGACTGGGACCCACCAGGCGAATGAAAACTGATGAATTATACAGGGTAAATGTAGTACCGAACCACATTACAACAATAATTACTCCGATGAGGAGTTTCATACAACACATCCAGGATATTTCAGAATACATGTATATTTTATATGGAGATAAAATATACAACACTAAGTGAAATGAGTATTCAAACGGAATGTCTGCAGCGGAATAAATGAAAGAAACATAAATGACTGAAAAGACTGGGGCCCCTTCTAGTATCATTGGGACTCCTCGCCGTCAACGTGCTCTCCATGTGCCTTTGCCTTGCCATGACCTGAAAAACAATATCCCCAAACGGGGTCAGTTATACAGAACAACAATCCTCAAGATTTGAATAAACACAATCATATATATATATATATATGTAGTATAAAACACAAGTTCGATCAAAATGAATCGGTTAGATTATAACCCAATCTTGTTGAAAACATACGCAATCAAACATGCTGTATGAATCAACTAACAGTACGGCTCAAAGGGTGGCACCACATTACGCCCGGGATGGAAATGTGTCCGTGCACAAGCCACCAACGAGTATCGATCGAACACACGTGTGGTCTTGTACCTAATCAGTCTCACGAAGCAATCGACTCGTGTGCACAGTCCAATGTGAGGCCAACAACCAACACATGACTTAAATGTGCCCGACATGAAAATCCTACACATACCAACCGGCACGCTAGTATGACCCGGAATGCCACGATATAACAAAAGTGACATCGGAAACGAATAATGACTCACCGAGATGAAATGATAGTGAAATGAATGATAGCTCAATGAAATGATTGGAACCGTCGTTCTTTGTGACTGAAGTGATTAATTGACAACGACAAGTTTTGATACGGTTAACACAATGATGAATGAGTTATGATTATGAATGAACAACAACAAAAGGAAATGAATATCCTTTTAACTGAGTAAGAATTAACTTACACAACACCGGTGACAATTATCCTTCCACGAACAACGTCCTAATTGAGATATCGGTCGCTCGAACAACCTTGAATAATACAATTACCAACAATCCGTTCAATATATGAATCAAACACGAATAAAATGAACTCAAAACGTCGATATGATTAAACCAAGTTCATTGGGGCATTATATCGAACACTTTGTGGCCAAACTTCGATTGTTTCAACCAAACCTCAAAAATACCCACATCAAATCCCCAAGAAGTGTTTTAAACCAACAAAACATCTTCCATACGATCAATAATCCATTATGAATATCCAAAATCGTGATTTCAACAACAATTAATCGAAAACCCCCAATTCCAACTCAATATTCAAAGGGTACTTGAATAATCCCTTAATAATTCAATGAATCTTTATACAAACTCATAATCATATACATATCCCTTCATATAACATGATTATAACGTCCAAAACATCATATCTCAACACAAAATCGAAATCCAAGATGTTGAAGAAATTACCTCTTGAAGATCCAATCACTTCGATCCGATGAACACGAGTTAAAATGAGTATCCAAGCTTCCCAAATGAATGAAGATGATGAAAATTACACACTCAAATGATTGATGATGGAAAAATCCCTCCCTCAAGTCTCTCTCTCGGAACAAAGAAGAAAAAAGGATGAAAATGATGAAAAAGTCCCGGCCGGGTCCTTATATACTGCCGGAAGTTACGGCCGTAACTCGGCCTTCATACGGCCGTAACAACCCAGGTCAACGGCCTTACGGCCGTAACCGGCCAACTCGTACGGCCGTAGCTCGGCTTCGTCCAAAAGCCTGCCGACAGACTTACGGCCGTAACCGCTCCTGAGTTACGGGCGTAACTCGCCTTCGTCAAAAACATCTGCCAACATCCTTACGGCCGTACCCGCACACCTTACGGGCGTAACTCGGATGATACGGCCGTATCCGGCCAAACTTACGGGCGTAAGCCCCCTTCGTCGAAAATGACCAGGCACCCTGCCTGTAGCGTACGGCCGTATCCGGCCAAGCCTTACGGCCGTACCTACCTCATCTTACGGCCGTATGCCGCAACCCTTACGGCCGTAAGTCCCCCTTGCCCGACAAATCCTGAAATTTACGAAGACCACTTACGGCCGTATCCAACCCTTCTTACGGCCGTAACTCGCCTTCGGCCAAAATGCCTGGGCAACCTGCTGGACACGTACGGCCGTAACCGGCCAAGCCTTACGGCCGTACCTGCTCAACTTACGGCCGTATTCCGAAACCTTATGGCCGTAAGTCCGGTTCGTCCAAAATGGCCTGAAATCAACGAACCCTTGTTACGGCCGTAACCTAAAGTCCTTACGGTCGTAACTCAATGATGGACAAGGTGAAAAATCCGATAACTCCGATTCCTTGCTACAACTGATGAATGATCCGACATATCATACGAATGCGAAAGTGAACAAGTCCAACACAAGCCAAAGATGATACTCCCAGTACAAGGTTACCAATCACAATGAAAATGATAATACTCCCGTTTCGATCTATAAATGGAGATGAAATGACGATCGGTAACTGATATACGGTTACAACATGCCAACAGTGAACGCAAATGAATGAATCATGAATGATGAGTGATTATTAATGAGTGAAAATTACTGAATGACTATTACAGACTGATAAATTACTGAATGAAAATGAATAAATTACAACCGGGTATTACATACTCCCCCCCTTAAAAAGAGTTTCGTCCCCGAAACTAAGGGTCAAACAACTCGGGATAACTCTCCCGCATACTCTCCCCGGTTTCCCAAGTGGCCTCTTCGACTCCGTGTCTAGACCACTGAATCTTGACCAAAGGGATCGTCTTGTTCCTCAACTGTTTGATTCGGCGCTCCAAAATTCGTACAGGACGCTCCTCGTACGAATGATCATCCGCGATCTCAATTTCGTCGAACTGAAGTATGTGACTCGGGTCGGCAACATACTTCTGCAACTGAGAAACGTGAAACACGTTATGAATTCGGCTCAACGCCGGAGGTAAGGCCAAACGATAAGCTAGCTCGCCTACTCGTTCCAAAATCTCAAACGGTCCAATAAATCTCGGACTCAACTTCCCCCGTTTTCCGAAACGGAAAATACCTCGACTCGGGGACACCTTGACCAAAACGTGGTCACCCGTCTCGAACTCTAGTGGTCGACGATGATTGTCTGCATAAGATTTCTATCGACTCTGAGCTGTCAACATACGACTCTTGATCAAAGCTACCTTCTCCCAGGCGGCTATAAGCATATAAGGCTCGGTGCCGATTGATTCCGAAAGGTCGTCCCAACACAACGGAGATCGACAACGACGACCGTACAAGGCCTCGTAAGGTGCCATCTTAATCGAAGCATGCCAACTATTATTATACGTGAACTCGATCAATGGTAGTTGGGCTTCCCAATCGTCTTTCCAATCGAGGGCGCATGCCCTCAACATGTCCTCTAATGCCTGAATAGTTCTCTCTGATTGTCCGTCGGACTGAGGGTGAAAAGCGGTACTGAGATTAAGCTGAGTTCCCATGGCACGATGAACTGATTTCCAAAAATGAGACACAAACCGTCCGTCACGATCAGAAACGATACTTTTAGGAGTACCGTGTAGTCTCACTATCTCTTTGATGAACAGCTGGGCAAGTCTCTCGGGACCCCATGTATCCTTGATCTCAAAGAAATGGGCTGATTAAGTTAAGCGGTCCACAATTACCCAGATCGTATTCATGCCACGACGACTCGTCGGCAAACTCGTGATGAAGTCCATAGAAATGTCTTCCCACTTCCATTCTGGAATAGGGAGAGGTTTCAGCATACCCGCCGGTCGCTGATGTTCAATCTTGACTTGTTTATAGGTTAAGCATCTCGAAACAAATTCTGCGACTTCTCGCTTCATATTACTCCACCAGTAATTTTGTTTCAAGTCCTTGTACATCTTGCTAGACCTCGGATGAATAGAATAAGGGGTAGCATGAGCTTCTCTCAAAATCGAGTTTTTCAACTCGTCATTCGCCGGTACGCACAACCGATTCTTAAATCTCAAAAGTCCATCCTCGTGGACCACGAATCCAGGGGCTTTCCCTTGAGCCACATCCTCACGGATGCGCAACAATGCTGGGTCTGAACCCTGATTCTCCCTGATTTTCTCTTCAAGTGATGATGAAATCTCTAACATACAAAGCTGTCCCTGAATTCGCTGAAGCCAGACCTCGATCTCGGGTCTAAGAAATTCCTGCTGAAGCTCCTTCTGAACTGTTAAATGAGCAAGCATCTGTTCCTGGACGGACTTACGACTCAAGGCGTTGGCGACAACGTTCGCCTTGCCCGGGTGGTAAAGGATCTCGATATCATAATCTTTGATTAGTTCCAACCACCGTCTCTGCCGCATATTTAACTCCTTCTGAGTAAATATATACTTTAGACTCTTATGATCGGTGAAAATCTGACAGGTGACGCCATAAAGGTAATGACGCCAGATTTTCAAAGCGAACACCACGGCTGCTAGCTCCAGGTCGTGGGTCGGATAATTAACTCCGTAAGGTCTCAATTGCCGTGAGGCATAGGCAATAACCTTCCCATTCTGCATGAGCACACATCCGAGACCCTGTCCGGACGCATCACTATAAACCACAAATCCTTCCGTCCCCTGCGGCAAGGAAAGTATAGGTGCTGACATTAACCGGTTCTTGAGTTCCTCAAAACTCCGCTGACACGCGTCGGACCACGTGTATTTCTTATCCTTTCGTAAAAGGTTCGTCAATGGTTGAGCAATTTTGGAAAATCCTTCCACAAACCGCCGATAATAACCGGCTAATCCGAGAAAGCTTCGAATTTCCTTAACATTCTTCGGAGGTAACCAATCTTGGATATCCTCCGTCTTCTGAGGATCAACACGCACTCCATCTGATGAAATTACATGCCCGAGAAAAGTCACTTCGGACATCCAGAACTCACATTTGGAAAACTTTCCATAAAGTTGTTCTCGTCTCAACACGTCGAGAACCTGATGAAGGTGAACCTCGTGTTCCTCTCGGTTACGAGAATAAATCAAAATGTCGTCGATGAAGACAACAACAAACTGATCCAAAAAGTTGATGAAAACCCGATTCATTAACTCCATGAATACCGCAGGTGCATTAGTCAATCCAAACGGCATAACCACGAACTCATAATGACCATAGCGTGTTCGAAACGCCGTCCTCGCGATATCCGACTCTCGGATCCGCAACTAATGATATCCAGATCTTAAGTCAATCTTGGAAAATACTGAAGCTCCCTAAAGTTGATCCAAAAGATCATCGAAACGGGGTAAGGGATACTTACTCTTGATCGTCACCCGGTTCAATTCCCGGTAATCAATACACAAGCGGAACGAACCATCCTTCTTCTTGACAAACAACACTGGTGCTCCCCACGGGGACGCACTCGGTCAGATATAACCTTTCTCGAACAATTCCTCAAGTTGATTCTTCAACTCCTGCATTTCGGTCGGGGCCATCCGGTACGGTGCCTTCGATATCGGGGACGTACTGGGCTCCAACTCAATCGTGAATTCCACATCTCTCTGTGGAGGCAAACCAGGTAATTCGTCGGGAAAAACGTCGGCATATTCCCTCACTACCGGAATATCCGACAACATTACTGATGATTTCTCGGTTTTGGTCATATAGCACCAATAACCAACACATCCCTGACTGAGCAATCTCACTGCTTTCATCAAATTAATAACTCTTCCCGAACAGCTAGGATTACCTCCCTGAAACACACATTCGACCCCATCGCCTGAAATGATAGTGACCATACGCTTGCGGACACTAATGATGGCATCATGACGATCCATCCAATCAATACCCAAGATGACGTCGTCTCTCGGCAAATCTACTACGATTAGGTCCGCTGGCCATACACGACCTTGAAGCTGAATCGGACAATTCTGAATCTCACGATTTCCGATAATTCGTCTACCATCAGGTAGACCAATGACATAAGGCTCACAACTAGTAGCACTACCCAGACGTAATCTACTCAAACATGACTCGGAAATGAATGAATGCGATGCACCAGTATCAAAAAGGGTACACACAGGCTGGGATAGAATATCGAGTGTACCTGAGATCATTCGGGACTCTGGATCGTCGGTCTTCTTCATCTCGTAAATTCGGGGCTTGCGGCCCGGCGAGCGCTCCGTCGATAGCTCTTAGCTCCGCCTTTGTTAGCTCTGTCGTCTTAAGCAGCCCGACCGAGTGGCCTGATTACGCACCTTTGAATGCCACAGGGCTGAGATGGCCGGAGTGGGTTTAGAGTCCCTTCGGCAAAAGCGGCCCTATGCCCGGCAATTCCACAGTTATGGCACGTGTGATCTGTTTGGACATTTCTTCTTGAAATGACCTGTTCTTCACGGTTGAAACAGTGATGGCAACCAGCCGCCCGTGGCCCGAGTTTCCGCGGGTTTAGGCGCCATAGGAGCTCGCTCAGAAAAGGTAGAGCCCGCACGTTGTTTCTTGAAAGTGGCCTGACTGCCTTCAGACTGATTACTGTTCTTAGACTTCTTGCCAGCAGATGAAGGTTGTTGCTTAGCAATCTCCTTAGCAGTAAGCTCGTAAGTAAGAGATTTCTCGATGAATTCGGCCAGGGTGGTGCAATTATGATTAAGCATCTATAGCCGCATACGAGGTTTCAGCCTCTTGCTGAAATACTTGATTTTGTCCCCCTCAGAGTGAATGATAGATGAGGCGAACGGAAGAAGTTCCTGAAATTTTTCGGCGATGACAAGAACATCGTCGTCCGCTGAGTGGTCGGGAGTGAGTAATTCTGACAGCTTGGCCTCTCTGAGTGGGGCCGGATAATACCTCTCCATCATGAGAGTCTTGAACTGATCCCAAGTACACGATCCTTCGGTGGGCTTCAACGACAACCACCATGAATGAGCGCTCTTACCAAGATAGTAAGCCGCAACTGAAACTTTATGCCCTTTAGGGCAATCCACCATAGCATATAACTTCTCAAAATGCTCAAGCCAATGAACAATATCCTCCGGCTCAGATGAGCCCTCAAAGGTAGGTGGTCGCTGGCGAGAGATATCGCCAATGATACTACTTACACCCCCTTCTTACCTCTGAGGTGGCGGCGGAGGATCCTGTTGATTTTGATTAGCTGAATTATGCATCGTCTCCATTAGTTGTGCCATCTGAGTCATTTGGGCCATCATTCCCTGCATAAAAGCGAGTGGATCAACCCGAACACCTTCTGACTGAGCTGTGCCCCGGGTACGACTCCCCGATAGTGAACGATCACGTCCAGGTGAATGAGTGGCAGCATCGCTGCTCGATGAATTAGCATTATTTCTCGCGTTCGCACGTGTATTCACACGAGCTCTCGGGATTCGGCCCGCACCACGGCCTCGTCCTCCGCGTCCTCTTCTTGCTCTCTCCATACTGAAGTAGGAAAGTCACATGATGATTATATTCCCCGCATGAATATCACGTTATGATTATGACATGAGATGATGAAAATGAGCATACACGCCCTAACACAGTGATCACATGAATGATTAACTGAGGTGACATGATTATCTGATGAAATTATTGAAATGATTATCTTGAACAAGCTAACAAGATTAATTATATGATCTTCCAGATCAACAACTGAGTAATGAAATGAATTGAGTGATTAATGAGTTAAAATGACCATCCTGGTCAAAATGAAAATGATGTTTGAGGATTGTTAACCAATGAATTATGAATGAATGATTATTGCCAGAAATTATACCATGGCATTAGAAGTCTTACAGTTCTTTCGGTCTAATTGGCTCGGCATCTGCACAGGTCACACGTGACGCGAAAGTCCAATGATACTAGTCCGATGACGATGATTTCAAATGAGACATGACTCGGAAGGTAGTATTCAAAACCACTCTCCGATACCAACTCTGTAACACCCCAAACTAGGCGGATATTACAGTGCCATGGACCCCATTTGGGACCCACCGAGCGAATGAAAACGATGAATTACGGGGTAAATGTAGTACCGAACCACATTACAACAATAATTACTCCGATGAGGAGTTTCATACAACACATCCAGGATATTTCAGAATACATGTATATTTTATATGGAGATAAAATATACAACACTAAGTGAAATGAGTATTCAAACGGAATGTCTGCAGCGGAATAAATGAAAGAAACATAAATGACTGAAAAGACTGGGGCCCCTTCTAGTATCATTGGGACTCCTCGCCGTCAACGTGCTCTCCATGTGCCTTTGCCTTGCCATGACCTGAAAAACAATATCCCCAAACGGGGTCAGTTATACAGAACAACAATCCTCAAGATTTGAATAAACACAATCATATATATATATATATATATGTAGTATAAACCACAAGTTCGATCAAAATGAATCGGTTAGATTATAACCCAATCTTTTTGAAAACATACGCAATCAAACATGCTGTATGAATCAACTAACAGTACGGCTCAAAGGGTGGCGTCACACTACGCCCGGGATGGAAATGTGTCCGTGCACAAGCCACCAACGAGTATCGATCGAATACACGTGTGGTCTTGTACCTAATCAGTCTCAGGAAGCAATCGACTCGTGTGCACAGTCCAATGTGAGGCCAACAACCAACACACGACTTAAATATGCCCGACATGAAAATCCTACACATACCAACCGGCACGCCAGTATGACCCGGAATGCCACGATATAACAAAAGTGACATCGGAAACGAATAATGACTCACCGATATGAAATGATAGTGAAATGAATGATAGCTCAATGAAATGATTGGAACCGTCGTTCTTTGTGACTGAAGTGAGTAATTGACAACGACAAGTTTTGATACGGTTAACACAATGATGAATGAGTTATGATTATGAATGAACAACAACAAAAGGAAATGAATATCCTTTTAACTGAGTAAGAATTAACTTACACAACACCGGTGACAATTATCCTTCCACGAACAACGTCCTAATTGAGATATCGGTCGCTCGAACAACCTTGAATAATACAATTACCAACAATCCGTTCAATATACGAATCAAACACGAATAAAACGAACTCAAAACGTCGATACGATTAAACCAAGTTCATTGGGGCATTATATCGAACACTTTGTGGCCAAACTTCGATTGTTTCAACCAAACCTCAAAAATACCCACATCAAATCCCCAAGAAGTGTTTCAAACCAACAAAACATCTTCCATACGATCAATAATCCATTATGAATATCCAAAATCGTGATTTCAACAACAATTAATCGAAAACCCCCAATTCCAACTCGATATTCAAAGGGTTCTTGAATAATCCCTTAATAATCCAATGAATCTTTATACAAACTCATAATCATATACATATCCCTTCATATAACATGATTATAACGTCCAAAACATCATATCTCAACACAAAATCGAAATCCAAGATGTTGAAGAAATTACCTCTTGAAGATCCAATCACTTGATCGATGAACACGAGTTAAAAGCGAGTATACAAGCTTCCCAAATGAATGAAGATGTTGAAAATTACACACTCAAATGATTGATGATGGAAAAATCCCTCCCTCAAGTCTCTCTCTCGGAACAAAGAAGAAAAAAGGATGAAAATGATGAAAAAGTCCCGGTCGGGTCCTTATATCTTCTTGGAAGTTACGGCCGTAACTCGGCCTTCATACGGCCGTAACATCCCGAGTCAACGGCCTTACGGCCGTAAGCCAACTCGTGCGGCCGTAACTCGGCTTCGTCCAAAGCTCGCCCGACAGACTTACGGCCGTAACCGCTCCTGAGTTACGGGCGTAACTCGCCTTCGTCAAAAACATCTGTCGACATCCTTACGGCCGTACCCGCACACCTTACGGGCGTAACTCGGATGATACGGCCGTATCCGGCCAAACTTACGGGCGTAAGCCCCCTTCGTCGAAAATGACCAGGCACCACACTGTAGCGTCTGGCAAGTATCCGGCCAAGCCTTACGGCCGTACCTATCTCGTCTTACGGCCGTATGCCGCAACCCTTACGGCCGTAAGTCCCCCTTGCCCGACAAAACCTGAAATTTACGAAGACCACTTACGGCCGTATCCAACCCTTCTTACGGCCGTAACTCGCCTTCGGTCAAAATGCCTGGGCAGCCTGCTGGACACGTACGGCCGTAACCGGCCAAGCCTTACGGCCGTACCTGCTCAACTTACGGCCGTATTCCGAAACCTTACGGCCGTAAGTCCCGTTCGTCCAAAATGGCCTGAAATCAACGAACCCTTGTTACGGCCGTAACCTAAAGTCCTTACGGCCGTAACTCAATGCTGGACAAGGTGAAAAATCCGATAACTCCGATTCCTCGCTACGACTGATGAATGATCCGACATATCATACGAATGCGAAAGTGAACAAGTCCAACACAAGCCAAAGATGATACTCCCAGTACAAGGTTACCAATTACAATGAAAATGATAAGACTCCCGTCTCGATCTATAAACGGAGATGAAATGACGATCGGTAACTGATATACGGTTACAACATGCCAACAGTGAACGCAAATGAATGAATCATGAATGATGAGTGATTATTAATGAGTGAAAATTACTGAATGACTATTACAGACTGATAAATTACTGAATGAAAATGAATGAATTACAACCGGGTATTACATGTGGAGGATAGTTCCCATCAGTTGAGTCGTTGTTATCGATTGGCCGTTCTAAGGCAATCGAGGTATTGAAATGGGACTGTCGAGGATAGTTCCCATCCGTTGAGTCGTTGTTATTAATTGGCCATTCTAAGGCAATCGAGGTATTGAAATGGGACTATCGAGGATAGTTCCCATCCGTTGAGTCGTTGTTATCGATTAGTCGTTCTAAGACAGTTGAGGTATTGAATTGGGACTGTTGAGGATAGTTCCCACGCGCTGAGTTGTTATTATCGACAGGCCATCCCAAGGCAATCAAATTATTTGAATTGGGACCACCGAGGACGATGCCCATCCATGAGTTATTGTTGTTGTGTTGGCCAACTTAAGGCAGCACACTATCGTTCTTGTGAATTCGGTAATCTTGTGATCGTTACCGTACGTGATTAATGGGTTTTGGAGGCTAGTCTCGGCTAGTGCTCAATAGGTAAGCTTAGGGCTTGAACCTTCGCGGTTGGTTTCCCAACATCTACAGTTCAGTAGGTCACGATCATTGGATGGCCTCATTATGATACAGCTTCGTGTCGTGGCTTCGATGCTCATTGTGATACGGCTCCGTGCCGTGGCTTCGGCCCTCATTGTGATACGGCTTCGTGCTGTGGCTTCGGCCCTCATTGTGATATAGCTTTATGCCGTGGCTTCATCCCTCATGTGATATAGCTTCGGGCTGTTTGGCTTCGGGCCATTGTGATGATTGGCAGCTTCGGTTGATTGGCTTTCAGGCCATCGTTGAAATTTCATGTCGGAATATCGTATCGAATATCATAGTAGGGACTATGGTTTTCCTTTTTGGTCAATTGATGTATTTTAGTCATGTTCGCGTGGTGGGTCTCCTCGTGCGGAGTCCATGGCACTGTAATAACCCAATGGGATTTTGAGGGCATTACAGAAGTTGGTATCAGAGACATGGGTTGTGAGATACCCTACTATGTGAGTTATGTGGCTCTACCAATGCGGTAGTAGTGGGGCTGTCAATTACGACAATATGGACAGTCGGGTTTTGTGAGTTGTGATAGTTGGGCGACTGTATGAGTCATTCTTTCATCGAGTCTTCGTCAGTGAGAACTAGCATCGTAAGACCTCGAAGCTTCATATGACCTGTGTAAGGGCTCGATTCGCTTTTATGTTCATGCATTCATTATGTCATTGATTATACATATTTTGTTGAAACTTGTAAATGACTTTTGTGTTACGATTGATTCAGGATTATTTGTTTTGGAGCATTGGGACTCTGTATTGTTTATGATTAGGATGATTGATGTGATTGTTTTGAGTATGTATACCTGTTTTTGGCTATTGACTTAGCATTCTGGATTGGCCGTTGAGGCATATTTGAGTTATGATCATGATCGAATGTTATTCTTTGAGTATGGATAGAGGAATTCGAGGACGTGATAGAGGGGGTAAAGGCTGCAGAATGAGCCAGAACCCAGAACCTCATGTTTATGCACGTGCGGATGCCGATTTGGATCTGAGTTCGGCCGAAGGTGTTACTTACGCGACCGATTTTCCTTCGAGACATCATACTTGAGAAGTCGATCAGACTAAGAGTGGACACATCGACCCTTTCTTGCTTATGAGTGGCATGATGGCCTAGATGACTCATATGACGCATATAGTGGAGACCATGCAGGCATAGATGATTCGTGGCCTACCGTAGCAGGGATTCCTGGTGCCGTTTCATGGGCATACTGGCAGTGTGAGTCAGATTATTGGCGATATCTGTCGACAGAGGCTGCCTACTTTTGAGGGTTCATAGGAACCAGCTGACATTGTTCATTGGCTTGAACATTTTGATAAACTCTTCAACATGGTTCAGTGTCTGGAAGAGAGTAAGGTGGCAGTAGTGGCTTACTACTTGAGTAAGGGCGCTTATTCTTGGTGGCTTTATGTGAAATCCACATATCGTGATTGTGTTTGGAGTGAGTTCAAGACTCTCATGTTTGAGATGTATTATCTGGATCCACTTCGTGAAGCCAAGCTATTAGAGGTTTTGAACCCCGAATCCGTCGAGGACGAGGGTGTTGTTGTCATTGCCGAGAAGTTTCATGGACTTCTTCAATTTGCTTCATCTATTATCCGTACTGAGGCGGATAAGATCAAGTATTTTAGCAAGAGGCAAAACCCGCAGTTGAGGATGCAGTTGTTCAATCATAATTGTAATTCACTTGGTGAATTAATTGAAAAGGCTCTTGGAGATGAGCTTTTGATCGGGGAGCTTGCTCGGAAGAACCCTTCAGTTTCTTCTGGTGAGAGGACTATGATGCCAGTTCGTTCAGAGTGACATCAGGCTCCAACATCTAAGAGGTCATTTCCTAGTCGTTTTCGTGCTGGGAAAGCATCTTTATCTTAGGCGACGAGTTCGACTGTTGTTTGCTTTAACTGTGATTCAGCGGGGCACGTCATTAGTTGTTGTACGGTGCCAGCTTTTGTTTGTCGTTCATGTGGGAGGCAGGGACACATTCAGAAATACTGCAGGAGTTCTAGTGCCAGCAGGTCTCGAGAGAGCTCACAGGCCTCGAGAGATTTTGTTACTCCAGACCGTACTTCATCCAAGGGGTCCTATCAGGCTTCGAGATCTAGAGGTAAGGACAGCCGAGGAGGAGCAGCGAGTTCAAATTTGGGTCTTCCTCAAGTCGATGAGATCGAGGATATTGATGATCTGGAGGATATCGATGTTGGGTACACTAAGATGTAGCCTTGATTTATGTATTCCTCTATTTGATCTTCGGATTAATGTTTAACTTAATTTGTATTGCGATATTGTGGATTGTGGACCATAAGTTGTCGATCTATCTTATAATGATAGTATTTGAGAATCTTCAGATTTGAGGTTGTTTGATGCGTTTTTCTTCCTTTTTGGTGTTGTACCCTAGATTTTGTGATACTCTGGGTAATTATTCATTGTGATTTGCGATGTCAAGTTGTGAGGACTTGGGCGTGCCATTGATGTGGTTCCGAGGACGATACTGTGAGTTGTTGTTTTCTTTTTGTGGCGTGAGTGATTGATTGCATGGGCGTCCGATGTCTATGAGAACGGGGAAGTGTACATCGATGATTGTAGACATGTACAACAGGCGGCTCCCGCGGGGTGTGTATGCCGGTGTAACATGCAGGCGGTACGACTTTCTGGCTAGTCTCTAGCGGAGGAGTCATGATTCGACTGATCTCGCACTTGGTTGAGTGTTTTATCACTTGATTTTTGCCGTGTTCAGGCAGAGGATCCGCGGGGACCCAAGGGGTTGGCCCAGTTACTCAGGCGAAGTGGATCGCAGTGAGGAGTATTCCTGGAGATGTTGTTTTTAGATCCTGATGGACAGTTCATACCCCGAGTTGTGTACCCTTAGTTTCGGGGACGAAACTCTTTTTAAGGGGGGAGTATGTAATACCCGGGGGTAATTTTTGTTCCATTTTACTGTTGCGTTGTACGTATTCATTTGGAATTGTACAAGTGTTTTTGTATTTAATTGATACAATGTATATTGTATTGGGATATTTCGGGATCGAAATATTTTCACTTGTCCTCGGTATTGTTTTTACCGATTGGATGTTGCTTGGTGAGTTTGGATTTGATTTTTGACTAAGTATATTGGGTCTCACGTAGGCTACATGCATAATATTACGTATGAAGTATAGCAGGTTACGTACGTTAAACCATGTGGGTTACGTATGTAACACAGGGTATCTGATTCGGATGTCTTTCGGTGTGTGGAGCCAGGCGGGGCTGGATTCCCGTGGCTGGATTGGGATAGGCAGGTCAACACCCATTACGTACACTATGCATGGTTGTCAACATACTTAATGGTGAAGTTGGTTATGTACGTAGTGATGATTAACGTACGTAATGAGTATTCCGTTTTGAGGCAGTAGCATCTGGAGGATCGTTACGTACGTAACACTTATATGTTAGCGTATGTAACGGTTCTTACGTACGTTATGCTTATGGGATAATGGCCGTAATGAGGTTGTCAGATTATATATCTTGGTTTCATATTTCATTTCTCCATGAACCAAAACCATTTTTCTCTCCCTAGAATCGTTCCTCTGGACTGGTTCTTGATACTTAGACTCTTCCAACGTGATTTTGGCCATCCTAGCTTGGACTGAGACTTGAAGTTGGAAGCTTGTTGGTGCTCCTTTGGTGTTTGGAGAGTTCATCTTGTTTTTCTTAGGTAAGTTCTCTTAATCTCTTGTTCATCAAGTGATTTTCGAGTTTAATGTTGAGTTTAGTCATGTCTAGAGTTATTCTAGATGATTCTATGATATGATTAGGTTGATGGAGGTTGTTCTTGAGCTTATTATGTGTATTAATATGCTTAGGAGGTGTTCTTGGATATATTGATGATTATATTCAAATTATTGGTTGGATTATTTTTATACTTGAGTTGTTTTCGTAGCTAGATGATATAATATCATGTTTTGGTAGAGAAGATGATAAGTATGTTCTTGGTGATTTGGTGATCTTCGTGTTCTTGGTGTTTTGGTGTTCCTGGTGTTTTTGGTGTTTTGGTGTTCTTGAAGAAACCAACGAATTTCATGTTTAGAACATTATTACCTTATTGATGTAATCATTAAGGTGAGATAATGATTCGAGGATTCACAAGCTTTAAGGCTTGAGAATTCGAGTGTGTAGGTTAACGATTCTTGTAAGAATCGAAGTTGTACTATTGTTGATGTTATATCAAGATGGTTGATGATTGTTATTGAATTACTTTTCGTTCAAGGTTGTTCGTGTGATTGATCATTTCATTGGAGGACGTTGATCGTGGAAGGACTTTCTCGCCTTCGGTTTGAGGCAAGTTTTATACTTATACTAGTCAATGAGATTAATGTTATCATATATGTGTATGAATGTTTTGTATCATTTCGAGACGTAGTATTTTCATGAGTTTGTTGATATCAGGGAATTGTTCTATACGATACCCTTCGGCAGCTATGCCAAATGTTATTGTTGTTCGTTAATGACCGGTTCAAGGCATTGAGATACTTGTTGGTTAATGTTGTTTTTGATAGCCGGTTTGCGGTATCGATGTATCGATTGTTATTTTTGACGGATATTCCATTGAGATATCATTGTGATTGTTGTTATTGATATCGGTGAGTTTCTGTGAATGTTAATTTGGCCAATTGAAGGTGTTGACGTATTCGATTATCATCTCTATTTTCGGTGGGCGATTAGAGGCACCGGGACATCTATTCTAATTGTATCACTATTATCGATTGGTTATTCTAAGGCAATCGAGGTATTGAATTGGGACTGTCGAGGATAGTTCCCATCCATTGAGTCGTTGTTATCGATTGGCCGTTCTAAGGCAATCGAGGTATTGAATTGGGACTGTCAAGGATAGTTCCCATCTGTTAAGTCATTGTTATCGATTGGTCGTTCTAAGGCAATCGATCTATTGAAATGGGACTGTCGAGGATAGTTCCCATCCGTTGAGTCGTTGTTACTAATTGGCCGTTCTAAGACAATCGAGGTATTGAATTGGGACTGTCGAGGATAATTCCCATCCGCTGAGTTGTTATTATCGATAGGCCATCCCAAGGCAATCGAGGTATTTGAATTGGGACCACCGAGGACGGTGCCCATCCGTGAGTTATTGTTGTCGTGTTGGCCGACTCAAGGCAGCACACTATTGTTCTTGTGAATTCGGTAATCTTGTGATCGTCACCGTACGTTATTAATGGTTTTTGGAGGCTAGTCTCGGCTAGTGCTCAATGGGTAAGCTTGGGGCTTGAACCTTCGTAGATGGTTTCCCAATACCTACAGTTCAGTTGGTCACGGTCATTGGATGGCCTCATTATGATATGGCTTCATGCCGTGGATTCGGCCCTCATTGTGATATGGATTCATGCCATGGCTTTGGCCCTCATTGTGATACGGCTTCGTGTCATAGCTTCGGCCCTCATTGTAATACGGCTTCATGCCGTGGCTTCGGAGCTCATTGTTATACGGCTTCGGCCCTCATTGTGATACGGCTTCGTTCCATGGCTTCGGCCCTTATTTGTGATACAACTTCGTGTTGTGGCTTCAGCCCTCATGTTCAGGCTGTTTGGCTTCGAGCCATTGTGATGATTGGCAGCTTCGGTTAAATGGCTTTCAGGCCATCGTGATATTTTGGCAGCTTCGGGTGAGGGCTTTCAGGCTATTGTGATGTTTTGGTACTTCCGTTGGAGCCTTCGGGCATTGTGATTAGTATCTATTTCAGTTTTGGTTTGGTTTACCTTCGGGTAATTCATTGTTATGTTCTATATTGATGAATCGCCGTTGGGCACTTGTGTTCTAACATGTTGAGCAGATATTGATCGTATGCCACGGTGTCACGGGGTGCGGCTCACTGAGGTTCAGGCCGTCGAATTCGTGCAGCGGATCACGAATCACCCGTGCGCCTAGGAGACTTCCGAGTCTCCGTCCGGCTACCATCTACGAGATTACATATAATGCCAACATTAGAGATATGATGCACTGGTCCATTGTGCTATGCGTAAAACGCTAGGCACCCGCCTGTCCTTTACCTCCGACCAACTAAGGGCCGGTATCTCATACCCTTCAATCTTAACCCGCAATGGCACTCGGCACTAAGGGTCACTCGCATGCCCGAAGTGCAGTTCCTCGTGCTCGACACTCACTCGGGACTTCCTAGGTGCAGTACCTTGGCGCCCTTGAGAGTACCTCACTCGAGACGGACAACCTTTTAGATCTTAGCTTAGATTCATGCCATAAATAGATATTTGCCCCTCACGATGGTTGGGACTACTTCGCATACCGACATATTACCTTCAATCCGTAATGTGGTGTTGTCTCGCAACCACATGTACAAGCCAACGATCCCCCGCAGCATAGCCGGAACCGATAGCTAATGCTTACGAGTAAGCTCACGAGGCGTCTGATTTAAATGCGTGCCTCGATTGCCCTATCGACATAGAGGAAGTGTATATGGCCGACGGCATCCCTCCGATCACACTTGAGCCTCAATGCCAACCTTAAGCCCAACGCAGACCACTCAGGTCCTACGCCGCCCTAACGATTACCAACTCGCTCGGGAACTCCTCACACACTTCGAATGCTTAGAGTTGGCTCCCTAGAGGCCCCCCCATACCTCTAGAAAGATTTCACGCTTTGTGCCCGACAGCACGAGGAAGACTGGCCGCTTGCCCACCATTGCCCATCTAAGGACTGTCCCCCCTATAATAGGCTTAGACATATATTCCCTTGTAATTGCACTAGACATTGATTGGCCGAGGAACCACATCGGGTGTAACTCCCTCCTATGAACTCCAAATCCTTATCCGCTTGAACCGTAGAGTAGCTTACGACATTATCTATAAGTCCTCAAAGTTTCAGCCCCATCCGATACTCGAGGAGTGAGGAATTGCCTCTGCAATATTCTGAAACTACTACAATGCCACTGCACTGCAGCATCTCGATCCTTCGCATCGTTCGCTACTCAAACGGAACCGTCTAGTTGTGAAACTTGGTGGAGACCTTCCCAACACTCCAAGGAACTCCCCATTACAATCATTTCACGAAACTCTTATCCTAAAGCCCTCTGCTCCACGACACAAGGTCCTGCTCGCGCACGGACACACCCCGGACGCCGACCACTGTTGCACGTCCCCAACCTTATTCGTGTCGCAGGGCAACTATCCAACATAATCCTTTGTAAGTCCGGGGCAATCCCGGGTACTCCGAATAATATGGAAAGCGCCCTGTGACATCCTCCCCCTCTCGATCCGTTGACGTCCTCGTCAACGCATGCACACACAACCTGCTCTATGTACATGCGCTGCCCATCTCATCATGAAAATACTTGGGCAACGAACCCGACACTCTACCTCCATCTCCTCAACTTGTGTGCCTCGCAGCACAACACTCTTAGTTCCATCAAGTGGCACCTTCTTGTAAAGTCTGAGGCCCAACTCGAAGAACGCCTGCAGGGCAACTCGATGATCGCAATTTCTCGCCGCTCGCTCGGCAACTCTTGCGCCTCGCGCATTCAAACTCATTGCACGTAGGGATGCAGTGCATGCGATCAATGCACTCTCCCTCCTCTCGGATGTTGCTGCTCTCAGCACACACCCTCACTCTAATCTTGGCAGGAATCATTCTCTCCATGCCTCGATATAACCAAAAACCAACCGATGGTGTTAGATTGCCACTCTAGCTCAAATCAAGCTACTCCCTCATTGTCAAGTCCGAGACTAGCGACAAGTTCTCCGAATTAAACCGGGTTGATTTGCCTGAACGTATGGAGTACATGATACTTATAAGAGTGCTCACTAACACCAAGAACCCATCCAAAGGAGCCTTGCGCTCCTCTCAAAATACCACCGCGGCTGCCCTCTCAAAAATCCTTACTAACCATACCCCATAATACGGATTCCGAATTCTATCAAGGACGAGCCAAACCCAATCTGAAACTCTGTAAGACAAGTGCCCTCTAGCACAAGTCGAAAGAGGCCTACACGGCTGCTCACAGATCACTACTCTCACGGCCATGAGGCCACCGCACTTCTACGACAAGGAGCTTGAAGGCTGTACGCGTGATCAACGCACCCTCCCCCGCTCGAAGGTGATGCCTAACTCTCGGCACCCCGCGTCACCGGCCTTCAGCCTGGCGTGACGAAAACTCGCGGGTTGGTCTTGCTGGTCCTCTGACCCAGACGAAGACACGAACCCAGGCCATCTGGCCTAACTCGTAACCTAGCCATCTGGCCTTATTGCTCAACGCACGATTGCGTACTCTGTACGAGCACACCTCATTCAGCTTGCTCCCATCAGAAATCCTTCAACCAATAGGTCCCATTAATTGGCTTCCAAATCACTTCCAAGAACAGCCATCTCAGAATCGCTCACCTGTGTGTCCTGGATGGACACACCTCTGTGGTAACCAAGGAGCCCAATGCTCCATATAACTCAGTCCCTTTCAGAAAATCCTTCAACCACAGAGCCCATACTCTAGGCTTTGGAATCCCCTTAAGGAACATCATTCTCGAATCAGCACATTTCTCTCGGGGGTCTGGCCCTCCCCCACTCATGTTGGAGGCCAGACCCGAATCTCTTGTCCCTCATAGACTGCTAGGACATGCAACACCACACTTGGAGCATGCCCATTCTCATATCTGCCCGACTCGAACCAGGAAGACTGAACACTCCACTCTTGCAACTCCCGTGGTGGCTGTGTTACGATTGCACCTCATGTGCGAAAGCGCTCTGCGCATAACAATTCAAATCTCTTAGTAACCAATGCACCTCAAGTGCTGTGGCGCTTGTGCGCACTAAGATTAAGCCCAAGCTTTGCACCTGAACGTGCTGTGGCGGTTACCCGCACTGAAGTTCTCACCCAAATAGGTCTCAAACCCAAATCACCTCTCAATCTGCGGCGCTACGCAAACATGGCTGCAACTTGGCAGACGTGGCTACTGCACACCACCCGGCTTACCGGCATGTCTCCTTCTAGGAGATCAAGATGTCTAATAAGCCCACAAAAATAGGCCAACATAAAGTTTCTGATCATATTACACCAACACCGTTACTCACGCGTCCGTAATTTACCGATGAGAATGTTCCCCTCACATTAACCAACTGCCAACCGTACTCGCAGAGAAAAATATAGTCATCAAACACGTTGTAACCCGGGTACTACCATTCGCCGAAATCACTAATGCCAACAACTCGCACCGAACAAAGCCTTCGAACATCACCGACAGAAACCATACAACCAGGGTACTACCATTCGCCCAATTGCAAAGCCAACTCGAGGTACTACCATTCGCTCAAGTCCCACTGCCAACTTAATTCTCAACTCTGCCACAATACGTAAGAACGCACTGCAAGCCCTTCGCTGAAATGCCACTACAATGGCTAATCAAAAACAAAATTTGGCACGATTTTGGTATCCGGTTCTCAAGGGAAGAAAGATCTTCAACAAAGCTCGACTGAAACCTGGATGCGACATTCCGGGCTCTGATACCACCTGTCACGGGGTGCGGCTCACTGAGGTTCAGGCCGTCGAATTCGTGCAGCGGATAACGAATCACCCGTGCGCCTAGGAGACTTCCGAGTCTCCGTCCGTCTACCATCTACGAGATTACATATAATACCAACATTAGAGATATGATGCACTGGTCCATTGTGCTATGCGTAAAACGCTAGGCACCCGCCTGTCCTTTACCTCCGACCAACTAAGGGCCGGTATCTCATACCCTTCAATCTTAACCCGCAATGGCACTCGGCACTAAGGGTCACTCGCATGCCCGAAGTGCAATTCCTCGTGCTCGACACTCACTCGGGACTTCCTAGGTGCAGTACCTTGGCGCCCTTGAGAGTACCTCACTCGAGACGGACAACCTTTTAGATCTTGGCTTAGATTCATGCCATCAATAGATATTTGCCCCTCACGATGGTTGGGACTACTTCGCATACCGACATATTACCACCAATCCGCAATGTGGTGTTGTCTCGCAACCACATGTACAAGCCAACGATCCCCATGACATAAGCGGGCAGTAGCTAATGCTTACGAGTAAGCTCACGAGGCGTCTGATTTAAATGCGTGCCTCGATTGCCCTATCGACATAGAGGAAGTGTATATGGCCGACGGCATCCCTCCGGTCACACTTGAGCCTCAATGCCAACCTTAAGCCCAACGCAGACCACTCAGGTCCTACGCCGCCCTAACGATTTCCAACTCGCTCGGGAACTCCTCGCACACTTCGAATGCTTAGTGTTGGCTCCCTAGAGGCCCCCCCATACCTCTAGGAAGATTGCACTCTTGGTGCCCGATAGCACGAGGAAGACTGGCCGCTTGCCCACCATTGCCCATCTAAGGACTGTCCCCCCTATAATAGGCTTAGACAAATATTCCCTTGTAATTGCACTAGACATTGATTGGCCGAGGAACCACATCGGGTGTAACTCCCTCATATGAACTCCAAATCCTTATCTGCTTGAACCGTAGAGTAGCTTACGACATTATCTATAAGTCCTCAACGTTTCAGCCCCATCCGATACTCGAGGAGTGAGGAATTGCCTCTGCAATATTCTGAAACTACTACAATGCCACTGCACTGCAGCATCTCGATCCTTCGCATCGTTCGCTACTCAAACGGAACCGTCTAGTTGTGAAACTTGGTGGAGACCTTCCCAACACTCCAAGGAACTCCCCATTACAAGCATTTCACGAAACTCTTATCCTAAAGCCCTCTTCTCCACGACACAAGGTCCTGCTCGCGCACGGACACACCCCGGACGCCGACCACTGTCGCACGTCCCCAACCTTATTCGTGTCGCAGGGCAACTATCCAACATAATCCTTTGTAAGTCCGGGGCAATCCCGGGTACTCCGAATAATATGGAAAGCGCCCTGTGACACACGGGCATAGTGTTTCACGAATGCTCGGTTCTTACCTTGGTTTGTGAGCATCTCGTATTACCATTGTTGTACCATTCATTCTACCTTTGGATGCATATCATGTTGTACATGTATTTGATATTTATTATCTGGATGACTGACCCCGTGGGGGCGGAACATGTTTTCATGTTTTAGGTGCTTGCGAGGAGAGAGTTGAGACACAGGGGCATGATGATGGCGACGAGGCATTCGAGCGATACTAGTCCGAGTTATTTCGGTGTTCATGTTGGTTAGACATTTTGGAGTACTCCAGTTTCATCAGTTGTTGTCATTTTGTATTATCCGAGCAAGGCTCGTGGATGTTGTATTTTTATTTTAGCCATGTAGGCCCATCATTGTCGTTGAAATTCCACGTCGGAATATCGTGTCGAATATCATAGTAGGGACTGTGGTTTTTCTTTTTGGTCAGTTGATGTGTTTTAGTCGTGTTCGCCTGGTGGGTCCGTGGGGTCCACGGTACTGTAATAACCCAATGCGATTTTGGGAGCGTTACAACTTGTTGGCACGTGACTGCTCAAAACTTGTCCTATAAAATAGGAGTTTTTGAGTCGAATATGTGCAAGGTAGAAGAAGTTGTACCAAGTTCTATCGAGATCTTTTCTCTCGAGAAAAGTTTAATAGGGATTCATATAATATTTTGTGTAGTTCACAAGAATAAAAATAAGTACTAACCAATATAGTTTTTATTTTTGAATTTGAGTATCGAGTGAATATAAAACAGATGTAATTAAAAGTTCTTTGCAATTATAAATGAAAGATGGAATAAAGGATGATAATTATTTGTAAAAATCTAGGAAATTATGGGTGCTTTCAGTTAGATATTTAATCAAGTAAATGAGATAATTTACACAAGTATACAAATGGTTGTTACCAAGTTAATCATACTTTTCACCTAAAATAACTTTCGTATTCATAGACTTTTTAATAACTTTAGTATTCATAAGATGATTGATAACAAGGTGACACTTAATAAATTGAAATATATATTTCCAATCCACTTGTCAATCTATCAAGTAGATTTAATTGGAAAAATAGGATATGATCAATCTCTAGTAAAACCAGTTTAATTTTTTACATTAAGAAGTGCAAACTAATCAAATAAGTAGTGTAAAACCTAATATAAATTCCCCTCACTAGGAAGTAATATTAGCTACTCATCGATTTAGAAATACTTAAACTAAAATGATAACAATTGATGAATATATTATATATAATATAAACTTTAATAACTAGAACAACACACGAGAATTTACTTGATTATGATGTATCAAATTGTAAGAAAAAAATTTCAAATATAATTCCAATGTTGATTCCAAAAATTACAAACTGTGAAAGATGGAAATAAAATAATGAATGATCATTGATCAAGCACTATTTAATTAAAAACTAAATCGAAAAACAACTTAAACTATCAAAACTTGAAATATATAAAATGGGTACAAGAGTAGTATAGAGAGTTCTTGCCAAGAGATGTGATTTGCCAAGAGAAAGGTGTGTTCTTCATGCATGGTTTGTACCTCTTTTATACGTGAATTTGAAGGCATTCGTGGATCATTTAATTCATAAGGATGTGTGACCTTGACTCCTGTATTAAGCCTTCATATATGAATTCAACATCCAATTATTAGCTACCAAACAAAGTCTCAAGGTAAGTGGTAGTTAGTGCTCATGACTTGATCAAATTAAAGGAGCAAAAATATAGTTGACACAACACGATGCATAATACGATCATGTTAGCACCATGTATTTAGCCCTTTTCCACATGGTGTTGTTATATGGTGATGCTTGCCCCGTGTTGTGTGTGACTCGGTCACTGTGCACGAGGACCCAATGCAATATGGCGAGGATGATCTATCGTGTATGACAGCGCTGGACACAGTCCAGTTGGTGCCGTGTTGCTGAAACAATTGTGTCGTCTGCTTTTTTTATTCTAATTTTATTTTTATGTCTAATTTAGACGTTTTACATCATTTATCTGCAAGATATATAAATTTAGCTCAGTCTTGATATTTCATCAAAATGGTATTTTGTTCAGTATTAAAAAGCCAGAAAAT
The DNA here is from genome assembly GCA_033398695.1 of Orobanche coerulescens. Classification (NCBI taxonomy): domain Eukaryota; kingdom Viridiplantae; phylum Streptophyta; class Magnoliopsida; order Lamiales; family Orobanchaceae; genus Orobanche; species Orobanche coerulescens. The sequence goes on from JAWKAU010000020.1 coordinate 4,342,856, forward strand.
GAGATAGTTTATATATGAATTTTTAGGTCATTAAGTACTTATAAAACACCTCACACTTAAACATTTGCTTGTCCTCAAGTAAACATTAAATATGATTCAAATGAAAATACCAAGTAACTTTACCCACACCTCAAAATCTAAATACTACCTTTGTTCTCTTATAATTGTAACATCTAAACTTCCATGCTTGCTATTGCACAACTTTGGCTATTAATATCTTTAATTCTTTATTTTTAAAAATTATAAAGTTGATATTTTGAAGTATATTTCGAGATAAATCTAACAAGATGTCACATGACTATATTTTTTCATATGTATAAATCAAAAAATATGGTCAAAAGAGAGTATGTGAACAGTGTAATAGTCAACACGTTGCAATAATAAGAGAACGGAGGAAGTATGCAAGTCTTCTATAGGCATTAAGGGTAAACTAGACCAAGTTATTTCTCGTTTGTTAAATCTCAAGAAAGTTTCATCAATATAATGGTCAATAACATGAATTCATAAAACTTGCTAGATAAGTGTATCGCTCACTCTCAAGTGTATAGGGGACAGATTTTCGCTCAAGCTCAGTTAATGAAGTAAAAACTTCGATGGGTGTGCAAATCGTCTAGTATCTCTACCACTTTGTGTGTACACAATATCGTGAATTATAAACGACTACACGAACCGATGAGGTCGTACGACTGACGTAAACAGAAAAATACAACTCTTTACAATGAATACCCATGCAAGGGTAAAGATACAAAATAGCAGAAGGCGGAATACGACTCTGACGATATAACACAACTCGACTTAACTCCCAACTCTCGATTAGTATCGTAGCCCGTCACTTCATGTGCCGATCCTGTGACTGCTCCCCGAACATGCAAGCACCTAGACACAAAACAGACATCCACCCCCGATTACTAGGGGTTAGCAAAATTCCACTATTTTGCTAGTGCAGGTATAATACTATATGAAATGCAACAAGTAAATAGCAACCACGAATTTGATACGGAAATCAACTATCAAAATATTCACGAGAAGTTTTAGAATTTCGAACTCAAACAAATAAGTATTTGAAAAGAACTCATCGTATCGGGGATTTTTAAAGTAGGAATTCTTTTGGACCTCGAGTCCCGATTAACAAAACCTTTTCGAAAGCGTTAGGGCCTCAGCCTGATTTTCGTTCCAAAACACACTAGTTAAGACCCAACTTTAAAACACTACCCAATCAATCACTGTTACACGATCACTGTTCGTACACATCATGTACCGAACTCCAGAGGCCTCGACGGACCCTACCCGAACCACATGCATTGTTCATACACATCATGTACCAAACTCCAGAGGCCTTGACGGACCCTACCAGGACTACACACATTGTTCGTACACATCATGTACCAAACTCCAGAGGCCTATTCAGACCTTACCTGTATCACACACCTTGTTCGTACACCTCATGTACCGAACTCCAGAGACCTCGTCAGACCTTACCTGGAACACACACATTATCACGACACAACTCATATTGATCAACTCAACACATCACCACGAGCAACACATATTATTATCAATATGTCAAACCATTCAACAATACACCGTAATGCATATTCAAGTATGTAGATCAAAACGACATAAATATCATAATCATCACGACAACTCAACCCTGACCAACCACGCCCGACACAAACCATATGATTAACACACCAACATAATTCCACGACATTAACCAATTGAGGATATCATCACTACCAGCAATCATTCACAATAATCAATTCACACGAAGCATATTCACGAAAGTAACCAATTTATCATTACCCTAACACGAAGTCCCTATTCACAAGACACAAATCGTATAGCAAGATACTTGCCTCGATAACCGATACCGAACACTTCGACGAACACGGCTCAACCGGGAAACCTCGAACACCTACAATCCTCCGGAAAAAACAACGAAGATACGATTACAACGAGAATCAAGACCAATAACAACGGAAATACCACCAAACTATCGAAGGAAAACTCATTGGTTCATTTAATCAAACATTAATGTTCAGTAACTCCCAAGAACACTCGAATCGCCAATGGAGTTAAACAAACTCGAAATATGGATAAACAATCCATAGAACATGATTAATAATGCTCAATAACATCAATTGATTCATCAAAATAAGACGAACAACAAAGATCAAGAAGGAATCCCGAGAGTCAACCCTAGGAGATTTCAAGAATTTACCATGATCCGACGAAGAACAAGGATTAGATGATGATTAACACGAACTAAGCTTCTCAAAACGATGCACGATGATACCTCCGATCACCACCCAGGAGTTCCAGCCGAGAATCGCGGTAGAAGAAGGAGGAATGGTGAAGAATGAACAAAAACCCATCGGCAGGCCTATATATAGCCGCGTAGGTTACGGCCGTAACAGGCGGCACCTTACGTCCGTAACTCGTCCCTTACGGCCGTAATTGGGAACATCTAACGAGCGTAATCGGCACCTCCCAGGACACTGCCCAACACGCTGGACATATTACGGCCGTTATCAGGAAAAGTATTGCGGCCTTAACCAGGTATTATGGCCGTACCCGGCCACACATTACGGCCGTAATTGATCCTCCCTGGGCTACTGCCCAACCTGTGCGGGTGCCTTACGGCCGTCACCGGCCATGCATTACGGCAGTAACAGGCCCTGCATTGCGGCCGTAACTCGGCCAGGCCTTATGGTCGAAACTGGATCGTTCCGACAGTCCGGTTAGACGTTCGACAATGTCTCGGTCACACTAACGCACCGGCTATGATTCAAAACAATAACGAGCAAATTACGAAACATAACATACAACATCACACAAACACATTTAATCAAAAAATGAACTCAAGCATAAGTCTCACTCGATGAACACTACAACAGAGTATATCATACCGTTCATGACAGAAAAACAAATTCCACATAATCATAATGACACGAAATAACCGACACCAACAGACAAATAGTTCAAGGCAACCGGAATAAAAGTCTCGGGTATTGTAATATCCGCAATTTCGAATTTCGGTAATTTTCTTTTTTTCGGCGGAAGTTCGTTTTGACGACTCGACCATGACCGTTTCGTCATTTCGAGAATGATTAATTCTGCACTTTTTGTCATCCGAGTTCGTTTCGGTGTCGTTTTGTTGAGTTCCGTGTCCTTAATCGACTTTTTCACGTGGGAGTTCGACTTTGTAAAGTCACCATTAATTCTTGGAAACTCCAAAAATTCTGAATCTTTGTAATATTATAGAGCATCAAGTTAGCTTTCCAACGGTTCAAACGGTGAGTCAATCGGAGTCCAGACGAAGGAGTTATGGTCGAAATAGCCAAGACTACACGATGTGCCTTTTTCGTGTTGGAGTGGGTATGCCGCGTCTTTGCGGCACACTTCAGCTGTGCGCGGCACACTTCAGCTGTGCCGCGGCACTAAGATGATTCTGGGCGTTTTGTGGCCACGGGCGCGGCACACTTGTCCTGTGCCGCGGCACACGGGCTTTTTCTGCGTTTTTGAGTAGATTTTCGAGGAGAAACATTCATTTTCTCCTCTCCTCTTCCTCCTACCCTTCTAGGCGATTTCAAGGGCGATTTTGGGCGATTTGAGTGCTCCCAAACTTGTATAGATCATCCACCTCAAGTCTTGTTGTAGATTTTCGACCTCTACTTGAATCATTCATCCAAATCAAGGTATTTTGGCTTGAACCCTTGTTTTTGTAGATTTGGGGATTTTCCTTTTTGATTTCGATTCCAATCCGTTTTTGATCAATTAATTGTTGTATAAACGTTGTTTTGAACTTGTTCTACGGATTGGATACTCGTATCTTTGGTTCGTTCGACCCGAGGGGTGATTTCTTTGTTCTTGAAGGGTCTTGAACATTTAATGTTCGATTAAATGTTCGAATGAGTTCCCTTTGATAGTTTGTTGGGATTTCCGTTATTTTTGGCCTTGATTCTCGTCGTAATCATGTTTTATTATTCCTTACGGAGGATTATAGGTGCTCGATGATTCCGATGTTGAATTCCGTTGGTGATTGACGATTCATGTGGTGTTTTCCCGTAGTAATTTCGGTGTTATCGCGTTCTAGATAGTGTTCGGGAATTTGAGGGCTACTCGGCCGTATCCGTTCACTTTTCCATTGCTCGTGATATCGAGGCAAGTACCTTGCCCATACTTTTCTTATTTTGTGGATATGATGATCGGTGATCGTCTTGGTGTGTTTGTTTGGTTGTTTGAAATGAAGTTTCAAAAGATTTCGGTTTGGCCTCGTTAAAGGCTTTCTTTCAAAATGCGTGTGTGTTTTGTGAACGGCGTGTTTTGGGAATTGATTATGATTTGATTATTTTGAACGTTGAAGGATTTGACGATGATACTCCTATTGTTTAAAGTTATGGAATCGTGTATTCCGTATTTAATCTTGTTATTGCATTTTGAAGAGTTTGATAATGGTTTCGAGTTAATGGCCATCTCTAGTGAGTATTCTTAATGAACTTACATTCTTAGCATGTTAGTATTGCATGAGTAACGTGTGTGTGTGTATGCTCACTATGGGTTAGATCCGACGGGGTCTCGGTAGGGGTCCACGGAGGGGTGGATCCGCGAGCTTGCTTTTAACCACTACGGGTTAGATCCGACAGGGTCTCGGTAGGGATCCACGGAGGGGTGGGTCCGCGGTTAATTGTGGTGCATTTTGCAAATGTGATTTGATAATGGCATTTCCGGAAATGAGTGCTTTTGAACGGTTTTCATGATTGCATGCATTGACTAAGTGTGTAAGAGGTAAGTTGTTCGTTTGGCCTACTTGGCTAGGATGGCTCTAGAGTATTTTGTTGTTTGTTTCAAATCCTTTATTTGTGGATTTTGATGTTGGGAGACGAACCTTGTGGTCGTTCTTGTATACTGTGAGTTGATGAGATTGGGGCTAAAATCCCAACGTTTTTTGTAAAGGTCATTTGACGGATTTGGGGCTAAAATCCCAACGGTTTGGTAAAGGTTATTTTACGGAAAGTAAACTTTTGGGGCGGTGACCCCTTTTGTCTTTTGGATTTTGAAAAGTAGGATTTGATAATCCTAAATTGTTTCCTATTAAAACTCTCGATGGCATTCTAAACCGTTTTATAAATTAGTTCCATTGATTTATGATATTTCGATTTTGAAAGGTTTTCTCAAACTCTTGCCTCGGGAAGTACTTTTCGTTTCGTTTGGATCTTTGAGGATTCTTGGTTATTGTTATTCGTGGAATGTGAATTGTATGGCTCGTATTTGCACTTTGTTCTTACACTAGCAAAACAGTGGAGTTTTGCTAACCCCCGAGTATTCGGGGGGTGGATGTCTATTTTTGCATTCAGGTTTTGGAGCATAGCACAGGGTCGGCAGAAAGGATGATGAAAGATGAACGATACTAATCACACGAGGTTCCGTTGATGTCGTATTGGTCCAGTTGTATTTTCTTTTCCGCTGCGGTATCTTTTCCCCGTTGTACGGGAGTTTATTGTATTTTGACCCCTGCGTGGGTATGTGTTTGGAATTGAGTTGTATGTTATTATTGAAAGACCAAGTCGGTCTACTGAGTCATTTTAGCCTTAAAGGCGATGTTTAGATGTTTGATTTTAGTTATCAGCCTGATAGATTCTCGAGGAGAGGGTCTACGGCGTGTAATATCCCTGAGTGGATTGGGGGTGTTACATAAATGGTATCGGAGCATTAGGTTGAGGAAAACCTAGGCTGTCGGGTCAAGTCGTGTTGTTTGAGTCTTGTTTCGTCGGATTTTATCTGACTGAGTCGTGTCGCGACGCGTCGTTTGAGTTTGTTGGTTGTGATTAGTATCGTGGGGCGATCATCATCTTCGTGCGACCTGTGGAAGTAAGTCTCCCTTGTTTGTTTTGTGCCTCGTGTGACACGAGCTATTTTATGATTATTTGTTAAGTGATGGAATCCTTATGTGGATTTTGATTTCACGATATGTATTTAATCGACTCTCGTATTTGATTTATACGAGGAGTGTCGTCGCTTGTGATGTCTTTTTATTGTTGTTTTTGTCCGTTGATGATTTTGAATCGATTTGCACGTTTACAAGTTCTCTTGTGGAAGCTTTGTGCTTATACACGTTCGACTTGTTCACTAGCCGGTGCGGTAGGGTCTTTAGAGGCCTCGAATGGGGCCAGTGGTTTTGTTCGAATGTGGTTATTTGACTCTAATATTTTGTTCTTATGAGGAGTAGTGTTCTTTGGATTGTGCATGTTGAACTGTTTTTCTTTTATCATATGAGTGAGTTATTTTGTAATGACTTTGTGTATTTTACCGACCGAGTTTTATTTCGAAAACAGATTCAATTTACCGAGTTTTTGGCATTATGGCATTGATCATTTTGGCGAAATTATTATGACGGTATTTAGCATTTTGTAAATGGCTTCTGTGAGTTTTGAAATATTACCGTCATCGACCTTTTTGGCATTTTTGTAAATGGTTTTTAGCACAGGGTTACGCGGGACCCACGGCGCTATGATGTTCCGTGTGATTACCTGAAATTTTTGGGCATTCTAGCCTTTTTTGGCATCGTCCTTTTTGGCATTGAATTATTTTCGAAAACTTGAGTATCTTAGAAATAAATTTCGAGACATATTTTTTTCAAATGAGTTATTTTCTTGTGGTACATCCAGGTGCCACAATATATTTCAAAAATTTTCTGCCTCGAGGACTAAAATGTTTTGAGATATTTTCAATGTTTTAGAAACACTTTTATTTAGACCCGAGGGTCGAATATTCTGAAAGCTTTTCACTAAAAGAAAGAGTCCTCATTTTTACCAAATGTGAAATGGTTCTCCAAAGTCTCGATAACAATGTTTCACGTTTGTACTTTTTGAAGGGTGATACTCAAGATCAACCGGTGTTCTTCTAAATTATTTTCAAAATGAGGTTTTCGTTTTTTTTAAAAACCTATCCATTCCCGTTTGAGGGCTGGGTATGTATGTATGATGTTCGCGTTGTCATTATGATGTTTACTCCCGAGTATGATCGAATTGGCGGTGTGAGCGTTGAGTCGCTTTCCACACATTTGTTGTGCTAGCCCCCTGTGAGAGGTGGGATGTTGGTGTTGAATGTTGTCGTCTCGTGGTGATTTCTGCGTTGTCGCGCATGTGCGAGCTGTTAGAGCTTGGGTTGGTATGACCGTGTGCATCGGTGATCGTTCCGTTATGTGTCGGTTGTTTAATGTCTTGTTACCTTGCTCCTATTTTTGTGAATTTCGTGGATGAGGTCGGAGGTAATACCCGTACTATTTTGACTTCCGTATCTTCTCTTTCTCCAGTCTATCGATTCGCTCATGTTCCTTGATACTTTATGAACTTGTTCTGTATTTCGGTTTCATCGTCCGAACGAACTGCGATCTTGTTATGGGTCGATCTGGTTATCGCCGTGACTTTTCGGGTTCGGTTCGATTCTTGTGAACCTTGTTCGGGAGTGACATCATCTGGTTCTATTAGTTCTTTTATTCGAAGTGGATCAGATTTGGAACTCTTGTGTTTTAGACTCTGTCGACTCGTTTATGTTCGTTGACATTTTCTGAGCTTGTCATGCCCCTTGCTTTTGTTGATCGGACGAGTGCGGTATTGTTTCGGAATAACTCGTTTGTCGTTGTGATTTTTTTTTCGATTGCTATTTCCCTTTCCTGTGGATCTTATGTGAGTGCACATTTTGTTGTTTTTACCGGATCATGTTTTGTCTCGAGTCGAGATGTGAACCTCGGAGTTGTCGGTTGAACCTTCTTGTTCTTTGTGATCCGAACATGATCGTTCAATTTTTGTTGTCTCGATCTTTGTGGTTCGATTGTTTGATTGTTCGGTTTTTGTTGATCTCGTTTCGTGATTGTTGAACATTCAGACTCCTTCGTAATTCCCTTAAGTTCGGGAAATTAGTCTCGTTTTCGATCTTCCAACCCTTGGGTGGTGGAATTCCGTATTGGTTCAGCGATTGGCTCGCGTTTCGATTGATGTACCGTTGGGTTGGTCAATCATACTGACTTTCGTTCGTTGTGTTTTGTGATTGTCGGATAATTGACTTGGCTATATTATCCGTTTGATGACGCTTGTCATTTGTTGGTTTTATTGTATCCCTAACGGCGACGTTGTGTTGGTCGTCGTGGAGCGTGTTTTCACGCCGTATGTCTCTTTGCGTTTCTTGCAGCGTTTCGCCGTTGGGCGCGAGTTTTCTGTTTTTGGTGTATCTCGTCGAGTTTTCCTGGCGGGTATATCGCTCCCCCCTACTTGTTTTAAGTTTCGGGACGAAACTTCTTTTAAGGAGGGTAGAATGTAATATCCGCAATTTCGAATTTCGGTAATTTTCTTTTTTTCGGCGGAAGTTCGTTTTGACGACTCGCTCATGACCGCTTCGTCATTTCGAGAATGATTAATTCTGCACTTTTTGTCATCCGAGTTCGTTTCGGTGTCGTTTTGTTGAGTTCCGTGTCCTTAATCGACTTTTTCACGTGGGAGTTCGACTTTGTAAAGTCACCATTAATTCTTGGAAACTCCAAAAATTCTGAATCTTTGCAACATTATAGAGCATCAAGTTAGCTTTCCAATGGTTCAAACGGTGAGTCAATCGGAGTCCAGGCGAAGGAGTTATGGTCGAAATAGCCAAGACTACACGATGTGCCTTTTTCGTGTTGGAGTGGACTGTATCGTGTGCCGCGGCACACTTCAGCTGTGCCGCGGCACTAAGCTGATTCTGGGCGTTTTTGTGGCCACAGGCCGCGGCACACTTGTCTGTGCCGCGGCACACTTTTTTGCATTTTTGAGCAGATTTTCGAGGAGAAACATTCATTTTCTCCTCTCCTCTTCCTCCTACCCTTCTAGGCGATTTCAAGGGCGATTTTGGGCGATTTGAGTGCTCCCAAACTTGTAGAGATCATCCACCTCAAGTATTGTTGTAGATTTTCGACCTCTACTTGAATCATTCATCCAAATCAAGGTATTTTGGCTTGAACCATTGTTTTTGTAGATTTGGGGATTTTCCTTTTTGATTTCGATTCCAATCCGTTTTTGATCAATTAATTGTTGTATAAACGTTGTTTTGAACTTGTTCTACGGATTGGATACTCGTATCTTTGGTTCGTTCGACCCGAGGGGTGATTTCTTTGTTCTTGAAGGGTCTTGAACATTTAATGTTCGATTAAATGTTCGAATGAGTTCCCTTTGATAGTTTGTTGGGATTTCCGTTGTTTTTGGCCTTGATTCTCGTCGTAATCATGTTTTATTATTCCTTACGGAGGATTATAGGTGCTCGATGATTCCGATGTTGAATTCTGTTGGTGATTGACGATTCATGTGGTGTTTTCCCGTAGTAATTTCGGTGTTATCACGTTCTAGATAGTGTTCGGGAATTTGAGGGCTACCCGGCCGTATCCGTTCACTTTTCCATTGCTCGTGATATCGAGGCAAGTACCTTGCCCATACTTTTCTTATTTTGTGGATATGATGATCGGTGATCGTCTTGGTGTGTTTGTTTGGTTGTTTGAAATGAAGTTTCAAAAGATTTCGGTTTGGCCTCGTTAAAGGCTTTCTTTCAAAATGCGTGTGTGTTTTGTGAACGGCGTGTTTTGGGAATTGATTATGATTTGATTATTTTGAACGTTGAAGGATTTGACGATGATACTCCTATTGTTTAAAGTTATGGAATCGTGTATTCCGTATTTAATCTTGTTATTGCGTTTTGAAGAGTTTGATAATGGTGTCGAGTTAATGGCCATCGCTAGTGAGTATTCTTAATGAACTTACATTCTTAGCATGTTAGTATTGCATGAGTAACGTGTGTGTGTGTATGCTCACTATGGGTTAGATCCGACGGGGTCTCGGTAGGGGTCCACGGAGGGGTGGATCCGCGAGCTTGCTTTTAACCACTACGGGTTAGATCCGACGGGGTCTCGGTAGGGATCCACGGAGGGGTGGGTCCGCGGTTAATTGTGGTGCATTTTGCAAATGTGATTTGATAATGGCATTTCCAGAAATGAGTGCTTTTGAACGGTTTTCATGATTGCATGCATTGACTAAGTGTGTAAGAGGTAAGTTGTTCGTTTGGCCTACTTGGCTAGGATGGCTCTAGAGTATTTTGTTGTTTGTTTTAAATCCTTTATTTGTGGATTTTGATGTTGGGAGACGAACCTTGTGGTCGTTCTTGTATAATGTGAGTTGATGAGATTGGGGCTAAAATCCCAACGTTTTTTGTAAAGGTCATTTGACGGATTTGGGGCTAAAATCCCAACGGTTTGGTAAAGGTTATTTTACAGAAAGTAAACTTTTGGGGCGGTGACCCCTTTTGTCTTTTGGATTTTGAAAAGTAGGATTTGATAATCCTAAATTGTTTCCTATTAAAACTCTCGATGGCATTCTAAACCGTTTTATAAATTATTTCCATTGATTTATGATATTTCGATTTTGAAAGGTTTTCTCAAAGTCTTGCCTCGGGAAGTACTTTTCGTTTCGTTTGGATCTTTGAGGATTCCTGGTTATTGTTATTCGTGGAATGTGAATTGTATGGCTCGTATTTGCACTTTGTTCTTGCACTAGCAAAACAGTGGAGTTTTGCTAACCCCCGAGTATTCGGGGGGTGGATGTCTATTTTTGCATTCAGGTTTTGGAGCATAGCACAGGGTCGGCACGAAGGATGATGAAAGATGAACGATACTAATCACACGAGGTTCCGTTGATGTCGTATTGGTCCAGTTGTATTTTCTTTTCCGCTGCGGTATCTTTTCCCCATTGTACGGGAGTTTATTGTATTTTGACCCCTGCGTGGGTATGTGTTTGGAATTGAGTTGTATGTTATTATTGAAAGACCAAGTCGGTATACTGAGTCATTTTAGCCTTAAAGGCGATGTTTAGATGTTTGATTTTAGTTATCAGCCTGGTAGATCCTCGAGGAGAGGGTCTACGGCGTGTAATATCCCTGAGTGGATTGGGGGTGTTACAGGTATTACATTCTACCCCTCTAAAAATAAGTTTCATCCCGAAACTTAAAACAAGGTCATCACAGTGATTCAAAACAAAACACGACGACACATAATAAAATACCAAATTCATGACCCTGTGGTCCACTATCACATCTCCGTAGGTTCAACAACCCACACGGAACTTATTCAAAACAAAATATCAATCATCAAGCTCCAAACATAAAAACATCACATAATACATCTCCATAGGAGAGACAATCCGCGTAACGAGCACAAAATACCATCACTGGACATCACTGGGCCCTCCAGAAGTGGGAATGGAACTCCGGTTCCCTACCATATTGGCAACAATCTCGCAGTACTGAACTTGATGCCCCTCGCATCCAGAATTATAATAAGTTACTGGCGGTATCTTACAATGCGCACGTTCATGGCCCAGAACGTTACAGTTGAAACACCTTGGAGCACTACCAGAACTCAAAGACACCAGCTTGGGTCTTTTAGATTCTCAAGTTGACGGAGAAGGTCTCATACTCAACTTATATGAGAGTTGAGGTTTAGGAACCCCAATTCCCTCACTTCCCGATACGTCATCAGAATTCTTCTATTTCCTTGCCGCAGATGCATATTCTGCAGACATTATAGCCATTTCAAATGCTAAGGCTCGATCCTGATAGTCCTTCAATGTTGTACACATAAAAGGAGCCATACACTATCGAACCTGAGGTTTCATACGCATATCGAAATAATGAACTTTATCTGCCTCACTTCGCACTTGATCCCGAACATAACACAGCTATCGATTTTAATCGACTATTGCCTGAGATATCAACATGTATTAGGACGTATCCGAGAAAAACTCGAAGATCCTGCGCTCTTTAACAGACGGCGGAAAATACTCGGCCTCCATGGAAATCTTGAATTCAGCCCAAGTAGCTGTACGATCACTAGGAAATGGGTATTGAGCAATGGGTACTCTTCTTTCATCGGGACAAGCTACAGCATTGAATGTTCTGTCCAACTAGAAGAGCCAGTTCTCCCATCCTAACGAGTCCGAAGAACCTACGAAATGGGGCGGGTGCATTCTCATCACACACTACGCCATAAGTGCTCATAAGCAATGCCTGTTTATTGTTGCAGAAGACACGAAAAGTGTTGCCTTAGGCCGAAGGCAACACCAAACTCTTGTTGCCAATACGGCCGTTGCCTTTGACACCTAAGGCAACACTTTTAGCCTCTACTGCAACAATGGAAAAGTATTGCATTACGCCTATAATGCAACAACATAACCAAGTAAGGCAACAAGAAACGGTGTTGCCTAAGATTTCAAAAAAAAAAAAGTCCACATGTGCCACATCATCAGTGGGTTCCACCTTTGTGCCACATCATCAGTGGGGCACACATTTATGCCATGTCATCAGTGGCTCTAAATTTGTGCCACGTCACCAATGGGGCCCACATCTATGCCACGTCAGCATTTTTTTTTTTTTTTTTTTTGATTTTGTAATGCTACTTTTATAAAATACAACAGCTAAAGTAAAAGACAACACTTCATAGAAATAACCATTTTATTTTTACATCAACCCATCCAAAATAAACCATGGCAGCCAAAAACCAACAAGGCTGCCAATACAAAATACAAAGTCCTAAATTTATACAGAGCAACAAACCACCAATTTAACTTCAAAAGTACCAAAACCAAGCAACACCACCATCTAACTTAAAAAGTACGAAATTACACACTCTAAATACAGTGATCGAAATTTATCGGTGTCCGTTTTTCGTTATCGGCGATTCCTTCAAGCCGCAAAACAAAAAAATAAAGTATCAAAATGAGTAAAAGTCGGTTTGAGATATCAACAAATGCCTCGATATCGATGGACACTTATGCATACATTATTTTAAACAAATACTACTATAATTACGAATAAAAATCCCTAGTTTGACATTACATGAACAACGCATCGATTATCTTCATCATAGAGTCGAAATAAGCGAGAATCACCCTTACTTCCATTTTCTGAAGATCTAAAATCATTTCACGACCGATTTGTCGCGAGAAAAATCGACCTCTTCAGGACGTTCATTTTGTTGGTCTTGCATGCTTTCTATGAGCGACATTCTTACGTTGCTTGGATCGGTGTTCATAGGCCCAACCACATGCACGCGATGAAAATAAAGAAGTTTCTTATTTTTTTTATTCAAGAAACAAGAGCATAAAAATAATTAAGTGCAATATAGATTATTACATGGTAGTACAACCACGAGCACTCCTAAAAGCATAAGAGACTATTTGTCCAATGTCTTTCCAGCGTATCAAACGCCTAACCTCATCCTGGCTACTGCTTATAATTATAGATTCCATTCTGAACTTTGCAATTATTATTTATCGATTTCATACGTATTATGACAAGAGTTGAATTATGTTACTTTTCATATTAAAAAATCCTATTAATTAACTAATTATAGATTCAATACTGAACATTGTATTCACTGTTAATTATTATGACAGAGTTGAATATATTATTTTTCATGCTGAAACAATTGTTAACTATGTGACTACAGATTCCATAGTGAACACTTTTACTATTGTCACAAACTTGACATAGTTAAATATGTTAATTTCATATTGAAAACCCCCCGTTAATTAACTACAATGCATGCAGCCTATCAGGGGTAAAAGTTCTTCAGAAAAATCAAAGAATAGTTTTCCTTACGCAACATTCATATGATTGAGCATTTTGCATCAATCAATCTAGTTCTAAAATATCCAAAATACGCAACATCATTAACTACAAGCACAAATCTACTTCACAAGTAAATCAACTAAAAGTGTCTCGAGATCATACATAAAGCAGGAAAAAATAGTGTGAAAAACTCACTGCTTCCTTAATGAAAACAGAATATGCTGCACCTTTCCATTTAGGATCCGTGTCTGGGAAAATCTGCCCAATATCTGGAAGGCCCAGTGCCTCTAATATCGCATCGACTACACAGTGTAGCAACACATCACCTGCACTAGGAGAACCATATCTACCTCAATGACGAACATTAATGTGTTCATTAAACAAATGAGGACTAGAAATGAGAATTTGACATGCGAATTGAAAATTAACCGTCAGTATCTTTTGATGTTTAGCAGATCCTTCGTTGTTATATGCTTTGACAAATGTCACCAATGTGTTTGTAATGTCAACAAACTTCCTGGATTCCTGGGCAATCACCATTAATCTATACAAAAAGAATTAGAAGGATGACAAAGCGAAGAACACAGAGTAGTAGCTAACATGTTTTGTTCCATTATAATCCAATATGTTGATTTACAAATTCCGAGTTGGTTTTCCACGTCTAGTATTCAATTCTATCGAATGTGCAACATTTGAAACATAGAACATAATATAACCACCAGTAGCAAAATACACTTAGCAATCAATCAAATAGGAAAAAAAAGAATTTAATCCTTCAAATCAAATCCAAAATAAAAAGTTCAAAATACCTTTTTAATTGACGAATCGAGCAACTCGCACTATTTGGCCGATTTCTGAGAGAACTCATCTTGCAGGCGGACAAACCAGGCTCTAGTTTCCATATCCAAACCTGAGTATCATTTTAAGACTATTGTTTCACCGGTTTGAGGGTGAAGCTTGAACTAGAGGGACTGTTTGAACAAGCTCGCCTGAGCTTTCTCGAGAAGCTTCCTTTTTCAACTTGTGATTATTGTATGCAGCTACTCCTGCAATAGCTGCATCCATAATGAATTTTTCAGCATTCAGTGCACTATCGTTGATGGAAAATTCAAGCAAATCATTTGACATTTATCTAGAGCAGCTACATATAACTAAAGAACCGCATAATAGTGGACTCAGTTCATCATAATGTTTCAGAAAAGTAAGATTACTTAACTTTTCAAGCACATACCATCTGAAACTTATACAAAGATAGTCGTCATTCTAGAGTTCATTTCCAATTTGATCACCACAAATCCATTTGCAAGCGAGTTCCTACTACCAAAATTGGTTATTTGCTATCAATTTCACCGTTCCCGTGAATACGCAATTTCCAACCTCCAAGAAAAGACCTTATATGTTAAGATATACAAATAACTCAATAGGAGGAGAAATAAGGTGGCAACTTGCATCCTTCTTTGATCAGGACTGATTCTTCCAAGTTAATTAACCAAAGTGGAGTACTATTTTGTAGGAAAATGAATCATTACCCAAACAGTAGTAGCATAATCTAAGAGCTTTAGATGCTCCAAAGCTCCGGGGGACGACAGAACGACGGCGACAAATTCAGAAGTGAGGTGACGGCAATGGCTGTCCGTCGCGGCGGTGCCTCCTCAACAGATTCACGACGGAGATACGACAGCGACAAGGATGGCGCGGTGAAGTCCCGGGTGGCCGAAGTCAAAAGGGAGAGAGAAAGAGATCGAGAACTCAGAGGGGTCGGAGGGGTGAAAGCATCGACGGAAGAAGGAAGGATAGATTGATCGGCGGCGTGGACGGGATGAAGGAAGAAGAGGCAGGCGAGAGTTCGAGAGAGAGTTGTCTCTCTGATTTGGGGGTTAAGGGTTTCAGTGAGGTTCGAATGAGAGGGAGTTGAGTGAGGGAGTGGGTTAAGGGTTTAGCTCACGGGTCGGGTTTCCGGGTCAGATACCGGGTTTCGGGCCGAATCTGGGTCTGGACCGAGCTGGGCTAAAGCAAGGCTTGGGCCATAATTTTGATCTTTACTGAAAGAGTGGCTTTTAACTACGATAGCCCTTCCAAAATCGGTATGTAAGAATAAACAAATATACATAAACTTACGAAAATTAAAAAAATATTACTTAAAATACGGAACCTACCACAGCGTTTTCTAAAAACGCTATGTAAGTGTACTCTTACATAGCGTTTCCTAATTAAACGCTATATAAGTATTTTTACAAAGAATTGTATTATTTTCTATAATTTAAAATTTTGAAATTTTAATATTAAATTTATAATGTGTATTTATATTAAATAATTTAAATATATATAAATTATAATTTATATTATATTATATGTCAAACTTTTAAAATAAAACATATATCATAATTTAAATTTCATTATATATACTGATAATATATTAAACTTTAAAATTATAAAAAATATTTACAATTTTTAATTATAATATTAAAAAATATGATAAGTATTTATATTAAATATAAATAATTTAAATCAAATTTATCATATGTTATATATCAAACTTTAAGAGTAAAAAAATATCAAAATTTAAATTTCATTTCATTGTGTTTGTTTTTGACAATAACTTGAAAAAAATATTAAAAAATTAGATATAATGCAACACCATCACAGGTGTTGCACGTCGCGCAACACTATTTTTATCTTGCAACACCAAATATATATCTAGTGCAATACTATTTCAGCAGTGTTTCAAAAGATCAAAAGTCAACAATCTATTGAAACGCTTTGGTGGCACCACTAGCTAAAAGCATTGCCTATGAGCACTTATGGCGTAGTGACATCTTGTAAGCACTTACTAGCTCCGTTATCCCCATCTGGGATCCCATCCCGGTGTACGGTCTGATTCATATGCATCAACTGGTCAAACACCTGACGAAGGATGGTGGCGGCGCCAATGTCAACATTACCTCTGTTTGATTGCCTCCAATCACGCGATTGGTCATCTCGACCATCTGTACTGAGCTGATTGGCGCTCAACAACGAGCGAGTCGTCCTCTCATGCTCCTGATTACTACCACTACCATGCCCATGTCCTTGACCTCCACCTCTCGTCATACTGAATGGACAACCATCCAGAATAACATAACAAAACAACATCACATAATCAACACATGACAACAAACAGCAGCACGATAAAACATTAACTCCAAATCGTTACATGAATACACGAACTAACACCGCAATAATAGAACTTAAATTCAAAAGTAATTCGCACGGTCACATCAACAGAGATGTACGACTTTTACCAAAACAAACATAGTCAAAACCACATATATATCATTGGGATCAAACACTTGTAACATTCTTTAAAAATAAAAATTTTCCGAGGTCTTTGTTCAAATGATAATATTTCAAAATTCGTGAGTTTGAAAAATTTTGCTTAATGAAATTTTTGAAAAAACTTTTAATACCTCGTCGTTTAATCAAAACCATGAACCCATTATCAAAACTGTTTTGCTTGAAGTGATTTACAAAACAACATGTTGAAACTTCAATCTTCTCGATAAACGATATCAGCAAAATGATCTTATCAATATATATCATTATCACCGTTAACGACATACAGGGTAACCACATGTTACCACGCCAACCATCACGAATAATAACGCACATGATAATCCGCGGCCATGCCCCTCGGCATTGACCCTCAAAGGTTTCGCCAAACCAATCCCGGGTGGAAAACCTCTTATACTCGCACTCAACATTTCCACAGATTAACTACCACATCAGGATAATGTCATAGAATAATACAATCAGATCCTACTATGCAGTCACAACACTTATGTGTATAACCAAAATTTTCTAGCAAGAATGGTAACAATCAACAACTCGTCAACGATACCCATACAAGATAACTAACCGAGTGGGACATTACCGATACAATGGTTAAAATTCACAGTCGTCACTGGCGGACCATACGACTATGTCTACTAAAATCAAATGATTGGTAGAGGGCGCATATACAACTATAACAACAAGGTTACGACCATGACAGTCAAAAACTTACGGTTGTAACAACATGTAGTTTACGGCCGTAACAACTATGAGCTTACGGCAGTAATAGTAAACATCTTACGGCCGTAATCACTAGCTGCAGGACAACAGAATTGTCCCAGCAGCCCCGACACGGCTCCGAAGGTTAAGGATCGACTCCTAACAATGTATTCCGACATATAGAAAATACTATATGTCGCAACGACTTAGTCCTAACACACAAACACATAACATTTTGAATTCCGAAAACCAAGGTCGTTTTGCAAAACATAAATTTTCCCAAAACCCTTTCGATCATAACAAAAAATAACGGTAATATTTGCAATGTCCAAAGTATTTTAAAACACATTTTCCAAATACCATCTGATGGTGCTATTTGAAAATGCATGACCAACTTGTCAAAATTCAACCGATTTCAAAATCCATACAACCCGTGGTTTAACCGCACTATCAAAATACTTTTGAAAATTGATTTCCTCAAAAATGTTCAAACCCGTAAAGTCCTCCAGAAAAACGTTCTCAAACCTACTCGCAGTGGGCATAATTACAACAATCCAAAACCAATTGAACTTAAAACCACATGCCCAAACGGCAAACAGGATCGCCAATTCAATCAAATACATATCGTGGGAATCAAGTTTAAACATACAACAAAACCATTCATCGGAGTTTCTCACAAACTCTACCATCGATACCTTTTTCGAAACCCATTGTTGGCCACTTAAGTATACTGGATACAATTTGGAAAATAGTTTAAACAACAAACTGTACGGAATCTAAATCTGAGTGCATAGCGGAAGTCTTGGATACAGTAGGTTGCTGTGGATACAGAAACTAAGTGTATGGTGTATAATTAATATATCACAGTAATTTAAAACAGTAAAAGCTGAAGGTAAATAACACAGTAATTAAAGTGGTTCGAGATAAACCCCTCTACGTCCACTGGTCCTCCACACAGGAGTAAAAAGTTTATTATAATTACTGCGTACACAACTACGTAATTATAAACAAACCTATCCTTGTATCGTTCACACAGATTGATACAAAGAATATCACTTTCAACCGTTCACACAGATTGGTTAAAGCTTCCTTCTTGACTAGCTTCTTCACACACAGTTCCAAAGCTTCGTCCTTATTCGTCCCACACAGGTCAGAATAACTTGTTGAGTTCACACAGAGCTCAGTTTTTACACAGAGGTAAAAGGTAGGTAACCAGGTAAGAACAGCAGCTTTGAATATGAAGTTCTTGAGCTTATGATGGCTGTTCTTGATGTTGAGCACTGTATATCTCTTTCGTTCTTAATTGCAGTATGCTTTGGAGATATGTTTGCTCTGATGATAACTTTTGATAGCTTGAGTGTTAGGTTACTTTGGTGTCACTGATCTTCAATGTCTTCAAGGATATATATAGTCTCTGAAGAAAGTGTCCGTTGAGATATATCCGTTTGAATAAGATTTCGTTCCAACGGGATTAAGACATGATCCGGATTTCGCGGGATTCTGAAGATCTGAAGACTGGCAGTATTTAAATACTTTATCCTTGAGTATTTAAATACTTCTTTGTTCAACGGGACTTGACTTCTGTTCCTTCTTTGTCCTGTTGTGAGCTGTATGGAAGATAACTGTATTTTGAGTTTCGAGACAGTTTCCATACTTGGTCTTTTTACAAGACTACGTGCTGTACTGAAGAGCTTCACTTTATATGCTGATTCGAGGCAGGTCTTCGATACAGGATAAAGCCTCAAAGCTTCGATACGCTTCCTTCTCGTATTCGGATTGGCATATATGTCAAAACCTCCTTTTATCAAATAACATTCGATACAGGGATCGGGTATCCCGGCTGATTCGATACAGGGTATTTGTTTTTCCCAACGATTTCCCCCTTTTTGACAATTTGCCAAGACCTTCTTTCTTAACTCTTCGAGTCTTCTTGATGATGCCAAAACCTTCTTCATGAAGCATTCTTCTTTGATGACTTCTGGCAGATTTCTTGGTCTTTTGTCAAAGGTCTGACTTAGTGACTTAGTCTACAATAATGAACTGCTCGCAGGCAAGTTCGATACAGTTTGAGATTTATTACAACTTAAGCCTATGATTGGGCAGGCACAATCTTACAATGTATTCTAAGTTTACAACTGAAATTATGAACTGTTCGTAGACTAGTTCGTACAGCTTATTTTTCAATCAAGTTTATCTAACTTGAGATTTCTATCAAACAATTTAAGTAATCATACATCGACACAGTAGATTACGAGTTGTAATCTTTCAAGACAAACAAACGTTTTTATTGATATTCAAAATGATTGAGTACAGAGTTTGCTGTTTCGAATAGAAATTACAAAACAAAAAAATATACATAGATTTCATCTCCTTATCTATAATCCGCATGCCTCCATGGTCTTTTGCCTTGTTCATTCTCGGTGCCACGCCACCAGTTTTGAAGAGAATCATTGCCTCGATCCTGGTATATCGCTCTTCCTTCATATGAACGATCAAAGGCAAGTATCCAATCTTCTGGATGGGTGACCCGATCTCCTCTTCTATGTTTGGATTTCATTTCGATTTGGAGAGGGAGTTTACCTTCTTCTAGCATCTTTGTAAATTTATCTGCCGCCTCCGCTAACGTTTTATAATTTTTGAAGATGGCGGATTCCCTGATGAGTCTGACAAAATATCTCATCAGTTCATTCTTCCTCCAGTGCTTCACTTCGTCGGCAGTTGGGTTGCGGTTGGTCGGCAGACGAATTTCCGAAGGTCTCTGAATAAGAGTTTGCCAAGGGACATTGGGGTCATGAAATTTCGGTCTGGAGCCTGAAATTTTAAAGCTTTGGGATTTGGGTGCTAGCTTGTTTAATTCGGCAGTGATACTGTTCTGAGCAGCCTCAAATTCCCTTTCTTGTTGCAGCCTTATTCTCCTAGCAGCTTCTCGTGCCTCTTCCCCCTTTTTGGCTTCATCAAGACTTTGCAGGATTTCAAGAGCAGCGTCCTGTTTGGTCTCGATGCTGGTCATTCTTTCAACAAGGGAGGAAAGAGTCTGCGACATTTCTTGAATGCATTTGTCGTGAGCACGCAGTTGAGAGCTGTTCTCAATCATTGCACAAGCGGTCTTGGCTTCAGCAATCCTTGTCTTTGTAGCTTCCTCCTTCAGCAGTTGCTCCTGCTTATCTTCCATGATCTTCAAGGCTTGCTTGAAAACTTCTGGCAAAACAATGAATGCGTCGACAACTCGAGATACTTCGTGTTGAAGAGTGGTCATTTCTTCGACGGCAAAGGTATGCATCTAATTCAGTGCCTTTTCAACGGAAGATAGAGCATTTACTGCATCTTGGATAAATACAGTCTGAAGGCCAAGAGCTCGCAGGCGCTCTTTTCGTGCAGCAGAGATCGGAGAATCTGGTTCGGCAAGGTCTGCAGCGCTGTTCAACCTTCTTACATTCACGGATGGACGTGAAGTAAGTTGGACATCCTCAGGTTCGGTACCGTCCTCGGATTCCATTGTTGAAGGGGCGGGAGCAGCTTCCTGTGGTTCGGCGACAGTTGGTGGAGAAGCTTCCTGTTGCGAAGACTCTTCAGCAATCATGGATGCAGGAGGGACTGAATCCTCCTGTTGGCTTGCAGGAATAGCTTCTTCGGTCGCAGCAGGCTCAGGTGCCTGTTCGAAAATTTCTTGTACTTCCTCGACTGGAGGGACTGATTCCTCTTGGTCGGGAATGTTCTCGGGCTGTGGCGAAGGGGGATTGGCTTGGGTAGAAGGCCCTTCGTCATTTCTGGGTGGAGAGGCGTCTCGAGCTTCAGCCTCTTCACGACTCATTCTCAGACCTGCTTGAAGAGCATCATCGTCGTCGTCTGAGTCATGGTCTTCGTCATCTGTTGGATTAATGGGAGAATCCTCTGTCTTCTTCTTTCCTTTCCTCCTGGGGTCAGATTTGTGCAGCAGGTGGCTTTCAATTAGATCCTTGCAAGAGGAGTTATCCCATCGAAGCAGGGCCTCAATTTCAGTTGAGTCTGTTACTTCGGAGACGAATCTCTCTTCGTGGCTCCAATTGCTCCAATTGTATAGTGTATCGTACGGAGCTAACCTGTAGCCTTTCCATTGCAGAAATCTTTCGAAGGCATGTTCAATTTGAACCGAAAGAAGTGTCTGATTTATGATCGAGTCAGGGGAGGGACTTCGAATAACGTCTGGAGACGCTGTTTCGAGGGATTCTGGTACAGGTATGGGATCCTGTACGGAAGATGGACTCCTTGCAGGGGATGGTGCCCTGAAGGAAATTGGATCCTGCACGGGTGTGGGATCCCGTAGAGGAGAAGTAGCTTTTGGCTCCGAATGGGCAGCCGACTCGCTAAAGTCTTGAGCGTTGGCAGATGTCTCAATATCCGTCGTAGCCGCCAAAGGCTCGGGATCTACTGTCGATACAGTAGGAGACACCTCTTCCACAGGGGTTGGGCCCTGGGGTTCTTCATCAGTGGGTTGCGCCACGGGGGAGACATCCTTGGAGTGCTTGGAAGATTTGATTTTTGAGAGCCTCCTGAGTCTCTTCTTGGACTTCTCACCAGCAGAGTGTTTCTTGCTGTGAGATCGCTTTCGCTTCTTTGAAGATTCCATTTCTGGGACCTTCACGGTTTCATCTCTTGGGTTGGCAGAAATTGGCATGTGCCTGGTTCGTGGGTGATTGCAGTGCATGGTGCTCTGGTTATACGCAGTGGGTTTGACGCCTCCTAAGTATATCCTCGAGCTATTCTTCTTGGCATCGGCGGATTGCGTCAGTCCGCACTTCGTCAGGATGAAGTTCAGCATTAAACCAAAGGATTTCTTTTGGGTGGCAGGTTTGCACACCTCTTCTTGAAGACGTTTCAGAATTATTTGGCACCAATTGACCTTTTCACAGGTCAAAATAGCTACCATCATTCTGAACCTTAAGTTCGTGCACATCTCGAATGCACCGGTTCGGTTTTCAATGATCCTGGAGCAAAAGTCATGAAGATAAACAAAATGAAGAAGAAAATTTTTCTTGTGACAAGTAGTTGTCACCATATCAACCACTTTGGACCCTGTAAATAGTCCATAAAACTTGGTAATGAGCTCTTGAGACCCGAACGTCTCAAGTTGGTCCATGGTCAGGCCATCAGCGGGCAGCCTGTAGATTCTCTGGAGTAGATCGCGATTGATGCAGATTTCCACTCCGGATCATTGCGGTGATGTCGCAACATGACCTCCCCGGGCCGATGATGAAAACGGACGGCGGCGTTGAGGTAGAATTCCTCAACCAGATGGGCGTCGTATTTGTCAGCGGTCTTGCTCCCAAGGCGATAGAGGCCTTGTTGTTCAAGACGAGTAATGATATACTCCATTGGTTCTGAGTCATTGGTTTCCGAGAGAATACGCTCTATGATGACAGGTTTGGAGAAGATCCGGCCATCAATGATGTTGGAGGATTTCTTCAGGACAGGGGAAGAAGATTGACCAGCCATTGATGTTTTCTTAAAAAAAAGGTGGAAGAAAACAGTCGAATTACGCAGTGAATATGCAGAAAATATGTAGGCTGTTTGCTTGAGAACTCTTGTAATTGTAGAAAGCGTAAAGTGTCTCTAATGGCAGATACAGTCCTTTTATACTTGGGCGGCGAAATAGGGTTTTGCAGAGTACGAATGGTCAGATTTTAAGGGATGGGAACCGGTTTTGAAATCAACGGTCAAGATGGATTTAGTGTAACCGGTACGCTAATCCATTAAGAGGTTTAAAAATAGAGCGGGTCCCACTTCTGACATAGGTTGATACCCTAAATGCCTAAAACGGCGGTTTAAAAATAATAAACAATTTGAAAACATCGCGGCTTTTGAGATTCAGTTGTCCAGATGTCGTGTAAGGCATTTAATGAACATGACGTTTGACATAAAAACAGGGCACGTGGACAAAAATTATTTTAAAAGGAAATAATATTATATTATATCTTGAATCGAAATCTATAGCATGTCTTTGTTCTCGCGTCAATCTGACGTTCCCCCTTAAAAAGGTACTAATAGGTTTTGAATTCCATACGGCAATATTTGGATTAATCTTTGTATTCATGGGTCTACTGAGATTCCCCCTTAATTATTGCACACACATTTGTAGGATTCATATGCGTTCGCTCGCTCTGATCTTGTATTGATGATTAAGTGTACGGATAATTAATGTTGAATCTTTGTATTCATGGGTCTTCTGACATTCCCCCTCAATTGTTGAGTAAAAACGAGAAATTACTTACGGAGTCTGGTGTAGTATTCCCAATTCTTATGTCGAGCATGTTGAATCTTGCTTTGTGTCGAGAGGCTTGGTGAAAATGTCGGCCGGTGAGCGTCTGTATGAACTTTTTCCGGCGAACATCCTTGTTCTCGACATGATTCTGATAAAATGATGCTTCATGTTGATATGTTTAGTGCGCGAGTTCGAGCGATTGTGCGTGATTGCAATTGCACTCGTGCTATCACACATGATTGGAGTCTCTCTAGCATCGATTCCATAATCGGCGGTTGTTCTTTGCATCAAAGGATCTGCATACTGGCGACTTCCAGCACATAGTACTGATTCGGCCGTGGAAAGAGAGTTAGCCAATTGCTTCTTCTTGAACCAAGAAACGAGTCTAGGTCAGAAAGTGACAAGTTCCACTTGTACTCTTCTATCTAGCTTGCGACCTCCGAGATCCGAGTCAGTATCAACTAAATCGAATCCGCCTTCCTTAGGATACCACGATCCTGCATCAATTGTTCCTTTAATGTACTTGAGGATTCGTTTAGTCAGTATTGAAGTGTGATTCCTTAGGTGCAACTTGATATCTCGCACACACTCCAATGACAAGCTGGATATCGGGCACGCTAGCCGTTAGGTACAGGAGCGAACCAATGAGCTTCTGTAGAGTGATTGGTCAAACGGCTTTCCGGCTTCATCGGCACTAATTTGCACGGAAGTGCTCATAGGGGTTGGCGAGGATTTGGAATTGTTCATTCCAAATTTGTTGAGAAGTTCCTTCTTTGTATTTCTCTGGTTGATGAATATACTGTAGGCAAGCTGCTTTACTGCAAACCTAGGAAATAACTAAGTTCCCCATCATACTCATTTCAAATTTGCTTTGCATGAGATGTGAGAACCTTTGACATAGAGCAAGGTTAGTTGAACCAAAAATAATATCATCGACATAGATTTGTACCATTAGAAGGTCATCACCTTCTGTATCTTGAACAAGGTTTTGTCGTGACACCTTTCTCAAATCCATTGTTGGTTGAATCTTTGGGACAGGGTTTCGTACCAGGCTCTAGGGGCTTGTTTAAGTCCGTACAGTGCTTTCCTTAGCCTGTAAACTAGATCGATACCGTCTGTGTTGGCAAACCCTGGTGGTTGTTCAAGATAAACTTCTTCTGCAAGTTCTCCATTTAGGAAATCACTCTTGACGTCCATTTGGTATACGATAAAACTCTTATGGGCGGCAAAGGCTAAGAATATCCTAATGGCTTCTAGTCTCGCTACAGGTGCAAAGGTTTCATCATAGTCGATTCCTTCTTCCTGACAATAGCCTTGTGCTACTAGTCTGGATTTGTTCCTAATGATAAGTCCATTTCGATCCTTTTTGTTTCGAAATACCCATTTGGTTCCTATAACCGATTGGTGAGTTGGTCTGGGTACAAGATACCATACATTGTTTCTTTCGAAACCGTTAAGCTCTTCTTCCATAGATGTTATCCAATGTGAGTTGTTAAGAGCGTCTATGGTCGAAACAGGTTCGGACTGGGCTAAGAATACAGTGATAGTGCACATATTCAGTCTCCTAAGTTCGGATTGAGATTTCCATTCAGGAAACTGTGAAACTTCAGCATTAGATTCTTCTTGTGCACAAAGTACATTTCCTTGTGTACTCTGTATTCTCCTACGAGTAGAAACACCTGCATTAATGTTTCCAATGATCAGCTCTTGCGGGTGATCTCTCAACCATCTTCGGTCGGGTTCTAGTTCAGGATCCCGTACTGTATCGAAAGTTTACGTGGATACGGCTTGACATGCGGCGTCAGCTTCATCCACATCGATTCTTACAGCTGCGGGGTTGATTTCTAAATCAACGACAGGTTCTATGGGTGTAGGTGGATCCAAGATAGATAGATGGTGAGTGTCCTGAGTGATATCATCTACTCCTGTAGGGTCATGGTGTGGTTCGTCGAACACTACATGAACTGATTCCTCGATCGTTAGCTTCCTTTTATTAAAGATTCTGAAAGCTTTGCTGATGGAGGAGTATCCTACGAATATTCCTTCATCTGATTTTTCATCAAAGGTTCTAAGTTGGTCCTTCCCATTGTTCAATACATAACACCTGCATCCAAAAATGTGAAAATACAAAACTAATGGAGTTTTGTTATTCCATACCTCATAAGCTGTTTTGTTGTGGTGCTTGTTGACGATACAGCGGTTTTGAGTGTAGCACGCTGTATTGGTTGCTTCACCCCAGAAACGCTGTGGCAATTTGCTTGCGGCAATCATTGTCCTTGTTGCTTCTTTCAACGTCCTATTCTTTCGCTCGGCAACACCATTTTGTTGAGGTGTACGGGCAGCTGAGTATTTCTTTGTATTCCATTCTCGAACAGTATTGCTCTATAAAGCGGTTAGTAAATTCGGTACCTGCAGCCGGAACGAATGCACACGATACTTGATGCTTTTTCATTTTGCAACTTTCTCAGGAGCTCGGGCAGCCTTGATGTTGTTTCCTTCTTCTTGCTAAGAAAGATCGTCCAAGCATACCTGGAATAATCATCAACAACAACCATGCAATATTTCTTACCTCCCAAACTTACTGGGTCTACTGGACCGTAGAGATCCATGTGTAGCATTTCAAATACTCTTTGGGTTGAAAGGTAGGATTTGCTTTTCAGGGTTGACTTGATTTGATTGCCTTTCTGGCATGGTCCGCAGACGCTATCCTTCTTGAATGACACATATGGCAAACCTCTAACCATACCCTGTCTTGAAAGCTTGTTGATCGTCTTGAAGTTGACGTGAGACATCCTCTTGTGCCATAGCCAGCTAAGATCTGCAGTGCCTTTGGCAACAAAACATGGAATTGAGGAGCTCATAGGCTTCGATCGGCAATGTACATATTACGATCTGCTTCCTGTAAGCACAACTTCCTTGGTTTGGGTGTTCTTGACTCTCAATGATCTATATAGAACTTCACCGAGAACTGTTTATCACGGATCGGCTAATACTAAGTAGATTATACTGTAAGCCTTCAACATATGCAACATCGGTGACCTTGAATTTCCCGAAAAGTAGGTTTCCTTTCCCTCTTGTTCTTCCTTTAGACTTATCACCGAAGCGAACTTTTGGACCGCGACCTTCTACAAAATCAGATAGCTTGCTCCTATCTCCGGTCATGTGATGAGAGCATCCACTATCGAAGTACCAGGTATCCTCCTCTAGAATGTCCTGTAATAAAGAAATTAGGTAGATTTAGGTCCCCTTTGATTTTTGGGTCCATATATGTTAGTTCCTTTAGGTACCCAAACTTTCTGACGACAATTGGTTTCTTGTAGGATGTACTCGGTGCAGTGTTGCGATATCTACGGGGCATATCCGTAGATGTTAAAATCATGATAATAACTATTCATGAAAAATTCAGGGTTATTATTATTATTCCGATCGAGTGCCGTCTAGGAGGTGGAGCCATTTTCTTAGGCTATGACTTGTCTTACGGGTCTCCAGTTGGATTCCCAATGCTGTTGTTGATACTGAACTGGCATCTGCTGTCTTGAGGGATAACGGGGCTCCTGTATCCAATACCTAGGCGCACTGTACTGAGTGTACTGCTGTGCGGGCCTTTGGTGGTTGGATACCGCCTTCTTTCTGAATGACTGCCGGCGTTGATGATATGCTTGTGGAGCATGCTGTTGAGTACGCCTTCTGAGTGGTTGTTGGTTCCACTGTCTCGAATAGTAGAGTTGAGGGGGCGGAATTGCAGCCTTCGGTTTTCTCGGTACAGCAGGTTCCTTTATGGGACTAGGAGTATCTTCCGATTCTGGAATGTGTTCCACACTCTTGACGAACACAGTACTAGTTTTCCCTTTATTCGAACATGAGCTGTATCCTAAGCCACTTTTATCATGAGCATGTTGCCCAGTGCTTAGAATTTCTTCCATTCTTTTGGACGATTTTTCAAAAGACTTCAGAATGGTCTCAAGTTCAGTTTCTCGCTTTTCGAGAGTTGTGATTTTGGTTTGTAGTAGAACCAAATCATTTGTCTTGCTCTCATTGTGGGTTTTAACCTCATTTAGTTCATGAGCAAGTTGATGATTGCTCTCCATGAGTTTTTCAAAATCGACCTTCTTTGGTTTCACAATCAAGAGACATATTTTCATAGTTTATTTTCAAAGAAGTCATTTTCATCTTTCGGCTCTAAATTTGTTAATTGAAGTGTATATTCTCGATTTTAGAGTCTCATGGGCTTTTTGAATGTTTTTAAATTCATTCATCATATTTTGAAAGTATGAGATGCATTAGATGGAATAGCCGAGGTTGAACTTACCTCATCGTCATTGTCTTCATCTTCCGGAACATCTTTGGCCATAAAGCACATGTATGCTTTATCATCGAACTCATCGTCGGATGAATCACTTTCGATGACCACTGAAGACATTCTGTGATTTGGATGGTGTGGGGAGGCTTCGATTCTCCAATCGGGGCCTTGAGCTTGTCTTTCCAAGCACGTCTTTTCATCTCTCTCTTGTTGCTCGGCCTCGGGCAATCTTTGGACTTTGGGATGAGGACATTTGTTTGCATAATGGCACAGTTTCTGCAGATTATAGCACGAGTTAGCATCACCGGATGATGTTTCGGTACTTACCTTGTTGTGAGTTTGGGCACGTAGGAGTCTTTCAGATCGTTTGATGAACTTTTGAATTTATGCATTAGAAGCGCCATTTCATCTTGGGACGGGATGGCGTCGTCCTTGTCGGCATTCTTGTGGCCAAGCCCGACGAGCTAGGCATCTTTGTGTCGACGGTTCGTCTGACGGCGAGAGTCATGACCTTTGAAGGAGATTCTTGACTTTCTCTCTTCTTTCAGTGTCATACTCAAAAGCTTTAAGGTCGGAGAAGAGATCAAAAGTGGATATTTCATTAAGATTACAGGATACACGCATAGTCAGTGGTCTTAATGTCCCATCGGGGAGAGATCTGAAAATTTTTAAGTTCTTCTCCTTTTGGGTGTAAATCTTGCCCAACGCTTCAAGTTCACCAACAATACCGGTAAATCTGAGGTCAAGTTCCTCAAGTGTTTCCGTTGGTTTCATTTCAAAGGATTCGAATTCTTGAGTAAGTTTTGAAATCTTGTTTTCTTTGAGAGCTCGGTTCCCTCACAAATTAACTTGAGTTTATCCCGATTTCTTTGGTTGTTTTGCGGCTCTTTACCTTTGAACGTGCCTTTGTCAAGAGTGACAAATAACGCGTTCTTAGCAACGTTAATCGAGATTTGCTCGCTTCCTTTCATCATTGTCCATTGCTCGCGTTCCTTCTCGAGCATTTCGGCATGGGCTTGGCCCTCAATCCTTGCGGCTAGATTGACCTTCATGATCTTGATAGGACCATCTGTATAAAAAAATCATCTCTTCGTGCATTCTTTGCAAGATGAGCTTCCATTCTAATTCTCCGATCGTCAAATTCGTTAATAGAGAACATGGGGACTTTGTTAATCATAGAAGTATCCATACGATAATATAGGAATGAAAGAGACTGTTTTGAAAATAAGTGATTTGAATCGATTCGGTTAAAAGAAGTACGACTGATTCTTTTTAGAATCAACCGCTCGATACCACTTGTTGGCCACTTAAGTATCTTGGATACGATTTGGAAAATAGTTTAAACAACAAAGCATGCGGAATCTAAATCGAGTGCATAGCGGAAGTCTTGGATACGATGGGTTCTTTGTGGATACAAGAACTAAGTTTATAGTGTATACTTAATATATCACGGTAATTTAAAAGCGAAAAGTCAAGGTAAATAACACGATAATTAAAGTGGTTCGAGGTAAACCCCTCTACGTCCACCGGTCCTCCACACAGAGTAAAGTTTATTATAATTACTGCGTACACAACTACGTAATTATAAACAAACCTATCCTTGTATCGTTCACACAGATTGATACAAAGAATATCACTTTCAACCGTTCACACAGATTGGTTAAAGCTTCCTTCTTGACTAGCTTCTTCACACACAATTCCAAAGCTTCGTCCTTATTCGTCCCACACAGGTCAGAATAACTTGTTGAGTTCACACAGAGCTCAGTTTTTACACAGAGGTAAAAGGTAGGTAACCAGGTAAGAACAACAGCTTTGAATATGAAGTTCTTGAGCTGGTGATGGCTGTTCTTGATGTTGAGCATTGTATATCTCTTTCGTTCTTAATTGCAGTATGCTTTCGAGATATGTTTGCTCTGATGATAACTTTTGATAGCTTGAGTGTTAGGTTACTTTGGTGTCACTGATCTTCAATGTCTTCAAGGATATATATAGTCTCTAAAGAAAGTGTCCGTTGAGATATATCCGTTTGAATAAGATTTCGTTCCAACGGGATTAAGACATGATCCGGATTTCGCAGGATTCTGAAGATCTGAAGACTGGAAGTATTTAAATACTTTATCCTTGAGTATTTAAATACTTCTTTGTTCAACGGGACTTGACTTCTGTTCCTTCTTTGTCCTATTGTGAGCTGTATGGAAGATAACTGTATTTTGAGTTTCGAGACAGTTTCCATACTTGGTCTTTTTACAAGACTACGTGCTGTACTGAAGAGCTTCACTTTATATGCTGATTCGAGGCAGGTCTTCGATACAGAATAAAGCCTCAAAGCTTCGATACAGTTTTCTTACTGTATTCGGATTGGCATATATGTCAAAACCTCCTTTTATCAAATAACATTCGATACAGGGATCGGGTATCCCAGCTGATTCGATACAGGGTATTTGTTTTTCCCAACACCCATCAAGGTTCACAACTTTCACATCATACCACCCCACACGGTGGTTTAAAGGCAAGTGTGTCACAAGTATCGAATACAAACTCCATTACACAACACCGTGCAATTAAAATTATGCACCGCAATTAACTCACATAGATGAAATCATGAAACACAGGTACCTCGCATAAAAGAGGAGACTTACGTACACATGCCACATGGAGATGACGGTCACCCTCGATACTAATCTCATCCGACAACATATCTGACACGTTGTGACTACGCACAACTCAATTTGTCACCCGGCAACTCGAATGACACGATGACACACTACTCGACAAATCTCGACTCGACTTGACTCGACAGCCTAGGTTTCCGCAACATAAGCTCCGATACCATAAATGTAACACCCCAAAAACTGTATGGGAATACTACATGCCGTAGATCCTTCCCACGAGGATCTACCAGACTAAACATCACAAAACGACCAAGTGTTCGCCCGGCCGGGGCAAACAATACAATGATATGGACCATTAAGATCCATTATAAATGACTACACGGACCGGTGAGGTCGTACGACTGACGTAAACAGAAAAATGCAACTCTTTACAATGAATACCCATACACGGGTAAAGATACAAAATAGCGGAAGGCAGAATACGACTCTGACGATATAACACAACTCGACTTAACTCCCAACTCTCGATTAGTATCATAGCCCGTCACTTCATATCCCTGCTCCCCGAACCTGCAAGCACCTAGACACAAAACAGACTTCCACCCCCGATTACTCGGGGGTTACAAAATTCCACTATTTTGCTAGTGCAAATATAATACTATACGAAATGCAACAAGTAAATAGCAACCACGAATTTGATATGGAAATCAACTATCAAAATATTCCCGAGAAGTTTTAGAATTTCGAACTCAAATAAAGAAGTATTTGAAAAGAACTCGTCGTCTCGGGGATTTTTAAAGTATGAATTCTTTTGGACCTCGAGTACCGATTAACAAAATCTTTTCGAAAGCGTTAGGGCCTCAGCCCGATTTCTGTTCCAAAACACACTAGTTAAGATATCATCATGAGTCTGTGACCCAACTTTAAATCACTATCCAATCAATCACTATTACACGATCATTGTTCATACACATCATGTACCGAACTCTAGAGGCCTAGACGGACCCTACCCGGACCACACGCATTGTTCGTACACATCATGTACCGAACTCCAGAGGCCTCGACGGATCCTACCCGGACCACACACATTGTTCGTACACATCATGTACCAAACTCCAGAGGCCTCGTCAGACCCTACCTGGATCACACACCTTGTTCGTACATATCATGTACCAAAGTCCAAACGCCTCGTCAGACCTTACCTGGAACACACACATTATCACGACACAACTCATATTGATCAACTCAACACATCACCACGAGAAACACACATTATTATCAATATGTCAAACCATTCAACAATACACCGTAATGCATATTCAAGTATGTAAATCAAAACGACACAAATATCATATTCATCACGACAACTCAACCATGACCAACCACGCCCGACACAAACCATATGATTAACACAACCAACACAATTCCACGACGTTAACCAAGTTAGGATATCATCATTACCATCAATCGTTCATAATAATCAATTCACACGAAGCATATTCACGAAAGTAAACCAATTCATCATAACCCTAACACGGAGTCCCTATTCACAAGACTCGAATCGTATAGCAAGATACTTGCCTCGATAACCGATACCGAACACTCCAACGAACACGGCTCAATCGGGAAACCTCGAACACCTACAATCCTCCGACAAAACAATGAAGATACGATTACAACGAGAATCAAGACCAATAAAAATTGAAATCCCACCAAACTATCGAAGGAAAACTCATTGGGACATTTAATCGAACATTAAATGTTCAATAACTCCCAAGAACACTAGAATCGCCAATTGAGTTAAACAAACTCGAAATATGGATATACAACCCTTAGAACACGATTAATAATGCTCAATAATATCAACTGATTCATCAAAATCGGACGAACAACAAGGATCAAGAAGGAATCCCGAATGTCAAACCTAGGAGATTTCAAGAATTTACCTCGATCGGACGAAGAACAAGGATTAGATGATGATTGACACGAACTAGGCTTCCCAAAAAGATGCACGATGATACCTCCGATCATCACCCAGGGGTTCCAGCTGAGAATCGCGGAAGAAGAAGGAGTAATGGTGAAGAATGAACAAAAACCCGTCGGCAAGCCTATATATAGCCGCGCAGGTTATAGCCGTAACAAGCGGCACCATACGGCCGTAACTCGGCCCTTACGGCCATAATCGACATCATCTAACGGGCGTAATCGGAACCTCCCAGGCCATTGACCAACACGCTCGGCATATTACGGCCATTACTAGGCAAAGCATTGCGGCCATAACCGGGCATTACGGGCGTACCCAGCAACACATTACGGCCGTAATCGATCCTCTCTGGCTACTGCCCAACCTGTGCGGGTGCCTTATGGTCGTAACCGGCAAGGGATTGCAGCCGTAACCGGCCATGAATTACGGCCGTAATAGGTCCTGCATTGCGGTCGTAACTCGGCCAGGCCTTACGGTTGAAACTCAATCGTTCCGACAGTCCGGTTAGACGTTCGACAGCGTATCGGTCACACTAACGCACCGGCTATGATTCAAAACAATAACGAGCAAATTACAAAACATAACATACCACATCACACGCACACATTTAATCAAATAAACGCACGCAACCACAAGTCTCACTCGACAAACACTACAACAGAGTATATCATACCATTCATGATAGAAAAACGAATTCCACATAATCATAACGACACGAAATAGCCGACACCAACTGACAAATAGTTCAAGGCAACCGGAATAAATGTCTCGGGTATTACACAAGTATGGGACAAAGGTTTAAAGTGACGCAAAGCTGAATTCGCACTTAATAATAAAAAGGACAATAGGCTTGACTGGGCTAACTGAGGATCTCCACAGTTATTTGGTAAGAAAATAGGCTAGAAGGGCCAAAGCCTAAGAACATATTTACAAATTCTTTTGACAAATATACTAATTCACGTTCTAGAGTTTCAAACACGAGTGGCGCACTCAATCAATGATGGACTTGCAAAATAATAACCAATAACGGTTCAAATCTCATGTGGAATTCCACATGATAGAAAAACGAATTCATGTTCGATTAAAGTCGAGTTGTGTTATATCGTCAGAGTCGTATTCCGCCTTCTGCTATTTTGTATCTTTACCCTTGCGTGGGTATTCATTGTAAAGAGTTGTATTTTTCTGTTTACGCCAGTCGTACGACCTCATCGGTCCGTGTAGTCGTTTATAATTGACCTTAACGGTCCGTATCATTGTATTGTTTACCCCGGCCGGGCGAACACTTGGTCGTTTTGTGATGTTTAGCCTGGTAGATCCTTGTGGTAAATCCTGGTAAATCATCATGAATAACACATGAACATCTCTAAAAACTTAATCATAATACTCAATATATTTATAGTCCAACATATAATCAACTTCTCATGGGAAAGTCTACGTTTAATCATCTAAATATTCCAAAATCATGATATCTAGTTCAAGGAGTTTCTACTAAGTCTAATATCACCATCAACATGCTCATAATAACCTTCTTGATACGAACTAAGGGCTGAGATGTCAATAACATACCTTACACGATGATAAATTTCACACAAATTAATATCCATAAATCAAACTCATAATTCAAATCTTCTAACCCACAAAGTTCAAAGTTTAAATCCACAAATAACAAAACACAAAATTAATATCCAAAATCATCAACTAAAAACAAAGTTTAAATTCTAATGAAAAGCATATTATTCGAAGTCAACAGTTGAAAGAGACCTATTTTCCTCTTATTTGTTGTGTGAATGTTTGAAATAATGAGTGTGGGCCGGGCTCTGTTCGGGTATTTTGTGGGTATTTCGTGGGTATTTTTGTGGGTATTTCGCGGGTATCTTCGCGGGTGTTTTTCGTGGGTAGACGGGTTTCGCGGGTACGGATAGTAACTATCTATATCCGTACCCGCGAACCTAATGGATAGTAATTTCATACCACGAAGCTATCCATGGATACCAAATGCCCACCAAACCCGCACCTATTAGAGTCGGGTGCCCGCGGTTATCCGTTACCCGTGGGTAAATTGCCATCCCTAGTTCAAATAGACCGTGGGGGGTATCGGTGGAATGATAAAAAATTCATATTTCTTCCAAAATATCATCCTACACTTTTAAAATAAGCGTTGCCCTCAATATACTAATTATAATAAAAAAGACCCCATTGTCTTGTGTGTTACACTAGGTGTAATATTATGAATTTTCATCTATAATTGAACCTAGTGATGTATTATTGTACCATATAATTATTGGAAATATAATTTCCCTTATATTCATATTCCAGTAATCACGGTCACAAAGTGTAAATTGATAATTATTATGCGTGTAATCGCATGATACTAGCGTACGCTAATAGATAGATCTAGCATACGCTAATGAGCGGAATTAATGTACGTTAACTTTAAACCTTACGTATGTAAAATTAGTCTGGATTAGACAAGGTCTGGTTGGCGTGTGGATCCCGGATGACGGCCACGGACCACAAGCAGATGGGCAAATTTTTAAAAGGCAAGTCAATGATTATTAGCATACGCTACACAACACAAACAATGTACGCTAAGCGATAGATATCGTATGTAAATCATCTTGGCAACGTACACAAGAACATGACATAATTGAGGCACTAAGTTATGTAAGTCGAACGTAAGCAATATTTGTGAATTAGTGTAAGTTAAGTCCCTAGCGTACGTTAACTGCAGTTGCTAGCGCACGTAATATTTAAATTTTTATTAAAATAGGTTATCCTCTTTCATTTCTTCCATTCATCTTGGCCGAGCTATGCACCTTTGAAAGTCTCCCCAGCCTTGAAGACTCATTATATCAGGATCTCAGCTTGGATTTGAAGATCATAGACATCCTAGATTGGTGTTCAAGCTTCTGGGGTTGAGTTCTACCAATCGTTTTCATCATTTATCATCGTGTAAGGTATGTTATTGACATCTCAGCCCTTACTTCGTATCAAGAAGGTTATTATGAGCATGTTGATGGTGATATTAGACTTAGTAGAAACTTCTTGAACTAGATATCATGATTTTGGAATATTTAGATGATTAAACGTAGACTTTCCCATGAGAAGTTGATTATATGTTGGACTATAAATATATTGAGTATTATGATTAAGTTTTTAGAGATGTTCATGTGTTATTCATGATGATTTCAAAATATATATATGGATTTGATGACTTGAGAATGATGTTTCTCATGATAGATCAATCATAATGACAAATATTAGGACGTTCATCAATAATTGGATCATTTCCTATTAAGAGTTGATTCGATTGGTTAATTTTCATATATCGATCATTTGGATGATATGAATATGTTGGAAATAGACATGTTAGGCTGATAGTATCCTTGAAGGAGATATTACCACAATGAAATATCGAAGTTTTTAGCAAAGTTATGTTTAATCCTTCAAGTGGATCAGATAGGTAGGTCGTAGCCCATTTGATATTATAGTTGGTGATATGAAGAAAATTGAATTGTAAATAGATTGGGGAAACTCTCGTGATCATGTTTCATGATTTTTGTGACCCTTATTAAGATGAATTGAAGCCTTGATTTCATAATATTATGATTCGATTATCCAGAACTGTTAGTTATTATCGTGTTTTTGATAATTAAGGTTCGAGTATCGTGGTTGATCAAAGGGGCGTCCTTCGATTATGTTGACGTTCGTCGAAACTAATAAATATCTATCATCAATCTAAGGCAAGTATTTTAATTATATTTTCCGCTTTACTGTCATTCATGCATGTGTATATCATTGTTTGTATGTCCACCACGTGTTGGTCCGACGAGATCATCTTGGGATCTATACTAGCGTGTGATGGATCATTGGATGGGGTTTTCCACCACATGTTGGTCTGACGTGATCATCTTGGGATCTAGGCACTGAATGCTAGATCACGAACTACTATGAGTATGTGTTGAGGTTGTCATGTTGAGTTTTGCAGTGTAGGTCTTCTCGTAGCCAGAGTCCATAAGTTGTTATTGTTATTCGTTGATTGTCGAATAATTACTCTTTGTATAATTATCATTCTTGTACTAATATTATTTTGCTAACCCCTTCGGGGGTGAACATGTGTTTTATGTTCAGGTACTAGAGGAGCGGGAAAACAACCACAATTGCAACATGATGATGAGGTTGCATAGTAATGTTTGTCGCTCGAAGTGTCTTCCAGTTTCTGTTCATTTTTTGAGTACATACTCGAGTACATCATTCCCTTGTTGTTTGGTTTGGATATTTACATACTGGTGGTTTTTATTCAGTTTTGTCATTTACAGTTAAACCCAGTTTGTAATAATTACTTCGTTGTTGGAATTTAAATTGTATATTTATTTTACTTATTAGCCTAGTATATCCTCATAAAAAGGGTTTACAGTGCTCGAATAAACTTGAATATTTCAGGGGTGTTACAGAATATGGTATCGGAACTAATATTTTGGATATCTCGATAGTCGGGTTAAGTCGGGTCCAATTGCGTCTTTTTTTAATCGATCGCGAATAAAATCATTGTACCGCCAACATCTTCATGCGACCGTGGTTGTAAGTTTCCTAAAACCTCAATTGATACATTTTAATGTTGTGCCTTTTGTGAATGATCAAACTCTAAAATAATCTTGTTCCTCGTATATTGAGTATGTGTGCTTTCAGTATACTGAGGGGAGGTCATGGACGTGGTCGCGGTCGGACATGGATGAAGTAATGCCAGAATGGAAGCTTCACCCTCTGTCTCTGATTCTCAGTCGAATCAGGCTAATCTCAGTTTTGGCCACAGAGTATACAGTGAATGAATTAGAAGGGAGGTTGAATAAGCTGTATCTTTTTCGAAGTTATTTACGTAGCGGAAGACTGATATTGAGTTACTGTAAATACAGTAACTAGGTGATCTCCTGTTTGTTTGATGCGTGCAGGGTTTTCACAATATGTATACCTTAAATCACAAGTTGATATGAAAACAATAAGGACGGAATGTAAAATACACACAAATATAAGTGGTTCGAGGTAACCCTGTCTACATCCGCTGGTCCTCCACACAAGAGCAAAATATTTTTTAAAATCACTGTGTACACACCTACGTGACTTTAACTAAATTTGTCTCTGTATCATTCACATAAATTGATACAGTGAAAACAGCTTGGGCCGTTCACACATATTGGCTTTGGCTCTTTCGACTTGCTTCTTCTAACACCGATTGAGATTCGTATTCAATGCTATTCTTCCCACACAGGTCAGAACTAGCAAGGACTTAGTCCACACAGGACTAAGATTATCTCAATGTAAAGATAGGGTAGAACAAGTTCAAACAGCAGCTGTATGCTTTGATGATCATTCGTTGTACGATGTACTGTTTGCATCGAGGACTGTATATTTCTTTCCTTTGATGATGCTATATGCTCAGAAAATATACTGCTCTTTCTTAGCTTGACATTCGATTGTCAGAGCTAATTATCAGATGTATTGCGCGAGATAATCACTTGTGTTGTTGTTGAATCTGATGTCCTCTTGCTTGGGGCTATTTATAACCTTGGAAATAGATTCGTTATAAAATTAGTCGTTGGCCGGTTGGTGAGACTGAGACATCTCTAATTGGAGGCTGCAGAATATTTGAATTAAAGGCGATCCGCATTTAATGCTTCAGACATTCTCTTTGACTTAGCATTAAATGCTCTTCGGCGTGTTTGGACTGTAGTCTCTTTCGGCCGCATTAAATGATGTCCTATCAGCATTAAATGCTACTTTAACCATGAATACTTTATGAATAAACAATATTTATTTCATAATGTTTTAAAGCTTTTCTTCAATCCTGCTGGATATGTGATTTACTTCTCCTAACTAAAACACCTACAACAATATTGATGTATCCAACTTTCTTCATCTCTGCTATAATAATGTAAGCGCTGTAGGAATGGACTATGCAGGAAGTCTCTTACTGTATGGACAGGCTGTATGAAGTTTCCTAACAACTTCCATAATTAGAGCGAAACGTTGACTTTAAAGACCTTATGTTGTATGGTGGCAATTATCAAAACAAGGCTGTATTTTTTTCAACAATTTCCCTCTTTTTGATAATGCCAAAACTTCCTTGGTACGGAGAGGCTGTCTTGAAGTTTTCTGTCGGAAGATCTGATCTTCATGTCTAAGTCTAAAAATTTGAACTGCTCGCAGGTAAGTTCTAAAATCAAGAATCCTACAGGGCTAAGTGTATTACTACTTAACTTATGATTGGTGCACAGGCACAATCTTACAGGATATAATCTTAATTGAATACAACTTAATCTATGAACTGTTCATAGACAAGTTCTTACATCTTGAGGTTTATAAGTTTTATACTTGTTGAACATTTCAATTCTTCATCGTAATCAAAACAGTAAAATAATAAAAATAGATTACGAACTGTAACCTTTCAAGAAATGAAAATTTTATTGATAATCGAAATTACAGGGCTTGATAGATATGAAAATACTGCAGTGTAGGGCATACAGTAGGATAAAATACAAAGTACAACTGACAGAAGGTAGTCCCTATTATATTGATGCTTCCAAGTCTTTTGAGAGGGATCATGTTCGGTTCCTTTCTACCAGTTGAGTAAGGAATCTCTGCCTCGGCCCCTGTAGATGCTTTGTCCATTGTAGGAGACACCGTAGGCGAGAATCTAATCTTCAATATAAGTCACCCGATCACTTTTCTGATGTTTAGACTTCATTTTTAGTTGCAAGGGTAGCTTTCCTTCTGCCAGTAGCCTCAAGAATTCATTTTCGGCATCTCCCAGTGTTTTGGTTTGTTGAACATGGCGGACTCCCTGATGAGAGTACAGAATTATCTCAACAGTTCATTATCTTTCCATTTTTTAATTCATATGATGTAAGATGTCGATCGTTGGGAGCAATATCTCGGCAGGCTTGCGTACAAGATTTTTCCACAGAATTTGGATCCTGGAACTGAGGTCGAGAACTAGTTACCCTGTATCCTTTCGCTCATTTACCTGGCCCGACTCCAGCGAGTCTTCCAATGGTAGTTCCAACACATTCCTCCAGAGCAGCCTCCATTTCCTTCTCTCTCTAGCCTCCACTTTCTCAAAACCTCTCTCGACTCTTCCCCCTTTTTGGCATTGCCAAGATCTGAGACCTTGACGTGAATATCCCCAAGGAAATCCATAGATTCGGCCTGTTTGGTTTTCAGATTAGTGATACTATTACCAGTCTCGCAACCACTGCTATAAGATCGTCGATCTTGTGATCATGGTCAGTGAGCTTTGAGCTTGTGTATTCTAGGGCGGAAACAATCTTAGCTTCAGTGACATGAATCTTCTCTTCCTATTGCTTCAAGATCCGCTCTTGATGCTACTTCATTTGATTCTGGACTTGCCATAGTACATTGCGCATGAGGCGAGAAGCCTCTTCCACATCTGTAATAGCCCTTTGCAGCTTCGGGAATTTATCCTGAGCAGTTCTCGCGTCCAGTCCAATTCCTTTCCGACGTCGTACAGTGCCTTAACGGGATCCTGTAGGAACACAGTTTGGTGACCGATGGATTGGAGTTACTCGATGTGTGCCTACATGCGCAGAGAGTGTGGGCGCGTAATCTTAGAGTCAGATGGTTTTCCAAGATGTTTGAGAACCACATTGTGACGAGGCTTGTGTGGTTTGTCATCAGCAAGGAAACCGTCATCTGATCCAGATGGGGATGCTATAGAGATATGAGTTTCAACCTCTTCGGAAGCAGGTGCTTCTATAGGTTGTGCTGCATGTTCTGTCTGTGAGAAAGAAGGGACTAATTCCTCCGGCCTCTGTTGGGTCTCGGTAGTCATAACTGTAGGAGGAACTGATTCATCCTGCCGACTCTCAGCGGCCCTGTTCCGGAAGAGTAACTGATTCCTCTTGATGGACGGCGTGGGTAGCTTCTTCCTCTATTGGCTAGACAGATTCTTATTGTACAGGAGGTTCTTCCAGTCGGGAGGAAGTAGTGGCTTCTTTATTGGTGACACAAGGGACTAACTCCTCCTGTTTAAGTCCTTATTGGGCTACTTCTTTTTGTGGGGTCGGGGACTGATCTTTGTCATTTGATGTCCCATGGCCCTATTGAGCCTGAATGTTGGCATATTCTCCTTCCCGAGCCTCTTCACGGCTTATCCGAATTCTGGCCTGTAGGGCCTCATTGTCGTCAGAGTTGGGTCGGAGCGATGACTAGGTGATGGAGCTATGTCATTGGACTGTGATTTCCCTTTTAGTCGGGCCTTCTCTTTTTGCCATGAAGTAAGACGTGATAAGCTCTATGCAAAAGTGATCTTCTCATTTGCTCAAGACCTCAACATTCTGGGTGTCCGTGACCTCCAGAGCAAATAGTTCCTCGTCTCTCCACTCTTTCCAGTTATACTAGGTATCGTAAGGAGCGACCCTGTATGACTTCCAGATTTTGAAGCGCTCGAAGGCTTCCTCAATCTGTACTTGGAGGACTGTTTGATTGATTATTGCTGTTGGGGAGGGACTCCGAACAATAGATGGCTCTATTATCTAGTAGGGATCATCAACAGGTGTGGAGCCTATTGGGGAGAGGGATCCCTGACAAGGTGGGGTGCCCTGTTCGGAGAGGGACTCCGTACAAGGGTGGGTGCCCTATTGGGAGTTGTGGCTTTTGGCTCTGAAGGGGTAGCCGATTTGCCAGAACCTTTAAGTTTAGCAAACAGTTGTTCTTCCGTCATAGCCGCCACTGGCTTGGGAACTGCTGTAGGAGCAGCAACTGTCTTCCATAGGGGTTGCACCCTGTGGGATAGATTTAGCTTTTGGAGTGGTAGATGGGACTTCTACAGTGACCGTTGTAGTCACTGTAGGAACAACTTTAGAAGATTTCTTTGTCTTCTTCTCCTCTTCTCAACAGCTCTGAGGGAGCTCCTGTCAGGAACACTTCTTTTCCTCGTCTTCTTCCCATCGCAAGAACTCTTGAGGGTGACATCCCAGGGGTCATTCGAAGTAGGCATGCTGTAAGGGTAGGGCCTGTTAGCAACAAGGGTCTCTTTTGTTGTAGACAGTGTGTTTAAATCCACCGATGAACTTTCCGGTCAGAATTTTCTTGGCCTCTGTGGACTGCTGTACTCCGCAGCGGGTAAGAATGAGGTATAGAATAAGGACAAAGGATTTCTTGGTAGTCTCTTGTTAGGAGTATGCCCTAGAATGCCACTCAGAGGATTTGGAGTGAGGGCATTGTACTTATTATGTAATTCATTATCAAAAGACAAATGAATGTTTGTTTATTTACTGGTAGTTACTAGCATTCCTGACTCGTAAATATATATATATATATATATAGAAATTAGTCCGTGTATTTGAGAGAAAAACATTCCACTCCTTATTGGATATGGGGATCGGCACTAGAAAGGTTAATAGCTCAAATACTTATTCGTTCGCAAGTCGATGAAACTTGACTGGGCGTTAAGTTTATGTGAAGACTTGTACGACGTGTTCTTTGACATGGAGAGCGCCTGTCGAACACTAATGGTTAGTGAGATCACACGTTATAGGTATGCTAATTGGATTAATATACTCGAACCGACTCACCCTCGATCCGTCACACGGATTTCACTCCCGGATAGTCAATGACGGAATCGAAAGGTTGTGATAGGTATTCGTGAACCTTTGACTTGAGGATTTGGTAGGGATGTGCTTGTGACGTTAAGATTTTCATTAGAGTAGTTCAACGTAGAAAACCAGAAGGTGGGGGTCAACCTCGACGTGCATCTTGACGGGCACGTAGCAGGTCCTACTAAATACCAAGATAGAATTATTTCTCCTGTTAGTGAACGGGTTATATGTCCTATGCGGTTATTGGCAGATGAGATCATAAGTCTTTGGCCAAAGCCTTGGAGCTAGTTGTATTGGATACACGAGAGCTCGATGATCTCGATTTGCATTAAATCATGCATAGAGTCAAGTACGATAGGGTTTGACTGACCGTGACCCTATAACTTGATCGGGATATTTGAAAGAAGGGTTTATAAGTATACTGGTATTCACGACAGAATGGTTTTTGAATGATCCCAATTATTCGTTCTCAGATGGGGTATAGTGTAGGCCGCCAGGCTGGCTAGGTTGTGCTACTACTCTTTGGTTCCTCCCATTGCTAAATGAGACGGACCTACCGAGTCGCGCAATAGGATTGACGATGGAATGAATCGAGCTTAATCTCTCTTTATAAATATTAGATATTGGATATCTAATTTATTGAACATTAGATTTCTAATTGATTTGGGGACATTGGATGTCTAAATTAAATTATTAGATAAATTAATTTACGGCCTAATGAATTAAATAAATTACTGGTGATTAGTTTAATTCATAGATATAATTATTTTGGGGAAAGGTAATAAATATTATTAACAAACAATGTATGTTACAATCAAAACATTACATCCACCCGGGCAGCATAAAGGAGCAACAAACAGAAACACAAAACTAACTAAGCACATTAGAAAGCCATTGTTTGCAATTCTGACTAGCTTTCCTAGGCATTACAGTGGTGATCCTCCACATACATTGTTGTTTAACAAGATCAATAACCTTAG
Source organism: Orobanche coerulescens (assembly GCA_033398695.1). Classification (NCBI taxonomy): domain Eukaryota; kingdom Viridiplantae; phylum Streptophyta; class Magnoliopsida; order Lamiales; family Orobanchaceae; genus Orobanche; species Orobanche coerulescens. The sequence goes on from JAWKAU010000020.1 coordinate 4,386,254, forward strand.
TTGGATGAATAATGGCCATCTTCCATATTGCATTGTTCCTTTGCATCCAAATATTGTAAAGCAAAGCCACATAACATGACTGCAGCACTTGAGTTTTGAATTTGCCACTGACTGGTTTACTGATCCAACTACTGAATGCATCTAAAGTCCTGATGTCCTCATGATTGTGCAGTACCTGGTGGAGACCTTGAATGCACTTCTGAGAGTACTGGCATTCAAAGTATAAGTGATCAATAGCCTCAATTGATTGCTGAAATAAAGGGCACAGATCATCAGAGGTAATACCAAATTTCCTCAATCTATCCTTATTCTGTAGCCTTCTCCACATGATCTTCCAAGTTATAAAGCTACATTTATGAATGTTTAATCGATTCCAAACCCAAATTGCCTAAGGCACAGCTTGTGAACTCCCTCTCAACCAACTGTAGCTAGAAGATGCGGAATATCCCTTGTTGTTGAACAACCATTTGTCATGACAATAACCTGTTCTAAACCGGTCCTTCACCTTACAAAGATTCTTCTAATACCAGCTGGCAGTTATAGCAGGGGAGTAGCTCTTACAATCTTTATTTTTTAGATAAACATGATGCACCCATTTAACCCAAAGATTGTCAGCCTTACTTGCAATGCTCCAGACATATTTACCAAGGAGTGCTAAATTCTAGGTGCGACTATCCTTAAAGCCTAACCCCCCTTCTTTCTTTGGCCTGCAAATGAAGTCCCAAGCTATATGAGGATTTTTGTAAGAATAAGCCGGTCCAGACCAGAGATAATTTCTGAAAATGGCAATCACCTGATCAGTGACATTATTTGGGATGAAGAACATTAAAGCCCAAGAGCTATGGAGATTCAGCAGCACAGAATTCACCAACTGAGTTCTCCCTGCATATGAGATAGTCCTCGTGCCCCAAGACCTAATTCTTACCATGATCTTGTCAGACATAAAATAACAATCTACTTTACTGAGCTTCCTTGCACTAATTTTGACTCCAAGATACCTAAAGGGAAGGTGATCTTCAGCAAAATTTGTCGTAGAAAGGATTTTCTCTTTTCCTCCTCATTCATATTACAAGAGTATAAGGCAGATTTTCCAGTGTTAGCCACCAGTCCAGAAGTTTGAGTAAAGGTAACTAGTACCCTCATATTAAGCATAATGGAGTGATCATCCCCTTTACAAAATAAAATAAGATCATCAGCAAAAGCAAGATGATTTAGTTTCAGTGTCTTACATCTGTAGTGGAATTGATACCCATCTTGAGCACCGGCATAGTACATTAGTCTAGATAGATATTCCATGCAGATAACAAAGAGAAGTGGGGACATAGGATCTCCCTGCCTCAAACCGCTTTTCCCCCTAAAGAAGCCATGCATGTTGCCATTTAAGAAGAGAGAAAAGGATGGAGTAGTGACACAATTCATGATCCAAGTGATGACTTTATGTGGGAACTTTAAATGATTAAGCATTTGTTCAAGGAAGTTCCAATCGACTGAATCATAGGCTTTTCGAATGTCAATCTTCAACATACAGCTAGGAGGGGCAGATTTCCTGTTGTAAAGACCAACAAGATCTTGAATGATACTAACATTATGCACAATTTACCTCCCCTCAACAAAGCCTGACTGATTTGGAGACATTAGATTAGGCAACACCAATTTCAATCTCTTGCATATCAACTTGGTAATACACTTGTAGAGAGTGTTACAACAAGCAATAGGTCGAAATTCAGTGACAAGCTGAAGTTGACTAACCTTTGGAATTAGTGAGAGATTTATACAATTCAACTCAGTAAGCATCTTACCAGACTCAAAGAAGTCCCTAACTACAGCACAAACATCATCACCAATAACACTCCAGGTTGATTTGAAGAAAGTAGAATTATAGCCATCAGGACCTGGGGCCTTGGACCCAGGAATAGAGAAGATTGCTTTTTTGATCTCATCATCAGTGAAGGGTTGCATGAGGGTCTCATCTTGCTGTTCATTGATCATAGGACCAAGGTTCACAATCTCCTGCTGAATACTAGTTCTACTATCAGGATTACTACCAAAAAGGTGGATATAGTATTGTTCAAAAGCCTCCTGAATACCTTTAGGATCATTCCTAGTCACATCATCCATACCTGTGATAGAAATAATTCTCTACTTAAATTGCCTGATCTTGATAGCTTTGTGAATGTATGAAGTGTTTTCATCCCCATCTTTAAGCCACTTGATTTTTGGCCTTTTGAGAGATAAAGATAATGTATGCTTTCCTGGTATCCTGATAACATTGAGCAGCACTCCTTTCTTGAGCAGAAGCAAACTGATTCAAAGGATTATGGTGGAGAGTCTGCTGGCATTATTACAAAGCAGCTTTTGCCTTAAAAAATTGTTCTTCAATTCTATCAAAAGTTCTTTTATTCAGGGACTTCAAATGTGGCATCAAACATTTCATCTTTTTGACCAGCTGATACATAGGAACACCATATATAGGAGTTTGCCAAGCCTGTTTAACAATATCCAAATACTCAGGATGTTTGATCCACATATCATAGAAAATGAAAGAAGGTTTCCTTGAGCATCTAGAGCTATCAAAGTGAATAATAGCAGGGCAATGATCAAAGGAGCCTTCTGGGTGGAAACAAGGAAAGGAATCGGGCAAAGATTCTGTCCAACAGTCATTGACAAGGCACTTATCAATCTTGCTGAAGACTCTTCCATCACCATCTTGTTTATTGTTCCAAGTGTATTTAGGGCCAGAAGCATTCAAATCAAAAATATTATAGAAAGCCACAGTTTCCTGAAAGTCTTTCAATTCATTGTAGGAAGTGTCCCTACCAATTCTATCATCATAGTTCAGGGGACAATTGAAGTCTCCTGCAATAAGACAAGGACCATGGATTCTCTGGTTGAGATCCTGCAAGTCATGCCATAAAGTCTGCCTTTCCCCACTATCATTAGAACCATAGACAACGGTGAAATGAAAATCCTACTTCTGAGTATTATGAATGACATATAAGTGAATACAATGTGCAGAAGTGAACTGGACATCAACTTTGAAATTATGATCTTTCCAAGCAATGAGGATTCTACCACCTTTGTGATGCTTAAAATTAGTGGCTACACACCAACTTTCCAGCATATAAGTATAAACTTTAGCAAAATTACTAGGTTTTATTTTAGTTTCTAGAAGACAAATCAAACCTGCCATCTGCTGAGTAAGGAAGTTATGTACTTCCTTCTGTTTTTGAGGTCTATTAAGGCCTCTCACATTTCAAATGAGAATGTTGTCCATCACCAAGAGTGGAAGTCACAGGCTTATCTGGTTTCTCAACCCCATTACTGTCATCATTGTCATCTATAATATTCGACTGTATGCTTTCAAAGGAATTGGAAGTTGCAAGTTGATGGGAAATAGTGGTACTTCTCTTTCTAGCCGATGCTCTCTTTTTCACTTGAGTAAAACCTTCAGCATCTTCACTTCCTTTTTGTTGTGGCTGTATAGAGGACTGATGAATGTGAGTTTGCTGCTGACTTGAGGTGACAATAGACTTAGGTTTCCAAACCTTCTTCTGAATAGGTTTGGCATGAAGTTTGCATTGATCAGATTCATGTCCTATATCTCCACAAGTTTTACATTGTACCGGCTGCCACTCATAATGTATGGGTTGTGTAATCACCACACCATGTTCATTCTTGAACTTAATATGATCAGGGAAAGCACCTGTAATTTTCATCTCAACCAAAAATCGAGCGAAACCGACTCTATCTCTATTAGAAGTAGCTTTATCAGGGTTGATGGGGTCACCTAGCTATTGTACGAGTCTTGCCAAACACCCCCAATATTTGAGGGGCAATTCAGGGAGTCGAATACATATAGGGGCTTTCTCAAATTCATGAGGGTTAAAATCAAAACCATCATGCCATTGCTTGATGAAAGCAGGTCTTTTGTCAAATAATAAGTGTATAGCATTCAAGGCCTTTTGCAAAGACTCCTTGTTAAGCAATCTAATAATGAACATGCTTCGTTTAACAGGTATAGCTTTATCAATGTTTTGATTACCCCATAACCTTCGACAATAACCATCAATCATACCAGCTTTGGGGTTGAGGCCATAAACATAGAGTACAACACTTAGAGACCAATACTCAAGTTCATTTGCAATATCACAATCAGTAATCTCAATAATATTATCCTCATCATTAGTTTGATCCTTGATCACAATAACATTATCATTAGTATTGGGTACCTGATTAGGGCCCTTCGAAATTGCACTATCAGCATTCGAATGAATTTGGTAGCCGACATTAGGAACCGGGTCAGCACTGTTTGTATTAGTATTTGGGGGACTAACGCCCTCAATATGCCTCGTTTTCTGTGCTGATCGATGTACTATTTCTTCTATGGCTTCTTCAGGCGTAAATAGGAGCAGTTTTTTTAATACTCTTTGGCTTGCACTATCTTACTTGTTTGATGATACTCGGGATGTTGGTGCGATTGGGATCTGATAACGATCACCATCATTGTCATTATTTTGATCAGTCTTTCTGATTCCATGATATTGTGGGTTTGGCTGGTCAATCATAGAACCCTTCTTCATCGCTTCTCTCTTCGCCATATGCAGAGAGAGAAAAACCCTAGATTGACACTTATAGATATAATTATTTCTTGGAGATTTAATTATATTATATTGTATTTGATATGATTAATTAATTGGATTAATTAATTGATATAAATACATCGGAACGGAATTGGAGTTTATCTGTTTGGACTCATGGGAGTCCGAAACGGACTGAACTCGTCCGATTCCTTCTAGATGGCCATCCCCTTCCACTCACCTTCCCTCTTAGTCTTTGTCTCCATTTTATAAATGGAATACAATTGACTTTAAGAGATTTTGATATCTCTTATTATATTGTAAAGGTGATATGGTCTTGATTTGAGTTGAAGAATATAATGAATGAAGACTTCACTTTCTACACACAAGGTTTCATCCCATCGTGAGTTTGAGAGAGAGAGAGATTGAGAGAGAGAGAGAGAATTAGATGGGTTGGTGTTGGACACCACTTTATGAAAATTAATAGACTAGAAACCTGTTCGGTTGACCTCTATAAAAATTTATAAAGAACTCGATCACCACTATGAAGTAGAGCGACGATACTTCCTGATTTCACATGGGAGCGTGTTATTTCGATAAAAATAGTGGGAGTTGGGTTGAAGAATAGATAAGACCTTAATTCTAAACCCAGATCATAATTGAACAAGTCACTAATTAATCTATCATACTTAATGCAGACATAACTCTCAATATGACAATGAACCCACTCGCAATTCTACTCGAAAAGAACACCTTAATCGACCTAACTTTGTGGATTGGCTTCGCAATCTGATGATAGTCCTCAGTATAGAGGCACTGGGATACGTATTAGAGACAGACATTCTGGCACCTCCGGTGCTGACGTAAAACCACGAAAAGTGGGTTAAGGATGACGTAAAAGTCCGTGCTTATATGATAGCTTCTATGTCTAATGAGCTTCAGAGAGCTCATGAGAAAATGACTTCTGTTAGGCAGATTTTATCTCACTTAATCGAGCTTTAGGGTGAGCATAGTCGAACTGCTAGATATGAGATATCTAAGCGACTATTCGGTGCTAGGATGAAGGAAGGTGAGAAGGTTGGGGACCACGTCCTCAAAATGATATCTATGATCGAGAGATTGGAGGCTCTTGATTTTAAGATGGATACTTCTCTTCAGACCGACCTTATCCTACAGTCTCTCCCTTATTCCTTCTCACAGTTTGTAATGAATTTCAACTGCAATGAGATTGCGTGCAACTTACCAGGGTTGATGGACAAACTCGTGACCACTCAGTCTCAGATGAAGATTCCGCAGATGAAGGAGTCTGCCCTTGTGATTTCTTCTAGACCTCGGAGGTCTAAGAATAAGAAGAAAAAGACCACGAAGCAGACGGGACCACAAGTCAAGGACCTTAAGGGTAAGGGCAAGGCCCCAATGGTTCTGAAGAGAAAGAAGAAGAAGGACGCTTGTCTCAAATGCGGTGAGCTGGGCCACTGGGCTAGAGACTATCTAATTCTTTATGGCACTTCAGGTATAGAAGTCTTAGTTTTGGAAACAAATTGTTTTGCTAATGTATTTTCTACTTCTTGGATACTGGATTCAGGTGCTGGTTCTCATATTTGTACCGTGAATTAGGATCTGGAACAAAGTAAGAAGCTTGGAGCTGGGGAAGTGATGATTACTGTCGGAAGCGGGCATAGTGTCGAGGCAACTGACATAGGATCACTTCTTTTGGGTTTAGAATCCGGCTTTGTTTTAACTTTAGAAGATGTACTTGTTTTGCCCAAGGGGCATAAGAACATTGTATCCATTCCGGTCATGGATCGGAAAGGCTTTTCATTTTTCATTGGTGATGGTTCCTGCAAAATTTATTTTAGAAATAAACTCGTGGGCACTGCTACATTGTTAAATGAACTGTATCATCTAAACCTTAGTAACAAAGTCGTTGTGAATACTATGACTAGGAAGCATGGTAGGGATGAAACTAATCATGTTTTGAAATGGCATCTTAGACTTGGTCATGTTGGTCAGACCAAGGTTTACAAAATGGAAAAAGATGGACTTATAGGTCCATTGGGGTCGGATCCTTTCCTACTTGTGAATCATGCCTTAAAGGCAAAATAACTAAGTCCCCCTTCACAGGGACTTTTGATAGAGCCTCTGATAAACTAGGATTAATTCATACCGACGTATGTGGTGCTCTGGAAGCAGCACGTGATGGATATCTATATTTCATTACGTTTACATATGATCGTACTAGGTATGGTTATGTATACTTAATGAAACATAAATCCGAGGCCTTTGAGAAATTCCAGAAATTTAAGGCCTAGTCGAAAAAAAACTGGAAATCATATCAAAGCACTTTGATCAGACCGAGGTGGCGAGTATATGAGTACGGAGTTTGACGAGTTCCTAAAGGGACATGGAATACTATCATAACTAACACCTCCAGGTACTCCCCAGTTAAATGGTGTGTCAGAAAGAAGGATCTGGACCTTGTTGAACATGGTCTGTTCTATGTTAAGCTATATTGACTTACCGATTTACCTGTAGGGGTATGCACTCCTGATTGCTGCTTATATCTTGAACAGATGTCCTTCCAAATCCGTTCCTAAAACTCCACATGAGATGTGGGAGGGCAGGAAACCAAGTCTTAATCACATTAGGATTTGGGGATGTCCCGCCTATGTCAAGAAGACTAAGGTTTAAAAGTTGGAAGCGAGGTCCGTGAAGGTACGTTTCATTGGATTCCCATCTGGGACGATGGGTTATCTATTCTACATGCCCGAAGATCGAAAGATCGTTGTTTCTTTGCAAGCACACTTCCTGGAAGATGAATTCATTCAGGAAGGCAGAGCAGGTGGAAGTATTTCTTTGGAAGAATACAATGAAACCCCTCAGGAGACACCTGTACAAGAAGTTGGAACCGAACCTTCTAAAACACAAGTACAACCACCTCATAGGTATAGTAGGGTGTCTCATTTACCTGAGAGGTATGGCCTTGTGCACTTGGAGCAGATGGGTCTCCATGAGGTTCCAGGTGATAGCCAAGAGACCGACCCAACGACCTATGACCAAGCGATGGTGGATGTAGACTTCGTGAAATGGCGTGAAGCTATAGAAGCTGAGAGAGACTTGATGCATGTCAATCAGGTCTGGACTCTAGTAGACCGCCCCAAGGGCATAGTGCCTATTGGGAACACTTGGATCTACAAGAGAAAGATTGATGGGGATGGCAAGGTTGACGCCTGTAAGGCCAGGCTTGTGGCAAAGGGTTATACCCAAAAGAAAGGGATCGATTACCACGATACCTTCTCACCCGTAGCTATGATCAAGTCTATTCGCATGATGCTTGCTATAGCTGCCTACCACGATTATGAGATATGGCAAATGGACGTAAAGACGGCTTTCCTAAATGGATTTCTCGAGGAGGAAATCTATATGGAGCAGCCTAAAGGCTTTGTGTGCAAAGTCGATATTCAGAAAGTGTGCAAGCTTCAGCGTTCCATTTATGGACTGAAGCAATCGTCGCGTAGTTGGAACCTTCTTTTTGACGAGGCAGTCAAAGAGTTTGACTTCATGCAAAATGAAGAGGAACCTTGTGTATACAGGAGGGTTAGTGGGAGCAAGATCGCATTCTTAGTACTATATGTAGATGATAATCTACTAATAGGAAATGATGTGGGAATGTTCAGTTCTATGAAAGCTTGGCTTTCGAGTAATTTCCCCATGAAAGACTTGGGAGAAGCAACCTATATTCTTGGTATTCGGCTCTACCAAGATAGAGCGAAGAGAATGATAGGTCTTTCCCAAGCCCTCTATATAGATAAAATCTTAAAGTAATTTAAGTTGGATGATTCTAAAAGAGGGTTCCTACCGATGCGACATGGAATAAAACTCTCTTCGAAGATGTGTCCTTAAAGTGATGAACAACGAAGGGAAATGAGTAATATACCATATGCTTCGGCTGTAGTTAGCCTTATGAATGCTATGTTGTGTACGAGACCTGACATTGCGCATGCTGTGATCATGGTAAGTAGGTTTCAGGCGAACCTAGGTAGGGAACATTGGACTGCCGTAAAGAACATTCTCAAGTACTTAAGAAGGACGAGAGATATGATTCTAATGTATGGTGGTGGAGAACTTTATGTGATGGGCTTCACTTATCCAGACTTCCAAGGACAGAAAGATGATTCGATGTCCACTTCTGGCTACATATTTACTCTTAATGGAGGATCAGTATCTTGGCGTGGTGCGAAGCAAAGCGCGACTACTGATTCCACCTATCAGGATGAGTATCAAGCAGCCTCGGAGGCTTCTAAGGAAGGGTTCTGGATTAAGAAGTTTCTCGGAGAACTTGAAGTGATACCATGTGCTGAGCTGCCTATTCCGCTGTACTGCGACAATGATGGAGCTGTAGCGCAGGCCAAGGAGCCGAGGTTTCACAACAGTACCAAACACATTGAGAGGAAGTATCATATCATAAGAGAATTTGTTTGCAAGGGATACATTGTGCTGCATAGAGTAGACTCAGCCGACAATGTCGCTGATCCAGTGACCAAGCCACTTTCTCAGACTAGATTGGAGCATCATCCGGAGAACTTGGGTATTAGATACCATAGTGTGTGGCATTGAGTGCAAGTGGGAGATAGTTAGGAGTTTACCCTACATTGCAACTCAGAGGATGTTGAGTGAGGGCATTGTACTTGTTATTATGTAAATCATTATCAAAAGGCAAATGAATGTTTCTTTATTTACTGGTAGTTATCGGCATTCCTGACTCGTAAATATATATATATATATATATATATATATAAACTAGTCCGTGTATTTGAGAGAAAAACATTCCACTCCATATTGGATAAGGGGATCGGCACTGGAAAGGTTTATAGCTCAAATACTTAATAGTTCGCAAGTCAATGAAACTTGACTGGGCGTTAAGTTTATGTGAAGACTTGTATAATGTGTTCTTTGACGTGGAGAGTGCCTGTCGAACACTAATGGTTAGTGGGAGCACACGTTATGGGTATGCTAATTGGATTAGTATACTCAAACTGACTCACCCTCGATTCATCACATGGATTTCACTCCGGGACAGTCAATGATGGAATCGAAAGGTTATGATAGGTATTCGTGAACCTTCGAATTGTGGATTTGGTAGGGATGTGCTTGTGACGTTAAGATTTTCATTATAGTAGTTCGACCCAAAAAACCGGAAGGTGGGGGTAAACCTCGACGTACGTCTTGACGGGCAAGCAGCAGGTCCTACTAAATACCAAGATAAAATTCTTTCTCCTGTTAGTGAACGAGTTATATGTCGTATGCGGTTATTGGCAGATGATATTATAAGTCTTTGGCCAAAGCATTGGAGCTAGTTGTATTGGATACACGAGAGCTCGATGATCTCGATTTGCATTAACTCATGCATAGAGTCAAGTACGATAGGGTTTGACTGACCGTGACCCTATAACTTGATCGGGACATTTGAAAGAAGGGTTTATACGTATACTAGTATCCACGACAGAATGGTTTTTGAATGATCCCAATCATTCGTTCTCAGTTAGGGTACAGTGTAGGCCGCCAGGCTGGCTAGGTGGTTCTACTACTCTTTGGTTCCTCCCATTGCTAACTGAGACGGACCTACCGAGTCGCGCAATAGGATTGACGATGGAATGAATCGAGCTTAATCTCTCTTTATAAATATTAGATATTGGATATCTAGTTTATTGGACATTGGATCTCTAATTGATTTTGGGACATTGGATGTCTAAATTAATTTATTGGATAAATTAATTTACGGCCTAATAAATTAAATAGATTACTGGGTGATTAGTTTAATTCATAGATATAATTAATTCTTGGAGAAATTAATTAGATTATATTGTATTTGATATGATTAATTAACTGGATTAGTTAATTGATATAAATAAAGTGGAACGGAATTGGAGTTTATTTGTTTGGACTCACGGGAGTCCGAAACGGACCAAACTCATCCGATTCCTTCTAGATGGCCGCCCCCTTCCACTCACCTTCCCTCTTAGTCTTTGTCTCCATTTTATAAATGGAAGACAAATGACTTTAAGAGATTTTGATATCTCTTATTATATTGTAAAGGTGATATGGTCTTGATTTGAGTTGAAGAATATAATGAATGAAGACTTCACTTTCTCCACAAGGTTTCATCCTATCGTGAGTTTAAGAGAGAGAGAGAGAGAGTAGTTTTCTCCAAGTCTTCTTCTTCTTCATTTGTTCTTGAGTTTTTCTTGGAGAAAAATCGAGAGATTAATTGAGCTATATAGATTAAACACTTGGAGTGTTGTGATCTTAATTTACATGCTTCTACAACCTTGCTCTAGCCATATCCTTAGAGGATAGCAAGGCATTGTCATTTTGATCATTTCATCGGCGCGTGGCAAGTAGAGACGTGGTGCTTTTGGCGTTGGATCATTCAAGAGCTTAGAACGGATTGGATTCGTGGAAGGCATTTAAAGCTTGTGGAATCATCTTCAAGAAGTACACCATTTAATCAACGAACTACGAGGGTATGATTTCTAATCTTCCTTGTTTTCGTTTTATATTCGTATATACGTAGCTTGATCGATCCTCGTAGGGATTCAGATCAAATTAATTTTTATTTTATCGCTTCTGCTGGGCCTTCGTTTTAGGCACGGAATCCCAATATCTCCGGCTTAGATGCCTCCTCTTGAATGCGCTTCAAAATGATTTGGCACCAGTTTACTTTCTCACTAGACATGATGGCGACTATCATTCTGTATCTGAAATTGGTGCACATTTCGAAAGCACCAGTGCGGTTTTACTCGCCAGCAAAAATCATGAAGATAAACGTATGGGAGGGTGAAGTTCTTGTTGTGGCAAGAAGGGTGGACATTGGTGGCCATGGAAGTGCCAGTAAAAAGCTTCCAGTAGGCGGACAATAGACTTTCAGACCCGAGAGTCTTCATATCTTCCTTCTTCAGCCCATCAGAGGGCAACTTATTGATATTCTCAAAGAGTTCCTTGTTCAAAGGGATCTCAATCCCTTGCACTATTCCAATGATGTCAGTGATTTCAGATCCTTTCCTCTGTGATGCGTATTTGAACGTTGCATCTAGATAGAATTCCTCAACTATATGCTCGTCGTAGCATTCAACGTGAAGACTTCCTAGATGGTGCCAACCTTGCTGCTTCACTCGAGCAATGACCAAGTTCATTCCGGTATCTTTTTCATCTTCATTAGAAATCCTCTCCAACAGAACCGATTTACCAAAAATGCATCCATCGATGATGGTTTACTTCATTTTCAGAGAGATTGAAGAGGTCTGTGAAGAAGACATTTTCAAGCAAAAATGGTGAGGTAACAAGAAATTGAGCAAAGGTAACCAGAGAGTATGTACACAGCAAGATGTAGACTCATTAATTTGCAGAAAGCGTAAAGAGTCTGTGAGAGCAATGTGTTGTCCTTTTATAGGGTGCAGGGAAGACTAGGTTAACAGTAAATGGTCAGATTTAAGAAATGGAAATCGTCTTTAAAAGAACGTATAGGATGGACTCAGATGTAACTTGTACGTCTAATCCGTCAGTTTTAAATTAATGTGTGGTCCCACTTCTGACACAGTTCGTCTTCCACTATTGTATGAAACGGCGGTTTGAATTTTGAAATCGCGGTATTTGAGGCAGTACAGTCCAAGTGTCTTAAAAGTATTAAATGATACATCGTTTTAGATTCAGACACAGCACGCGAATAGATTGTTGTGAGATAATGTATGAATTTAGATACGATTAAAATATTGATTGATATCCTACAGGTGCATGTGCTGTATCCGCAAAATACAGCTTTCCTTCTTAAAAGGTACATACATGATTCGATTCTTACAGGAATATTGGATTAATACTGTGTTCATGGGTCATACTGTATTCCCCCTTAATTAATGCACACATCATCTGTACGAAGGTTATGTGCCTTCGTCTTCCTACAGTAAAGATACAACTTGAAGTTATAAGTGTACGGTTAATTGAAGTGGATACTGTATTCTTGGGTCTTACAGCATTCCCCCTCAATTGATGAGCAAAATGTAAAACCTACAGGGAGTCTGGCTGTAGCATTCCCAATTCCTGGCGAAGCATACAAAATCTGGTTGTGCTAAGAGGTTTTGTAAAGATGTCGGCTAACAGGATGTCTGTATTGTAACACCCCGAGATTTCAGAATTATTACAGCGCCGTAAATCCTTTATATAAGAATTTATTAGGCTAAGAATTTAAAACAAACATTATTAATCCCAACAGTAAACTTTATTATTACATCCCGAGTTTTAAAAGGGTAAAATGACAACCACCAAACAGTAACAATACAATGTCATACAAACAATACGAAGCACCAACGTACTCGAGTACTTATTAAAAACATGACACCATCTAAAGAACTCTCCGGACTGTTAACATCACTCAGCACCTCCGTCATCATGTGGCTCCTATGGTTGTTTTCCGGTTCTCCTAGATCCTGAACATAAAGTACATATCCACCCCCAAAGGGGTTAGCACAACGATGCTAGTACAAGTACGATAATTATACAACAACAGATTATTCGGCGACACGAGAAGAATAATGCAGTATCGATAACAACACAACAACAAGAACAAACTAAAAATGCATGACACAACATGTCAACCTCAACATACTGATAGTAATCCAACGATCCAACGCACACAACATAGATGCCCATAATGATCTCGTCGGACCAACATGTGGTGGAAAACCCATCCAACGATCCAGCACACACAGCATAGATGCCCACAATGATCCCGTTGGACCAACACGTGGTGGACAAACAACTACAACACATATGTGTGACAACATGAATGACATTAACATGAATAAACACGACTAAATTACTTGCCTAGGAATGAAGACGGGGATTTGAAGACTTCAACAAACATCAATACACTCGAAGGTCGTCCCTTCGTTCAACCACCTGCAACATTCGCACCTTTATTTAAAGATCAAATAACGAAGAGTTCAACTTACGTAACATAACCAACTTAGGAACATCTATCGTTCTAGACGATTATCGTGTTGAACATGTCACTTACGTCCAGTTCACGGTTCACTACCCAAAGAACACTAATTCGAACTAACAACATACTTCACGCGAATCAAATGATCATAAAGGAATATAATTCCGACGTCTACGAATTCAAGGATATATGAGTCATCCATAATTCCATATCCCAACACTTGATTATCAACTCTAAAGTATGGTTCAACTAATCCACGGTACATAACAAGTATGAACATGTATATGAGTTCTTGGTTAATTCATCACTAGGATTTCCGTTCTCCCACAAGGTAGTTCTACTTGCCAAAGTTATACGTTTGATAAACACTTCAATCTAACCATCAATCTGATCAACACAACCTTTCTAAAACATGAATATTAATCTAGAAGAAGCCCTTAAAAATCTTCCTCTTAAATTCATTCATCAAATGTGGTAACATCAACAAGTCATTCAACATATGAATATTCCGATATCATCATCAAAGGTATGTTATCATCTCAGAAACTTAATCCCAATGTTTGACATAATCAAGGTTCAACTCATAATCTCTTAAAAATGGGAAAAACCTAAGTATATATCATCCCAATCCTCCTAAAACATGGTGTTCTATTTATCATGATAGTAATAAACTCCATAATCACAGTAACATGCTCATACCTCATTAAGAACATGAATTCCAGTTAGGTGAAGCATCGTCATACCTTACTACGGAGTAAACGACAAAACAATCGATAGAACTCAACGCCGGATGCTTGAACACTACTCCAAGATGTTCTATGATCTCCAAAATCTGATTGAGAGGCTAATATAGAGGTTATATAAGGCTAGGAGGTCTGAGAGATTGGAGGAGTTCGGGCAAAATTAGTGAAAGAAATGAAAGGGTTGTTGTCCTATTTATAGAAAATGACCTGTAGCATGCGCTATCCTCACCTTTAGCACGCGTTAACGGGCTCACAACACACTATGTCTTTCTGTCCTCGGCCTTACGTACGTTAAGTGCTGTATTTAGCATACGCTAACTCCCAATGTTGCGCATGCTAACGACTTCGCGGAGCTTACTGCCTCTACTGTCCATGGCTTTAGCGTGCGTTAGCTATAATCTTGTAGCGCACGCTGAACACCATTGACTTAACTTTTCCAAAAATCATCTAGGTTCATCCGACACATCCTTATCAGATCTGTGATCCGATCTCACCTACTGATCTTGGCTCAATCATGTTGATTGCATACAAGTGCTAATATGCAATGCTTCCTATTGTTGCATTACGCCCCATTTTCTGTTACCTTAGAGCAGAAATTGATATATCCAACACTTTGTGGGTGTTGCATCTGATCGCGTGGCATTTAACCTCTAATCCAACACTTTTCCTTTCTAATGCAACTAATGGAAAGTATTGCATTATCTACATAGTTCAACACAAAACAAAATATATGCAACAGAAAACAGTGTTGGCTTAGAGGAGAATACGGTTCAGAAAAGTGGTGCCCACAACCAATGACACGTCAGCAGTGGGCCGTTTGGCCACATCAGTAGTGGGTTCCACTTTCATCCACATCAGCAATGGGACCTTTCACCATGTCAGCAATGGGTCCCACGTCAGTAGTGGGATCTTTTGCCACGTCAGCGGAACCAAACATAATGCAACACTTCCATTCTTATATCCAACAGTAACATTGGTTATTATATGCAACACTAATTTGAAAATATGCAACACTACTGAAGATAAATGCAACAATAACTGAAAGATAAATGCAACATTTTAAATAAAGTTTTCGTAATAACCATTTCGTACGTACATCATTCCATACAAATAAAATACTGTCCACAATTCACGCCCTGCCATTCAGTACCAAATACCAACATCCCAACAAACAGTCGGTACTAAATACCAAAATCCCAACAAACAGTTCCAAAATACCAACTCCAACTACTATCCAACAAGTCTTATACTAACAATTCGCCACGCAACACCATAACTAGTGTCTAATTTAAGACTAAATTACCAAGTCTAATTCAAGAGTACCAAGTGACCAAAGTTCTAAATACTAGACATAATTAAATATCTCGATTTCTATATAGAAGTGCCACCTTGTATCACAGGTGTACCGTTGTCTTCTTGTTCACTTGACAAGGTTGGACAAAGTTCCTAATTGCATGCAGTTCCTTTTTGTGATCCCTTATTCCAAATGCAAACTCATCGCAAAGATCTTCCAAAATACTATGGGACCTCCTTTCCTTATCCGCTTCTTTAGAAACACTAGAAGGGACCGACTTAACGTCATGAAGCTCTCTAGCCAACTTTCTGTGCAGGGTTTCCGACCGCTTCCTTAACTTCCTCTCGTCTTCCAATTCTTCCTTGACTACCATAACTTGCAGGCTGCATATCATGATTGCTCATCTCAGCCTTGCGATTATGCTGCATTAGTGATGCAGCTACATGCCGCCTTAAACTACTACAACTTCCTGAAATAAACCGAAGAAAGAAACTAAAGAAATAAACAAGATTACATTTCTATTGCTAAATAAATTATATCTCTGTATCTGATGCCGTTGTAGTACAAAATATAACTACATATATTTTATCCCTCTGTTTATCAAGAAATCATCTTACGGTTCCTAACCAAAGAAAATAAACTGAATATCAAAGATAGAATTAGAGAATAGTGCAAAAGCATGATAGATGAAGACATTCTCAAACAAACAGATGACCGAGGAAATTATATATGAAAACACCTGGATAAGGGTGTTTAATCAGGAACAAGAAAGACATCATCAATAAATTTAAAATCATATAGAAATGCATACTTATGGCCACATGCGCAGCTGGTTCTCTTGGGTAATTTTTGGCCTCTGTATATAAACAGCCTGTAGCAATGCTGCATTCACGTTGTGAAAGATTTGAATGCCAGAATTTTACAGATTAATACAGAACAGAATGGAGAATAAATAATTGGATTCAATGTTTGGTTATTGAACCACCTCCGAAGTTCATTATCAATGAGAAGTTCAAGGCAAGACCGATAGCAATGACTAAGAGCATTCTCCGCAGCCGTATGATATTTTACAGCATACTTCGGACCAACTATATGTATAACCCTCCTGCAATTTCCAACACACTCCAGCATTAAGTAAAAAAATAGTGACTAATTCTAAATATGAATCAGTCAAGTATCCCGTGACTACATAGAGGACATGCCATTTTTATATTTCTTAATGCCATCTTCAAACATAGCATGGTTCGAAATATTTCTCATACATGCCAAATGATTGATTCAATGAGCAGATTAGTACAGACTATAACTGCAGGACCATACAGGATGTTTTAAAAATAAACCACTCAAAATGTTAACATCCTCAATGAAAACTAAAGAACTGTATAAAGTCTAGTAAAAGGACTTCGACAAGATCACCTTGCCAGAAGGTCATAAGCACTAGTAACTTTTGCCATCCCTGCTCGGCATCCACCCTATAAAGGTGAGAATATAAATCACCGAATCAGGACAATTTTATAATTAATCTTACTAAGGCAAATAGATGTCTACCTAATAAGTCCTATTTTACTCAGGACAATGTTATTCCAATTGTTTAATATGGTCAAATTTGTAGATAATATTTTCCAAGCATCATAGTATGGCTAGTTTAATACGGTGAAATTTGTAGATAATATTTCCCAAGCATCATAGTATGGCCAGTTACAGTGTGAATCAGTGTTAGCTGATTCTCTACCACCCCCCATCCCACGAACCGGAACGCACGTACCAGAACACGGTGCATTCGCGTATTGGATCTCCATATCCGGCGACCCCAAATATGTAGGCTTTCTCCATACCCGGTGGACTGGACTTGGAGAAGGAAGATAACAGTGGGAGAAAAAAAAACGCATTTGACTAAGGGCACAATCTCTTTTTTTCCATTTTTTTGAAAGTAATGCAAACAGCTCAATTTCCAGAATAGATCAGTTCATTTTTGTACCTTTTTATTTAACTATTTTCCATTTTAACTTATTTCTTTTATATATTGTGATTTATCTTCTCATAATTTAATAAACTTAGACTTAATGTGTATATTTTTGTAAATGTTGGATGATATTGATATGATTACAAGGAAATATATATAATTATAACATGATATAAATTAAAATTTATAAGTGGTCAAATATTTATAATAAAAAAATATAAAAACTAAAATAGTAACATACTGTTACGAATGAATTCGCGTATCGCATCCTAAAAAAGCTTCCCGACTAAGCCAACCCCCAATGTACCACGTTTCGATATATGTAGTGTACCATGACCCGACACATGTTCCGCGTACCGAAACGTACCGCGAACCAGGTAACATTAGTGTGAATGACCTAACAAGCTCAATTCATGCAAACGTCTTCTCTTTCTTCCATTGCCCCTTTACCCAAGGATACGATAATTCTAACTCCAGCAATGAAATTCATACCCATGAGGAACATCCATTCTAGAGTCCATGTAATGAACAAAATATAACTGATACTTATCAAAGTTATTAGAATAAGAAAGAGCAACTGATGGGGCATAACTTTATGATTTGTTAATATGGCCTACCAAAGTTGCACAATCTTCTGCGAGACCCAGTTCCGCTGCAGCATGCAAATGAGGGCTGCTGTGAGCTTCATCTAGGTTCTGTCACGCAACCAAGAAACATGCAATATTCAGGATAAGAAGCAAATATAATCACTCGAATATGAAGAACAGCGTTACTGGAGGGATATTTAAGAAGTACTTGCCCAAAGAAAACATGGAATCAACCTGAATTCTTAAGTATTGCTCAACTGGATCATCCATAATCTAAGATATACTGCAACCTTTGGCATGTTTGTGCTAGGCCTCAAAATATTGGACACGAATTCTAAATCTCAATACTCTACACTACCGCAAAGCAACTCACCAATTCTCTTCCAAGTGGTAGAAAATTGAGCACATCGATTACTTCCAAATGAAATTATCTGTATCAGATAAGATAAAAAAACTGTAAGAAATCCAACAGCAACAGAGAGCTGCAGGATCAAATGTATATTTCAAAAAGGACTAATATGAAGGACACCGACTGAGATTTCTAATTTATTAAAGCCCTCTGTAGTGAAGAAAAGTTGAATTTTATTCCAAGATCCGATTTCATATCTTAATCAAGCACAAGAAAGTTTGTTTTAAGCTATGTGCCAAACAGAAGAAAAATTAGAGCAGAATCCCACAAAATTAAATTTGAATTGGAATGTGGATGTTCCTTAAGAGACTTTGCGGAAAACATTGTCAAATAAATTACATGGCTAACAGTATAAAGTTTAGGAATTTCATACCAAAGAAGCTTTCCACTATCGTGGAGTATGTAAAAGATCTTAGGTACTCAAACCTAAGAAGATCAATGGGTTGTGCACATAAAACAACTTGGTCCATGCTTCCCTTACTTCGTAGCAAGAAACAAATATATTCAATTGCGAACAGAAAGATCCCTCTTCAATAAACAAAAAGTAAATAATTTCAACTCTCGTCAATCATGACAATCGCACTAACTTACATAAGAGATACTACAAATAAGCTGCCTGATATTTCGTTCAATCACGATAAGAAAAAATATAACGGTGTTCTATCAAGCAATTTAATCTCAAGTAAGAAATTTATGAGTATAAAAAAACACTAAAGCCACAGTCATAATAATTCATATTACAAACTCTCACATTTTTTAAGCAAAATAAGCACAACCAAATGATAATCAATTATTTCAGTAGATATCTGAAGATAAAAACAAAAACAACCAAATTAAGCAATT
Source organism: Orobanche coerulescens (assembly GCA_033398695.1). Classification (NCBI taxonomy): domain Eukaryota; kingdom Viridiplantae; phylum Streptophyta; class Magnoliopsida; order Lamiales; family Orobanchaceae; genus Orobanche; species Orobanche coerulescens. The sequence continues at coordinate 4,405,665 of JAWKAU010000020.1, forward strand.
ATAAATCAAGATCAAGCAGTAGAAATCTGAAGATGATGGGTTAGCTTAGTGGACGAGAGAAGTTATACATCATGGGTTACCCAAATTACAACATATAAAATCTCAGTACATAACTCACGTTGCAGAGAGGAAACACACAGACGCCTATTATCTCATTTCTCACAGAAAATTCGTCTCCCATATTCACTTTCCTCAACTGAGTCCGTCGCCGGAAAAATGTCTCGGTCTTCATCCCAATCAATTCATCTTCAAACAATCACACACAGAAATCAGAAACAGGAACCCAATTTCCCAAAATCATTCAATACCAAAAATCCATTTTTGGTTTAGAACAGAAACAAACCTGAAAATTCTCCTCGGCCGTGACAAACTCCAGTCCTCATCCACCATCCCACCACCGCCGCCCCAAATTCTTTCCCTTCCAGTCGGCTTCTGAACCCTAGCCGTTGCCGCCTAATTCACGGCAAGGCTGCACAACCCTCAAATCCTAGCCCCGATCGGTCACCCATCGCCGTCAGCTCGAAACCACCATCACCGCCGCCACGGTTTATGTGCGCGTGTTTACCCATCGGTTTTGAGGAAGAAGGTCGGTCGACTTGCAGACGGTAAGAAAGTGGGGGAGGCTAATTGAGTTTTTGGTGAAGGGGATGTAAAGAATAGCGAGACAAGTGCCTTCTGCCCGTGGAAGAGGGATTTGGCCGATTAAACATTTCATCCAATTGGGCCAATGCCCTCTTTAGGCCCAGTATTTTTTATAATATTAATATAAATAAATTTTAATTTATATTTCTTATTATATTTTAAAACGTTGAATGTACAAATTTATATTTTATTTTAATTTTAGATTTTAATTTTTAAAAGCAAAATATATGTATTCATATAATATATTTTATTTATTATAATTTTAAGGAATTATTTTCTTTTTTTATATTTTTTAAATTTATTAATTTTAATCTGAAATTTTGTTAAGTTAAAAACTATATGTGCTCCTATAAAAAAACCCATTATAAAATGATTAAAAAAATTCAAATAATTTATTTTGTTTTAGTGTAAAAAATCTAAATTTGACGTTTTTTTTTGAAAATATTTAACATATTTTTCGTAATTGTTAAGATGATTTAGTCTATTGCAACACTTTTAAGTTCACGTATAATCCAACACTTTAGGTTGGTGTTGCATTAATGTCTTTTGCAATAGTGCATTCAGGTCTAATGCAACACTAATTGAGTAGTATTGCAAAAGACCAAAGATCACAGGGCTATTGCAATACTTTTCCTTGCAACACTGGGAATATGCGTTGCATATGAGCACTTATGGCGTAGTGTATCTTAACGACATAACGTACACTACTGCTCAAGTGTAGCATACGCTAAGTCTGTGCATTAGCGTACGCTAATTCATGCAAACACATGCATGAATTAATATCCTTTACAACATACATTCATGAACACTGGATTACTTGTATGGAAAATCATACTTTGATTAATTGTACGACAAAATCAAATACCACTAGATTCAAAAATGGATGAAAATGCATGAAAAATATCTGAGTATTACATACTCCCTCTCTTAAAAGAAGTTTCATCCCGAAATTTAAGGCAAAAATAATTCCGGGCATCTCGAGTTCTATCTTCAGTCTCCCAAGTTGCTTCATCGACTCCATGTTGCGACCATTGAACTTTAACCAAGGAGATCGATATTGTTCAATTGCTTGACTCGACTCTCGAGTATCTTAATTAGCTTCTCCTCGAACATGCCATCATTAGCTACTTCGATCTCACCGAAATTGATGACATGACTGGGATCCGGTACATACTTCCGTAATTGGGATACATGAAACACATTATGAACGTAGCTCAGTGGTAGAGGTAACGCCAACCTGTACGCCAACTCCCAAACTCATTCAAGAATATCGAATGGTCCAATATATCTTGGACTCAGCTTTATTTTCCTTCCAAAATGAATAATTCCTCGAGTAGGAGAAACCTTAAGAAGTGCATGATCCCCAATTTCAAATTCTAATGGGCGACGGCGCACGTCTGCATAAGACTTCTGTTGACTCTGGGCAGTCAACAATCTTTCACGGATTAGAGCTACCTTCTCTTGAGTCTGTACTATCAATTCTGGTTCTGTCCCAATTAGTTTAGATGAATCATCCCAGCATAGGAGTGATCTACATCTTCTCCCATATAATGCTTCAAAAGGTGCCATATTAATGGAAGCATGCCAACTATTATTGTAGGTGAACTCAATCAACGACAAATGAGCTTCCTAATCAGTCGACCAATCCAGGGTACAGGGTCTCAACATGTGTTTTATCGTTTGAATAGTCCTCTCTGACTATCCATCGGTTTGAGCATGGTAGGCCGTGCTAAATCTCAGCTCAGTTCCCAAAGCCTTATAATCTGCTTTCCAAAAATGCGACACGAAGTGACCATCTCGATCCGAAATAATGGTCTTAGGTGTTCCATGCAATCGGACTATTTCTGCAATAAATACTCGCGCCAATCTCTCTGGTCCCCAAGTATCTTTAATGCCTAGAAAATGAGCCGACTTGGTGAAACGGTCAACTATCACCCAGATCATATCATTCCCATCCTGGTCTTCGGTATGTTGGTGATAAAATCCATCGATATATCTTCCCACTTTCATTCCAGGATTGGAAGTGGTTTCAACATCCCGGTGGGTCGCTGATGTTTGATTTTAACCTGCTGACAGTCAAACACCTCGAGATATATTCCACCACCACTTTCTTCATGTTACCCCCCCCCCCCCAAAGTTCTGCTTCAGGTCTTCATACATCTTACTGGTGCCCAGGTGAATTGAATAAGGAGTACTATGAGCTTCTTTCATGATCGTTTGCTTAAGAACGTCATTATCCGGGACACAAAGTCGACTTCAAAATCTCAAAACTCCATCTCCATGGATTACAAAGCATGGGGCATTTTCTTTATTTACTTCATCACGTAACTGAATCATTAGAGGGTCATCTAATTGCTTAGATTTTATTTCATCGGCCAATGATGAAGTTAATTCCATCACACATAGTTGTCCTTGAACTCCTTGTAACCACACTTTGATTCCCCCACGAATCAAATCTCGTTGAATGCTAGACTGGGACGTGAGCATTTCCAGCATCTAAATAGAAATGGGTTTACGGCTTAGTGCATCTGCTACCACATTTGCTTTTCCTGGATGATAAAGTATTTCCAAATTATAGTCTTTAATCAATTCCATCCATCTCCTCTGTCGCATGTTTAATTCTTCCTGACTGAAGATGTATTTAAGACTCTTATGATCGGTGAAGATCTGACAGTAAGTCCCGTACAAATAGTGTCGCGATATCTTTAGAGCAAAGACAACAGCTGCTAATTCCAAATCACGTGTTGGGTAATTGATTTCATATGGTCTTAGCTGCTGTGAGCTATACGCGATTACCATGTCATCTTGCATTTGCACACAACTGAGGCCCTGACTTGAAGCATCACTGTAAACCATGAACCCTCCAGTTCTATGCAGTAGTGATAAGATCGGGGCTGTCGTCAATATCTTTTTGAGTTCGTCAAAACTGACTTGGCATTTGTCATTCCATTCGAACCTTTTTGGTTTTATGCAACAATTGAGTAAGTGGACGGCTGATTTTAGAAAAACCTTCCACGAACCGACGATAGTACCCAGCAAGTCCTAAGAAACTTCTGACTTCTTTCACATTCTTAGGAGACTCCCACTGCGTGATGCTGCGGATCTACTCGGACTCCTTCCTCCGTTACCATATGACCAATGAACATTACTTTAACCAGAATTCACATTTAGAAAGTTTGGCATACAATTGTTCACTTCTCAAAAGGTTCAAAACAATCCGCAAGTGCAGCACATGCTCGTCTGAATTTGTAACACCCCAACCCGATAAGGGTAGGAGCATCACATTATGGTGACAAATCAAAGCATACAAAATGAACAATAGTGAACAGCGGAAGTCTTAAACATAAATAATAAAAAGGAGTTAAGTCGAAATGACTTAAACCAAAACATAAGTTCAACGAAAAGAAATACTCCAAAGGGATGAATAACAAATCATCCAAGTCTAAACAATGTCCTAACAATAGCAAAATAAATCAAAGATGACTAGGGTAAAGTCTCCACGAGCTCAACTCTCAACCCCAAAGCAACCCCAGCTCCTAGCTTAGATACCTGCCGCGGGAAAAGGAAAATGCGGCTGAGCTTAAAAAGCCCAGTGAACAGACATATATAAACGAAACCAAAAGATAAGGAACGAACATATAAAGTACGGTGCATTGGGAAAAGCATGAAGTAATAACAAATGGATATCAAAAGTAAGGAAAGGTCAGTAATCTACCACGAGCCCGAACACAAATCAAATCAATATCATAGTAACCATGGAGTAGCTAACTCCCGAACATGTGAAAGACGTGTATTGCACACAAGCATCAATCACTGAACATATCATATCATAATCATGTCATATCCAATCAAATACAAATCGAACCTAGGATGCATCAATACGCCCCCGAACAATCGTATTGGCCATAACAAATATAAAGTGTGCATATCATAACAAAATGGGACGGTGTGGAACATCACTCAACCACACTAGAGTCGTGCCATTGGTGCATCAATGACACGGCCATGTTACCTTCATGGCTAGGAAACGAACTTGGCTCGGGTATCAAACTGAAGGGTTCAAATGTCATATCATATCAAAGTTCATATCAAAGGTTCATATCAAATGTTCATAATCAATGGTTTACAAATCTAAGGGAGTGTAGCAAAGGCATAGATCAAATAAGAAAGCCATAATGAGAAGGCTCAGATCAAAGGCATCATAATCAAAATTAATATCAAACCGTTGTGAGCGAATCATGAGAAACCTTAAGGGATAAGGTCAGAATATCTGTACCTTATTCAAAGCAAGCAAAAGGAAAGAAAGGTCACATGAGATGGATCACTCCCGCTTCACGGAACCTATACGAATTACATACCAAGTATTACTTTAAGTTCAATTTGAATTAGGTTACTCATTTTAGTATACTTCTATAAATAGTAAGTTTCCATATTTAGAAGGTTTCCAGATTTAGAAATATTAGTCATTAATATCCAAAGTTATCATTTAATCAATTTAAGGTATCAAACGTGACAATATTAATAGTTTAAGGTTCACAATGATAATTATATAAGTTTAGGGTTTATAGTGCAAATATTGTAAGATTATGGTATAAAACGTAAGTATCATAAAGTTACATGGTTTCACAAGTTAAGCCCTTTAGTTTAGAAAATGATAAGTTCAACCCGTTAGTTCAATAATACACACATAACCCTTATTTAGCCTTTTAACCTTTTTATCAGCTTTTAACTACGAACAAGTCACAACTTTACGATTTTTTTAACCATACCATAACTCAGAGTTAAAGTTCACAAATTTTCACACGGATACATAAACATCTTTAGTACCCACACGAATTTTACCAGAATTTATTAGTTAGTTTAACCCCACATGAAAAATACTCAAACTCAGACTATTCAGAAAAACGACCTGCAGTTGTACCCAAAAAGTATTCACCTCAACGACCTACCAAAACATCCAGGAAAAATTCCCAAAAATTCATGATATTACTAGTCATATAGATGTTACATACTGTAAAGTTTCATGGCCCAAATAATTATAGTTTTTGAATCAAAAATCGACAAAGTGGACTGATTTCAGACTCCCGAATTTCAGATTCAATACTTAAACACACAAAAATCAAAACCACGACCAAAACAACTCGAAATCACTCCAAACCAATTGGATCAGTTCGTAAACTCTTTAACTTAGTTTTGGACTCCAGAAATTCAGAAAAACACTTTAATATCATCAAGATTCACCCTGCTCAATCCGACTCTGATATTCTGTAAATACAGTTTTGACATATCGTCTCATAAAATTCAAAAATATGACTAAATCAAACTCAAATCCATCCAAACTAATTGGAATACTTTAGTAAGACCCTAAACTGAGTTTTAGAGCAAAAATCCTGAATAGAACATTTATGAAACTCGTTGTGTGATGCATACAAGTTCGACTATCCAAACTGTCCCAATCAAAACATCCACATAACCATAATTCTTTTTACCCTTCTAAATCCGATTGCACACACATCTCATAGGTTTATTTAGCCAATATCACACATGTTTACAGCCTTACATGTCGACACCACAACCCACACACTTATAGTCGATTTTTTAAGGTTTTTATCTCATTATTCCATGTGGTATCATAAGATTTTCTGCAAGTTTATTCACATACAACACCTACTAGCCGATTCTCAATACCATACGACATGATTAAAAAAAAAAAAAGGAAGAGGAATTGAACAAGGTCTGAATTTGTTACCCTTGTAGCATGACACAAAGGAGAGACAAAACAAGATCGAATACCAGCCTACAAACGAGCCGAACACAAGCAAACTCCAACCGAATCTTAGACCACGATCAAAACACCCCTGCAGCCTTTTGCTTTTGAACGAGAAAGAATTTATGAAGAGTGGTAGCAGCCGATGTGTTTGTATGTATTCTTAGGGTTTGCTTTGTGTGTGATATGTGTATTTAACGTGTGATGAGAGAGAGAAAGCATCAAGGAATGCCGTGATGAAAGAATATTGGTAACGTGACATATGGGATTGATATCTCATTCCTTATTTAGTTTCAATAATAGACTTGGGCTTATTTATCTTATGGTCACTTGAAATCAACTCCATATACTCGGCCCAAAAGAAAATATTAGGCGTGTGAATTTAATACACATGTATATGGTTGTAACTTTTAATTATCATAAGTCTTAAAGGTTAGTAAAGTTGTGAATTGTTCAAGCATTAGTGTTTATAACGCTTAGGTTAAATATAATTAAATGTTTTAGGTTATTAAATCGTCTTTCAAAAGTTTCAAACTAGAGGGTATTTTAGGTATTTAATAAGTTTAAAATTTTCGGGTATTACAATTCTTCCCCTCTAAAAGAAAATTTTCGTCCTCGAAAATTGAAATGAAAATGGAGTGAAGACATACCAGACTATGACAAGAAATGAGGATAACTGGTTCGTATCGATTCCTCGGTTTCCCAGGTAGCTTCACGCTCTGGGTGATTCTTCCAAAGAATTTTAACAAACGGAATGACTTTGTTTCTCATGACTCGATCTTGTCGATCCAAAATAGCTTCGGGTTCTTCTGGAAGAGACATATCAGGTTGAATCTGATCAAACGGATAAGATGCCACATGCAAAGGATGATAATTGTATCCCCTCAGCAGAGATACATGGAAGACATTATGAACATGTGATAACTGAGAAGGTAGAGCCAAACGATAAGAAACCTCCCCAATACGTTCAAGAATCTGGAACGGCCCAATGAATCGAGGACTAAGCTTCCCTTTGATCCCAAAACGTTTCACACCTCTAAACGGAGATACTTTCAGAAATACACGATCCCCAACTTGAAACTCCAAGTCACGTCGACGCTTATCAGCATAACTCTTCTGTCGAGTGCGAGCCTCTTTCAGCTTCTCCTTGGCTACAGCCACTTTCTCATTAGTGATCTAAATAAGTTCCGGCCCCTCGATCACACGTTCACCTACCTCGTCCCAACAAATAGGTGCTCTACATTTCCTCCCATATAAAAGCTCATACGGTGCTGCCTTGATGCTAGCATGCCAACTATTATTATAAGCAAACTCCACCAAGCACAAGTATTCATCCCAACTTCCCGTCCACTCCAAAGCACATGCCCTCAACAAGTCTTTTAAAGTCTAAATGGTCCTTTCAGACTGACCATCTGTCTGTGGATGAAAAGCCGTGCTAAACTTAAGACGTGTACCCCAAGCTTTAAGTAGGCCTTTCCAAAAACGAGAAGTAAACCACAGATCTCTGTCTGACACAATATATGTCGGAGTACCATGAAGTCTACCAATCTCCTGTTGAAAAATTTCCGCCAATCTACTAACACGATAATCCATACGAATAGGTAAGAAATGGGCAGCTTTGATTAGACAATCGATGACTACCCAAATTGCATCATGTCTTTTTCGAGTAAGAGGCAAACTAGTAACAAAGTCCATGGAAATCTCATCCTACTTCCAAGTAGGAATATCTAATGGTTGCAGCAAACCACTAGCCCTCTGATGTTCGATTTTGACCTGCTGGCAAGTCATACATCTAGCAACATACAGGGCCACATCCTGTTTCATGCCGTTCCACCGAAAGTGTTGCTTAAGATCCACCACGCAAATCAGGATCATTAGGAACACAAAGTCGTTTTTCAAACCATACCACACCAGAGTCATCTACCCTGAACTCCGACTGCTTACCCTCCTGAACATTTTGATCCACAGCCCAAAGCTCACCATCATCCTTTTGAGCTTCCTTAATCCGTAGTATAAGATTGGATTCTATCTTCATACTAGCCCAATATCCGTCATAACCTCGTACACAAAATTCAACATCTAAAAGTTCTAAATCATGAAGAACCCTTGGCTCAATCTCTAAACTAGAAATCATACTAGACTTCCGGCTAAGCGCATCGGCAACAACATTTGCCTTGCCCGGATGGTATTGAATATTCGTATCATAATCCTTAAGGAGTTCCAACCACCTTCTTTGTCTCATGTTAAGTTCCTTTTGGGTGAAGATATACTTGAGACTCTTGTGGTCAGTAAAGATATCACACGATTCGCCATACAAGTAGTGTCTCCAAATCTTCAAAGCAAAAACCACCGCAGCCAACTCTAGATCATGAGTAGGATAATTCTCTTCATAAGGTTTTAATTGCCTTGAAGCATAAGCAATCACCTTACCGTGCTGCATAAGGACACAACCTAAACCCTTCTTCGACGCGTCACTATAAATCTGATAGCCCCCAAAACCAGATGGAAGAGTCAAAATAGGAGCCGACACCAATCTCTGTTTCAACTCTTCGAAACTCTGCTCGCGTTCCTCCGTCCAAACAAACTTCTCACCCTTCCTCATTAGTTACGTCAAAGGTAACGCCAACCGTGAGAAACCCTCAACAAAACGTCGATAGTAGCCAGCAAGTCCCAGAAAACTCCTAACCTCGGTCACAGTAGTAGGTCTCGGCCACTTGGTGATAGCCTCAACCTTAGATGGATCCATGGTGATGCCATATGCGGATACAATATGACCAAGGAATGCAACTTGATTTAACCAAAACTCACACTTCGAAAACTTGGCATACAACTTCTGCTGCCGAAGAGTCTCCAAAATAATCCGGAGATGTTGCTCATGATCTCCTTCAGTCTTGGAATAAACAAGGATGTCGTCGATGAAAACAATAACGAACTTGTCGAGATACTCGTGGAATACATGATTCATAAGATCCATAAATACAGCGGTAGCATTTGTCAAACCGAAGGGCATAACTAAAAACTCATAATGACCATATCGGGTACGGAACGCGGTCTTAGAAACATCTTGCTCCTTCACACGTAATTGGTGATAACCGGACCTCAGATCGATTTTCGAAAAGAACTTAGCCCCTTGCAATTGATCAAACAAATCATCGATACGCGGAAGAGGATAACGATTACGGATAGTGATACGGTTAAGCTCACGATAGTCGATACACAGTCACATACTTCAATCCTTCTTCTTAACAAACAAAATAGGTGCACCCCAAGGAGAAACACTGGGTCGGATGAAACCATTCTTCAAGAGTTCCTGTAACTGTTCCTTCAACTCCTTCAACTCTAAGGGCGCCATACAGTACGGTGCTTTGGAAATAGGTTCAGCACCTGGGATCAACTCAATGCCAAACTCAACTTCCCTAGCAGGAGGTATACCAGGAAGTTCATCGGGGAAAACGTCGGGAAACTCTCGTACCACATGAAGACTTTCAATACTAGGACTCTTCAAAGATGTATCTGTTGGGATAACAAATACCCTGTATCGAAACAGTCAGGATAATCAATCCCTGTATCGAATAGTGATAAGAGGTTTTGACAATATGCCAATCCTCAATACAGTAAGGAAACTGTATCGATAAGTTGAAGTATCAACCTGTATCGAAGACCTGTCATAGATCCAGCACAGCAAAGAAGTCTTATAAAAGACTAAGTATGGAAGTTGTCTCGAATTGTCAATACAGTGATCTTCCATACAGCTCTCAACAGGACAAAGAAGGAATCTTCAGTTCTCACTAGAAGTCAAGTCCCGTTGATAAAGAAGTATTTAAATACTAAAAGGATAAAGTATTTAAATACTGCAAGTCAAAAGATCTTCAAATCCCGCAAAATCCGGATCGTGCTTTTCATCCCGTTGGAACGGAATCTTGCTCAACGGATTTATCTCAACGGATATATTTTAGAGACTATATATATCTCCAGAGTTTGAAGATTGAATACGACTGAACTACTGAACGATCAAGCTTACAAAGAAATACTCAGAGCAAAACATATCTCCAAAGCTTACTGCAACTCAGATCTAAGAGATATACAGTGCTCAACATCTTGAACAACACTTCATCAGCTAGAAGCTCAGAAAGTCAAAGCTGTTGTTCATACCCTGTTCTATCCTTTGAACAAACCCAGATCAGCCCTGTGTGGACTGAGTAATCGTTGCTTCTCTGGAACTGTGTGTGAAGGAATTGCATCGAAGAAGACGAAGCTTCATAACTGTGTGTGAAGAAGCCTGTCAAGCATTAGCTCAAACCAATCTGTGTGAACGGTTGAAGCTAAGATCTTTATATCAATCTGTGTGAACGATATATTGATTGTGTGTTGTTATAATTACGTAGTTGTGTACGCAGTAATTATAATAAACTTTTTACTCCTGTGTGGAGGACCAGTGGACGTAGAGGGGTTTACCTCGAACCACTTTAAATATTGTGTTATTTACCTTCAGTTTTTACTGTTTTAATTACTGTGATTATTTAAGTATACACTGCACATCTAGCTGCTGTATCCACAGCAACCTACTGTATTTAAGACTTCCGCTACGCACTCAGATTTAAAATCAATACAGCTTGTTGTTTAAACGCTTTCCAAGATGTATCCAGTATACTTACTGGCCAACAAGTGGTATCGGAGCGGTTGATTCTAAAAAGAATCAGTCGTATTTTTAACCGAATTAGATCCAAATCATTTAATTTTTAAAACAGTCCTTTTCATTCCTTTATTCTCACATGGATACATCAATGATCAACAAAGTGCCTATGTTCTCTATTAACGAATTTGATGATTGGAGAATTAGGATGGAGGCTCAACTTGCAGCAATGCACGAAGAGATGATTTTTGTTATACAGGATGGCCCCATCAAGATAATGAAGGTAAAAACGGCCGCAAGGATTGAAGGCCAAGCTCATGCTGAGATGCTCGAGAAGGAGCGCGAGCAATGGACCACAGATGAAAGAAAGCGCGCCAATCTCGACAATGTGGCTAAGAACATGTTATTTGCCACTCTTGAGAAAGGCACGTTCTCTAAGGTAAAGAGTTGTAAAACAGCCAAGGAAATCTGGGATAAACTCAAGTTGATTTGTGAGGGAACTGAGCTCTCAAAAGAAAATAAGATTTCAAAACTGACTCAGCAATTTGAATCTTTCGAAATGAAACCAACTGAGACACTTGAGGAACTTGACCTCAGATTCACTGGTATTGTTGGTGAACTTGAAGCGTTGGGCAAAGTTTATACACAAAAGGAGAAGAATTTAAAAATTTTCAGATCTCTCCCTGCCCGATGGGACATTAAAACCACATCTATGTGTGTGTCTTGCAATCTTAATGAAATATCTACTTTTGATCTCTTCTCTGACCTCAAAGCTTTTGAGTATGATATTGACAGAAGAGAGAAAGCTGAAGAATCTCCTTCAAAAGTCACAGCACTAGCCGCTGTATCGAATCGTCAACACAGCATGCCCAGCTCATCGAAGCCTAGTCACAAGAATGCTGACAGTGACGATGACATCCTGTCTCAAGATGAAATGGCGCTTCTCATGCACAAATTCAAAAAGTTCATCAAGCAGTCTGGAAAGACTCCCTACAGGCCCAAATCTGTCCACAAGGTAAATACCGAAACTTCATCCGGTGATGTTAACTGTGCTATAATTGCAGGAAACCAGGGCATCATGCAAATAAATGTCCTCATCCCAAAGTTCAAAGGTTGCCGGAAGCCGAGCAACAAGAGAGAGATGAAAGAGGACGTGCTTGGAAAAAGAAGCTCAAGGCCCTGATTGGAGAATCAGAAGCCTCCCCCAGACCATCCAAATCAGAAGAATGTCTTCAGATGGTCACTGAAAGTGATTCGTTTGATGATGAGCTCGATGATAATGCATATATGTGCTTTATGGCAAAGGACATTTCGGAAGGTGAAGATAGCGATGATGAGGTAAGTTCAACCTCAGCTATTCCATCAAATGCATCTCATATTTTTGAAAATATGATGAATGAGTTTAAAAACATTCAAAAGGCCCATGAGACACTGAAAAATGAGAATATACAGCTCCAACTGTCTAACCTAGAGTTGAAAGATGAAAATGACTTGCTGAAAAATAAATTATGAAAATATGTCTATTGATTGTGAAACCAGCAAAGTCGATTATGAAAAACTCATGGAGAGCAATCATCAACTTGCTCATGAACTAAGTGAGGTTAAAACTCATAATGAGAGCAAGACAAATGATTTGGTTCTACTTCAAGCCAAAGTCAAAACTCTCGAAATACGAGAAGATGAACTTGAGACCATTCTAAAATCGTTCGAGAAATCGTCCAAAAGAATGGAAGAAATTCTGAGCACTGGGCAACATGCTCATGATAAAAGTGGCTTAGGATACAGCTCATGTTCAAACAAAGGGAAAACTAGTACAGTGTTTGTCAAGAGTGTGGAACACATTCCTGTATCAAAAGATACCCCTAGTCCCGTGAAGGAACCTGCTGCACTGCGAAAACCGAAGGCTGCCATTCCGCCCCCGCAATCCTATTCCAGACAGCAGAATCATAATCCATTCCAACCTGTGAGGCGCACTCAACAGCATGCTCCCAGAGCATATCAACAGCGCCAACAGCCGTTCAGAAGGAAGACTGTATCCAAATATCAAAGGCCCGCACGGCAGTACTATCAGTACAGCACGCCTAGGTATTGGATACAGGAGCCCCGTTATTCCTCGAGACAGCAGGTGCCCACTCAGTATCAACAACAGCGTTGGGAATCCAACTGGAGACCCAGAAGGCAACCTGTTAGGCCAAAGAAAATGGCTCCACCTTCGAGACGGCACTCGTACTGGACTAATAATAATAACCCTGAATTTTACATGCATAATAAGTATCATGGTTATAGCGACTATGTGTATACCCCACGTAGGTACCGCAACACAGTACCGAGTGTGACCTACAGTAAACCAATTGTTGTTAGGAAAACTTGGGTACCTAAAGACACTAACATTCATGGACCCAAAAATCAAAGGGGACCTAAATCTACTTAATCTTTTTGCATACAGGACATTCTAGAGGAAGACACCTGGTACTTCGATAGCGGATGCTCTTGGCACATGACCGGAGATAGAAGCAAGCTATCAGATTTCGTGGAAGGTCGCGGTCCAAAAGTTCATTTCGGTGATAAATCTAAAGGAAGAACAAGCGGGAAAGGAAACCTTCTTGTTGGAAAATTCAAAGTCACTGATGTTGCATATGTTGAAGGCTTACAGTACAATCTACTTAGTATTAGCCAGTTCTGTGATAAACAGTTCTCGGTGAAATTCTATATAGATCGCTGTAGAGTCAAGAACATCCAGACCAAAGAAGTTGTGCTTACAGGAAGCAGATCAGGTAACATGTATATTGCTGACTAGAAGCCTATGAGCTCCTCAATTCCATGCTTTGTTGCCAAAGGCACTGCAGATCTTAGCTGGTTATGGCACGAGAGGATGTCTCACGTCAACTTCAAGATGATCAACAAGCTCTCAAGATAGGGAATGGTAAGAGGATTGCCAAACGTGTCATTCAAAAAGGACAGCGTCTGCGGACCATGTCAGAAAGACAAGCAAATCAAATCAACCCTGAAGAGTAAATCCTACCTTTCAACCCAAAGAGTGTTGGAGATGCTACACATGGATCTCTACGGTCCTGTAGACCCAGTAAGTTTGGGAGGTAAGAAATACTGCCTTGTTGTTGTTGATGATTATTCCAGGTATGCTTGGACGATTTTCCTAAGCAAGAAGAAGGAAACAACATCAAAGCTGCCAGAGCTCCTGAGAAAGCTTCAAAATGAAAAGGCATTGAGTATCGTGTGCATTCGTTCCGACAGAGGTACAGAATTTACTAACTGCTTTATAGAGCAATACTGTTCGGAGAATGGGATACAGCATGAATACTCAGCTGCCCGTACACCTCAACAAAATGGTGTTGCCGAGCGAAAGAACAGGACGCTGAAAGAAGCTACAAGGACAATGATTGCCGCAAGCAAGTTGCCATAGCGTTTCTGGGGTGAATCAACCAATACAGCATGCTACACTCAAAACCGCTGTATCGTCAACAAGCACCACAACAAAACAGCATACGAGGTATGGAACAACAAAACTCCGTTAGTCTCATATTTCCACATTTTTGGATGCAGGTGTTATGTATTGAATAATGGGAAGGATCAACTTAGAACCTTTGATGAGAAATCAGATGAAGGAATATTTGTAGGATACTCCTCCATTAGCAAAGCTTACAGAATCTTTAATAAAAGGAAGCTGACGATCAAGGAATCAGTTCATGTAGTGTTCAACGAACCTCACCATGACCCTACAGGAAAGATGTTACCCAGAACATCCAACAACTCTCCATCTTAGATCCACCAACTCCCATAGAACCTGTTGTTGACTTAGAAATCAACCCCGCACCTGTAAGAATCGACGTAGATGAAGCCAACGCTGTACAAGCTGAAGCTATATCTACAGAAACTCTCGATACAGTATGGGACCCTGAATTAGAACCCGACCAAAGATGGTTGAAAGATCACCCGCAAGAGCTGATCATTGGAAACATAAATGCTGGTGTTTCTACCCATAGGAGAATACAGAGTACACAAGGAAATGTACTTTGTGCACAAGAAGAACTAGATTCTGAGATATCACAATTCCCTGAATGGAAATCTCAATCCGAGCTTAGAAGACTCAACATGTGCACTATTGTTGTATTCTTAGCCCAGTCCGAACCTGTTTCGACCATAGCCGCTCTTAATAATTCTCATTGGATAACATCTATGGAAGAAGAGCTTAACTGTTTCGAAAGAAACAATGTATGGTATCTTGTACCCAGACCTACGCATCAATCGGTTATAGGAACTAAATGGGTATTTCGAAACAAGAGGATCGAAATGGACTTATTATAAGGAATAAATACAGACTAGTCGCACAAGGCTATAGTCAGGAAGATGGCATAAACTATGATGAAACATTTGCCCCTATAGCCAGACTAGAAGCCATTAGGATATTTTTAGCCTTTTCCGCCCGTAAGAGCTTCATTGTATATCAAATGGATGTCAAAAGTGCATTCCTGAATGGAGACCTTGCAGAAGAAGTTTATGTTGAACAAGCACCAGGGTTTGCCAACACAGACGGTATCGATCTAGTATACAGGCTAAGGAAAGCACTGTATGGACTTAAGCAAGCCCCTAGAGCCTGGTATGACACCCTGTCTCAGTATCTAACCAATAATGGATTTGAGAAAGGTGTTGTGGACAAGACCTTGTTCAAAATACAGGAAGGCGATGACCTTCTGATGGTGCAAATCTATGTAGATGATATAATTTTTGGTTCAACTAACCTTGCTTTGTGTCAAAGGTTCTCTCATCTCATGCAAAGTAAATTTGAAATGAGTATGATGGGAGAACTTAGTTATTTCCTAGGTTTGCAGGTAAAGCAGTTCCCTACAGGTATTTTCATCAACCAGGAAAAATACAGCAAGGAGCTTCTCAACAAATTTGGAATGAACACTTCCAAATCTTCGTCAACCCCCATGAGCACTTCCGTGCAGATTAGTGCTGATGAAGCCGGAAAGCCGGTTGACCAATCACTCTATAGGAAGCTCATTGGCTCGCTCCTGTACCTAACGGCTAGCAGGCCCGATATCCAGTTTGCTGTTGGAGTGTGTGCGAGATATCAAGTAAGCACCTAAGGAATCACACTTCAATACAGCTAAACGAATCCTAAAGTACATTAAAGGAACAGTCGATGTAGGACTGTGGTATCCTAAAGAAGGCGGATTCGATTTAGTTGGATACAGCGACTCAGATCTCGGAGGCTGCAAGCTAGATAGGAAGAGTACAAGTGGAACTTGTCACTTTCTTGGACCTAGACTTGTCTCTTGGTTCAGTAAGAAGCAATTGGCTAACTCATTTTCCACGGCTGAATCAGAATACTATGCTACTGGTAGTTGCTGTATGCAGATCCTTTGGATGCAGCAACAGTTGTCAGATTATGGAATTGAAGCCAAAGAGACACCAATCATGTGTGATTGCACGAGTGCAATCAAGCACAATCTTGTCCTACACTCGCGCACTAAACATATCAACATGAAGAATCACTTCATAAGGAATCATGTCGAGAACAAGGATGTTTGGCTCGAAAAGGTTCATACAGATATTCAGTTGGCCGACATCTTCACCAAGCCTCTCGACACAGCAAGATTCAACATGCTTAGACAAGAATTGGGAATGCTATAGCCCGACTCCATGTAAGTATTTACTGCTTTTACTCAATAATTGAGGGGGAATGCTGTAAGACCCAAGAATAAAGTATCCACCATTAATTATCTGTACACTCAGAACCGTTAATACAGTACTGTAGTGAACAAAGTGATATGAATCATCCTACAGCTGACGTGTGCAATAATTAAGGGGGAATACAGTATGACCCATGAATACAGCATTAATCCAAAAGTTGCTGTATGGAATTAAAACCTATATGTACCTTTTAAGGGGGAACGCTGTATCGTCGCGGATACAGCATATACTATAGGATTTCGATTCAGTATATATTATATTATATTATTTCATTTCAAAATAATTTTTGTCCACGTGCCCTGTTTTCATGTCAAATGTCATTTACATTAAATACCTTACACGACATCTGGACAACTGAATCTCAAAAGCCGCGATGTTTTTTTTAAATTGTTTAATGTTTTGAAACCACCGTTTCAGGCATTTAGGGTATCAACAAATGTCAGAAGTGGGACCCGCTCATATTTTAACATTTTAATAAATAAGTGTACCAGTTACACTCAGTCTATCTTGACCGTTCATTTCAAAAACTGGTTCCCATCCCTTAAATCTGACCATTCGTTCATCTGAGAAACCCTTCTTCGCCGCCCAATATAAAAGGACTGATACTGCCATTAGAGACTCTTTACGCTTTCTGCAAAATTTAAGAGTACTCAAAGCAAATACAACCTACAAGTTTTCTTCGCGTTTTACTGCAAATTTCTTTTAATCTTCTTCATATTTTCTTGAGAATCATCAAATGACTGCTCAAACCTCTGCCATCGCCCTCAAGAAGACCTCGAACTTCATCGACGGACGGATCTTCTCCAGATCTGTCATCATTGAACGTATTCTCTCTGAAACTAATCATGTCGAACCCATGGAGTTCATCATCACCCGACTACGTCAGCAAGGCCTCTACCGCCTTGGAAGTCACGTCGCTGAGAAGTACGACGTCCATCTGGTTGAGGAGTTCTACCTCAATGCTGCCGTTTGTTTTCTGCCGCTGGCCCAGGGAGGCCACGTCGCTGATATCACTGCTACCATTCAAGGAGTGGAGATCTGTATCGATCGAGATCTTCTTCAGAACATTTACAGGCTATCTGCTGATGGCCTTACCATGGAAGAACTTGAAACCTTTGGGTCTCAAGAGCTGATAACAAAGTACTATGGGCTGTTCACCGGCTCAACTATTGTTGACATGGTTCACACCACCTGTCACAAAAGGAACTTTTGTTTGCCATAATTGTTGCAGAATAATTGAGAATCGCACTGGTGCATTTGAAATGTGTACCAATCTGAGATTTAGGATGATGGTTGCTATTTTGACCTGTGAAAAGGTCAATTGGTGCCAGATTATTTTGAAGCGCTTGCAGGAGGAAGTATCAAAGCCTGCCACTGAAAAGAAGTCGTTTGGTTTAATTCTAAACCACATTTTGATGAAATGCGGAATTTCAGAATCCGCAGATGCGAAGAAAAACAGCTCCCGGATATACTTAGGAGGCGTCAAGCCCACAGCCTACAACCAGAGCACCCTGGTTTGCAACCACCCAAAAATCCCAAGTATGCCCGTTTCTGAAGATCCAAGGGATGTTTCTTTAAAGTCCCAGGATGTGGAGTCTTCAAGAAAGAGGAAAAGATCTCACAGCAAGACACCTATTGCTGGTGAGAAGCCAAAAAGGAAGCTAAGGAGGCTTTCTAAAGCTAAATCCACCAAAACCTCCGAGGAGGTTTCCACAGTGGCGCAACCCACCGAACAACTACCCCAGGGCCCAACCCCTATAGAAGAGGTGCCCGCTACTGTATCGACAGTAGATCTTGAGCCTTTGGCGGCTAAGACGGATGATCGGACATCTGTCAACTTAGAATACTCTAGCGAGTAGGCTGCCCCTTTGGAGCCAACAGTTACTTCTCCTATGTGGGATCCCACACCCGTACAGGATCCACCTTCCTTCGGGGCACCATCCCCTGTAAGGAATCCTTCTTCCCTACAGGATCCCACACTTGTAGAGGAATCCCTCACTACAGCGGATTCAGACGTTGAACGCAGTCCCTCCCCGGACACCATTATCAACAAAACTCTTCTCTCGGTGTAGATTGATCATGCTTATGAAAGATTCCTTAAATGGAAAAGCTACAGGCTAGCTCCGTATGACACCTAATACAACTGGAGCGACTGGATCCATGAAGAGAAATTTGTATTGGAAGTGACGGACTCAACGGAAGTTGAAGCCCTGATCCAATGGGACAATCTCTACTGCAAAGAACTGATTCAAAGCCATCTATTGCAAAAATCTGACGCTAGGAGAAAAGGAAAAGATAAGTCCGAGGACTCTCCCCAAAATCAAAAAGATGACGATGACTCAGACGACGATGACGATGCTTTACAAGCAGGTCTGAGAATGAGTCGTGAGGAGGCTCAAGACAGAGATGCCTCTCAAACCAAGGATGACGAAGGGACATCAAACTGAAGTGAGCCCCCTTCGCCACAGCAAGAGAATATTCCTGACGAAGAGGAATCAGTCCCTCAAGTCGAGGAAGAAGAAATTGTTTCGGAACAGGTACCTGAGCCTGCTGCCGCATAAGAAGAAGAAGTATCCCACGCCATCCAGCAAGAGGAATCAGTCCCTCTGCCGGAACAGGCGGATGCTGAGAGACAACAGGAGGAATCAGTCCCTCCTGTATCCATGTCTACAGACGCACCTTCGCAACAGGAGGATACAACACCCACTGCAACCGAACCCGCATCAGCTGATCCCGCCCCACCAACTGTTTTGGAATCCGACGACAGTACTACACCTGAGGATATCCAACTTAATTCACGCCCTGCCGTGAATTTGAGAAGGTTAAATAGAGCCAAAGATTTTGCCAAACCGGATTCTCCCATCACTGCTGCTAGGAAAGAGCGATTGCGTGCTCTTGGACTTCAAACCGTCTTTATCCAGGATGCAGTTAATGCCCTGTCTTCAGTGGAAAAAGCTCTGAATTGGATGCATACCTCTGCCGTTGAAGAGATGACTGGGTTGCAGCATGAAGTTTCTCGTGTTGTCAAAGCTTTCACTATCCTTCCCCAAGTCTTCAAGCAAGCCCTTGCCAATCTGCAAGAGAAGCAAGAGCAACTCCTAAGAGACGAAGCAACCAAAACGCGCATATCTGAGGCCAAGACCGCAGCAGCTATGATCGAAACCACTTCTCATCTTCGATCCCACGACAAAAATATCAAGGATATGTCGCAGGTGCTTTCAACCCTTGTCGAGAGAATGACAAACATTGAGACGAAACAAGATGCCGCACTAGAGATCCCAGGACGTCTTGATGAAGCCAAAAAGGGGGAAGAAGCAAGAGAAGCTGCAAGGAGAATAAGGTTACAGCATGAAAGGGAATTTAATGCTGCTCAAGACAGCATTACTGCTGAATTGAATAAGATAGCCCCTCCCTCTCAAAGTTTTAAGATTTCAGGCTCTCGACCCGAATTTAACGACCCCAATGTCCCATGGCAAAGATTAATCTAAAGACCTTCTGAAATTTGTCTGCCAACCAACCGCAATCCCACTCCCGAAGAAGTGAATAAATGGAGGCAAAATGAACTGATGAGATATTTTGTTAAACTCGTCAGGGAATCCGCCATCTTCAAAAGTTATAAAACATTAGCGGATGCTGTAGAAAAATTCACGAAGATGTTAGAAGACGGAAAACTTCCTCTCCAGCTTGATATGAAATCCAAGCATCAAAGAGGAGATCGGATCACCCCTCCAAAAGACTGGATTCTTGCTTTCGACAGATCATACGAAGGTAGAGCAATCTATCTAGATCGAGGGCATGACTCTCTACGGCACTGGTGGCGTGGAACCGAGAATGATCCAGCGAAAAAGCCATGGAGACATGCGGACTATAGGAGCTGAAATTCTTAGTATATTAGTTTTGTTTGTAATTTTTCTTTCGAAACAGCAAACCGTGTACTCAATCTTTGAATATCAATAAAAATGTTTGCTTGTCTTGAAAGATTACAACTTGTAATCTACTGTGTTGATGTATGATTACATAACTTAAATTGTTAGATAACTATCACAAGTATAGAAACTTGTTTGAAAATTAAGCTGTACGAACTTGTCTACGAACAGTTCATAATTTCAGTTGTATGCAACTAGAATACATTGTAAGATTGTGCCTGCGCGCCAATCATAAGCTTAAGTTGTAAAAAGTCTTAGCTGTATCGAACTTGCCTGTGAGCAGTTTATAAATTAGACTAAGTTACTGAAAGCCAGATCAGTTGACAGAAGACCAAGAAATCTGCCAGAAGCCATCAAAGAAGATTATTTCATGAAGAAGGTTTTGGCATCATCAAGAAGACTTGAAAGTTTTAAAGTCTTGGCAAATTGTCAAAAAGGGGGAAATTGTTGGGATAACAAATATCCTGTATCGAAACAGTCAGGATAATCAATCCCTGTATCGAATAGTGATAAGAGGTTTTGACAATATGTCAATCCTCAATACAGTAAGGAAACTGTATCGATAAATTGAAGTATCAACCTGTATCGAAGACTTGTCATAGATCCAGCACATCAAAGAAGTCTTATAAAAGACTAAGTATGGAAGCTGTCTCGAATTGTCAATACAGTGATCTTCCATACAGCTCTCAACAGGACAAAGAAGGAATCTTAAGTTCTCACTAGAAGTCAAGTCCCGTTGATAAAGAAGTATTTAAATACTAAAAGGATAAAGTATTTAAATATTGCAAGTAAAAAGATCTTCAAATCCCGCAAAATCCGGATCGTGCTTTTCATCCCGTTGGAACGGAATCTTGCTCAACGGATTTATCTCAATGGGTATATTTCAGAGACTATATATATCTCCAGAGTTTGAAGATTGAGGACGACTGAACTACTGAACGATCAAGCTTACAAAGAAATACTCAGATCAAAACATATCTCCAAAGCTTACTGCAACTCAGATCTAAGAGATATACAGTGCTCAACATCTTGAACAACACTTCATCAGCTAGAAGCTCAGAAAGTCAAAGATGTTGTTCATACCCTGTTCTATCCTTTGAACAAACCCAGATCAGCCCTGTGTGGACTGAGTAATCGTTGCTTCTCTAGAACTGTGTGTGAAGGAATTGCATCGAAGAAGACAAAGCTTCATAACTGTGTGTGAAGAATCCAGTCAAGCATTAGCTCAAACCAATCTGTGTGAACGGTTGAAGCTAAGATCTTTATATCAATCTGTGTGAACGATATATTGATTGTGTGTTGTTATAATTACATAGTTGTGTACGCAGTAATTATAATAAACTTTTTACTCCTGTGTGGAGGACCAGTGGACGTAGAGGGATTTACCTCGAACCACTTTAAATATTGTGTTATTTACCTTCAGTTTTTACTGTTTTAATTACTGTGATTATTTAAGTATACACTGCACATCTAGCTGTTGTATCCACAGCAACCTACTGTATTTAAGACTTCCGCTACGCACTCAGATTTAAAATCAATACAGCTTGTTATTTAAATGCTTTCCAAGTTGTATCCAGTATACTTAGTGGCCAACAGTATCTTTAATAGAAGCCAGAAAACCTTGGCAACCATGGGAAATCAAGGTTCATGCCTTCATAGCAGAAATAATTTTAGTAGATTTAAGAGGTTGAGAACCATGATAAATAAAATCAGGCTGATGCAAGTCGCCAAAGATCACGTTTCTGGCATGGCAATCAATGGTAGCTCTATGCGAAGCCATCCAATCCATGCCCAAAATCACATCAAAATCGATCATATCAATAGTGAGCAAATTCGCCAGGCGAATGCGGTCATCAAACCGCAAGGGACAATTCACATATTCATGTTCAATGAGTACATGGTTTTTCATTGGTGTTGAGATGGATATACGATTTGTTAGTGGTGTTGGGGTCATATTAAGTTTCTTGGCAAATGCAACAGATATAATGGAGTGTGTGGCACCGATATCAAATAATGCAAAAACTGTACGATCACCAATGTAAAGAATGCCGGTAATAGTACCTGATGAGTTTGCTGCCTGATCACGCATCGTAGCGTAAACATGACCCATAGTAGGAGCTGGCTTAGTGGAGTTCACTGATGTAATCCGTTTCTCCTGGGGACAATCCCTCACCTTGTGATTGGTGGACCCGCAAGTGAAACATCCTCCAGTAGCTTTGTGACAAACGCCCGAGTGAGGCTTTCCGCAAGTAGCACAGAGAGGTGGAGGAGGTAAGGTCTCAGTAGGCCTCCTCTGACCCGAAGAACCGGAAGAGCGACCCTGTCGACTGATCCCTGTACTGATGCTGGTTGTTGTTGCCATGACCCTGACGGTCATTCCCATTCCTACCAGTAACCCTCTGATCCTGACCCCTGTACTCCTGTCGCCTCTGATCAAAACCCCGATCCTGGCGACCCCTGTGCTCAATACCCTGGTCCTGACGACCCCTATGCTCATGACCCTGGTCCTGACGACCCCTGTAGTTAATACGATCACCATCCCTGTCCCTCTTGTTCGAACCCCTATCAGCATGAAGTAACTCAATATTGCGGGCCGCGTCCGCTACTAGTGCAACATCGGTGTAATCAGTATTCACGATCCGGTCTAATATCCACTTCTTCAGCCCCCACTTAAAGTGCCTAGCCTGCCTATGAGCATCACCCGCAATCGGTCCAACAAAACTAGTTAACCTCATAAACCTCTGCATATACTCTCCAGACGATTCCCGATCCAACTGATGAATAGCCCCATACTCGCGCTCATACCTTTGCTGCTCGGAGAAAGGAAAATACTTCTTATAGAAGATGTCACGGAAAGTATTCCATGCACAAGTGTCAGCAAAATTCTCTCCCTTAGCCAGAACATACGCCTTTCACCAATTCAATGCATCACCTTCCAACTTGAAGGTAGCCAAACGCGTCTTGAATTCATCACCACAACCCAAAACCTTGAACAACTTCTCCATATGTGTGATCCAATCTTCTGCCTCTGTGGGGGTGGCAGCAGATCGGAAAGAAAGGGGCTTAAGCTTAGAGAACTTTTCAATCCAACCATGCATCCCGATAGGTGGAGCACCGCCATCCGACGAACCAGCACCATTTCTGATGTCATCGACGATTCTGGTCCTCAATTCAGTAGAGAGATTCGGGAGAGAATTAGCCAAAGCAGCGGCTATCATAGCCTCGAAGTCAGGGATATCATCCCCATTAGGATTTCTACGTGTATTCACCATCTGAATGATCATCAAAACGATTTGTAAGGTCAGTAAAGATGAAGTATGAAAGGAAAATACGCAGAAGGAAACCTAATGTCTACCCAATCCTCACAGGTCATAGCCTAAACTCTACAGGTCGAAGCTAAAGCTCTGATACCATAATTGTAACACCCCAACCCGACAAGGGTAGGAGCATCACATTATGGTGACAAATCAAAGCATACAAAATGAACAATAGTGAACAGCGGAAGTCTTAAACATAAATAATCAAAAGGAGTTAAGTCAAAATGACTTAAACCAAAACATAAGTTCAACGAAAAGAAATACTCCAAAGGGATGAATAACAAATCATCCAAGTCTAAACAATGTCCTAACAATAGCAAAATAAATCTAAGATGACTAGGGTAAAGTCTCCACGAGCTCAACTCTCAACCCCAAAGCAACCCCAGCTCCTAGCTTAGATACCTGCCGCAAGAAAAGGAAAATGCGGCTGAGCTTAAAAAGCCCAGTGAACAGACATATATAAACGAAACCAAAAGATAAGGAACGAACATATAAAGTACGGTGCATTGGGAAAAGCATGAGGTAATAACAAATGGATATCAAAAGTAAGGAAAGGTCAGTAATCTACCACGAGCCCGAATACAAATCAAATCAATATCATAGTAACCATGGAGTAGCTAACTCCCGAACATGTGAAAGACGTGTATTGCACACAAGCATCAATCACCGAACATATCATATCATAATCATGTCATATCCAATCAAATACAAATCGAACCTAGGATGCATCCATACACCCCCGAACAATCGTATTGGCCATAACAAATATAAAGTGCGCATATCATAACAAAATGGGACGGTGTGGAACATCACTCAACCACACTAGAGTCGTGCCATTAGTGCATCAATGACACGGCCATGTTACCTTCATGGCTAGGAAACGAACTTGGCTCGGGTATCAAACTGAAGGGTTCAAATGTCATATCATATCAAAGTTCATATCAAAGGTTCATATCAAATGTTCATAATCAAAGGTTTACAAATCTAAGGGAGCATAGCAAAGCCATATATCAAATAAGAAAGCCATAATGAGAAGACTCAGATTAAAGGCATCATAATCAAAACTAATATAAAACCGTTGTGAGCGAATCATGAGAAACCTTAAGGGATAAGGTCAGAATATCTGTACCTTATTCAAAGCAAGCAAAAGGAAAGAAAGGTCACACGAGATGGATTACTCCCGCTTCACGGAACCTATACGAATTAAATACCAAGTATTACTTTAAGTTCAATTTGAATTAGGTTACTCATTTTAGTATACTTCTATAAATAGTAAGTTTCCATATTTAGAAGGTTTCCAAATTTAGAAATATTAGTCATTAATATCCAAAGTTATCATTTAATCATTTTAAGGTATCAAACGTGACAATATTAATAGTTTAAGGTTCACACTGATAATTATATAAGTTTAGGGTTTATAGTGCAAATATTGTAAGATTAGGGTATAAAACATAAGTATCATAAAGTTACATGGTTTCACAAGTTAAGCCTTTTAGTTCAGAAAATGATAAGTTCAACCCGTAAGTTCAATAATACACACATAACCCTTATTTAGCCTTTTAACCTTTTTATCAGCTTTAAACTACGAACATGTCACAACTTGACGAATTTTTGAACCACATCAGAACTCAGAGTTAAAGTTCACAAAATTTCACACAGGTACTTATATGTCTTTATAACCCACACGAATTTTCCCAGAATTTAATGGTTAGTCTAACCCCGCACGAAAAATACTTAAACTCAGACTATTCAGAAAACCAACCTGCAGTTGTACCCAAAAAGTATTCGCCTCAACGACCTATCAAAACATCCAGGAAAAATTCCCAAAAATTCATGGTATTACTAATCATATAGAAGTTACATACAGGAAAGTTTCATGGCCCAACTCATTATAGTTTGTGAATCAAAAATCGACAAAGTGGACTGATTTCAGACTTCCGAATTTCAGATTCAATACTTAAACACATAAAAATAAAAAACATGACCAAAACAACTTGAAATCACTCCAAACCAATTGGATCAGTTCGTAAACTCTTTAAGCTTAGTTTTGGTCTCCAAAAACTCAAAAAGAAACAATTTGGTATCATCAAGATTCACCCTGCTCAATCCGACTCTAATATTCTGTAAACACAGTTTTGACATATCGTCTCATAAAATTCAAAAATAGGACTAAATCAAACTCAAATCCATCCAAACTAATTGGAATACTTTACTAAGACCCTAAACTGAGTTTTAGAGCAAAAATCCCGAATAGAACATTTATGAAACTCGTTGTGTGATGCATACAAATTCGACTATCCAAACTGTCCCAATCAAAACATCCACATAACCCTAATTCTTTTTACCCTTCTAAATCCGATTGCACACACATCTCATAGGTTTATTTAGCCAATATCATACATGTTTACAGACTTACATTTCGACACCACAACCCACACACTTATAGTCAATTTTTTAAGGTTTTTATCTCATTATTCCATGTGGTATCATAAGATTTTATGCAAGTTTATTCACATACAAAACCTACGAGCCGATTCTCAATACCATACAACATGATCGAAAAAAAAGAAAAGGAAGAGGAATTGAACAAGGTCTGAATTTGTTACCCTTGTAGTGTGACACAAAGGAGAGACAAAACAAGATCGAATACCAGCCTACAAACGAGCCGAACACAAGCAAACTCCAACCGAATCTTAGACCACGATCAAAACACCCCTGCAGCCTTTTGCTTTTGAACGAGAAAGAATTTATGAAGACTGGTAGCAGCCGATGTGTTTGTATGTATTCTTAGGGTTTGCTTTGTGTGTGATATGTGTATTTAACATGTGATGAGAGAGAGAAAGCATCAAGGAATGCCGTGATGAGAGAATATTGGTAACGTGACATATGGGATTGATATCTCATTCCTTATTTAGTTTCAATAATGGGCTTGGGCTTATTTATCTTATGGTCACTTGAAATCAACTCCATATACTCGGCCCAAAAGAAAATATTAGGCGTGTGAATTTAATACACATGTATATGGTTGTAACTTGTAATTATCATAAGTCTTAAAGGTTAGTTCAAGCATTAGTGTTTATAGTGCTTAGGTTAAATATAATTAAATGTTTTAGGTTATTAAATCGTCTTTCAAAATTTTCAAACTAGAGGGTATTTTAGGTATTTAATAAGTTTAAAATTTTCGGGTATTACAGAATTCTTAGAGTAAACCAAAATATCATTGATAAAGACAACTACGAATTTGTCCAAGTACTCTATGAATACTCGATTCATTAACTGCATAAACACAGCAAGCGCATTAGTGAGAACGAACGGCATTACCACAAATTCATAATGCCTGTAGCGAGTTCTGAAAGCTGACTTCGGAATATTGGATTCTTTAATTCTCAGCTGATGGTATCGCGATCTCATATCGATCTTCAAAAACACTGTCGCTCCTTGAAACTGGTCGAACAAATCATCAATCCGAGGCAACGACTTATTCAGATTATTAAACAAATAACTCGAGCATTATATCAATTTGTTAACTATGAAATTTAATAATTAGATAAATTTTATATCTTCAGGAAAAATAATTTGATAACTTTTGTATTCACAAATTAATTTTAAAGAAGTTTATATTTAAATAATCTGATTACTTCATCCAACTAAATGATACCTTTCGAATTCATATTCCGTTCCTTGAGCTAAATAGTGTCTTTCGGACTAATACTTAGCCTTTTTAATTAAATTTAGATTTGCAAAAACATTTTCTTCTGGTCTCTATTTTTGCATTTGTGAATTATAACATTTTAAATTAAAGAAAGCACATTAATAAATTTAATATAAACTCGAGTATTTAATTTGAGTCATCCTAACCCTATAATATAAAATTTAGCTCATATTCATTTTGACAGGTAAATATAAGAGACAGATAAATTTAACATATTCAGAATAAATACAGCAGAAATTAAACGAACTTACTTGATGTAGATAAATTAAGTTGAAAGAAAAATGCTGAAACTGATAGAGAGACACTTTTCCCAATACGCCAATTGATCCAAGCAGCTTGAATGTAACATACGAACTTAAATTACTAAATTATAATTATAAATAAAAACATAAAGATGAATTTTATCTGATAAAATTAATATTAACTAAACTTTATTTGAAATATAATTTGGGGTGCAATATTTATTCCTGTGTATTACAGTATAATTACATAAAACATAAATACAGAAAATAAATACAAAAACTGAAATATAAAAAACTGCTACTTAATGTGAATTGTGTGTTGTGTGTATATCAATGTAATTTCTTGAGCGCTGAGAGTACTGCTATTTATAGCAGTCCATCAACACATCCGTTTGCAAATTACAAGATGATATTATATTATTGCAGCATCTTATCTCATTATCTCTTTATCTCTTCAGCAGTGCGAAATGCGTAGGAAATGCAACGGGAACAGCAAAGGAAATGCAGCATCTTCTATGTAATCTGATCCGCCACGTCATCTCTGACGGGGCAAAATTCTTCACGCGCGCATGAGATACACGCACATATCAAACGGATCTGGACAGGCGCGTGTCACTCACGTGCTGGCCAAGTGGCTGGGTTTGGGATGCCACGGTGGACGGGCGTGTGCCTGGCTAACATGGCATGACACGTGGCATTGTATTATTGGTTCTTGTGTGCTAGGCGTGTGCTGGGCTGACGTGGCATTACACATGGCAACGTATTATTGGACGGTCCGTACACGTGTGCAATGACGTGAAGCTCGGTTGGCATGTTCTGTGACATCATGCTGACGTAATCCGACAAATCTAGTTCTGCCACTTGTCTTGATTATTAGTGGTCTGCGCATTTTAAATTTTCTGCAATAACTTCGGACGGACATAACTTCTTCATACGAACTCGGATTGATCGTCTCGATGGGACGAATAAAACAAGACCACTCATGAATATATTTGGAATCTGTAAAAATATCGCCCCTAAAATGACACATATGTCTTTAACCGGTGTGCTAATCTGCAGATATAATTTAATTCCCATTAATATAACAAAATTACACACAATCACTAAAAATTATACTATAAGTAAAATAATGCAAACATACGAAAAATAATATAAATTATCACACAAAATACATAAATATATATAATAAAAATACTAACAAAAGTATACCAAACAATTCCCCACACTTATCATTTGCATGTCCTCGGGCAAATATATAGTAAGAGTAACAAGAAAATTAACTTATTAAACGTATTTCACTTCAAAAAAATAAATATGCAAGAAATTTCAATAGGCTTTAAGAAATGAATTAAACCAAATTCTAAAATTCGTCAAGTTATTCAGAATCATGGTCAATACTTTAAATTTATAAAACTCACCAGAAAAGTGTATATCTCTCTCCCAAGTGTATAAGGGATGTATTTACGCTCAAAACCATTCAATAAAATAAAAACTTCCGTAGGTTTTCAAATTATCTACTATCTCTACTATTTGGTGTGTTGCAAATTTATGAAAAAAAATTCTTTTGGTTACAAGGTTGGCTCTTTGGTTGGGGTAGGAAAATATGGATAAAGTGACTTGAACTGAACAATTAGAAATTAAAATATTCTGAATCGATGTTTATCAAAAGGTAAGCACTTATAAGCTAATTAATGAAGCTTCTATCGATCCCTTTACTTATGTTTCTGTTGGTCCACTTTAAGTATACAGGATACAGCTTGGGAAATGTTTAAGCAACAGGCTGTATGATTTTCGAATCTGAGTGCGTAGCGGAAGTCTTAAAACAGTAAGTTGCTGTTGATACAGCAACTCGGTCTAATCTCCTGTTAGCTTGGTGCGTACAAGGTTTTGCAGTGTATACTTATATAAATCACAGTTTATGAAAACAGTAATGGCGAAAGGTAAATAACACAGTATTTAAGTGGTTCGAGGTAAACCCCTCTACGTCCACCGGTCCTCCACACAGGAGTAAAATGTTTATTATAAATACTGCGTACACAACTATGTATTTATAATCAAACCTATCCTTGTATCGTTCACACAGATAGATACAAAGACTGTCGCTTTCAACCGTTCACACAGATTGGTTAAAGCTCCCACTTGACTTGCTTCTTCACACACAATTCCAAATCTTCGTCCTTATTCGTCCCACATAGGTCAGAATAACTTGTTGAGTTCACACAGAGCTCGGTTTTTATACAAAGGTAAAAGGTAGGTAACCAGGTAAGAACAGCAGCTTTGAATATGAAGTTCTTGAGCTAATGATGGTTGTTCTTGATGACTGAGTATATTTCTTCTTTCTCAGATATGGATTGATGCTAGAAAGAAATATATTTGCTCTTGTAAGCTTGATCTGATGATAATGAATATTCAGTCTTTCGATGGTTTGAATATCGCTTGTAAGCTTGTATATGTTCTATATGTTCGTCGTTCGTTCCTCATTGATCTTCAAATTCTGGGGATATATATAGCCTTCTTGGATATATCCGTTGAGATAGATCCGTTGAGCAAGATTTTGTGACAACTTGATAGTTGACTTGAATAGACTGAGATCCGGATATTGCGGGATTTGAAGATCTCTGTCGGCTTCAGTATTTAAATAATTTATCCTTTCAGCATTTAAATACTTCTTTATAAACGGGACTTGACTTTAGTGAATACCAAAGATTCCTTTCCAAACGGTCTTTAGTCCTGTTTCGATGTGAATGCTGTATCCAATTATGTTGTAGGCATATTGGAGTAGTCTGATGTTGTATGGAAAGATGCTGTATTCGGATAGCTTCCATACTTGGCGTTTACTTAGGCTTTGTTGCTGTATCTTGGTAGCGCGAGAGCTCGCTGTATGCTGGCGCTATGAGAAGTTCTTCGATACAGGATCAACAACTTCGATCGACTTTCGATACAACGGCTTGCGGTATGCTGGGCATTTTTCATCTTGCTGTATGCTAGCTTGCTGTATCAAGCTTTGTTGTTTGGTAATTATCAAAACAACATTGTTTTTCCCAACAATTTCCCCTTTTTTGATAATTTCCAAAACTTCTTGATCATGCCAAAACTTTGATGCCAAAACCTCTTTAAACTAAAATAATTTCCCTTTATTTTTCGATAACCACTTGTTGGTAATTTGAGAGGACTTCCATAGAGGATTTGATTTTCCCAACAGTTTCCCTTTCTTTTTCAATAATGTCTTAAGCTGACTTCTCGATTTTATGTCAAATGGTCTGGTCTTCATCACTATATCTAAAATGTGAACTGCTCGCAGGCAAGTCTAATGAAGGTTATAAGTTCAGAAATTTTCGTCTTTATAGCCCGTCTGATCTGCCTGGGAAGATTAATGGCTTGATTAGACTTGATAAAAATAATTTTCCATATGTTAGATTTAAATAAATTCCTTCTCTGTTATTTTCGTTAATTGGGGCGTGTAGAGGGGCTCGTCCTCCCTCAAACTCTTTGGGCGTGTAGTGGGCCTCGTCCCCCCACATTTCTGGTCCGGTTAATAAACTTCGTTTTTAAAAAAATAAAATAAAAAAAAAAAAAAAGTTCTAAAGCAATAGTATCTAGCAGAGAAGTATATTACATCTTAAACTTATGATTGGCGCGCAGGCACAATCTTATAGTTTGATCTAATTGAGTACAACTGAACCTATGAACTGTTCGCAGACAAGTTCTTACAGTGATACTTAAACTTTGTTGAATTGTAACAATAAAAAAATTGAATGAGTTAAAAATTCACGTCGTTTGAGATAGAGAAGTCCAGATGTCGTGCAAACCATTTAAAAACAAAGTTTGAATATAAAAACAGGGCATGTGGACTTTAAAACTGTTTGCAATACACAATAGAATAAAACTGTCAAGCATAATTGATGTAGTGTAAATACTGTATCCGCGAATAATATAGCGTTCCCCCTTAAAAGGTACATACAGGTTACAATTCTTACATTATTGTTCGGATTAACACTGTATTCTTGGGTCGTACTTTATTCCCCCTTAATTAATGCACACGTCAGCTGTAGGAAGGTTTCATGCCTTCTTTGTCCTACAGTGTTGTCTTGACTGTTCTGATTGTACAGTTAATTAATGGCAGATACTGTATTCTTGGGTATTACAGCGTTCCCTCTCAATTAATGAGTAAAAGCATAAGAACTTACAGGGAGTCTGACTATAGCATTCCCAATTCTCGTTGAGGCATAGAAATCAAGTAAATTTGGGTCCTGGTGTGGTAGTGCCTTTCGGTACCCAAATTTTCCGGACAACAATTGGTTTGTTGTAGGCTTCTTTTGGTCCATTATTTCGATATCTACGTGGGGCAGGCACGTAGTCTCCGTAATCATGATAATTATAATGCATGAAAAATCGAGAATTATAGTTGTTATTCTAGTACGATTGTTGTCTCGGAGGTGGAGCCATTTTCATAGATCTTACAGATTGCCTCCTGGGTCTCCAGTTGGATTCCCAAATCTGTTGTTGATACTGCGCTGCGACCTATTTTCTTGATGGATAACGGGGCTCCTGTATCCAATATCTAGGCGCGTTGTACTGAAAGTACTGCCGTGCGGGCCTTTGATATTTGGATACAGCCTTCCTTCTGAACGGCTATTGGCGCTGTTGATATGCTCGGGGAGCATGGTGTTGGGTACGCTTTACGGGTCTGAATGGATGTTGATTCCGCTGTCTGGAATATGACTGTGGTGGCGGAATGGCAGCTTTTGCAGTTTGCGGTGCAACTGGTTCCTTCACAGGACTCGGAACTTCTTCCGATACAGGAATGGGTTCCACACCCCTGACGAATACCGTACTAGATTTTTCTTTGTTGGAGAACGAGTTGTACCCTAAGCCATGTTTATCATGAGCATGTTGCCCAGTGCTTAGGATCTCTTCCATTCTATTAGAGGATTTCTCGAAAGAATTCAAGATTGTCTCTAATTCTCCTTCACGTTTCTCGAGCGATTTTACTTTGGCTTAGAGTAGAGCCAAATCATTTGTATTGCTTTCAAGATGAGACTTAGTCTCATTTAGATCGTGAGCAAGTTGATGATTGCTCTCCATGAGTTTTTCTAAATTGACTTTGCTATTTTCGCAATCGACCGACATATTTTCATAATTATCCTTCAGCAAGTCGTTTTCTTCTTTCAGCTCTAGGTTAGAAATTTCAAGCTGTATGTTTTCTCTATTCAATATCTCATGGGCCTTTTGAATGTTATTAAATTCATTCAACATATTTTCAAAGGTATGAGATGTATTTACAGGAGTAGTCGAGGTAGAGCTTACCTCATCATCATCGCCATCTTCATTTTCCTCTTTAACTTCGGCCATAGAGCACATATAGGCTCTATCTTCTAGCTCATCATCATACGAGTCACTATCAGTGACCACCTGAAGACATTCAGTCCTTGTTGATGCGGGTGTAGCTTTTGATTCTCCAATGAAGGCCTTGAGTTTGTTCTTCATCCTGTTTCTCTAGTCATCAAACTCGTTAATAGAAAACATAGGTATCTTGCATATTAATGAGGTATCCATGTCTAAGAATAGAAAAGATAACTAAGTTTTCAAAAATAAAGTGATTTTAAGGATCTGATTCAGTTAAAAATACGACTGATTCTTTTTAGAATCAACTGCTCCGATACCACTTGTTGGTCCACTTTAAGTATACCGGATACAGCTTGGGAAATGTTTAAGCAACAGACTGTATGATTTTCGAATCTGAGTGCGTAGCGGAAGTCTTAAAACAGTAAGTTGCTGTTGATACAACAACTCGGTCTAATCTCCTGTTAGCTTGGTGCGTACAGGGTTTTGCAGTGTATACTTATATAAATCACAGTTTATGAAAATAGTAATGGCAAAAGGTAAATAACACAGTATTTAAGTTGTTCGAGGTAAATCCCTCTACGTCCACTAGTCCTCCACCCAGGAGTAAAACGTTTATTATAAATACTGCGTACACAACTATGTATTTATAGTCAAACCTATCCTTGTATCGTTCACACATATAGATACAAAGTCTGTCGCTTTCAACCGTTCACACGGATTGGTTAAAGATCCCACTTGACTTGATTCTTCACACACAGTTCCAAAGCTTCCTCCTTATTCGTCCCACACAGGTCAGATTAACTTGTTGAGTTCACACAGAGCTCAGTTTTTACACAAAGGTAAAAGGTAGGTAACCAGGTAAGAACAGCAGCTTTGAATATGAAGTTCTTGAGCTAATGATGGATGTTCTTGATGACTGAGTATATTTCTTGTTTCTCAGATATGGATTGATGCTAGAAAGAAATATACTTGCTCTTGTAAGCTTGATCTGATGATAATGAATATTCAGTCTTTCGATGGTTTGAATATCGCTTGTAAGCTTGTATATGTTCTATATGTTTGTCGTTCGTTCCTCATTGATCTTCAAATTATGGGGATATATATAGCCTTCTTGGATATATCCGTTGAGATAGATCCGTTGAGCAAGATTTTGTGACAACTTGATAGTTGACTTGAATAGACTGAGATCCGAATATTGCGGGATTTGAAGATCTCTGTCGGCTTCAGTATTTAAATACTTTATCCTTTCAGTATTTAAATACTTCTTTATCAAATGGGACTTGACTTTAGTGAATACCAAAGATTCCTTTCCAAACGGTCTTCAGTCCTGTTTCGATGTGAATGCTGTATCCAATTATGTTGTAGGCATATGGGAGTAGTCCGATGCTGTATGGAAATATGCTGTATTCGGATAGCTTCCATACTTAGCGTTTACTTAGGCTTTGTTGCTGTATCTTGGTAGCGCGAGAGCTTGCTGTATGCTGGTGCTATGAGAAGTTCTTCGATACAGGATCAACAACTTCGATCGACTTTCGATACAGTGGCTTGCTGTATGCTGGGCATTTTTCATCTTGTTGTATGCTAGCTTGCTTTATCAAGCTTTGTTGTTTGGTAATTATCAAAACAACATTGTTTTTCCCAACAATTTCTCCCTTTTTGATAATTTCCAAAACTTCTTGATCATGCAAGAACTTTGATGCCAAAACCTCTTTAAACTAAAATAATTTCCCTTTATTTTTCGATAACCACTTGTTGGTAATTTGAGAGGACTTCCATACAGGATTTGATTTTCCCAACAGTTTCCCTTTCTTTTTCAATAATGTCTTGAGCCGACTTCTCGATTTTATGTCAAATGGTCTGGTTTTCATCACTATATCTAAAATGTGAACTGCTCGCAGGCAAGTTCTAAAGCAATAGTATCTAGCAGAGAAGTATATTACATCTTAAACTTATGATTGGCGCGCAGGCACAATCTTACAGTTTGATCTAATTGAGTACAACTGAACCTATGAACTGTTCGCAGACAAGTTCTTACAGTGATACTTAAACTTTGTTGAATTGCAATAATAAAAAAAAAATTGAATGAGTTAAAAATTCGCGTCGTTTGAGATAGAGAAGTCCATATGTCGTGCAAACCGTTTAAAAACAAAGTTTGAATATAAAAACAGGGCATGTGGACTTTAAAATTGTTTGTAATACACAATAGAATAAAACTGTCAAGCATAATTGATGTAGTGTAAATACTGTATCCGCGAATAATATAGCGTTCCCCCTTAAAAGGTACATACAGGTTACAATTCTTACATTATTGCACTACTACAAAAACAGCATTTAACTGCGGCATTTTAACTGCGGTTCTAACAAAACCGCTGTTAAAATGAAACGATTGCAATTTAACAGCGGTTTTCCGCGAAACCCTGTTAAATCTGCACCATTTAACAGCGGTTATAGGAAAACCGCTGTTAAATCTGTACATTTAACAGCGGTTCTTGAAGAACCGTTGTTAAATCTGTACATTTAACAGCGGTTCTTGTAGAACCGTTGTTAAATTTGTACATTTAACAGCGGTTCTTTCTAGAACCGCTGTTAAATGTGCAATATATTGAATATTAAGATATTTTGTTATATATTATTAAAAATTATATTACATTATATATTAAAAATTATAATACATACATATTATTTTATGAATTATATTATATTAAATGTGCAATATATTGAATATTAATATATTTTGTTATATATTAATATTAAAAATTATATTACATTATATATTAAAAATTATAATACATATATATTATTTTATGAATTATATTATATCAAATGTGGAATATATTGAATATTAATATATTTTGTTATATATTAATATTAAAAATTATATTACATTATATATTAAAAATTATAATATATACATATTATTTTATGAATTATATTATATCAAATGTGGAATATATTGAATATTAATATATTTTGTTATATATTAATATTAAAAATTATATTACATTATATATTAAAAATTATAATATATACATATTATTTTATGAATTATATTATATCAAATGTGGAATATATTGAATATTAATATATTTTGTTATATATTAATATTAAAAATTATATTACATTATATATTAAAAATTATAATATATACATATTATTTTATGAATTATATTATATCAAATGTGGAATATATTGAATATTAATATATTTTGTTATATATTAATATTAAAAATTATATTACATTATATATTAAAAATTATAATATATACATATTATTTTATGAATTATATTATATCAAATGTGGAATATATTGAATATTAATATATTTTGTTATACATTAATATTAAAAATTATATTACATTATATATTAAAAATTATAATATATACATATATATATGGTTTATTGTATACTTATATTGATCATTAGTTATTAAATGTGTAATATAATAAATATTAATATATTTTGAAAATAATTCTGAAAATATTAACAAACATATACATATAATATATATATATATTTTATATATATTTATATACATATATATATATGGTTTATTGTATACTTATATAATAGAAATCAATATTTGAACAACAAATGACTTTGGCTCACTGGTTTGATACCCACCTCCATCTCATTGAGGTCACGGGTTTGAATCTCGTGAGTAGCGGAAATGCACATTTATACATTTAAATTAATACATTTTTTTAAATATATTAAAAAAATAATTTCAAATTATTAAAAAAAATTATTTAAAAAAATAAATAAATTTAACAGCGGTTCTTAGACAACCGCTGTTAAATTTAACAGCGGGACATTTAACAGCGGTTCCAGAACCGCTGTTAAAAGCGCTCCAGAACCGCTAACAATTGTTCAGATTAACACTGTATTCTTGGGTCGTACTGTATTCCCCCTTAATTAATGCACACGTCAGCTGTAGGAAGGCTTCATGCCTTCTTTGTCCTACAGTGTTGTCTTGACTGTTCTGATTGTACAGTTAATTAATGGCAGATACTGTATTCTTGGGTATTACAGCGTTCCCCCTCAATTAATGAGTAAAAGCATAAGAACTTACAGGGAGTCTGACTATAGCATTCCCAATTCTCGTTGAGGCATAGAAATCAAGTAAATTTGGGTCCTGGTGTGATAGTGCCTCTCGGTACCCAAATTTTCCGGACAACAGTTGGTTTGTTGTAGGCTATTTTTGGTCCATTATTTCGATATCTACGTGGGGCAGGCACGTAGTCGCTGTAATCATGAAAATTATAATGCATTAAAAATCGAGAACTATAGTTGTTATTCTAGTACGATTGTTGTCTCGGAGGTAGAGCCATTTTCATAGATCTTACAGATTGCCTCCTCGGTCTCCAGTTGGATTCCCAAATCTGTTGTTGATACTGCGCTGCGACCTATTTTCTTGATGGA
The DNA here is from genome assembly GCA_033398695.1 of Orobanche coerulescens. NCBI lineage: Eukaryota > Viridiplantae > Streptophyta > Magnoliopsida > Lamiales > Orobanchaceae > Orobanche > Orobanche coerulescens. The sequence goes on from JAWKAU010000020.1 coordinate 4,443,385, forward strand.
TAACGGGGCTCCTGTATCCAATATCTAGGCGCGCTGTACTGAAAGTACTGCCGTGCGGACCTTTGATATTTGGATATAGCCTTCCTTCTGAACGGCTGTTGGCGCTGTTGATATGCTCGGGGAGCATGCTGTTGGGTACGCTTTACGGGTCTGAATGGATGTTGATTCCGCTGTCTGGAATATGACTGTGGTGGCGGAATGGCAGCTTTTGCAGTTTGCGGTGCAACTGGTTCCTTCACAGGACTCGGAACTTCTTCCGATACAGGAATAGGTTCCACACCCCTGACGAATACCGTACTAGATTTTTCTTTGTTGGAGAACGAGTTGAACCCTAAGCCACGTTTATCATGAGCATGTTGCCCAGTGCTTAGGATCTCTTCCATTCTATTAGAGGATTTCTCGAAAGAATTCAAGATTGTCTCTAATTCTCCTTCACGTTTCTCGAGCAATTTTACTTTGGCTTCGAGTAGAGCCAAATCATTTGTCTTGCTTTCAAGATGAGACTTAGTCTCATTTAGATCGTGAGAAAGTTGATGATTGCTCTCCATGAGTTTTTCTAAATTGACTTTGCTATTTTCGCAATCGACTGACATATTTTGGTAATTATCCTTCAGCAAGTCGTTTTCTTCTTTCAGCTCTAGGTTAGAAATTTCAAGATGTATCTTTTCTCTATTCAATATCTCATGGGCCTTTTGAATGTTATTAAATTCATTCAACATATTTTTAAAGGTATGAGATATATTTACAGGAGTAGTCGAGGTAGAGCTTACCTCATCATCATCGCCATCTTCATTTTCCTCTTTAACTTCGGCCATAGAGCACATATAGGCTCTATCTTCTAGCTCATCATCAGACGAGTCACTATCAGTGACCACCTGAAGACATTCAGTCCTTGTTGATGCGGGTGTAGCTTTTGATTCTCCAATGAAGGCCTTGAGTTTGTTCTTCATCATGTTTCTCCAGTCATCAAACTCGTTAATAGAAAACATAGGTACCTTGCTTATTAATGAGGTATCCATGTCTAAGAATAGAAAAGATAACGATGTTTTCAAATATAAAGCGATTTTAAGGATCTGATTCAGTTAAAAATACGACTGATTCTTTTTAGAAGCAACTGCTCCGATACCACTTGTTGGTCCACTTTAAGTATACCGGATACAGCTTGGGAAATGTTTAAGCAACAGGTTGTATGATTTTCGAATCTGAGTGCATAGCGGAAGTCTTAAAGCGATGAGATTCTTTGTTGATCTGACAACTCGGTCTAATCTCCTGTTAGCTTGGTGCGTACAGGGTTTTGCAGTGTATACTTATATAAATCTCAGTTTATGAAAATAGTAATGGCGAAAGGTAAATAACACAGTATTTAAGTGGTTCGAGGTAAACCCCTCTACGTCCACTGGTCCTCCACCCAGGAGTAAAACGTTTATTATAAATACTGCGTACACAACTATGTATTTATAATCAAATCTATCCTTGTATCGTTCACACATATAGATACAAAGTCTGTCGCTTTCAACCGTTCACACAGATTGGTTAAAGCTCCCACTTGACTTGCTTCTTCACACACAGTTCCAAAGCTTCCTCCTTATTCGTCCCCCACAGGTCAAAATAACTTGTTGAGTTCACACAGAGCTCAGTTTTTACACAAAGGTAAAAGGTAGGTAACCAGGTAAGAACAGCAGCTTTGAATATGAAGTTCTTGAGCTAATGATGGTTGTTCTTGATTACTGAGTATATTTCTTCTTTCTCAGATATGGATTGATGCTAGAAAGAAATATACTTGCTCTTGTAAGCTTGATCTAATGATAATGAATATTCAGTCTTTCGATGGTTTGAATATCGCTTGTAAGCTTGTATATGTTCTATATGTTCGTCGTTCATTCCTCATTGATCTTCAAATTCTGGGGATATATATAGCCTTCTTGGATATATCCGTTGAGATAGATCCGTTGAGCAAGATTTTGTGACAACTTGATAGTTGACTTGAATAGACTGAGATTCGGATATTGCGGGATTTGAAGATCTCTGTCGGTTTCAGTATTTAAATACTTTATCCTTTCAGTATTTCAATACTTCTTTATCAAATGGGACTTGACTTTAGTGAATACCAAAGATTCCTTTCCAAACGGTCTTTAGTCCTGTTTCGATGTGAATGTTGTATCCAATTATGCTGTAGGCATATTGGAGTAGTCCGATGCTGTATGGAAAGATGTTGTATTCGGATAGCTTCCATACTTGGCGTTTACTTAGGCTTTATTGCTGTATCTTGGTAGCGCGAGAGCTCGTTGTATGCTGGCGCTATGAGAAGTTCTTCGATACAGGATCAACAACTTCGATCGACTTTAGATACAGCGGCTTGCTGTATGCTGGGCATTTTTCATCTTGCTGTATGCTAGCTTGCTGTATCAAGCTTTGTTGTTTGGTAATTATCAAAACAACATTATTTTTCCCAACAGTTTCGAATCATCCGAGCTCTTTTTCTTGCTTTCTAACCAACCAATATTTTTAAATCATACCTGAGTTGTTATTATCTGTTTTACGTGAATGTAAACGATGGGTCACATGAATACACCCAATTACTAAGATAAAACCATACTCAAACTGCTTCTATGCATACTCATGTCTAAGGTAACTGTTTTACGCGAATATAAACATGGGGATCATGAATATATCCGGTTACTAAGTTCCCAAAAACAGCGAAGTAATTGAATTCTCCATTATTCAACACCACCAACAATATATACCACCCAATTTCACCACACAATATCTTCGTTCTTCTCAAAAATAATTTCGAATCATTCAAGTATGGGCCAAAGGATTATAGCGATGGAAAGATCAGTATGTGGTTAACAATAGAATAGACAATAAGCTCAATTGCATTAACGATGGAATTAAATATCATTAGGTAGGTAAAGAAGCTAGAAGGACTTTTGAACAAAATTTGATTTAGGTAATTTTCACAAATTGCACACACATGTGGTTTTGACACAGATACCCAATGCAAGCTCTAGAGTATTATGACATGAACAGTACACTCAATCTATAAAACACTTGCATATATGACAAAGCAGTCAAGGCTCAAAATCTCACAAGTATAAGTTTTTATTTTTATGAATTTGATTACTAAACCATTCAACTGACTAACTGTTGATCATTTTAGAATAATCCGTTAGTAATTCATTCTCAAATTCTATATCAAAATTAGCATAAATATTTTCTTTGAAATGTGAAATGAGAGTACATCAACAAAAATATTTAGCAAAACGTGTTTAAGTTTTTGTTTTTCAAGTTATTCTTGTACATAAATACTCTTAGACTAATTTTAGGATCCGTAAATAAGTGTTTATACTTTTTACTCTCCCACACTTATCTTGTGCAATATAATTATCATTTAAAAGAATAATATAACGAGGGTTGAAGAAAAATCCCTGTGACGATAGTGATGCTTTGAATGCGCTATTTTCTTATTGATACGGAGAAATCTGCAAAATAAATCAGTGGGACGAGACACACAAAAATAAAACATTTAAATATATATATATATATATATATATATATATATATATATATATATATATATAGGGTGGGGTTATTCTAAAAAGTCTCTTATAATAAAAAGTGTAGGAAGGATTGTGGGAGTGACATGTATCACCTTGCCACATCATATGACATGTGGCACCCACCCCCCCTACCCCCCTCCCCGAAAAAATAATTTATTTTCCCGCAAAAAAAAATTGGGGGGCCCAAAAAATTTTTTTTCCCACCAAACATTTATAAGTATGATGCACTATTTTTTTGGTGCATCACAGTTATAAGTTTTGGTGCATCACATTATAAATTTTACTGCATCACAGTTATAGTTATCGCATCATAGTTAACAGTTAAGTGCATCAAGTATGATGCAATAACTTATAACCTTAATGCACTAAATCATAATTGTGATGCAGTAACTTTATAACTGTGATGCAGTAACTTTATAACTGTGATGCAGTAATAATTTTTGGCGGGAAAAAAAAATTTTTGGCCCCGTCAAAAAAAAAATTCGCGGAAAATATTTTTTTCGGGGGGGGGGGGGGTTAGGGGGTGGTGTGGTGGAGTGGTGGGGGTGGGTGACACATGTCATATGATATGTCATATGATGTAGAATGGGGATGGCACGTGTCACTCTCACAATACTTCCTACACTTTTTATTATAAGAGACTTTTTATTTTAACCCATATATATATATATATACCCTTAGGTATAACACAAACAACCGAGATGCGTTTCAAGAGCGTCCTGAGATTCTCCTTATTCTGCCATTAAAACTTAATTTATTTTAGAAGAAAAAATTACAGAAATAGAAATAACAATACATAAATCGTTAATAGATGCGCATCAAGAGATCGAAAAGAAAACTCCTTAAGCTGCCATCATTTTCACGATTTTTACACCCGCTAAAAAGTAAAAACAACAAGAGGAATGAAATGGGTTATCACAGGGAAAGGAATGTAACACCCCCAATCCGCTCAGGGATATTACACGCCGTAGACCCTCTCCTCGAGGACCTACCAGGCCGACAACTACAATCAAACATCGCCTTTAAGGCTAAAATGACTCAGTAGACCGATTTGGTCTTTCAATAAATATGTACAACTCAAATACAACTCATGCCCACGCAGGGGTCGAAATACAATCACACCCGTACAACGGGGAAAATATCTTGCGGAAAGAAAATACAACTAGACCAATACGACAGAACGGATCCTCGTGTGATTAGTATCGTTCATCTTTCATCATCATTCGTGCCAACCTGTGCTATGCTCCAAAACTGAATGCAAAAATAGACATCCACCCCGAATACTCGGGGGTTAGCAAAACTCCACTGTTTTGCTAGTGCAAGAACAAAGTGCAAATACGAGCCATACAATTCACATTTCACGAATAACAATAACCAGGAATCCTTAAAAATCCAAACGTGACGAAAAGTACTTCCCGAGGCAAGAGTTTGGTAAAACATTCTAAAACCGAAAGGTCACAAATCAAGGGAAAACTATTTATAAAACAGTTTGAATTGCCATCGAGAGTTTTAGTAGGAGACAATTTAGGATTACCGAATCCTTCGCTTTCCAAAAATTAACAGGGTCACAGCCCAAAGGTTTTGTTTTCGCAAATAAAACCAACCATAATACACAAGGTTAAAAACCCACGACATGCGTTCTCGACGGACGTAAAATACACACGCACCCGTGAAGTTTCACTCGTGAATCCAGGTCGAAGCCAATGGAATTCCCTCCGTGGCCCCGTCGAACCCTCCCGAGGTGAGCAAACACATTCACAAAACATACGCAACCGCACTCGTGAATTCAGGTCAAAGCCAATGGAATTCCCTCCGTGATCCCATCGGACCCTCCCGAGGTGAGCGAAAAACAATCACAAAATATACACACATAGCGGTGAAGTTTCACTCGTGAACCCAGGTCGAAGCCATTGGAATTCCCTCCGTGGTCCCGTCGAACCCTTCCGAGGTGAGCAAACACATTCACAAAACATGTACACGCATCGCCTAGGACCGGGACGAAGCCACAAATCCCACTCCGTGATCCCGTCGGACCCCCCGAGCTGGCTAGCGAAATACTCAAGCACCACACGTCGCCTAGGACCGGGACGAAGCCACGAATCCCACTCCGTGATCCCGTCGGACCCCCCGAGCTGTCTAGCGAAATAATCTCAAGCACGAGTAACATATCACACCAAGGATATCCAAACAATTCACCCAGAGGCATCAAACACTCAGTAAAACAACACGTCAAACCACAATGCACCGAAATGAAACAATATACATCCACACGCAAATACCAAGTGCATCATCAACACCAAACATATCCATAAGATTCACATACTCGTTCACGAATCACACCAATCACAAAACACACACGGTTTTGAAAGAGGGCCTTTAACGAGGCTAACCAAATCTTTTGAAAACTCATTTCAAACAAACAAACAAACCATGACGATCACCAATCATCATATCCACAAAACAAGAAAAGTATGGACAAGGTACTTGCCTCGAATAAGAACAACGCGGAGAATCGACCAAGTAGGTTGGCCCGAACCGACTACGAACCCGCCGACTCCACCGAACGCCAATTCGCGATAATAAACTATGGAGGACAATAACAACAATGAAAATGAATTCCATAGCATGACTCAAAGCCGTTGAATTCAAAGAACGAACGACGAATGTTCAAGTGTTTTCCCCAAAACGGTCAAGAACACGATTCGTCCCGACAAAACACGAAAACGGAATTCCATGTTGAAATATGGATATACAATCCATAGAATATGTTTAACAACATCATTTAACCATAATCGATCCATCGAAAATGGATGGAAAACGAGATCGGGGACAAATCCCCCGAAAAGTCAATTCGAAGGAAATCAAGAAATATACTTCGATTCGACGAAGAACAATGGATTAAATGATGTTAAACACGAGAATACTACCAAGATTAATCATACCCATCATGAATTAATCAACAACACGGAACAAATCGGACAAAAATGCAAAAACCCCCAAATTCACGAAATTAGGGTTCTAAGGAAGATTACCTTGATTCGCTGGATCAAAGGATGATAACGGATGATTTATTGATGTTATGAACTCAAGAATTTCATGGATTTGTTGTTAAACAACATGGCTTCGTCACCCATGAATCGCCAGTCGCGGACGGAGAAGGAAGGAAATGAAAAACGAAGGGAAAAGTGGCTGGTCTGTCATATATATACTGGGCCGGAACTAGCGTGCGCTAGCCTTCCCGGACTAGCGTGCGCTATCGGCCTGTAATATCCGCAATTTTCGATTTCCGGTAATTTTCCTTTTTCGGCGGAAGTCCGTTTTGACGACTCGCTCATGACCGTTTCGTCATTTCGAGAATGATTAATTCTGCACTTTTTGTCATCCGAGTTCGTTTCGGTGTCGTTTTGTTGAGTTCCGTGCTTTTTAGCGACTTTTCCGCACTTGAGCTCGATTCTTGCGAATCTCGTCCGAAACTGTTGTTTCGAGTTTCTCGCAAGTTCATTTAATGTTATTATTCGTGTTGCGAGCTTTGGTTCGGTGTTTCGATCACGTATCGTGATTTTCGGACGTTTTGGGCCATTTTTGTAATTTCCCAAAGTTTGGGGTAATTACTTCCGTTGTCGAATTCCGACACTTCGGATGGTCGGAATCATGTGTTCTCTTAGTGCTTGGATTTGTCTTTGCGAGTACTTCGTAACCGTATCTTCGATTTTTACTCAGGTTCGGGTTTCGGGGTCGTCAGCCGTCGGAGTGGCCAATGGCCAGTCACGGCCGGAGCGAGGGCTGGCTTTGGCGAGTTCTGGCCGTAAGGTGCGATTACGGCCGTAAGGTGTGCGAGTTACGGCCGTAAGCGTGATCGGGTACGGCCGTCGAGCGCTAAGCGGATTTTGTGAAGGCCGATTCTGGCCGTAATGTGTGCGATTACGGCCGTAAGTGTCCATTTGGTCTTTGGGCGATTTTACAGCGAATGCGATTCTGGCCGTAAGGCCTGCCGAGTACGGCCGTAAGGGACCGAGTTACGGCCGTAAGGCCTGCCGGTTACGGCCGTAACCCTGCCGGCTATATATAGCCTGGCTCGGCCAGATTTCATTTTCTACCCGATTTTTTCCTTCTTTCGGCGACTGGCGACGGGTGCGATGGGAAATGGAGTTCTTGGCCGATTCTAATCATTTCCAAGGCATTTTTGAAGATCCTTGTTGATTATATCAACATCTAATCCGTGTGTTTTGTCGAATCAAGGTATATTTCTTGATTTTCCTTCAAGTTGACTTTTCGGAGAATTGTTCTTGATTTCGTTTCTAACCCGATTTTGATACATCGGTTGGTGTAGTATGATGTTATTAATCGTGTTCTATGGGTTGTATATCCATATTTCGAGTTTGTTCAATTCGATTAGCGATTCGAGTGTTCTTGGGAATTATTGAACATTTAGTGTTCGATTAAATGTCCCAATGAGTTTCCCTTCGATAGTTTGTTGGGATTTCCGTTGTTTTGGCCTTGATTCTCGTCGTAACCATGTGTTATTGTTCCTTCCGGAGGTTTATAGGTGTTCGAGGATTCCGATGTTGAATCCCGTTTGGTGATTGATGATTCGTGTGGTGTTATTCTCGTAATACTCGTGGTGCTATCGCGTTCTTGATGGTGTTCGGGCGTTCGGGGCTATTCGACCGCGTCCCATCCGTCGTCTCGTTGCGATCGTGATTTCGAGGCAAGTACCTTGTCCATACAATTCTTGTTTTATGGATATGATGATTTGAGATCGTCTTGGTGTGTTTGTTTGTTTGTTTGAAATGAGTTTTCAAAAGATTTGGTTAGCCTTGTTAAAGGCCCTCTTTCAAAACCGTGTGTGTTTTGTGATTGGTGTGATTCGTGAACGAGTATGTGAATCTTATGGACATGTTTGATATTGATGATGCACTTGGTATTTGCGTGTGGACGTATATTGTTTCATTTCGGTGCATTGTGGTTTGACGTGTTGTTTTACTAAGTGTTTGATGCCTCTGGGTGAATTGTTTGGATATCCTTGGTGTGATATGTTACTCGTGCTTGATTATTTCGCGGCCAGCTCGGGAGGGTCCGACGGGGCCTCGAGTGGGATTCGTGGCTTCGTCCCGGTCCTAGGTGACGTGTGGTGCTTGAGTATTTCGCTAGCCAGCTCGGGGGGTCCGACGGGATCACGAAGTGGGATTTGTGGCTTCGTCCCGGTCCTAGGCGATGCGTGTACATGTTTTGTGAATGTGTTTGCTCACCTCGGGAGGGTCCAACGGGACCACGGAGGGAATTCCAATGGCTTCGACCTGGGTTCACGAGTGAAACTTCACCGCTACGTGTGTATATTTTGTGATTGTTTTTCGCTCACCTCGGGAGGGTCCGATGGGATCACGGAGGGAATTCCATTGGCTTCGACCTGGATTCACGAGTGCGGTTGCTTATGTTTTGTGAATGTGTTTGCTCACCTCGGGAGGGTTCGACGGGACCACGGAGGGAATTCCAATGGCTTCGACCTGGGTTCACAGTGAAACTTCACCAGTTGGTATTGATCTTATGTCCGTCGAGGACACGTGACTTGGGTTTTGGCCCTGCGAATTATTGTCGGTTTTCTATTTGCGAAAACAAAACCTTTGGGCTGTGACCCTGTTGATTTTTGGAAAGATAAGGATTCGGTAATCCTAAATTATTTTCTATTAAAACTCTCGATGGCATTTTAAACTGTTTTATAAATGGTTTCCCTTTAACTTGTGGTCTTTTGGTTTTGGAATGTTTACCCAAATTCTTGCCTCGGGAAGTGCTTTTCATTACGTTTGGATCTTTGAGGATTCCTGATTATTATTGTTCTTGGAACTTGTATTGTATGGCTCGTATTTTTGCACTTGTACTTGCACTAGCAAAACAGTGGAGTTTTGCTAACCCCCGAGTATTCGGGGGGTGGATGTCTATTTTTGCATTCAGGTTTTGGAGCATAGCACAGGGTCGGCACGAAGGATGATGAAAGATGAACGATACTAATCACACGAGGATCCGTTGATGTCGTATTGGTTTAGTTGTATTTTATTTCCGCTGCAGTATTCTTTTCCCGTTGTACGGGAGTGTGTTGTATTCGACCCCTGCGTGGGCATGTATTGTAATTGAGTTGTATGTATTTATTGAAAGACCAAATCGGTCTACTGAGTCATTTTAGCCTTAAAGGCATTGTCGAGTTGTTCGTTTGTTGTTACCAGCCTGGTAGATCCTTGAGGAAAGGTTCTACGGCGTGTAATATCCCTGAGCGGATTGGGGGTGTTACATAAATGGTATCAGAGCTTAGGTTGTGGAAACCTAGGCTGTCGGGTCAAGTCGTGTTGTTTGAGTCTTGTTTCGTCGGATTTTATCGATCGAGTCGTGTCGACGCGTTCGAGTTTGTTGGTCGTGATTAGTATCGTGGGCGATCATCATCTTCGTGCGACCTGTGAATGTAAGTCTCCCTTGTTTGTGTTGTGCCTCGTGTGACACGAGCTATTTTTATGATTATTTGTTAAGTGATGGAATCCTCTTATGGATTTTTATTTCTGGATATGTGGTTATTTGACCCTCATATTTCGTTCATATGAGGAGTAGCGTTGCTGGATTGTGCATGTTTGACTTTATTTCTTTTATCCGCTGCGTGAGTTCTTTTGTAATGGCTTTCGGTATTTTACCGACTGAGTTTTATTTCAAAAACCGATTACCTTAACCGAGTTTTTTGGCATTATGGCCTTGATCGTTTTTGCGAAATTCTTATGACGGTATTTAGCATGTTGTAAAATGGCTTTTGTGAGTTTTTGAAACATTACCGTCATTGGCCTTTTTGGCATTTTTGTAAATGGTTTTTATCCTGGTGGGTTCCGGCACGGGACCCACGGCGCGATAATGTTCCGTATAATTACCCGAAATTTTTGGGCATTCTAGCCCATTGAATTATTTTTGAAAACTTGAGTATCTTAGAAATAAATTTCGAGACGTACGTTTCAAATGAATTGTTTTCTCGCGGTACTTCTAAGGTGCCACAATCTGTTTCAAAATTCTACCTCGAGGACCAAAATGTTTTGAGATATTTTCATTGTTTTAGAAACACTTTTACTTAGACCCGAGAGTCGAATATTTTGAAAGTCTTCACTAAAAGAAAGGTGTCCTCATTTTTGTTCAAACGCAAGATGATTTTCAAAGTCTCGAAAATGATGTTTGTTCAACTTTTTGTAAAATGATACTCAAGATCAACTGGTGTTTCCAAACTGTCTTCAAAAGGTGGTTTTCGTTTTAAAACCCATCATTTCCTGCTTTTGGTCGGAGAAAGTGTGTATGATGTTTGTATTGTTGTTAGGGTGTTAGCCTCCGAATTGTGATTGAATTGGTGGTGTGAACGTTGAGTCGTTCGCCACGCGTATGTTTTGTTAGCCCTTTGTGGGAGGTGTGATGACGATCTTTAATGTTGACATTTCGTGGTGGCTTGCGTGTTATCACACCTGTGTGAGCTGTTAAAGCTTGGGTTTGTACGTTTGTGTACATGTGTGATTGTTTCATGATGTTTGTAATTATGTGCTGGTTATTATTCGGACCTTTGAGGTCGCCGAACGATACCGTCGTTGTTGTAGTGTTTGTGTGTGTGTATTACTTTACGATGGTAATCGTTGTATACGGTATGTATTATGATTCTTCGTTGTGCTGAGTTGGAATCTCTGGTATGTTGTTTTGCGGTGTTATGTTCCATTGTATCTAGCATTTGTATTTTTGGTATGCCGAACCGAGGCATTTCAACCGTGATGTGCCGGGAGAATGTACGTGCAATTTGTCCTTCTCGTCAGTAACACATTTCGAGTGTGGACTCAAGGGTCACCGAATTCAGTTTTTCGAATTGGCTACCGAGACTTTCGGAGTTCGCGCTTCAGCACAGATATCAGAATCGGCTTTGAGAGGCCTTTGAAGGATGTTTCTGTCGATTGCCTGTTGTGTCGTCTCCTTGATTTCGTTATTGTGAGTATCGGGGACGACCTTCTTTTATAAGAGGTCGAATGTAATACCCGTATTGTTTTTGGACTTCTTCATTTTCTCTTTCCCCAGTCTATCGATTCGCTCGTGTTCGTTGATACTGTCTGAACTTGTTTTGTATTTCGGGTTCATCATTCGAACGAGCTGTGACCTTGTTTTGGGTCGACACAGTATCATTGTGACTTTTCCGAGTTCGGTTCGATTCTTGTGAACCTTGTTCGGAAGTAACATCTTTTGGTTCTACTAGTTCTTTTATTCAAAGTGGATCGGATTTGGAACTTCTGTATTTTCGACTCTGTCGACTCGTTTATGTTCATTGACGTTTTCTGAGCTCGTCCTGCCCCTTGCTTTTGTTGATCGAACGAGGGTGGTATTATTTCGGAATTACTCGTTCGTCGTTGTGACTTTTCAATTGTTATTCCCTTTCCTGTGGGTCTTATGCGAGTGTACATCTTGTTGTTTTCACCGGATCATGTTTTGTCTCGAGTCGAGATGTGAACCTCGGAGTTGTCGGTTGAACCTTATTGTTCTTCGTGATCCGAACATGATCGTTCGATTTTTGTTGTCTCGATCTTTGTGGTTCGATCGTTTGATTGTTCAGTTTTTGTTGATCTCGTTTCGTGATTGTTGAACATTCAGACTCCTTCGAAATTCCCTTAAGTTAGGGAAATTAGTCTCGTTCTCGATCTTCCAACCCTTGGGCGGTGGAATTCCGTATTTGTTCAGCGATTGACTCGCGTTTTGATTGATGTACCGTTGGGTCGGTCAATCTTATTGATTTTCGTTCGTTGTGTTTTGTGATTGTTCGGATAATTGACTTGACTATATTATCCGCTTGATGACGCTTGTCATCTGTTGGTTTTATTACATTCCTAACGGCGTCGTTGTGTTGGTCGCCGTGGAGCGTGTTTTCACGCCGTATATTCCTTTGCGTTGTTTGTAACATTTCGCCGTTAGGCGTTAGTTACGCGCTTCTTGTGTATCTCGTTGAGTTTTTCCTGGCGAGATATTTCTTCTCCCTACTTGTTTTAAGTTTCGGGACGAAACTTCTTTTAAGGAGGGTAGAATGTAATATCCGCAATTTTCGATTTCCGGTAATTTTCTTTTTTCGGCGGAAGTCCGTTTTGACGACTCGCTCATGACCGTTTCGTCATTTCCAGAATGATTAATTCTGCACTTTTTGTCATCCGAGTTCGTTTCGGTGTCGTTTTGTTGAGTTCCGTGCTTTTTAGCGACTTTTCCGCGCCAGCTCGATTCTTGCGAATCTCGTCCAGCTGTTGTTTGAGTTTCTCGCAAGTTCATTTAATGTTATTATTCGTTTTGCGAGCTTTGGTTCGGTGTTTCGATCACGTATCGTGATTTTCGGACGTTTTGGGCCATTTTTGTAATTTCCCAAAGTTTGGGGTAATTACTTAGTTGTCGAATTCGACACTTCGGATGGTCGGAATCGTGTGTTCTCTTAGTGCTTGGATTCGTCTTTGCGAGTACTTCGTAACCGTATCTTCGATTTTTATTCGAGTTCGGGTTTCGGTCGTCAGGCCGTCGGAGTGGCTACACGAAGTCACACGGCCGAGCAGGGCTGCTTTGGCGAGTTCTGGCCGTAAGGTGCGATTCTGGCCGTAAGGTGTGCGAGTTACGGCCGTAAGCGTGATCGGGTAATGCCGCGTCTGTGGGCGGATTTTTGACGAAGGCGATTCTGGCCGTAATGTGTGCGAGTTACGGTAGTAAGTGTCATTTAGTCTTTGGCGATTTTTGACGAATGCGATTACGGCCGTAAGGCTGCCGAAATACGGCCGTAAGGGACCGAGTTACGGCCGTAAGGCCTGCCGGTTACGGCCGTAACCCTGCCGGCTATATATAGCCTGGCTCGGCCAGATTTCATTTTCTACCCGATTTTTTCCTTCTTTCGGCGACTGGCGACGGGTGCGATGGGAAATGGAGTTCTTGGCCGATTCTAATCATTTCCAAGGCATTTTTGAAGATCCTTGTTGATTATATCAACATCTAATCCGTGTGTTTTGTCGAATCAAGGTATATTTCTTGATTTTCCTTCAAGTTGACTTTTCGGAGAATTGTTCTTGATTTCGTTTCTAACCCGATTTTGATACATCGGTTGGTGTAGTATGATGTTATTAATCGTGTTCTATGGGTTGTATATCCATATTTCGAGTTTGTTCAATTCGATTAGCGATTCGAGTGTTCTTGGGAATTATTGAACATTTAGTGTTCGATTAAATGTCCCAATGAGTTTCCCTTCGATAGTTTGTTGGGATTTCCGTTGTTTTGGCCTTGATTCTCGTCGTAACCATGTGTTATTGTTCCTTCCGGAGGTTTATAGGTGTTCGAGGATTCCGATGTTGAATCCCGTTTGGTGATTGATGATTCGTGTGGTGTTATTCTCGTAATACTCGTGGTGCTATCGCGTTCTTGATGGTGTTCGGGCGTTCGGGGCTATTCGACCGCGTCCCATCCGTCGTCTCGTTGCGATCGTGATTTCGAGGCAAGTACCTTGTCCATACAATTCTTGTTTTATGGATATGATGATTTGAGATCGTCTTGGTGTGTTTGTTTGTTTGTTTGAAATGAGTTTTCAAAAGATTTGGTTAGCCTTGTTAAAGGCCCTCTTTCAAAACCGTGTGTGTTTTGTGATTGGTGTGTTCCTACCCAAAATATTATCCGGAGATAGATATTGCTGGAATGGATGGGATAGCAAACAAATGCAAGAGCACTTCCGAGAGAAAGATAAATAACACAAGATTTGCCGGGGTTGTTAGTCCCGGGCTTGAATGCTCTCGCGAGATATTATTAATACCGATATTCGGGGATACAAATATTAATGTAAGAATACAATTACAATGAGTGTAAAGTTTCTTGTTATCTTAGCTAGTGAGCGTGTAGATTGCCGGAAGAACCAGATTTGATGCTCTGTGAGTTCTTGTAATAAAGGTGATGTACGGTCGCGGCGGTGAGAGATCGACCGCCTCTCACGGCGAGTATATAGCTGGATGTTTGGGCTTCTGGGCTTGTGAATCCCTTGGAATCTGTCTAGTGGAGACTTGCTTCTGCCGATCGTCTTCTGGACAAGAGATTTGGAGAGAGAAGTCCTGAGACGGATTCCGGTGAGATAGCCGGTAGCTTGATGATGTGTGTGTGTTCTTCAGTATTTCCGTGGATGTATCGGAATGTGAGAGAATGGACTCTGAGCGTAGGTCAGAATGAATTCGGAACTGAGAACCGAGAACTGAGAACCGTAGAGTGAATTCCGAGCTGTTGGTTCAAATGAATTGAGCGAGAACCGAGAATCGAGAACCGTAGAGTGAATTCGAGCCGTTGGTTCAAATGAATTGATCGAGAACCTTTTTCCAGTAGGAGGAGGTTCTCTATTTATAGGGCTTGGATCCGCCGGGCGATCGCCTTTACTGCAATATAATAATCGGGCGATCGTCTTTTAGCACATGGGCCTGTCCCCTCAAAGTCTGCAGGAGTTGTTGGCAGTCAACTACTCGGTCCAATGGGGAGCTTACACGCGTCCTGAGTTAGTCACATGCGGCCTACTGCGCAACTTTCGGCGCACATGCCGGTAGGTGGGGTAGGTGACGGGCTTTAGTCAAAGATCTTGTCGATTAGCAAAGATCTTGTCGGCGCCTTTACGGATCTCGCACGTGGGTGCTTTTCGAGATCCGGTCCTTGGACGGTTTTGATGGGCGATCATCTCGCTCGGGCGCAGTCGATTGCCCTTAGCCGGTTAGTAGAGCGGTCGCCCGGTGCCAAAGGGCGATCGCCCGGGAGTCGATCGCTGTGCACGATGGTGGTTTTGATATCTTCGACTTGGCGAGCTAGTCAGGGTTTGACTGGAGTTGACTTGGTCGCTCGGTCTTATAGTCGATCGCCTGTCGGGATGAATAAATCGTGACACAACAATTGCCCCCCAGCTCGCTCATACGTTTGGAAACGTGGGGTGAGGTGGCTTTCTTGGCGATCGAAGCTTTTTGACGAGTGACTAAGTGTTTAATGGAACTGGCGATCGTCTTTGAGCTGATATACTCTGGATTTGGACGACCTGGTTGGCCGCTGAACTGCGCGGGAAAAAACAACGGGCGTTGAAAAGTCTCCTCGCACGTGTCGGGCTCCTATTGGGGGACGCCAACGGTCATTAATGACTCCTCGGCTGACGCGTCCTCGAAAAGACGCGTACGCGGGTCTCGAGGGGTCAACCTGCGCCGTTTGAGATCCGACCCACGAGGTTTTCCCTTATTGCAATCGGGTCCCCGCTCTCCTATAAAAGGGGGCGCGGGGCTGCAGTCTCACTCACGCGTACGCATTGGAGAAAGAAGGTCCTGCTGCCGAATTTTTTGAAGATCTAAGCGCCGATCGTCGATCGATTTCACTTTAGGGTAAGAAAAAACCTTTTCTTCTTTTCTAACTCTGAAAATGGCCGGAACCTCATCGTCGTTTGGAGCGGGAACCAGTTCTGCCGCCGGGACATCGGCTGCCCGGGGAGAAACTTCTTCCGTCTTCCACCTGGAGACGGCGGCTGAAGCCATTCGAGCCGGAATCGACCATTGAAGTTGAGGCTTTGTTCAATGAGGCCGATGTTGCTAGGAGTCGGGTCTTGAGGAGACGATCGCAGATCGAGAGAGATCCGCGATCGGGGCTTCGGGAGCAACATGGTGATTTTGGACGGCCTATAGGGCCTTTCTTGAAATAATGGATAGATTGGCCGGTCCTACTCCGCGATTCGATTTCGGGGATATTCGGTCGCTTATCCCTATGTGCTCCCCAAGCGGTCGCGATGTCGTGCGCGGCCGATCGTTGTGGTCGCTCGGCCAAATGCGAGCTCGACGTCCGTGAGAGATCCGCCGTCTGGAGGACAAGATTCCATGTTCCTTCAGATGTGGACATGTTCGCGCCCGCGGAGAATGAACGAGCCGACCAGCCTCCGATGGGTATGGTCGCAGTGAGTGAGGCCGTTATGGAGGCCGGGCTGCGCTTCCCTCTGTCCTTTGCGGTCTCCCATCTGTTGGCCATTTGGAATGTGGCGCCACTTCAGCTGACGCCGAACGCCTGGCTCCAAATCATATGCACTCTCACCCTTTTCGGCGGTCACCGCTTGTACCGTCTCCCGTCGCCGTTGGAGATGAACTATTTGTTTAAACTGACGGCACATAGAGGGTTGGTCGGCGGTTACCACATCCAAGGCCGATCTGGCCGGGTGATTCATGGAGTTCCGAATAAGATACGGGGCGATCAG